>QRFJ01000090.1:1077119-1677119 GCA_006176705.1 Cocos nucifera | reverse complement strand
CCCCCCGCGGCTCCATGCGACTCCCCCCAACCCGCTTCCCCCTCGGCCCTCTGGTCCTGACGAAGCCTACACCTCCCTCGCAGCTCCACGTGACTCCACCCCCCCATCCCCTTCCCCCTCCAGTCCCGGTGAAGCCCGCACACTCCTCACAACTCCACGCAACCAACCCCGCCCACTTTCCCTCTGGCCTCGATGAAGCTTGCACCCTATGCCCCTGCGGCTCCACGCAACCATCCCCCTCTCCCTCCGGCCTTGGCGAAGCTCGCTCCTCGTGGCTCCATGATCCACCCAGCTGGCAGCCCATATGGATCACTGCAGGAATAGATTAAAAGTCCACAGGTCCAAATAATTTTATATAAAAATCATAAAAGGGTTAAACATGTTGGGCAGGTTGAAAAATTTAAACCTAAATTAGACCTGTTTAATAAACGGGTTAAACAGATCGATCCGTTTATGACCTGAACCCATTTAAGTCAAATACAAATCTGTTTATGGCGGGTTGAACATGAGTCAAGTTGGCCGGTTGGGTCATATTTTGCCATCCCTATGCGTAAACGCGGCCTAGCGCGTAAGCCTTGAACCAAGGGTATTTCCTCCTAATTTTGCACAGTCCACCATGGACTAAGCGCATTTCCCCATGCATTTCATGCAGTCCATGAGATTTTTCATGGACCATTTGCACGATCAAGCGGCCATGGTTGCTTGCAGATGCAATCTGGTGACTGGGAAGGGCTGTGGACATGGTCAAGGGCTAGTTAGAGTCCAAATCAAAGTGTAGTCTCGGATCAGAGCTCGGATTGAGGCCTTTATAAGGCCTATGGGCAGTTCAAGGATAGTGGCTTTTGCATGGTGATTCGGCTGAGGTCTGAGATGGTAGAAGATAGCATATCAGAGAGCCAATGGACAATAAAAGTAGGAGGTTCAAGGTAGATAGCTAGATAGTGAACTGTGCTTATTTCAGAGGATCTCTAAGAGAAAGTTTTGCAAGGATAGCTTTTAGTTGAGAAGATTGTATATAAATATTGAAAGTGGATAATCTTCTCTTGTATTTGTTCCTTTCTGTTAGTGAAGCTTTGCATGTCCCATGAAAGCGAGTCTTTAGGCCGATCCATGTACTTGATTGTCTTCTATTTTTGTTTCTTCTTCCTTCCTATCGTAATATTCTTGTATGAGATTCCCAATAATTGATATTAGAGCTAGGTGGTACCGGATCGTGGATTACAGCAGTGGTGATAAAGATTGAAGAATATGAAGAAAATAAGTGCAATCAAGATGGAATCAACATGTTTGATGGAAAGGATAATTTCTCCTGGTGGTAAGGAAGAATAAAAGATGTGCACATCCAACATAGATTGATCAATGCTCTTTTATATGAGAAGATATTTGCTATCATGGAGGTGAAGGATTGGAAGCGAATCCAAATGCAGGCAGTGAGCATGATCTGCTTGTACCAGCAGATGATGTAGTGATCCATGTACTTGGCAAGACTTTCTTGATGATGATGTAGTCGAAGCTCGAAGAGTTGTATATGGCAAAGTCTCTCATCAACATGCTTTTTCTTTTGGAGGTAGTTCTATCAGCTGTGGATGGACAAAGGTCAAAGCACGCAGAAGCATCTATCCAACTTTCGGAAGATCCTCACCGATATTCTCAACGTTGGTGAAAAAATTGAGAAGAAGATCAGGACATTAGTCTTGCTATCATTTCTTCCACCATCTTTCGAGTCTTTGGTGATTGCTCTTCTTGTAGGTAAGAGCATAAAAAAGATAGAATAGGTGACTTCTACACTACTCCAGAATAAGTTTTTCAAGCAGAAGAATCGAGCATCGAGTTCACGTGACAACTTAGCCCTGATGGTGATTGAAGATGATAGTAGTAGAAGATAAAGCGGCAAAAAATCGCAAGGTGAACGGTCCAAGTCCAAGATGAGGGATCAGAGTAAGATCAGGTGTTACCGGTGCAACAAATTAGAGCATCGTATCAAGGATTGCCCATAACTCAAAGATCGGATACATGCTGCTATGGCGATGGCCAGTAACGATATAAAAGGCAGTGATAATGTTCTTCTGCTAACCGATGATGTATCTACTTCTTTCTTTTAGTGAATTATGGATTCTGCTTATTTTCATCATGTATACTGCAAAGAGGAGCTGTTTGACTCTCTGAAGATCAGTGAGGGCATTGTGTTCATGCCAAATGGATCGAGCTATGAGATTAAGGACAGCGGAATGATCAGCATGAAGCTTCATGATGGAACAATGAAGAAGTTAGGTGAGATTCGATGTGTATCCAGTTTTAAGAAGAATCTAATTTCACTGAGCAAATTGAATTCAACTGGCTTCAAATGGAAAGCTAATGAAGGAATTCTGAAGGTCATGCACGATGGTAGAGTAGTGCTTAGAGGAAGAAAGTATGGATGACACTATCTCATGGAGGAGAATCCAGTGTGAGATGGAGCTCTAGGTAGAGATGGATCGAGCATGAGATAGATGATTTGGGAGGACAACATGCAATGTCGCAAGATGAAGTTTTTATTATCATAGAAGACTTTTTTGAGCAGGTTTTTAATCAGAGTGGACACAGCTTACGACGGAGATGGAATTGAGTGGCTCGGCTCAACTCCTATGTTTGCCCATCCATGATCAGTAGGCGATTGCCCCAGGATATGGGGGCACAAGATAAGCTCTCAAATAGGTGAAGATCGAATATCGAATCGAGATAAAGATTGTTCAAAAAAATACCTTGAATTCTTTCATAATAAGCTCATAGCGAGGTTCAGTACAATAAATGGAATCCAACAAGCTCAAGAACACCCTAATTAGAGTCCAGATGGAGAAGATACACACGAATAAAAAAGATTGATGCAGGAGGTACGATCTATGGGCTATCGGAGTGGATCCATGGATCGGCACAGGCCAGAGCAGGCGGCGTGGGCTAGCTTAGCGTAGTGTATATTAGGATTTGACGCCTCGAATTTGACCTATAGTAAGAAGAGAATCAATTTTCAGCATAGCAGTCGGGCAAGTTCTGATACACGGTTGAGTCGACTCGAACCACAGTCGAGCCGGCTCTTTCAGGCAGATAGATAATAGGAGTCTGGGCAAGATGTAGTCATGTCAGCTCGATCCCTAACCAAGCCAACTCGACAGAAGTGAACAGAACACGATGGGATTTTTTCTGTTTGGACTCGGATTATGATTAATCCATGGGATCTACAAGAGTTGTGCATGGACCATAGGATCCAACGGCCATGGAGGGTTGCGGTCAAGATCTGAAGGTCGAAAAATATTCTAAGACTCGATCAAGAACATGTTCGACTCATATTAGGAGAACGAGCTCTATCAGGACTCCTATGAACTGCTGAGAAGCGAATTCTCATCCTATTTAAAGAGTTGAGGTGCTGTGGAGCAGAAAAGATGGGGTATGTGGCGTGAGAGACACGTCGAGAGGCTAAGGCAGCCGTCGAGAGGAGCTTGGTAGAGCGTCAAATACGTGCAGCCCGCGAGAAAAAGAAGTAATAGGTGCATAGCATCCAGTGAGGAGGCTATGAGGGCAGAGTATCTTATAGCTTCTGTGGGTCTCCTTAGGATTCTGAGAAAGCTTTTATGAGGGTAGCTTCTAGTTGAGAGAGATTTGTGTACAGTAAGTTGAGAGTGGATGTTCTTCCTTTTATACATATTTTTCTCTTTCATAGTGAAGCTTTGTATGTTCTGTTGAGACGAGCCTTTAGGTTGATCCACGTACTTGATTGTTTTCTTATTTTATTTTTTTCTTCTTCCTACCGCAATAATTTGGTACTAGATTCTTAACAAGCGGTATCAGAGTAACTGATATCCCAATAATTTGGTATCAGAGTAAGCTGATACCACAACAGTGTGCGCACCCGTGCGAGCCTGCTGCAGGCTCGGCCTAGCACGTGCAGGCAGGCCGTGAGTGCGGCCTAGCGCGTAGACACACGGGCATTCGATCGCAACCCAGTGCACGAGCGGGCCCAACATGCGAGCCCTAAACTAGGGGTGTTTCACCCTGGTTTTGCACGATCCACCATGGACCAGGTGCATTTCTCCATGCATTTTATGCGGTCCATGGGGGGTTTTCATGGACCGTTTGCACAATCATGTTGCCATGGTTGCTTGCGGGTGCGATCTGATGGTTGAGAAGGGCTGTGGATGCGATCAAGGACTAGTTAGGATCCAAATCGAAGTATGGTCTTCGATCAGAGCTTGGATAGAGGCCTTTACAAGGCCTGTGGGCAGATCGAGGATAATGGCTTTTGCATGGTGGTTTAACTAAGGGCTGAGATGGCAGAAGGCAGTAGATCAGAGGGCGTCAGCGAAAAGCAGGAATAGGAGATTTTGGACAGATAACTAGGTAGTGGACTACGGTCATTTAAGAAGATCTCTCGGTGAAAGCTTTGTAAGGATAGCTTCTAGTTTAGAGGATTGTATATAAGTATTGAGAGTGAATAATCTTTTTTTATTTTTATTTTTTTTTCTTAGTAAAGCTTCTAGTTTAGAGGACTATGGAACCCCCACGCCCAAGGACCCTCTTTCTTTAATTTTTGCACACCCCAAATCTCTTCCAAAGCTCTATATTCTATAAAAAAATTAGAATAAAATTTATTTAATAAATTAAAAAAAAAGAAGAGTCCAAGTTAGATCAAAATTCTAGACTAGAAATATCTAAACATGGAAAGTTGTTGGGGCGGGCGCCTCCTCTACAATTATTGATGTGGACCAGTAAGAGAGGGCGCATAAAAAAGAAGATTATTTTCATAAAATAAGAGAAGAATTAATTAAAAGAGAGGGCGACACTCAAGGGAAGGTGTTTTGGTCAACAAGGATTCTATCTCGTAGAATCCTAAGCAAAACTAACTCCTCTTTTGACTTAGTCTTCCAACAAATTGCCTTATGAAAAAAGAAGGAGAGAAAGAGGGCATGAGAAGCTATGAAAGTGGAGGATTTTTATGTAAGAAATAAAATAAAATGGGCATGGGGTGTGAGGATTAAGTGGTGTAAGTGATAGGGAGTCCTAGTCACACTAGGACTCCTATTTTGACTTGGTCAAACAAGATCTTTTAACCAAATAAAATTAAGATTAAATCAATCCAATTAAATAAGACCCTAACCCATTTAAAAATTAAATTAAATTAAATTAAATTTTAATTTATTTTTTAATTAAATTAGAAAATTGGGTTAATCCGAACCTAGTTAGACTAGGACTAGTTCTTTCTTATACTTGGCTTATCCAATAAATCAATTAAACTTGATCCAATCAAGTCCAAACTAAATCTAATTAAATCATATTTAATTAGACTTAATCTCAACCTATTGATTTAATCAAATTAAATTAATTAGCAATCTAATTACTAATCGATCCTTTTATAACACTTGTACTAGGTTAAATACTAATCGTATTGATTATTTAATCTTAAAACGATTCTTAATCGTTGATCAACCATCCGATCAGATCGTAAGCTCTAATGTGTGTGACCTCATAGATTTGAACCTAAGTCGATAGCATAGGAATAAATTTTTGTACCAATCAAAGTGACTATCTAATAATGATATCCGAAGGTCGGATAGATCAAAGGTGTAGAACACCATCCTTAAAATCCATACGGATATATTTTTCATATAATTCATCTCCTTAACTATAATGCTCGTAGGATACCTCAGAGTTCAACTGTCAACTCTGATCAGATTGTCCACATTGTATTTCAAAATATCAAATCCATCTGATGGATAATCCTGGCCAAGATTTTGCTATATTGAAATACAGTTGTACATTCTTCTCCAACTCTTGGAGTGATTAATTTCATCTTGATCACACTCTGACTTTGCAAGTATTTGACTGTGCCGAGAAGCCTTTCGTTGCTAAATTAAAAATTTAGTTAGTCTGGTACTAAAGCACAGTGAGTGGCTTGTAAGTCACTGAGATGATCTCACGTCTAAGGGATATTTATACCTATATCCCATCAGAGATATTTCGATAGCAAAATGCTCTAGAGTTGGTCATGTTCAATGATGATGTACCCATACATCTCACCTATATACCATACCAATATCTCCATACTTTTTGGTTAAGATGATAATCAACCTATATGGCATATAGCGACCTATGCTCGATAAACACTATTGTCCTAATTAACAGTCTATCATTTAATTATGAATTAATTTAAGAACTAATTGATAAATCCTCTCTTTATCGAAACTAAACAGTCTTAAGAACTTCATCACAACAATAAAGTTCATTCAAAGATGTAAACTTATGATGAAAAAGGTATCAAAATATTTTTATTAATTAATAAATTAATTATAATTATAAAATAGCTCAACCATCAATAGGCTGATGATTGGCTTTGGAACATAATTCTCAATACAAAAGTCTCGGGCACCGACTGGGGGTTGAGGCGATGATCCGAGAGTTTCGAACATGGGTCGGAATCAAGGGGGAGGTGGCGGGCTTCATCCTGGATCGGGGCCACCTCCTATTCCATTTCGTCGATGAAGGTGAACGAGAGGTGGTCCTTGGTAGCTCATGGGTTGTGGTGGGTCAGGCCATGGCGGTGGATCTGTGGCGGCCGCAATTTCACCCAGTGGAGGGCTTGATCCGGTCGGCCTTGGTGTGGGTCCAGTTGTCGAAACTCCTGATGGATTTCTGGGGGGGGAGGCAGTGGTCTAGAGCATTATGGCGCTGGCTGGGGAGATGGTGGCGCTGGACGACTGCACGGCAAATCAACGACAACTCGATTTCGTGCAAGTCTGTATCAGATTGGACCTTCGATGACCACTGCGATTGGGGGTGGTAATCGACGGTCCTGAAGGCCCCCAGTGGTAGAGGTTTGTCTATGAGAATCTATACGGGGTGTGCTTTTGGTGTGGCTGTTTCATGTACCGATGGGATGTTTGGCCTGCAAAGGAGGGAGCTCTTCGGTGGGCCTCAGCATAGAGAATGTGCTCTGCAATGAAGGAAAGGAGGAGTTGGGGCCGTGACTGGTTGCGATCCGACGATGGCTACCGGGATTGGTGGCTGATGGTGGAACGGAGAAGAAAGGAGCCGAGTCAAGTTAGGGCCCTTTTGTGGGAACAAAATTGGGCCAATCTGACACTAGGCCCACCTAGGATGACCCAAATTGAGTTAACTTGGTGGAGGGATCCGACAGTTGGCTGAGGCCAACCAAGGTTGCATGGCGTCGACCCCCCTCCCTTGGTTCGATGGTTGGATCGGAGCCAGGGCGGGGCATTGTATCGAGTGTGAGTACGGGTGTGGCCTAGCCCGCCAGTATATTTGGCCCATTGGAGGACTGCATAATGGAGGAGTGCCCACGCATTATGGGCCCAGCTATGGCACGGACGGGGGGAATGGAGGTGGGCCCTGCCTAGCCCAAGCGTACTCGGTCGAGTGATTTTGATGTGGGCCGGGTGCAGGAGAAGCCCAAGGGCAAGGAGAAAGGATCCTTAGAAGGCAAGAAAGATCGGTCCTCTGCAGTTAAAGCAAAAGGCAAGGCTTCCACCTATCTGGAGACTTAGATAGAGGTGGCTGCTGCTTCACAGGAGTTGAGGGTCTTTCTATTTTCTGTCGGGACCTCAGGGGATGGAGATTTGAATGTGGTTCTAGAGGATGCAAGGGCAAAGAAGATGGAGCACCCTAAGTAGGAGATGGTGTAGGACTTGGACCATGATGAGGCTGTGGTCCAACTGAGGCAGGCTATTCGGGGAGGGGAGGGGAGGCTAGCTAATGGAGGTTTGTCAATAGTGGGATCGGAGGTTGATACTCAGATGGAGGGGTGGTAGGACTTGACCCTCCACCATACCACTCTTTCCAATGAGATTGCTGATTTGGAACATCCAGAGGGCAGGAAAGTCCTCCTTCCGAGCGACGTTCGGAAGACTTATCCAGCAGTACGATACTGATATTTGTATCCTCCTTGAGATGCAATTATCGGGGAGGAGCCTTGATCGAGTCAGGAGATGGATTCCATCTTCATGGTGTTCTTATGTCATACAGTCCAGAGGTTTGGCTTGAGGGATCTTGGTGCTATGGCATCATGGCAGTATCAGGATAGACGCTTTTCATGGATGTGAGCAATAGGTCGCTTTGGTCATCTCTGAGCAGACAGGTGGTCCGTGGCTTTTATCTGGGGTGTATGCGAGCACTGAGTATAGGGAGCGGAGAATCCTCTGGTCTGAGATAACTAGACTTGCTATGCAGGGCCTACCCTTCCTTATCATCAGGGACTTCAACTATATTATGGGGCCCCATGAAAAAATGGGTGGTAGATAGCATACTGATACCATCGAATCCAGAGAGTTCAGGGAGTTCATTGGTGACCTGGGTTTGATTGATCTAGGCTACATTGGTTCCAGATTTATTTGGTGCAACAATCGTCCTGCAGGTGCTAGAGTTTGGGAGAGGATTGATCGAGCCCTAGGCACCGCAGGATGGCTCTAGCATTTTCCTATGCATCAAGTGCACCTCCCACCGAGGATTGCTTCAGATCACTGTCCGCTCCTTATTACTACTGATGGCCCTCGCCTGCTCAGAGCTTCATTTAGATTTGAGAAGTTCCTAACCTTTTATCAGAGATCGTGGGATCTGATTAGGGAGGTGTGGAGGATGCCAATCCATGAGGATGCGAGATATCGGATGACTCGAAGGATGGAGTTGGCACGACGCAGGCTCATCCAATGGAACCAACTTGAAGTTGGTGATATTTTCAGACATCTCGAGTGGGTGGAGGTAGATATTGCTGAGCTACAGAGAAAAGAAGAGCATGATGGTGGACTCCAGGAGCCGGATCTGTGAGAGCTTCATCACAAGCTCTCTGAGCACCACTCTCTCTTGAGATAGCAGGAGACTCTTTGGAGGCAAAAGTCCAGGATGCAGTGGATCAGGGAATGGGATTGGAACACCAGATTCTTCCACTAGTCTATGATGATCAGGAGATCTTTGAACCATATTAGGTAGCAGAGGGACACTGATGGCAGCATTGTGGAGGATAACGATGAAATCAAGGGCCAGATTTTTTAATTCTTCAGGTCTCATTGGATAGCCCCTTTGTGTGGGGGTGATCGGCTCCAAGGGTGCTGTCCTACTTGCAGCATCTCCGATGAGGAGAATACAATACTATCTTGTCCTATGATGGTTGATGAGGTTCGGAGGGCCCTATGGTCTTTTAGGGAAGATAAAGCCCTAGGGCCGGATGGCTTTCCATCCTTCTTCTTCCGTCGATATTGGTCGATCATTGGTGCCAAGGTGACTGAGATTGTGCAGAGGGTTTTTAAGGTTAAAGAAATTCTGGAGCAGTGGAAGAGGATGCTGATTATACTCATCTCGAAGAGATCTGATGCGACTGCTCCTAGGCACTTTAGGCCTATCAGCTTATGCACCACCCTTTATAAGGTGTGTGCGAGGATTCTGGTTGATCGCCTGAAGTCGATTATTCCGCAGTTGATCAGCCAGGAGCAAGGGGCTTTTCTCAATGGTCGTTGCATCACTGATAATGTCCTGCTTGCCTAGGAGTTCATGCATGACCTGCAGCGGGCTTCTGTTTGCCAGTGCTTGATGGCGATTAAGCTTGATATGGAGCACGCATACGACCGCATGAGCTGGAGGTTTGTGCTGCTAAATCTTCAGAAATTTAGCTTCTATGGCAGGTGGATGGATTGGATCATGGATTGTGTGGAAGGCCTGAGTTTTGCCATCCTGATCAATGGCTCTCCGATCGAGTTCTTTCACTCGATCTGTGTCCTCGGACAAGGGTGTCCCCTCTCTCCTTACTTATTTATCTTATGTGCTAACGCGCTATCTCGTGCCCTTCAGATGGTAGTCTAGGGGGTGAGTTAGAGCCCTACTGGCCTACCTCTGGATTGCAGCCTTTGTCCCATCTTTTGTTTGTAGATGACTGCTTACTTATTGGTCGGGCCTCTCTGCACAATGCAAGGCATTTTGCTTCCACGGTGGAGGCCTACTGTCGGGCCTCTAGGCAGTGCATTAATCTTTAGAAGTCTACTATTATCTTTAGCCCAAAAATGAAGGTCCAGGTGAAGCAAGCAATTCTTGACAGGTTGGGGATCCCTGAGCAGACCGGGACTCTGACTTATCTTGGCATCCCCATCACGGGTCGGAGACTGCGAAGGGTTGATTGTAGGTACATGGAGCAGAGGATTCAGGAGCGCCTCGACGGTTGGCAAGCCCGGTCCCTTTCTATGATGAGAAGGGTTACACTCGTGAGGTCAGTTCTGAGTTCTATCCCGATCTACTTGCTTGCAAATATTGTTGTGTCTTGCGCCTACCTTAGAACTCTAGAACAACAGTTTCGGAACTTCTTATGGGGATCCACTAAGAGTGGTCGTGGCTTGCACCTGCTCTCTTGGGATGTTATTTGCCAGCCTGTGCGTGATGGAGGTCTGGGGATCCAGTCTTTGCTGCTTAGGAGGGAGGTGATGTTTGCCAGACATGCCATGAGACTCCTTACCCAGCCCGATTGCCTATGGAGCAGGGTGATGAGAGCTCGCTATGGGGCCTGGAGCTAAGAGCCCCACAATCATGGCATTCGTAGTTGCTCTTTCATCTAGAGGAAGATTCGGACCTACGGCCTTGCAGTGGAGGCCCAACTTAGGTGGCTAATTGGCGATGGGACCTCAGTTGATGTAAGCCAGGATGCTTGAATTTTCTACATTCGTCTCGCTTGATGGCCCACCTTTGTCAGTATGGAGGTGGGCGATGATTGGAATGTTCGAGACTTGATCACTGAGGATGGCAGAGATTGGAGGACTCAGGAAATCATTCGACTATTTGGTGGCCATCTTGCAGACAGGATCCTTGCCATCCCCATCCCCATCCATTAGAGTCAAGACTTGAGGGTGTGGGCCTGTCATGCTGTACTAGGGTCCCTATCAGGGAGCTTATTACGATGTATAGGATGGAGTCGGAGAGGAGGATTGAGGCGGCCTGGATCTGGAGAGCAGCTGTCCACCCCAAGGTTCGACTCTTTCTGTAGAAGGTTGCCCGGGGCCGTCTTCCGACTAGATCCCTTCTCAGAGATAGAGGTGTGGTCGTGCCGACCACATGCCTAAGCTGTGGGATAGAGGATGAGACGACGGAGCACACCCTTCTTCGCTGCCCTAGGGCATGCTTGATCTAGCGGATGGTTGGTGGTCCATACTGGGACGTTTCCTCTAACTCTTGCCTCTCGACATTCCATGATGTGGTTCGCCATGGCTCGACTGAGAGACTGGCCTACATAGCCTATCAGATTTGGCTTTCGAAAAATAGCTTGGCCTTTGATGCTAAAGCCGTCCTCGCTTATAGGGTGCTAGAGCATGCCTATTATCTGGTGGAGGAGTTCTACCGCTTTGATACTATCGGACAGTCTTTTGATGACCCGAGTTCCTCGAGGCCCTCCTGTTGCTCCTGTAGTGATCCGTAGGATGCTTTTTATCTCCTGGGTGCCCCCACCCTCGGGTTTCGTCAAGATCAACTTTGACGGCAGTGTTTGGAGGGGTAGCAGTGATGCTGGTTACGTGATCCGAAACCCTGAGGGCGGGATGCTGGTTACGTGATCCGAAACCCTGAGGGCGGGATGTTGGCTGCTAGAAGGTCTCTCCTTTTTGAGCCATCTGTTCCTAGTGCGGAGCTTTGGGCCGCCTGGATGGGCATCACCTACGCACGATCGATGATACATGCGGAGAGGATTGTTGTAGAGGGGGACTCAGCTACTATCATTGTCTGGATCCAGAATGCGGCAAAGCAGCCCATAGTCCATCCATTGATTTATGACATTCGAAAGTCTCTTCGTCACTTCTCTATGACGGCTGTTAGACATGTCTACCAGAAGATGAATAGCATTGCTGATTGAATGGCATTCTTTATTGCCGATCATACTGGTGAATAATTCTGGCATCTTGATCAGAAGTGTCCTAAAATTTTGTATGATATTTTGTATGCTAATCTTTTAGATTGTACTCAAGAATTGTATTCTTTTGTATAAAAAAAAAAATTAATCTGATTTGACCATAGATCAATCAAATCACTCGTACCCAATTCATTAGTCTCCCATTTTTAATTGCGAGGTTTGCGTGTAGTGACGACAAAGAGCCAAGTTCTCTGTTCCTCTTTGTGGAGCTTGCGTCATCCCATAGTCCCATATTGACCAACCAAGAGGATGTTTATTAATTTGAGCCGGTTGTTTTCTCAACAGCTCAAGTTTTTGCATCGTAACCCTGTAACAAGAAGGGTACCATCTAAATTTATTAATTTGAGCCGATTCATTTTCCCAACAGTTTAAAATTCTGTTAGCTCCATATTAATTAACAAAAAAATTGTCACATGAATTTATTTATCTGAACCAATTCTTTTTCAATGGCTTAAACTTTTAGACTTTGAGTCTGTAACAAATAGGACCAGAGCCAGGCTTACTATATGCCAGCATTACAAAGGGAGCATGGAGCGACAAAGAGCATTACAGGATTATCATTTTATTAGCCAAATCATTTAAAATGAAGGGCCGGATCTGACTCCTTAAGGGGCAAAGATGTGACATAATAACTTATTCTACAGTAATATTCTGACTTGCTCTTCTTCATTATATACATATATATATATATATATATATATATATATATATATATATATATATATATATATATATATATATATATATATATATATATATATATATATATATATATATTCAGACATATTCATGAATCAAAGAAGAGTCATTGTTCCATACGTTTAGTTTAACCTATTAATTAAATATGATTCAACCAAATGATTTGGTTAAAAATAAGTGGATCATGGATGATGACCCAGAATAATGGCGCATCTGAGTTGTTTGGCTTTATAAAAGTGAATTAGAGATTTGTTATACCATCCATATGAACCGTGCGTGAATGCTCAGAAATAGATGCTTTCGATTGCATCTTTATGTTGGTACGTGATCTCTCCCGCACACAAAGAAGATGGCATTTTTTATATCATGTACCAGTCCATTCCGTGGAACAGTTCTTCCATCTCTAAAGTATAACTAGTTGTATCGTTATCTAAATATTTTTTAGATTGTTTAAAACAATATTCTTGCTAGCCATCACATCTAGTTGGACATATAAGGCATTTGTATACACAAATAACTGCGCTAAACCATTTTATGGTAACATTCGCTGATTATCCTACAACAATAAATATCCTACACATGGTGCAACACTTGCACAATAAGAAAGTTTATGCAGTAAGTGCAACAAGTAGCACAACAATAACTCCAAAGTTTTCCAGATTATGTGAGTGCTATACTAATCGTGCATCCTTTCTCACAAGAGACACCGTGCTCTATTGAGTGCAAGTCTGGTTATGTCTTAAGTATTAGGTTGTAACTGCAAGCTCGAAATCCATAGCATTTGTTATGCTGCCGTTTGCTCGCCGACGCAATAATGTTTCGAATGCTTGATTATTTGCTAAAAATGTGGCTTTATCCATGATAATCCTAAAGTCTTTTGTTGTTACCATGCTGAAACATGCATGTAGAAGACCTATGCATATGTTGATGCAAAACGAATCTAATAATGCTCTTGCTTGCAATCTGTCGTGCCTTTCTCCTTTCATGGTTGTATATTGTTTGTCTCTTTGATCAATGATCATCAATAAGTTTTGATCCCTCCCATCTTATCCATCGCTTAACCATCTGTAGAGAATCTTTACCAATGACCCCGGTCCGGCGGTAGGTGAACTGCGGCTGCGCTTTATGCACGATGTTCGCTCGCAGGCCGCCGGTGTATTACGTTAATCCCGCAATCCTATCCGGAATGCCGTACCCTTCACGCGAAAGAAGGATCCACGTTACTTCGAGACAATCCACCGTTGGATCACACACAGCACGGCTCGCAAAGCAAAACGAAATAATCATATATAAAAGCATTAGATTTTTTCATGAAAAATATGCAGCTGCATTAACGAGAACAAACAATTCCTCCGGCATCAGCTAAAGAAAAGATTGACTTACGGCGCATATCGGAGCCAACACATGACGTCATCCAAAAAAATTAATGAGAATGATGTTATTTAGATTTTTCAACCCAATATACCTATCCAAAATCTGCTAGATATATAATTGACGTGTAATTAAACATATGATTAAAAATTTAGATCCATTTAAATCTAATCACAAGCACAGATCCAATAGATCCACATTATGGTGCTCCTAATCCATATAAACTATAGATTGAATTCGTTCTGATATTATTTGTCACAACTTAAAATTTTATCTAAAAAAACTTGTCAGAAGATTCTATTTAAATTTCTAGATCCTACATGAGCATCGGAGATCTATATGATGTACTCATATGAATCCTTATAATAATAAAAAAATAATTTTATTTTAATAAAGATGGCTCCATTATTTTTTTTGCCGGCTTGAAATCCCAGTAGCTATCATGATCATAGGGGCCTGGGATCGTCATCAAGGGTGATTAAAATGGATAAATAAAAATATTTCAACCTGCCTCGGTGTATACTTTCATGGTCCTTGCAATTTCTGTCTCATGCCCATTACATCAATATTGTCATGCTACCTATAATATACTAAACATGATTTTGAGCTCCACCAAAATCTTGCGTAGGACCACATCTTACATCAGAATTAAACAGTTACCAATAAAAGGGATATAGATCTTGACACTTATTATGTCACTTAATGTTAACCAATATATCTTGCTACATCGTCCAATGTGATATGGAGTAAACTTGTTTAATCATCCTAGATTCTTTCTAGTTCCCTTGTACTCCTACCGTGGAGCAAATATTAAAACTAACGCCTACAAGATTGTTAATTTTGTATTTATTGTATGTCGACCTTAGTTGAATATGATCTTATATTTATTGTATTGATGGATATGAATTAATTCAGCTCATTTGATCCATCAAAATAGCGAATGTATGATGTATCACGTTTAAAAACCTTAGTACCGGTCATGATTATTATTGCAGCTTCCATGATTGATCAACGTATTTTCCCAGCAACCACAAAGTATAATTGCCACCAACATCACCTTCCACAATCACTGCAATCCATAATGCTGCAACCGCTATCTAGCATACTTGTCATCCATAAAATATATATATATATATATATATATATATATATATATATATATAATTGTTTTAGGAGGCATCTACCTTGACCTTTCACTTCATGCCACATTCAATGGCAATAAATCCAACACGAAATCGAGGGCACTCATCTTTCCAGGCTATCATCACACGAGGTGGTCCTGATCACGTACATTTGACAAAAGATCCGGTGTTGTTCGACGAATACTACTGATATTAATTGCTAGATGAGATGCACAGTTTTAACACCAGTGGCCCAAGAAAAGGGCATCGTGCCAACTTTTGTAATGTGTGAAATCTAGACGCCGGTCCTCCAGGGGGACCATCTAACGTAGGGCCATGTATGGGCCTGAATCCACGATATGAACTTGTGACTTTTCGACTCTCTTGGCACTTTGCAGCTTTTGGAGCCTTCGTCCCAAATCAATACAATAAAATGAGGTAAAACCTCGATCAAACTCGTAGCTTTCACCATGAGTCATGACTTTTGTACTGTTTGCTTATGTTGGTGACAAACTAGTTGGTGTAAGTTCCATCCCTCTCGATGATGTTCGGACTCAACCCCTATTATAAACTTAGTATTAGTCTGAAATTCTTTTTTTCTTTTTTTGTGATGATAAGGATATTAAGATATTCCACCTCAGTCATCTAATTTTATTTTAGAATAAGAATATTTACAAGAAGGAGTAACAGAACGTATAATTATAAATAAAATTTCTCCAAAATCATCCAAGATTGCCCACAGCATGTAATTAGTCACTTCAAGATGGTGAAGAGCAAAAATTCGATCTGATATCATAGTTGAAGAAAAAATCGACAAGTTGCAACCTCGCTTAATGAAGTATAAATGAAGACTCCGAAAAGAAAAGCCTGAAATAAACAGAATGCAGTAGAGAGGATGCTTCCGGCTGCAAATTCTTCATCATGGTTCCCAAAACGGGAAAGTCCAAGAGAATGCTCCTATAAAGCAGTCGGAAAGACTAGTTTTCTTAAAATGCCTTGTTTATATTCCCCATCAAAAGAGTCTAGTCTATGGTGTCTCTATTGCAGATCTCTTTTGCTGATTCGAGCGATAAATTCAGTCGGCAGACTGCCATGATATGCTTCGAGGCTAGAATTTGGAGGTTCTACCAGCATTCTCAAGTACAAATACCCTCTAATTTTTTTTAAAAAATTACAAGTTGGTGGACCCACCTCCTTTTGTTCAGTCACATCATATAGAGACAATACAGAGATGGGCGCATTTAGGGCTGCTCTTTCTATACATGATGGATGCATGAACTAGCAAATAAATCATTGTGCACGAATCATTAGAGTTTATGTATGACTCACAGCTTCTGATTAATTTGTTACTTCATCTCCACTCCAAATATTAATTAGAAGCTCGGAATGTTGAAGACTTGAAGTTCTCATGCTCTTTCTCACATTTTTGTGCTACATTTGAAGACTATTGTTGGGGATAAATTTCGCTTCCATCGAAGTCTAGCTCGACGCTCGGCCTAATGCAATTTATAGCCGTAGAAGAGCTTCGACAGGCGGGTCTTAGCCTAACTCCTACAATCGGCCGAACTACTTAGCGGCTGAGCTCTTTGGATTCCAAGTGGTCGGACTTTAACGAAATCCTTTAGCGTCCGAACTCCTCAGCGGTCGTCTCTCGGCCGAACTCTCCAAGCGGCCGTCTCTTCAACCGGCCGAGCTCCTCCGAACTTCTCTACAGTCGAACTCCCCCCAAGCCATCTCTTCAGTCGGCTGAGCTCCTCCAAACTTCTCTATAGCCGAACTCCCCCCAAGCCGTCCCCTCCGCCGGTCGAGCTTCTCCGAACTCCGCTACGATCGAGCTGCTCCCAAGCTTTTCCTTCGATCGAACTCTCCTACATATCCGAACTCCTCTGGACGAACAACGAGACTGGACGGTATGGCCGCCACTACTGACGACGCCACTCTCTCCGTAACCAGTCCCATGCGGCCCACGACTTGCCAGTACAGCTGTCACCACCAACCCCACCGCATACGGCACCTCCCCGAGAGACTGACTCCGCCGAACCTCGAGCGACCCGCCAGCATGCGGCTGCAGCTGTCACCACCAACCCCGCCGCATACGGCACCTCCCCGAGAGACTGACTCTGCCGAACCTCGAACGGCCCGCCAGCACGCGACTGCAGCCATCACCATCAAGCTCCACTATAAAAGGGGCCCTCCAGATATGCTAATCCCTCTTCTTCTCTAAGCTCTCCTCTTCTTCTCTAAGCTCCGGAACTCATTTTCGAGCACTCCATTCCTGTTGGTCAGAGCTGACTTGAGCGTCAGAGGGTCCTACCGGAGCCACCCCCCATCGGCTCTGGATGGGACTTTATTTTGCAGGTCCCGACGGCGACCTCGTCGGCCTCAACTCCAGCGGACTCCGATGACGGTCAGTTTCTGCACCAACAGATTGGCGCTAGAAGGAGGGCACGAACCTCCGAGATTTTCTTATTCTTAAAGGAGTGCTCGGCGATGATTTTTTCCTTCCCCCTCCGAAGATCTTCTTTTTCTCTCCCGAAGAGAAAATGCCTCCAGGAGAGCTTCGACTCGGCGACCAGCTCCCGTTGCAGTCCCGGCAGCCCAGTTTCCACACGAAGCCCTCGCAGACGTGGAGCAGTTCAACCCGCTGGTCAGATCCGTGGCCCCACCGAGATGATGCTGGCCGTGCGACAACCTCCAGCGGGGACTTTGCCAGCAAACCCGCCACGAGGATGCGAGGAACTGACCTTAAGAAAAAGCATCTGGGCATACCAATAGCCCTTAGGAAGGAGAAACGGAGAACAAAAGTTCTCCCGCAGAGGGTTTCCCAAGAAGACGGAATGAAGTTCGGCACAAGCGAGGCCGAACTCCCTCTCGAGCACGACTCTAAGAAAGCCCGACAAAGGAACGTGAAGTTCTCCCGTAGAAGGTTCCATATGGAGTGCGGCCACGTCCACGACTTCTCCAGCACAAGCGAGGCCGAACTCCACCTCGAAGCTCATCATCAAGGAAGCCCCGACAAAGGGGCATGAAGTTCTCCCACGGAGGGTCTCGCGGGAAAGCGGAATGAAGTTCGGCATGAGAAAAGTCGAGCTCCCCCTCGACCTCGTTGTCAAGCAAGTTCTCCCGCAGAGGGTCTCACGGGAAAATGGAACGAAGTTCGGCGCAAGCGAGGCCGAACTCCTTCTCGAGCATGACTCTAAGGAAGCCCGACAAAGGGACGTGAAGTTCTCCCATAGAAGGTTCCACATGGAGTGCGGCCACATCCACGACTTCCCCAGCACAAGCGAGGCCGAACTCCACCTCAAAGCTCGTCATCGAGGAAGCCCCGATAAAGGGACATGAAGTTCTCTCATGGAGGGTCACGCGGAAAAGCGAAATGAAGTTCGATGTGAGAAAAGCCAAGCTCCCCCTCGACCTCGTCGTCAAGCAAGTTCTCCCGCAGAGGGTCTCGCGGGAAAATGGAACGAAGTTCGGTGCAAGTGAGGCCGAACTTCACCTCGAAGCTCATTATCGGAATGAAGTTTGGCGCACGCAAGGTCGAGCTCTCCCCTCAAACCTCATCGTCCGAATGAAGTTCGGCGCAAGTGAGGCCGAACTCCAGGTCGATTATGTCACCAAGGAAGCCTCCTACAAAGATTTCACACGAGATGAGATGAAGTTCGGCCGAGTTCACGACCGCCCCAGGGCAAGCGAGGACTCCCTCTCGAGTATGACTCCAGGGAAGCTCCGACAAAGGGCATGGAGTTCTCCCGCAGAAGATTTTTATGGGAGGCGGAATTAAGTTCGGCCGCACTCACGACCTCCCCAGTGGAAGCAAGGCCGTCGAACTCACCGTGGAGCTCGTCATCAAGGAAGCCCTGACGAGGAGACATAAAGTTCTTCCGCAGGTTTTACAACCCCGAACTCTTCGAGCTCGCCACCAAGGAGGCCCCGACAAAAGGATGCGAAGAAGCCCTCCCGAAAGGTTCCATGACTACGCCTCGCTCCTCTAACTCGAATTCTCAATGAAGTTAAGAGTCAGTCGCCAAGATCGAAAGGACTACGGCCTATCCAAACGTACGCGATCGAAGCAAGTAATGCTCCTACCATCGCAACCACGGCTACGATACTGAGGAGTACACTCTGCTCCAAGCCAAAATTGAAGAGCTCGTCAAAAAGGGGCGGCTGGGTGAATTTCTCCAACACCAGCCTGAAGCAGAAAAAGATCGGTCGAGGGCGCTGTCATAGCCAGAGATGGCAAGGAGCTCGGCGCTGCGCCATAGCCAGAGACTGCAAAAAGGTCGGCCACCTTACGGCATCATTGCCCCTAGGAGGATCTTGGTGCATCAGCGATTCGTCATCTCCCAGCGATAAGAGCTTGCACCAAATTGGGGAGGCCAGCATGAGGAGGTCGTCCACCCCGAAATTTATCGCCGAAGAAACGCAGAGGAACAACGCCCCACAACCCTGAAACGGGGATATGCTGCTCGTAATTTTTCTTCGGTAAAATTCTTCCTTTCCAAATAATATTGTTTCTGAATGCAAAAACTATGCAATAACAGAAAACAAGCAGTCAATAATTGCCGCGTTAGGAACAGGAGGAAAACCTTATCCTAACGCGAGCAACAACCTCGACCGCAGGAGATAAGATCTCCTCCGAGCGCACACTTGGACCTCGGCTGCAGGAGATAAGATCTCCCCCGAGGAAAGCTCGATCGTAGGAGATAAGATCTCCCCCGAGCGCGCACTTGGACCTTGGCTGTAGGAGATTAGATCTCCCCCGAAGAAAGCTCGACCGCAAGAGATAAGATCTCCCTTGAGCGCACACTGCGATCTCGGCTGTAGGAGATAAGATCTCCCCCGAGGAAAGTCCGACCGCAGGAGAATGATCTCCCCCGAGCGCGCACTTCGACCTCGACTGCAGGAGATAAGATCTCCCCGAGGAAAGCTCGACCGTAGGAGATAAGATCTCCCCGAGGAATGCTCGGCTGTAGGAGATAAGATCTCTCCCGAGGAAAGCTCGGTCGTAGGAGATAAGATCTCCCCCAAGGAAAGCTCGGCCGTAGGAGATAAGATCTCCTCCGAGCACGCACTTCGACCTCGACTGCAGGAGATAAGATCTCCCCTGAGGAAAGCTCGGCGGCAGGAGATAATATCTCCCCCGAGGAAGCTCGACCGTAGGAGATAAGATCTCCCCCAAGCGCGCACTTCGACCTCGACCGCAGGAGATAAGATCTCCCCCGAGGAAAGCTCGGCCGTAGGAGATAAGATCTCCCCCAAGCGCGTACTGCGACTTCGCCTGCAAGAGATAAGATTCCTCTGAGGAAAGCTCGACCGCAGGAGATAAGATCTCCTCCGAGCGCGTACTTCGACCTCGACCGCAGGAGATAAGATCTCCCCCGAGGAAAGCTCGACTGCAGGAGATAAGATCTCCCCCGAGCGCGCACTTCGACCTTCGGCCTGCAGGAGATAAGATCTCCCTCCGAGGAAAGCTCACGGCCGTAGGAGATAAGATCTCCCCCGAGGAAAGCTCGACTGCAGGAGATAAGATCTCCCCCGAGGAAAGCTCGGCTGTAGGAGATAAGATCTCCCTCGAGGAAAGCGGTTTCGACTCGTAGGAGATAAGATCTCCCCCGAGCGCGCACTTCGACCTCGGCTGCAGGAGATAAGATCTCCCCCGAGCGCGCACTGCGACCTCGAGCTGTAGGAGATAAGACCTCATTCTTCCGCAACAAGGCTAGAGATAAACCTCGAGCGACCGACAACCTCGGCTAGAGATAAGATCTCTCCCGAGCGACTATGGACAACCTCAGCCATAGATAAGATCTCCCTGAGGAAAGCTCGACCGCAGGAGATGAGATCTCCTCCGGGCGCCCGATACAACCTCGGCTAGGGAAAGCAACCGTGTCAACCTCGGCTGGAGAGCTTTAACTTCGACCTCGGCTAGAAAAAGCAACCGTGTCGACCTCGGCTGGAGAGCTTCAACTTCGACCTCGGCTCGGAAAAGCAACCGTATCGACCTCGGCTAGAGAAAGCAACCGTGTCGACCTCGGCTGGAGAGCTTCAACTTCGACCTCGGCTAGAGAAAGCAACCGTGTCAACCTCGGTTGGAGAGCTTCAACTACCACCTCAGCTAGAGATAAGATCGGAGACAGCCTCACCCTGAGATCAGATCTTTCCCAAGCGCCCGCATCGACCTCAGCTGTAGGAGACAATATCACCCCCGAGGAGCGCAACCTCCGGCTTCGATCGTAGCGGATGAAGCCCCCCTCAACCTCGGCTGGAGATGTGATCTTTCTCGGGCTTCAACTTCGATATCAACTTCAGCTGGAGACGATATCCCCTCTCCGAGCTTCAACCTAGACCAGCACAGACCTCAGTGGAAGACTTCGACAGTCGTCTTTCCTGCACTCTCTTCCTTCGATTTTCGAACTCGGGAGTGGGGGAGGCTAGTGTTGGAGATAAATCCCGCTTCCGCCGAAGTCTAGCTCGACGCTCGTCCTAATGCAACCTATAGCCGCAGAAGAGCTTCGACAGATGGGTCTTAGCCTAACTCCTACAGTCGGCCGAACTACTTAGCGGCCGAGCTCTTTGGACTCCAAGCGGCCGAGCTTTAACGAAATCCCCTAGCGCCCGAACTCCTCAGCGGTCGTCTCTCGGCCGAACTCCCCAAGCGGCCGTCTCTTCAGCCGGCCGAGCTTATTCGAACTTCTCTACAGCCGAACTCCCTCCAAGCCGTCTCTTCAGTCGGTCGAGCTCCTCCAAACTTCTCTACAGCCGAACTCCCCCCAAGCTATCCCCTCCGTCGGCCGAGCTCCTCCGAACTCCGCTACGGCCGAGCTGCTCCCAAGCTTTCCCTTCGGCCGAACTCTCCTACATGTCCGAACTCCTCTGGACGAACAACGAGACTGGACGGTATGGCCGTCACTACTGGCGACGCCACTCTCTTCATAACCAGTCCCATGCGGCCCACGACTTGCCAGTATAGCTATCACCACCAACCCCAACGCATACGACACCTCCCTGAGAGACTGACTCTGCCGAACCTCGAGCGACTCACCAGAATGCGGCTGCAGCTGTCACCACCAACCCCGCCGCATATGGCACCTCCCCGAGAGACTGACTCCACCGAACTTCGAGCGACCCGCCAACATGCGGCTGCAGCTGTCACCACCAACCCCGCCGCATACGGCACCTCCCTAAGAGACTGACTCCGCCGAACCTCGAGCGGCCTGCCAGCACGCGGCTGCAGCCATCACCATCAAGCTCCGCTATAAAAGATGCCCTTCAGATATGCTAATCCCTCTTTTTCTCTAAGCTCTTCTCTTCTTCTCTAAGCTCTGAAACTCATTTTCGAGCACTCCATTTCTGTTGGTCAGAGCTGACTTGAGCGTCGGAGGATCCTACCGGAGCCACCCCCACTGGCTCCGGATGGGACTTTATTTTGTAGGTCCCGATGGCGACTTCGTCAGCCTCAACTCTAGCGAATTTCGACGACGGTCAGTTTGTGCATCAACAATTATATTCCAGATCTCTGCTTCAGTGGTCATAATCTTGTTGTTCTACCTAATCGGTCTCTGGTTTAAACACAGTTTAGAAGCAGATATTTTGCAATAACTTCTCGACAACAACAGTTTCTGTTCTCTGTTAATATTACCCTGTATATAATTGCACATTTCATTTCATACAATAAAAGCTGGGTACCTTTATTTTAGCCTTCCTTTTCATCCAAAAGCATTACGGGCCGCCTTTGGCAAGTTAATTTGCACTCGTTAATGGGTGTCCAGGATGAGGAGAGCGAAGGATCTCTTGTGATGGTATTACACAAACCAAGAGTACCTTGTTCTTCTGTCAAATTATATGTTTCGTATATGGTACGATGATTGGACAACTTCCAAAATTGTATCCGGTCCGTGTCTCCAAAAAAAAAAAAAAAAAAAAAAAAAGTAATATATATATATATTATATTTTGTCTGTAATGCATAAAAATTTCATAAGTTAGTCATTAATAAAGTGAAGGTTATGTATAATCCATGAGTACTTTGAGAAACTCTGGACTGTTTTTTTGTACAGAGTGAATTGAACAGTTGTTAAACCAAATACAAAAGAAAAGAAAAGGAATTTATTAATAATTTGGAGAATATTGTTAATGTATATTACTTATCAAATAGGCAGTTTCTGAAAATATAATCCTACTCCATGATTTTAACAGGTTATTTCACTGAAGGAAAATAATATGGAGCGGCCATTGGATGGCGCAATCCATGGTGTGGTAGGGATAGAATAGAATATGTGGACGTGGTCGTAGAAAAGTTGGTAGCTTCTTATAAACTAAATAGACCTCCGTAAATGGCATCAATACCTTGTTGGTTGGGTAGGTTGTGAGGCAAGCACTCCATTAATAACAAATTAACAATACTATTTAGTAGACTTTGGCACATATAATGCAAATAAAAGAACTAAAAATAAGGGATCGGGAGAAGAAATGAAGTGGACTCAATACATAAACATGACCCTAAGCTTCGGCATAGAGAGGATGATTGGGAGTCTATGTTAATGGTATGGACAGAGTAGCTCAGAAAGCAGAAAAGAAAAGCAAATATACGTCATGATTGTTAGGTGTCTTGGTGGTGCTCCCACTACGATATTATATATACACGCGTCAGGCACGATTTTTTTTCTTCTCAAGTTGAATATTTATGTACATATTAAAATATATATGAATTAAAATAATAAATAATGATGATAAACAAGTGGTATACCTTAGCAAGCAGACAACCAGTCACAAGGTCACTATTAAAAAAAGGACTCACGCGCTTGGAGATCCAAGGAGTTTATCTGTTGCTTATCAAATTGGATTGTCCAGTTACAAAGTTTTTTAAACTCCAATGTCACCATATGATAA
This sequence comes from Cocos nucifera, assembly GCA_006176705.1. Lineage (NCBI taxonomy): Eukaryota > Viridiplantae > Streptophyta > Magnoliopsida > Arecales > Arecaceae > Cocos > Cocos nucifera. Next base: position 1,653,124 of record QRFJ01000090.1, on the reverse strand, counting down.
TGAAAGTTGTCGAAAAAAAAAAAAGATAAGCCTTGGAGTGTTGCCTAATCCAATATAGCAATCGATGGGGGAAATTGAATACATCGCTCGCTCTCGAGGATTTATTAGCTCATTGATGAAATGACCCCAGCACCAATTATGCTGGTCAATCGACTAGACCAAATCTCGATTAGGCATAAAATTTTAACATCATATGACCTAAATACAACTTAATCTGACCTAACTAACCACTACCTAGCCTAACTTATTTTCACCTCCCTCTTCTCCACTCTCCACTTCCTAGATTTCTTGACAATTACTACCCATCTAACTTTCTCTAATGCTGATGCCAAATGCGGCGACTCGGCTGATGAGGAGGGAAGGAAGAATTAGCAATAGAGAGGGAAGAGGTGGGCAGGGGGGGAGAAAGGGAGGAGATGACAATATAAAGGAGAAAGAAGGGGCTATGTTAAAGAGGGATCTCTAGGAAGGAGGTAATAGAGAAGAGGATGGAGATGGGCCTGCTAAGGTGGTTTTCCTCTCTTCTTCTTACTCTCCATGAGATCCATGTCAGGCTCAAAGTTGGTCGGATCATGTTTATCTAATTTATCTTGGGTTGGACTCAATCAATCTGAATTATACTTGTATCACATTAACACAATCCTACACTTAGGTTAGATTGAATTTTAAATCACATCACATCAGCCTCGACCCATGGGTAGGCCGTCTTAGGATCGATCGCTTAGTAGTTACTTGGTGGATAATTTGTCATACACTTTGCGGCACTATAGTCATAGATTTTAGCTCGTGCAATACATCAAAAAATATAAAATTAAGATATAATAAAGAGGAGAGTGCATGTACGTACAACTCGAAGCCTCATTTACAATAGATTCTCTTAAGTTTGTGTGTATCATAAGTTAATTACATTATAAGAAAAAAAAGATCAACATACTTATGCTTATTAGATGTAATTGGTGGTGCATCAACCACTACAAAAAGAAAAGAAAAAGAGAAAAATTTATCATTTGTGATTGATTTTAGAGCACCGATCGCGGGTTGGTTTCCATATATATACTTTGAGGAGACATGTGTTTATCCCTATGGAGCCGAATACTTTTATGCGTATATAGAAATACTAAAATAAGAGACAATACTCAAAACCAATGGGTAGAGAAATGGTACTCCAAAGTAACATCGGTATAGGATCCCACTTTTCTTTGTTCCATCCCAATGCTCGATGGTTCTCCCTTAGTTTATCATTTCCCCGAGCTTGTACCATCCATCCAAGTGGATACGACCGCACGTGCAACCGCATGTTCGTTAACTATTCATGCCCAGTATGCGGTACTTAGCGGATCCAACCGGGTCGTATTCATACGTTCTACGTACTAACAATAACATCACTCCACAATAATATGAGAGAGAGAGAGAGAGAGAGAGAGAGCGGCAATTGCTGTAATGCATGTTGTTGCATGCTGCAGTACGTTTCCCTTGCACACTGGCACCTGATGCCATCGTCGCGTCACCCACTCGTTAAGGGGGGGGGGGAGTTGGTTTGGCAAAGCTTATACTGCCGTGGGACCATCCTTTTTTTTTTTGGGGCGCATTACTACATGGAACCCTTTGCCTTTACCATATCGCCGCCCCTTTTATTGGAGAATCCAATGAGAGTTCTCTTTCTTCATTAGGACTCATGAAAGCTGCACTTAAAATTTCCCCAACCAAAGCGATTGATGATGGGGCGAATGAATCCCCTTAGGGACTACGTAAATGTCCAAGCCCTTGGGGACAATAGTTGGGACCAATTGTCAGACCCCCTCCAGTCTTAGGTGGTCACGTGACCTCAGACTTAGGTTGGCTCCGGCATGGAGTTTGGTAGCCCTAAAAGTCTTTGTTAGGTGTTTCATGCTTTTCGCTTTCTAGGCATGTGGGGTGGAAGCAGTCTGGTCCAGTGCACCAACAAAGCTCCATGTGGGGGGCTTCGCATAAAAGCTGACACCCCCTTGAATTTGGCCGACTACACGTGTACCCCCACAAAGTCTTTGCCACACTTGCCGGCACATGATGTTGGGCCATTATTGCCACATATTGTTTGTTTTATTTTTCTCAATCTCTTTTGCAGTTAGGTCTTTTCTTAGCTTTTTATGAATATATGTTTGTTGATCAATATAGACTCATTCAGCTATTTTATAAGTTTTTTCTTTTTTTTTTTGGTGCAACGCCATGGAACCAAGCTGCTGGAGTTAAAAGCTTAAAAAATATAAGTACATAAAAAAAATTTACTTGTATGTATGTTTGTTGATCATTATTATGCTTGTACTTTTCTTAAAATTTATCAACCATCCTGCTTATTTATTCTATCAAATAGAGTTTAAAAAATATTTGATATATAGAAAACATATAAAAGAGTAAATAGGTATTTAATATTTTCATAATTAAAATTCCTAACTTATCTAAAGAGTAAAAGGTGTTTTGTACTTGTTTTGAAAAGTTTGATGCACGATCCTTTCCTATATTAATGGTATATTTCAAGTTGTCCATATTTTATATTAGGTACCAATTGATATGTTAATATTTTTTTTGAAAAAAAATAGAGGGCAACTAATATTATAATCGTTCAAGTCTAAATTATTAAATATATATCATAAGAATTTAAACTCAAAATTTTTGGTTGCCAACTTGAGAGATATAATTACCGGTGGTTCAACTTTGATAAACTAATATCAGAGATAAATTATTTATTATTTATAATATTATATAGATCATGCTATTTTTCAAATATTTTATGACATGGCAATCTTTTTTAGGGATGCAAAATCGCATCTTTTATGATATCTATTTTGTCACTTATCTTAGCGCATGTTCAGCAAATATATATGATCAGGTATATCTACCAAGATGATTCTTAGCTAAATTTCAACAATAAACAAACACAACATTGCTTTGAGTGCCTTAAAGACAAACTTCTTACAAGGCAGGGATAGTCAAATGATGATATTAGCGTAGGGATATTTAACTTTTATATCTAATTCTCCCATTTTAGAAATAAATCTTTTTTTTTTTTTTGTAATGTTAACTTTATTATTATTAATTTTTGTTTTTCTTCCTCCATATGTCTGCCAATAATATCAGGATAACCTGTTATTTTTTTTTTATAAAAAAAAACTTATACATGTAATATTTTTTTTTATTATGTCATTATCATTAACATTATTATTTATAATAATTATATCTTCTTTGAAATATAATCTTACAAGCAAGGTCCACGTGACGTGGACTTACACAAAGCTTACTTTATGAGCACTACGCAAACAACATAGATAATAGAGCAGGTCCTTTTTCAGTGGGACTAAACGTTTGTCAGATGATCTTTTATGTTGTACTGTGAATTAATTGAGCTAATTGCTTCCGTTTATGGTTGCATGAGTAGGCCCATGGCACAAATATCCTTGCACGCAAGACCCCCTATAGGGTCCTATTGTTCAATACTTTAGGTGGCTAGGTGCTCATACTTCACAAAGGACCTCCTATGTGGAAGAATACCCCACTGCACTACGAGAAATTAAATATCGATGCTGAGGGGTGGTTGTGGATGTAATAATATTAAATGAATGATATGTTCCTAAAATATTTCTGAACATATCATCCACAAAAGGACAACAACAAAACCATCAACCACCTAATTAATTTGACAATAAACTGCCAAAGAGGTTGATGACTTAGCATGGATGCTTTAGTGGCCAATTAATCCAAGAATCAACGCAGAAATATGTTGGTGTAGTTGTAAAGGCAGCTGTTGTTGGGTCAAGGAACTTTTTTTCTTTTGTTTGTGCTTGTGAGAACCTGGGGAGGACATAAGGATTCACATTTAGAATTAATAGTCAAAATGACTTATAAAAATAGCATTCACATTGGTAAGGGAGAACAAATTTAGATAGCATCCCTCTCTTGCGCACATGGATACACATGGAATCCATATTATTGGCAAGGTGGGCTTTCTAAATGAGCGGTAGTTTTTTTAATATAAAATACTAAAACAGAAATTCTTTTTAATTCGAAGGCTCCTGTGGGGAATCATTCTAATTTTCGATTACATGTTCTCTCAGAAATCTCTTTGGACCATGTAGCTAAGAAATTGATGTCATATATGACTTCTTCTTTTTTTAAATTTTATTTAAAATTTAATATCATAAATTTAATTTAATTTATTTAATTTATCATCATATGTCCATCTTTATATTCAATTAATCAAGATAATATATTTGTGATATATCTGCTACGTTTCTTTTCTAGGGTCAATTGGAGGATTCCATGCCCTAAAAGCATACACACATTTGATAAACTTGTTGTTTATGATTTTAAATTATAAAGGAAAATGGAGAAGCTTCCAACTGACTAAAATGGACAGCTAAGGGTAGCCCAGTTTGGTGGCTCTCACTAATATATACTACACTAGGCACTGTCATGCTTTGTTGGATGACGATTCCATGTATCACTAGCAATAAAACAGAGCCTGACGGTACCTTCTACTAATTCCTAATTAGTGGCACATTAAAAGTGAAGCCCTGTCCAACCTCTCCTTGCCTAACCCAACAAAAGTAACTCACTAAAATAAAGCGTTGTTTTCGATAAAAAAATTATCCTTCTTTTCAGACAAACCACGGTTTTTTATTACCACCATACATACATGTGATTGATGGATTATTAAAAACTACCAGCTACATCCTACTGGGATCCACTACCATTAAATTTATTTTTTTTAAAAAAATTATATCTCACACCACAGTCGTATAACTGTAGCTATTTATTTTTTATAATTATATAAAAATTTGATAAATAAAATTTATAAAAATAAAATTATATATATATATATATATATATATATATATATATAGTGAAGTTAGAATTAGATCAGTCAAATTTGTACTCATATCCGATCAAATTAAAATTTTATAATAGAGACTTTATATCAGTGATGTAAGTCGTTAAATATAAATTATTATCTAAAAATTATTTATAAATAAAAAATATATAATTTAAAAAATTTTAATTTATTTATTAAATAATTAAAAATTAAATAATTTTAATATAATTAGATTAGTTATATTTTTTGATTATTTGATGCATAGATGAGAGATCTTTAAATTATATAATTTTTGATATATAAGTAATTTTAAAATAATAGATTATATCTAATGATTTAAATATTGATATAAAATTTTTATTATCTAATTTTTATTTAATTAAATTTAAATTTAAATTTGATCAATCTAATAACTATATATATATATATATATATATATATATATATATATATATATATATATATATATATATATATATATATATATTCCTGAATCCAAGTTGGTACAAATGCATGTCAAATAATTTCCCCGCAAGCCTAAGGGTAACTCTGTAACTTTCCTATCTACAAATCTATTCATCGGTTTGATAGATTTCCAGGTCAGTGACCAAACCCAAGGAGCCCTGTCTCTCTGACAAGTAAACAGAGGCCAAAGAGCCCAGACCCCAAGGTAGTCCCCAGGCAATCCAAGGCTCATTCCGAAAGATTCTTCCCCAATAACAATCCACCACAAGAAGTTCCAAAAATATAAATAATATAACATCATATAAATATGGAAAAAAAAATACTTTCTATACCCTTAGCGTACTTTTAACATTCCCTGGCCCGGTTTTGTACAAATTTGTAGAGGTCAAATAGACCATAACGGGGTGTATGGGGTACAAAAAAATCGGGTTGGCGCCCGTTCCGGGTATGATAGAAGGTACGCGAAGCAGTACTGTAAAAATATTATGTCAGGGTCCCAAAGTTATGCATAGAGATCTATCAAAAGCTAACGTTTCCAGAACATCTACGGCCCCCGAAACCTCAAAATGCTCAACCCTTCTTCAATATAAAAAGGAAAAAGCCTCCACTACAAATCAAAAAAAATAAAAAAAAAATTTCTACTAATTAGTACTAAAGTGGACCGTTTTGTTAGGGAAAACTGGGAAAGGCTCTTGGTTCAGCCAAAATGGCTGGAACATTTGTATTCCCAGAGAGAGATGGAAGAGGAAGCAAAGGAGGCAAACTAGAACTCTCCATGACAAGCAAATAAAAGGCCAAGTACCGTTGTTGTCTTCTCTTACTCATTATACAAAATTACTTATTTATCCTGCATCACTATTGGTGTGTATATATATATATATATATATTTGACAGTCCATCGGGGGTACAGGTTAACCCAAGCTGGCATGGCCCAAATGGCAGGCGCTTGCTTTATATACCGGGGCGAAAAGGCTCAGGGAGCTGTAACCAGCCACACCCACCCCTCTTCTTTTTCCCCACCATCTCTTAAAGAAAGCCCACATCACTTCCTCCTCTCCTCCCCACCCCCCCAACTTCCATCAATGGCTTTGGATGGGCAGCAGTAGAAGGTGGTGGAGATGGAGAGGGGCTGCTCGAGTTCTCTTGCTGTCTCTGGGGCCTGTGGCTCTAATGACTCTCGCCATGGGCTGAAGTTTGGGAAGAAGATCTACTTTGAGGATGGGGTTGGTGGTGGAAGCTCCATCAAGGCCTCATCAACCACTGCGTCAGCCTCGGCGTCGCCGACGCCGCCGAAGAAAGGGAAGGGGGTGGTGCAAGGAGGGCAGCAGCCACCCAGGTGCCAGGTGGAGGGGTGCAAGGTGGATCTCACTGGTGCCAAGGCTTACTACTGTCGGCATAAGGTGTGTGGGATGCACTCCAAGTCTCCCAAGGTCATTGTGGCTGGCTTGGAGCAGAGGTTCTGTCAGCAGTGCAGCAGGTTAGCTGTGCTTCCCTTTATCTCTTTTAGCATTCAGTTCTTAGTTTCCATCTGTAAGTTGGATCCTTCCCCTTTTGAGTTCTTGAGAGACATGAGTATCTGCCTTTCTTCTTCAAGAATATCTAATGAGTTGTTTTTTTCTTTTTTTTTCCCTGTTCAATATCATGTCTGATTGGATTTAAATTCCTCCAATTTGTTTGTTTAGGCATTGACATGTATTATTTTGGTTGTGATAAATTTTTGTTGTAGCTGATGATTTGGAGCGATAGTTTTATACACAAAACTAAAGAGCAGTTTAGGCCTGATTCTTACTTTGAAACATGCGATCTTTAGTTTTTGTTTGGTATATGTCAACATTATTTCTACTGCAGTTCCTTTTACATTTTTTTTAAAAAAAAATTGGACATTATTAGTACTTGTTTGTCTATCAAGTCTAATCTATGGGTAGTGGTTGGATTGAGCCTTAAGAGCTTGTGAAGGTGGTGTTGATTGGGATTGTCTGTCCAATTTGTTTGGTTTGTTTCCCTATTTCTGATTTGATTAGGACTGCTATTTTGTCGATGCTGTTGTTTTAGTTGAATGGATGGCTTTCTTAAGCACGACGCTTGAAACAGAGTGTAATCTCTGGGATTTGTTTGGTATGTTTGGTTATATCGTTTCATTATTTCTAGTTGAGTACGTCTGGGTAGACATGTGACAGGGGATTATGCATTTTCTTACACTTTGTTTTGGTGCCCTCCTAAATCACAAATTTTATATTAAATGATTATCTTTGCAGTGTTTTTATATCCTTTTGGTCTTCGCTTGTTTTATATGGCTGGAAGTAGTTATTTATTCAGTTTTTGGACAGCCAATGTGAATGATTTTGACATTCCAACTAGCTTATACTGCATTATTTGTATTCTAATATTCAATCAATTTTTTTTCATCTGGATGCTTAGGAGTGATTCTGGCAGCTTATGCAGTACTGTTTCATTTGGTGACCGCTCCCACATCACCATGCTATGTCATGCAACCTCAACATGTAAACATAATGGTGTACTAAGTAGAGTTGTATTATCCTCTTTCATGACAAGTTTTGATCTGAATTTGAGTTTGTTTGGTGTCTCCTTAAAAATTTGAACAGCTTTTTGTTCCACTTGCTTTGTTGTTCTGAATGGAGAAGCATAAAATATTCTTCTCTGGCTCTGCAATTAACTAGTTCTTTGTTCAGCCATGAACAAGTTAAGGTGCTGATGTTTTCTTTCGCATACTGTTTTTCCGAAAACAATTTTTCTGTGGCCTATTATCATCTCATTGTTCTCTGCAATTTGGTGCTCTGTCTTTTTCTATAAACTTTGTTTCGAGTCAAGCAGGTTGCTGGCTTCTATTCTGGTCTCTTCACTCAGTCAGATGACCAATTGTGCATGATGACTGTTGATAGAACTTTTGTTCAAACCCAAAGTTAGCTTTCAGATAAAAGCATATTACCATTTCTCTCCAAGCTATTGTGACATCCATAAGCATTTGACTAAGTGTGATATAGTAAGATTACAAATTGTGGTAGGCTGTCTTTAAGAGATACGACTTACTTTTAAAGGGAAGTGGCTTCAAAATATAATCAATCAGAGCGAAACCATTTGTTCGTAACGACCATGATATGAAATTTCTATTATGATAACTGTATTTGCGGGTATTACTATTCTACTTTGCTTATGATTTATTGTGTTTGACTCCTTCACAGTGAGGTTTCATGACAAAGATCTTCTTGATATATCGTCGCAGGTTCCACCAACTACCTGAATTTGACCAAGGGAAACGAAGCTGCCGCAGACGTCTGGCAGGTCACAATGAGCGCCGAAGGAAGCCGTCACCTGGGTCGTTATCATCACGGATTGGACGGCTGTCATCATCTTTTCATGGTTAGACACATTAGAACTAATTTGCTTATACTTTGGAAGCTCATTTGTTATTCATGATAGCCTTTAGACTGAAATGAATTGTTAAACTGTAAACAGAGGATAACAGCAGATTCAGAGGCTTTCTTATGGATTTCACACACCCAAGGCTACCTGGAACCCCACAAGAAGTATGGCCAACAGTTCGGGCTGGTGATCGGATGCCTAGTCATCAATGGCAGGACAGTTTAGGAGCTTCCCCACCCGGTGAGGTGGCGCCACATGGTGCCCGCCAATACATGCAAGTCTCCACTGCTGGGCCCCTGTTCTCTCCTCCAGAAATTCCACCTAGTGAATGTCTCTCAGGAGCATCAGACTCCAGCTGTGCTCTCTCTCTTCTGTCAACTCAGCCATGGGGTAGCACTGCTACCAGGAATGATCGGGCTCCGACGATCCCAGCAAGCAGCAGCTTCAGTGGAGCACCAATGGCTCAGCCAGTTATCTCGAACCATTACATAGCCAGTTCATGGGGATTTAAAGGTCATCAAGGCAGCAGCAGCTCACTGGGAGTCCATCACGATCTAGGTTTGGGTCAAGTATCCCAAACTGATGACAGTCAGTTCTCGGGTGAGCTTGAGCTCGCCCTGCAGGGAAGCAGGCAATGCATGGACCTTGATCCGAGTAGGGCCTATGGCCATTCGGATGATGTGATCCATTGGTCCCTTTAGACCATTTGCTCATAGTGCTTTTTGGACCATCGATCATGTTCCTCCCAGTATCCTGAATTCTTGTCCTCATGAACTTTTAAGTTTTGGCCCATCTGGTGATTCTATGTGGGAGTTAATGAACCTGAAACACTTTATAATGGTTTATTCGCTTTGTTGTAACCTTAAGAGGCAAAACTACATTGCAGAATATTTTTCATTATGAGTGCAGTAAGAAGTTCTTTAATTTTGTAGGTAAAATTCAATTCGTCGTTAACATGTGTAGCAACTATATGCTGTTCCATAGGTAAGACTGGCATCTGTGAATTTTTTTGCAGGACATCCGCAGACTAGTTAGCGAAGGTAATTGGAGCAACTGTATGCAATTCTCTAGTATTAGTAGCTCCATCTGTATGTAAAAATTCACTTGAAACTTGAACCCCTAGGAATGTGGCTTGAAGGATGCAGATGCAATGTAACTTACTTTTTGCTGATTAATTCAGCAGTAACTTCAGCATTCTTATACTTCGGCATGAAGATGACCCTGGGGTGATGGATGGCTTAGCATTAAGTTTTTCAATTTTCCAAGCATGGTTCAAGAGAATGCCATGACAACCTTGTATTTAGAAGGCTAATTAGGAGTTTCTGTGACAGTGAATGATTTCGTGTAAAATGAAGGTTTTCCGCAATTGTATTTAAATGTAATCGCTTAACTACGGTCATGCTGATCTTACTTGAGCTTCTACTAGTAAATTCCATCAGCTACAGTTTAAACAACAGTTTTAGGACTCGTTAATTCTGGGAATTCTTAGCTTCCGCATCTCTGAATTACCAGACAAAGTACCTTTGACGCCAAAAAGACCATCAAAGAGGTTCACAGCATTGGTTAAAAGCAACAAGGAAAATTATATGGTAAAATCTGTCAGCTAATTCATGCAATGTCGAGTAATTAAATAATCATGAAAATAAATATTCCGGGGATAAATGTCCCATTCTCCGCATAACTGGCAGCGATATGGAAATACTAGGAGAAATTCTTCAGTATGATCCTACAAAATACAATCTTTATCCCACCTTCTTTAGTGGCATAATTATCTGGTCCTTGCTCCTCAGCTAGGCTTTGGTAACCTGTTAGTGTTATACGATGAACTACTCTAAAACGATAGACCATCCCCGGTTGCCAACAGCTGTCAGCTCAGCTGTTGGCACCTAGCTCTCCATTGGAGAGGTCCCAGGTTCCATCCTGGATGGTAAGGAGCTGTTTGCATGCCTCAAAAGAAGAAGAAGAAGAAGAAGGACTTACCGCTCATAACATTAAAACCCAGAGCTTATACCCCATCATATTACTTATCAACCGATAGTATTTAAAAAAAAAAAAAAATCTTCAATGAATCACTTTGGAAGAGCTTATCTCATACATGAATTTGACATTACTTGTATCTTATGATGGCTTCCTAGAGGCGCCACTAAAGCACACCAAGTAAGTTAGTACGGGAGCATGAAAACGTGGAAAGATGCTGGTATTAGTAAGCTGGTGTGCATTGGTTATGCATCAAAATTCCAAGAACATTGGCAATGGTTTATATCAGAGTGTTTCCGTGCAGTAGATCCTTGGTGTATGGCTAACCTGCTACATAGGGAGTCCTGTCATGAATTTAATGGTAATCCATGTAATCATCATTTTTTTATAAGTGCAATGTTATTTTAGAATGCTGGCAACAGAATCAAGTCCTTGAAGACCAACAAGCACTAAAAAATGGCCGTCCCGCAAGCAAAATCTTGGAAAAGTTAAAAAATAAAGAGGTAAATATATTGCTGGTTTGAAACTTATGAAATGTGATAACAAAAAATATGTAATCATGATTTGATCGGAAAGAAGAAAAATTTTCTTCAACATGCTCAACTTAGATATTTCAAAAAAAATAGATAGAAAAAGAGAAGAAATTTTTGAAAGTAGGGATCAAATCCATTTTTTGCTTAGATATTTCAAAGAAAAAGATAGAAAAAGAAGAGAATTTTTTGAAAGTAGAGATCAAATTCATTTTTTTTTTTTATTGATTAAAAGTAAAGTATATATCTTTTATTTATAATAATAAGATCCGTCATTACAAAAGTGTGTTGGATTCTTATTCTAGTTCTAATAGAACTTTTTTACTTAAAATACACGTGCCTAGCATAAATAATGTGAAAAATCTTAAAACTTTTCAAAAGGTAGATTTTGATTTTTATATTAATTTTTTTTATTACTTCACTAAATTTTTTTTAGATTAAAAGTTATGATCGCTTAAAATTTTATCAGATTAACTAATTTATTTTAAAGCTCAAATGAAGAAATTTTGTAATAATCACTAGAGATACCATTTCGTAATAGGATGATATCATATCATAAATCTCAAAAAATTATCTAATTTTAAAAAAAAAATCATCAAAATCGAACATAATATAATCAAATTATGATCTTTAAAAATTTAACTTATAAATTATATTTTTAAAATAATAAATTTTATTATTAAATTTTATTTATTTTTATTTATAGTAGTTAAAATAATTTATATTGAGTTTGATGATTTTTTTTTTTTTTTTTGGGTCAAACTGGATAGAGTTAAAAAAAAAAAAAAAAAAAAAAAAAAAAGCGTTGCTTTGAGTAACAACCGCCACCGTTGTACAGGGACAATAAATGAGCTAACGTGCAGCTGGTTTACATTTTATCGTATCAGCATGGAACCAAATCAATATCAGTATGCCTCTAATACCGTATCAAACTAATATGATACGGTATTTTTATATTGGCTGAGTCAATAAGGTACGGTAAAGCTTGCGTATGAAAGCCAAACCATCCTACTTCATTTATACAACATGACAATTCCCATACGTAATAGCTTAAATGAAAGAACTAAGGAGAAGAGGGGGGAGGGGTCGAGAGTCGAGACCCAAGAAGGCCGCGGCGGCATTGATTCGAGGAAAAGAGGCTCTTTTCTCGAAAGATCGGGAGGTGACCGAGGGTTGATGGGTTTCGGCGAGATTTGAGGAGGGAAGGGGACTTCTTTGGCTGCGGGCGGTGACAATGATGGTGGTCGAGGAGGATGTGACCACGTTTACCGCTTTAGGGCAACAGTAGGGTTCCTTTTTACTTTTTATTATTTTATCCGATAGTAATTTCGATTGATGTGATGATATTTTATGGATCTAATGTATCGTTGAGCTGGTACGCCGGATGCACTGACGTAGGGTATAGTTTTTTCTATTAGACGAGAAGAATTATTAGTTAGAACCACATATATCTTGCATCAACTAATAATAAATTAATATATAATTTAAAAAAATAATTTTTTTATTTAAAATAGTAAAAATAATTTTTTATTTAAAATTTTAAATATAGCATAGATAATAATTTATTTTTTATTTTTTTAAAATGATATGCTGGTTTATTATTAGTTGATGTAGGATATACATGATAGAATAATTTTAATTAATAATTATTAGAAGTCAATTGCCATGTACCTGACTTCCACGTGACTCTTAATCCACGGCCACCGCCTATGGTATCTCATCCTCGTTCCGCTTCACTTTTTTAAACTAATATAAATAGCTATTAATTTTTTTTTTATTTTTAGGCAAGAAATAGCAGCTAAGCTTGCGAAAGCAAGAAGAAAAAGCCACTAAAAATTTCTTTCTCCTAATTTCTCTCAGTTTTGTCTATCAATTCAGAGTTCACTCTATCCCCATCCTCCTCCTTTTTTTTTTTTTTTTGATATTTCTACTTGATAAATTCGAATGAATTTTTCATCTCCTGTCATCCATTGCAGCTCCAACTAGAGATTTTATTATCATTTTCTTCATCTTCTTTTCTTCCATTGGTTAATTTTATTTCTTCTTCTTTGGATTAATTGAAATATCTTTTCATAAATCAGTATAAGCATTCTTCAATCTTCTCTTTTTTTTTTTTTTAAATACAATTCTCTATTTCTTAATTTTTTTTTTACTCAAAGAAATTTTTGATTTAAATATTTATTTTTTATTTTTTAATAATTTATTTTTGATTTTTTTTCATGAAACAGGAGGAGGATGGGTCGATGATAGTATCTCTCTTCTTCTTTCGTGGCGATCAACCTTTTCTTCTTTACCTACACTGTTACTGATCCCTTCGATGGTAAGCACTTTTTTCCTCCTTTTCTTTCAAAAAATGATATTTTTCCTGCCCTTTATTTTGATATGTTTTTAGGGTAATTTGGTGAGATACAGTAATTTCTAATCACATCCATCCGATCTTGATCACACGGCTGTATCAGCTAGAATTTCATTAGCCATCCGCCAGTCATGTCATGGCAAAAGGGACTACTGATCAGGTCGGCAAAGAAAGAAGAAATTAAAATCCTGTAATTTACCCAATAACAAATCTTGGGGGCATAACTGAAAGGGCTGGGCTTTGCGGTTCGCTAATGGCACTCATGGCTTTTTGTTCATCTTTGGCTTCTTCGGTCTCAGCTTTGGATGCTCTCTATGGCTCGCTCAGCACACCGCCACAATTGACAGAATGGAGAACCTCCGAAGGCGATCTCTACGGCGAGGAGCGACAAAGAGGGGTCTCTTGCTTCGGCCAATCAGTTGTTTCCATGTAATTTTCCCTCTTTTTCCTGAAATTTTGGTGATTAATTCTCGATAAATTTCATTCTTTTCGGAAGGAAGTAGTCGAATCTTGGTTTATTTGATACAGAAAGATTAAAAGGGCCGGGAGTTGGTGGATTTCTTGGTTTCCAGCTCTCCACGCTCGTCTCTCTGAAAGAACTGTGGGTTAACATCGATCTTTGAGTACTTTTGGATCTTTGATGATGTACTCTTGAATTAAATTTGGTGATCCGTGATTGTTGTTTGTGTTGTGATAATGGGGATGTGAGTTAAAATAATGTATATAGAGAAATTCCTTATTATGAAATAATTTAATAATTTTTAAAAAAAATTTATCTAAAAAATGATTACGAAAAAAATAAATTTTATTATATTTAGTTGGTAAAAAAATTACTCAAAAAAATTGATAAAAATAATCTTATTTAAAAATATGATAAAATTTATAAATATATTATTTAATATAAAATAATATTTTGATATTAGAATAGAATTATCGTCTCTAATTAATTTTTATATAATGATTATAATCACGTGGCTCTATGCATTTTGCATAATGTTATTTCTATCTTTATTTTTTTATAAATATTTTTTATTGGATGACTTTGGAAAGGTATCAAAATAAATTTAATAATTAAATATATAATTTTATTGAAGATATTTTTGTTAAGTATAGATTACTATCACTCAAAAATTTACCAAATATCAACATCTTATAATATTTGTTGCATCTTCTCTCTCTAAAAAATAAATATGGGATTCATCAATTTTTTTATCATCTTTTTTTTATATTTTTCATACCAAACATGGTAACCTAATATGAGATTCATTTTTTTATGTCAGGTTACTTCTAACTAAATGGATCATGAATTCTCGGGTCATTTCCTCTTTTCTTTCTTTTCTTTTTTTTTTTTCTTTTTTTTTTATTTTTATTTTTAACTTGAGTGTGTCGAACTGCAGACAGTTGGCCGGGAATAATTTTTATCAGAACATCCCATTCTCTTTTTCTTCTCCGAAGTTTCTCAAGCACTCATGAGTTGCCATTATAGGTTTGGGACTCTAACAAGAATTTGGGTTTTGACCCATTTACTGTGCTTCTCTTCATATGCTTAGGAATGTTGTCCATAACTCCCTCTCTGGAGCCATCGGAAATGTGCTTACAGACTAGCAGGGTTTAGAAATGCTGTAAGATTTCATACTGCTACTTCAGGTTATATTGCACTTGGAACTAGTGGAACCAAACACCCCTTTGATATGAATTATATTAAATATGTTGATTAAAAAAACTTTTGGAAGTTACGCTTATGTAGGTTTTGAACAATAAAAGCCTGTGCTTTTTTTTTTTTTTTTGGTAGAAATGTCATAGCTTTGCCTCTGAGATTTGCTCCAGCTCAAGTGACTGCGATTTAAGTGACATATCATTCGTCCACTTTAGTGGTGATATGCCAAGTTCGTTAACAAATCTTCATGCACTGTAAGTGTGACATTGGCGGCAGTTATGGTGGAAGTAGATACAGGTATCTTGCTAACTTTTTGTTTGTGTTTTTTGTGATAGTTATTTGCAGGACAATGAGTTCACAGGATCTCTTGCATTTTCAGCGCCCACTTTCTGTTCTGCAAGATTCACATATTTAAAGCTCATGTAATTGGCCATATATGCATGCATACCACACACATACATATATCTATGCAAATGGATATACGGGTTTTTCTATGATGATCCTTTATAATATTTTATTTAAAAAAATATTTAAAAAATTACACCACCACCGATCGATTCCATCACTCTCTTCTTTTTTTATATATTTTATTATTTTTCAACCCTCTATAATTTTTTTTTGCCATCTGTCTCCCTGTTGTTCCTCCTCCTCCTCCGCTTGGGCTACTCATCGAGCTTTAGGCTGTTGAAATTGAAACTAAAGGATGGGGCGATTGGATTTGGAGAAGGAGATGGTCAAGGTAGGGGGAGGGAGGCGGCTGCAGTGGTGTAGTCGAGATGGCGGGAAGGGGTGGGGTTTGATTGGAGGCGATTGAGGCAGCGAGGGGAGAGGCGACGGTGGTAGTTGGAGGTGAAGGAGAAAAGAAAAGGGTCGGACAGGGTTTGGTTGTACAGGCTGGTGTAAGAGAAGTCGAGTGTGGGATGGAGCTTGATCACTGGCTAGAGATCGAGAAGGAGATGGTGGGGAAGAAACAACTATAATGATTGGAGGATAAAATGAAGGAGTAGAGGTGGGCTGGGCTTCATTGCTGTTCGGAGATTAAGAAAAAGGTGTGGAGGCAGTGGGGGAGGAGTGGGCTTGATAACTAGCAGTCGAAGTGATGAAGGGACAGGAGGCCACGGCGGTTGGAGGTGGAGAAAAAAATCACGAAGGAAAGAGAGAGGAAGGAGAAAAAGCTTCCAAAATAATTAATTTTCAAAAGTATCTTTAATTTTTTAATTATTTACAGTACTAAGTCAACTTTTCATTTTCAAATAACCTCCATAACTTGAATTATTTACCACATATAGCTGATTATAACTGATTATAGATGGATAAATCAATGTTGTCTATCCTAGATTGGATGGCCAGAAAAAAGATTAATAAAAAAATTAAAAAAATTTACAGCACCACAGCAAAACCCAGAGATATACACACACATATATATATATACAAAAGATCAGACAAGTCTCTTTCTTTCATTACAATACTAATGTATTACTCTAGTGTTTGTTATTGTAATGACAAATAAGTGAAGTAATGATTTGTTTTCTAAATTTTTCAATACATTATTTTATTGTTTTCTCAAAATAATATCATTTTATCATTTCAAAGCATAAAACCATATTATGTGAGGAGAATAATGAAAAGTTTACATGACACCCATGTCAATAACAGCTGTTATAATGTATGTGTGAGAGAGAGGGAGAGAAGGTGTGGGGGAAGAGAGAATAAAAGAAACCACCATGCATATATGTGACAATGCACGAATAAAGATGTGGTTGCAATTACACGTAAGAGAAGGAGACAATATATACCTATACATTAAAGTGCAAGGCCATGATCTCCTAAAGCGCCATGTGTTGAGTTCTCCTTCTAATTTTTTTTGGCTTTTTGGCTTTGAACCTCCAAAGTTCCCTGCACGCCACATGGCAGTCTAGGTAGGCGATGACGTTGAAGTTTCTTTGCTGCTAATAGAGTGCACTCCAAAGGAAGAGAGATGGGAAGGATAGTGAAAGATCAAAGAGATGACTTGCATTGAGGAGAAAGATATGCATCCATTGATGATACAACATAGAAGAGGAGTTTTTTCTGTTTCAAACTGGATTGCATGCCTTTTCTTTTAATTATAGGATATGGGATCAAAAAAAGAAGTCTTGAACACTTTAATTAGAGCGACAAAATTTACAGAAAAAATATTAGAAAAGATGGATGGCACGGCATAGATTATCTTATCAATTTCTTCCTATCCTTTGGCCTATATATACATAGTAAGGTTCAGACGTTCAAGCACGAGAACAGCTGAAAAGAAAAGATGAGGTTGGAAGTTTTTTTAATTTTTGTGGATATGTCTATTGCTAATTCCTATTTTTTTTGACATCAAGGTTGAGGAAGTTGACAACAGAGTAAAAATTGGGGAAGCAGAGCTAGAGAAGATGAGTTCTCTCATCAGTTTTTTTCTTCACTGTAATATCAAAAATGTTCTCTTCTTTGCAAATAATGCAAAATGATTATTGACCATATTTTGGCAGCCTTCCACTCCTTTGTTCATAAACATCATGTGAGAAAGTAAAGGGACAAATGGTTGCTACCATGCTATGGTTGCCTTCCTTAATGTCCATATGAAAGAAAAAAGTAGTGGTTGCTGCTGAGATCCAGGAGCCATGCAGGTTAGGTGGGTTTAGGGATGGGCTGGGACAGAGGTTGGCACTGCATTACAGTTGTCTTCCCTATGAAATTAAAAAAAAAGGATTCGGTGGGTTTAGGGATATCCTATGATCGGATCCGAACAAAATAGCAAATAAGCTACATAGATTTGGGTTACCAGGTTAACGGGTGTCACGGCCCGGATCCAGCTAACCCACTAGGCCTAGTACTGTTGAGGGTTAGGGGGCAGATTATGATTAAGGTTAGAAGAGAATGCAGAGAAGGTTGGACCAGAAAAGAATAGGAAAAAAAAAAATTATGATGGTTGAGAGGAACAGCCGGTGAGCGATGAGTTTGGATGAAGGAAGAAAAAATACAAAGCCTAGATTAGAAAAAAGCTTAGATTAGAAAAGAGAATGATCAGAGCATATCTTTGGAGTGAAAGAAGATGGGATGAACTCTGGCATTGAGCTAGGATCTCACGAATGCCCACATGCTCCCTACTCTCCTGACCGTTGCCTTCCATCGATCTCAAATTTGGATGGAGGAATAAAAAAAAAAAGTGAAAAAAAAAAAAGTAAGTACTGAAATTTAGAAAGAAGAACTTAGATGGCATTAAAGAGGGGTCAAAATATACCTTATTGTGGATTTCTTTCCTGCTCTCCTCGCCGTCACCTCTCGGTGGCCATGGATCGAGGGAACGAGCGGACAGTGGTGTGAGGAGAGGCGCCCAAGGTGGAGGCGGCGGTGAGGGTGAGCTGCAGGGGCGACGCACAGTAGTCGGCCAAGCAGCCGAGCTCCGGAGTATGGGCGAAGATGAGGGGTGAGGCTCGGAGAGATGCGGGGGCGCAGCGAGCGGCCAGCAGAGCCTCGAGGGGGGAGGGGGGCACGGCTACCTACGAGGGCAGTGCATGGCAGCCAGCCAAGTCTCGGAGGGTGGGGGGAGGAGAGGGGGGAGGCACGGAGAGCTCTGGGGCAGAGCTGGCGGTCGGTGGAGCCGAGAGGGGGGAGGCACGGAGAGCTCTGGGGCAGAGCGGGCAGAGCTGGCGGCCGGTGGAGCCGAGAGGGGGGAGGCACGGAGAGCTCTGGGGAAGAGCTGGCGGCCGGCGGAGCCTCGAGGGGTATGATATATTGCCTTTTAAGGTATATGAGACCAAATCAGGAAGAATGTAATTCATGACAAGGAATCTCTAATCAATATCTAATAAAGAAACCAGTTAAATTAGATTCTTAGTGTGTTAATAGTTAAGGAGACCAATTAAATTTCCAGAACCATCAACAATCGGGGAACAAATTATGCAAGCCTGCAATATCAGTTATGAGTCACATGCGGGCAGAAGCATGCATATTATATGCGGGCAAAGCGGCTGCTAAAGTGGTGAGCATCAATGACTGTGTCTTATGATAAATATTTGGAGGATTTTTCTCCAGGAACAACAAATCATGTTTCCATCAAGAGGTTAAAACTCTCCTGAATGGCTTTGTTCGAGGTGTAGATGGATAACTTATGCTGTGATGAAGGATATGTTTAGTTTACGCAAAAGATAATGAAAGCAAAAAGAAGTTCCTTTGAGTTCATGTCAAATGGAAATACTGTTTGGAATGCCCATTCCCGTTACCCCAGGTTTGGAGAAGGGCTTCAAGAGCTCATATGGAACAGTGCCGACATTACATCTATTCTTAAACTTGGGATCGGCATTTCTTTCATCGATGATCCCTTCGATTTCCTTCATCCTTCCATGAAACCTCTCAAATGCGGCCTTTATCATCGGCTCCTCCACCCAAGCTGGCTCCGGATCTTCCCCCAAGTACTCCTCATCCGGTGCATGGCTGGACAGTATATCGAGCACCGCCATCACTGCTGTGGCTTGAATTTGCGAGGGGAAGCACTGCAGAAGGGTGAACTCGGGATTCTCCCAGAACTTGGCAAAGTCCTCCGAGTCCGGGTCCTCCACCGGCATGTTCTTGCGGGCAATGGTTGGGCGGTTGGGGAAATAACCAGCATAATGGTACTGCCCGAAGTTGACCGCAGCGTGGTGGCCGGAGGCCACCCATATGATGGTAGTCAGGACGTGGATCAAGTTCTCTGGAGTGTTCAACACTGGCCACCATGGCTCGTCCTTCTTGTCGGCATGGCCTTTGGTTCGAACCTCGGTCCACCATTCTTGGAGCTCATAATCCTCCACTACATGGTTTGCGTCTGGGTAGTAGTGGTTTACGTAGTCTGTAACCCACTGTTTGATTGCTGACCATATCAGGAGGCCATCGTTAGCAAACGGATAGTCATTTATCGTAAGCCGCAAGCCAAACTCTGCCGTTGGATCTTCCACTGCCATTCCCCTGAAAATTTGGAAAGATCCGTGTTCGATTAGTAAACCAGCTTTGGTTCGAAATGGGGTATATATATTAGTATTACTGGTGACAACTGATATATAGAAGTTCATTAATTTCTTTAGTCTGCTTTCACAGGTTGTGATACCTTCTAAACTATATAGCTTCTCCTCAGGCTCTAAATCCTTTTGTACCAAAAAGCAAACTTAAGATTTCTGCAATTTACTTAAGATATTACCATCTCAACTTTATTTCTAGCATTAATTTCGGTGTAATATATTATTATATGATGATGATATAATGATCTATGGGATATATACAAAAGGAAAAATATATTACTTAAATATTTGTCTCTTTTTTGCATAATACTGAAGATTACCGGCTCATTTCTGGAGGAGCAAAGGAGTGACTTGTCACTGTAGGATGAGTGTCTAAACACATTTCACATAACTTGCGTTTCTTTTAGGCCTGGCCCATGCCTGACATGTAGCCGTAAGCATCCCCATCAAGCCTTTTTTCACAACTATCTTCTCATTTTAACCTCTTAGATATGTAATAGAGCGTTGAGAATATATGTTAAAAAAAAAAAACAATGGCTGATGAGTTTGTGACATGGATTACCTTCGGATCAAGTCAGCAGGCAAGGCCTCCATATCGAACCGCCATAGCTTGTCGTAGGCGACCGAGCTGAGCTCGATAGAGTATTTGCGTGGAGAAAAGCAAGTCTCAATGGTACCACCGGCGTTTATGAGGTACTCGCGCGCGAGGGCATTGATCTCCATGGTGTATCGGAAATGGGGGTGCAGCAACCGGTATATTGGGTGCATTGCACTGAGTTGTCTGTTTGCTGCTATTATGTATGGCTCAGTGCAGCAGTGAGTTCGCAACCTGCCAAGTGACACAGCACGGAATGGCTCAGTTTAGGTGAGTTATGGTTGGTCAAAAACATCTAGATTTCGCACACCACCCTTGTTAGGATGAGAATGATTGTTTAGAGGCCGCGTTTACCCAGTCCTGGCCGAAAACTATCCTACTAAGATTTATGGACTCCAGTAGTGTTTAGCCATTAATTTGCGTAGCCATCAATCGGTTTATCTACAATGCTAGTCATGAATATTAATTGCCTCAAGAGCTTAGGTAGAAATCTGGTATCATGCGTATAATCTGTCGTCGTAATTGAACCTTGGTCACACCTATTCTTATGAGCACAATGTGGGAGTCAATTAAGGTTGGGGAGCTAATCTTACCAATGGCTGACAAGCTGGTGATAGCCGGACTCATGGGCACATACATGTGCTTTTGCAAGCTTCCATAGCCAGGATCCAGTGGCATCCCAACGGTGAGTAAAAACTTGCTTCCACTGGGGCTTAGTAGGGGAAGCTGGGCGGGTGAGCTCAATGGCGATTGGCCTCAGTGTATCATCCATTGTTAGGAAGAAGAGTGTTCGGGATCCATACAATGTGGTGCCCTCTAGCTCTCGGACCTTGTGTACATAAGGTAGTAGCACATCGTGGTAGTCTAACATGAATAATCTCTTTTGTTGGAGTGCCTGCAAAAAAAAAAAAAAAAAAAGCCCATAAAAATGACTTTAAAGTTAAGTATTGTTTAGGTACACATGCCATTCTCAACAAATGGTATCAGAACTTCTATATGATCTGATCTTGATTCAACAATGCTATATCTGGTTTTTCTGAAGAGTAGCTCATCACACTTTTTTTGGAAAGTATTCACACATTCATGGTCTCATTATATTTGTTGGACATATGGTTATGGCAATGGTAATATTGACACCAGAAATGGAGATGTATTGCAATTGATCAATATGACCTGATCTTTGTGTGGGTTCATGGTTCATGTAATGAGTAATTCGGAAGTTGCATATGGATCTATGCTTGTTATTGGTGATGGTGCACTTGAAATGATGACACAATATGGGAAGGCTATAAACTATTGGGGATAATGCATCTAGTTTACAATAAGAAAAGATGAATCCTGCTACATACAAGCCTTAAAATCCAGCGCGATGGCACAATATTCCTGCAGACAAGTTTGTAGCAAAAAATAAAAAGGAAGAAAAAGAAAAAAAACACGATATAGATTTTACCTCAAGCACTGTGATGCACTTTATATGATGGCGAAATATGGGAAAGCTATATAACTAGTGGGAATAAATATAAGTTTGTAAAAAATGGAGATGAATACTGCTACGTAAAAACCTGAAAATCCAGCATGGTGACACATTCCTGCAGATAATTAGCAAAAAAAAAAGAAGGAAAAAAAGGGGTATAAATTTTACCTCTTGCACTGTCATTACTCCTTTTATTTCCCGTTCAATCAGTTCTTCAGTGATCGCTGACTCCGGTGGACCATAAACATCAGGATCAAGTTTACTAACTATTGGAAGTTCCTGTAAAATGTCGAACACATGTATTCAAATCACCTCATGGCATCTAAAGAAACGTGACTGCACGCATAGATATTGAATCCCTAAGTATAATCATCAAAATGCAAATTTAAATGGTCTATGGTTCCTAGCTTGGGATGTTAACGGGCCAGACAAAACTAAGGTCTAATTCTTAGCATGATTCTGGTATATATTTTCTAATTAAAGCTGCGTCGTCAGGTCATGTCTAAAAATTTTGAGTATGGCGCCAAATTCAGTCTTGGAATAACTATATATTGTTCAGAATCAGACATGAGTCAGTTCAGTTCTGATCTCCCAGTTGTGTTGCACGTACGGGAGCCCCGTGTGAGTGCTAAGGACTCGGATATGGTACTTCATTCCTGATCCGAGTTCAAGTTTCATCAGCCAAATCTTGATCCGAATGCAGTTTTTGTAGCAGAGCATACCGTAACTAGTTGAACACTCAAGGGGTTGACCCCTGCCAAGGTTTGCCGAGAGAACTCTTCATCTCTGATCCATGAGAATTTGTCCCCTGCGATTTTAAGGTAGCCAACTCAGTGCAATACACGAGGTAAGGATTCATAAAAGCTGTCTTTCCTAATTTTGGTTTGAAGCTTAGTTAATTGTTATGGTTCTTGTTATTTAGTCACGGTTTCCCGTGGGAACTCAGGCAGCTTCCCTTGGATCGATTTGATTAATGGGAAGCTTTTCAAGAGACTGCTAGAATGGCCAGTTGCATGGAGGACATGCTCTTCTGGTAGCTATATGTATACTCGTTGCTTGAAATTAATGTGCTATGATCTGTGCTTTGAATCTTGGAAGAGGGAATTAGAAAGTTACTGATGATCATTTCTGGGGTTTCAAAGAGCAAGACATCTTCGGTGCCCTCCGCAATGGCCTTGACCAGTCTCGGTATGGCTGTGCTGAAGAAGTTGAGCCCCTCCTGCTTCGGTAGCTTCATGCCCTCACTGAACAGCGAGTCTACGGCGGTGAAGTATGGGAAGCCAAGCTTTGTGTCAATGATCGCCGTCCCGATCGAAGGTACGAGAGCGTGGAGCACCGATCGCAGGGTCTTCGCCGAGAATGTCAGCTGCTTCACCTCTGAGAAGGCCTCATCCCTAGGGATGTATACACCGCTTCTCCTTTTTTCTGAGAGAGGGGCTGCAGGTGCAAACATGCTTACATGCGAGTCAACAATAGTGATTTCTAGATATAAGAACACGACAAAGAGAACTGGAAAAAAAAAAAAAAAAAGAAAACAATCATCCAACACGGTTTGCCTGTATCACCCATTCATCGGCTTTTTACTTTCTTCATGCAAATCCCCTTTTTTTTTTTTTTTTTTTTTTAAAAAAAAAATATGGTCGCGCGGCAGGATTCGAACATGCACTGACGTAGCCCACATTATTTCTAGTGATGCTTGCTAAAACAAAAGGTGCAAAATTAAAAGTAGTGTAATGCCAAGACTTTCGAAGGGGTCATCCATCCTATCATACTACTACTGTCGTCCAATATTCATGCTTAATCGCGGAGTTCCGATGGCTTGTTAGATGTCTTTTCTAAATATTAGTTAATAATGCTAGTTTGTTATTAAGTTTGTCATGATTAGGAGAAAAATACATTTGTAATTATTTTACTGTGTTGCTCCGCTATTGATTGGAGGCAGCCTGCCAACCAGCAGAAGTCTACCCAACCTTATTAAATCCAATTGTTAGATACTAATGAAGTTTTAACACAAAATTCTGTCAAAATCTGTGCTTATTTTTGATGTATCGTACTAATTTAATACATCAGCTTAGCAATACCATGGTTACATAAGGCTATTGATACAAGGAAATGGCGTCTGGGTTCAATGTTTTGTGTACCTTTCTTGCTTCTTGGGCGCCCGGTCCTACAACGTCTAGGGTATGGAAATTCTTTGCTACCTCCAAGGACCGGCCTTTTCAAGTCCTCGCTCTTGTCCGGGTTGCCAAGGTCGTTATACGTGTCGTAGTCGTAGATCCTCTCAAAGGCCTTGCGCTCCCCCGTTCCATCTCCCCGCAAGTTCTCCAGCTCCTTCTTCCTTAGCCTCTGCAGACCACTTGGTGTCCGAGAAGGCAAATAGGACTGCTCCACATAGAACAAATCAACAAAAGTTTGCATGTTGATAAAATATATAACTAAAGGTTGGACAAGTGCAATGTGGTGGGGGTGAAGCGTGTTTCAAATAACGTTGCTACTTAACATGAGGGACTCCATTTTATTTCTATTCATTTTCTTCCGCATATAATTACCCCTAGAAGGCGATTTATGATTTTATTGTTTGTTGTGACAATAGGAAGCCAGTCCAAATATCGTGCATAAATAAATCTAGTTCGAGTGCATCTTTATTTTTCACAACGTATGTAATAAGCTGCAAACGATGATCATTATTCACACGTGTTATGATGAATAATGCCTCTTATAGCCATTGTACGTACAATTTTACTATTAACCTAGGATTAGTTTGAAGAGATCTATACATTTCTTTCTTATCCCCCCCCCCCCCCCCCCCCCCCCCCCCCCCCCCCCCCCCCCCCCCCCCCCCCCCCCCCCCCCGTTTTTTTTTTTTGGTTCATGCACAAAGTAACTAGCTGTTGATGGCTGTAAAAGACCAATTAACTTTATGAATTTTAAAATAAAAAAAATGATATTTTTCTACAATTTTCTAGTGGTTTTATAGAAGTACTGCATAGAAATCAGGGAGATCGAGGAATTAGAGAAGCAGATCTACCAATGGCAGAAATTATGTGGAGGAGATTTGTTGGGTTTGTGCAACACAAGCCGGCTGGACTGCTGGTCTTGAATTCTTTGCCTCAATGTTAATCTTGCAAAAATTATGTGGAGGAGCTTTGATCATCATGTCATGTGGTCCCGTAAATGTAGATTGAACAG
Source organism: Cocos nucifera (assembly GCA_006176705.1). Classification (NCBI taxonomy): domain Eukaryota; kingdom Viridiplantae; phylum Streptophyta; class Magnoliopsida; order Arecales; family Arecaceae; genus Cocos; species Cocos nucifera. The sequence goes on along the minus strand of QRFJ01000090.1, from coordinate 1,627,639 downwards.
GACAGATGTGTGGTCCTGATATTACTGGACTTTCTTCTTATTCTTTTATAACATAAAAGTCGATTCTTCCCTTTTTCCATTTTTGTTTTTTTTTGTTTTTTGTTTTTTGGTTTTGTCACATAGCTTAAAGGTCATTTTAGCAAAGGGCCATCATGTGTTAAGTTTGGTGTCATGGTCATTGGCCTGAGAGGACATTTCAACAAGTTGTCTATTTCATGAGTCTACCCTCCAAAGGCCATGTTATTATTTGTCGTTGGTGCCTGAGGTATTTTTATTATCGTTAATTATTATCATCTCCCTCTATCCTACATGTTTTTCATTCTTATATTATTTTTTTTTAAATATTTAAAATGCAAAATTCTTTGGGAACTTGTGGTATATTCTCCTATTTTAATTCCCTATTTATTTGATAATAAATTGTTAGTGAAATAATAAATTCATGTAGAAGAGAGAGAGAGAGAGAGAGAGAGAGAGAGAGAGAGAGAATTACCTTTTTGGTAAAAAATATCCTTTTCTCAGGATTATCAAACTTGGAGTGCACCCAAGATTGACAATTTATAGTAAGGGCAATGGCATCACCGGTCATTAGAACAATATTTTTAACATGCATCTCCTTGTGATGCTCGTTGGTCACCAAAATCGCACCAATATCACCAAAATCGATGGGGACCGTGAAGTTACCCTCAAACTTGACTTCACCTTTGTCTTGCCCCGCCCTATGCGCATAGTCCCCTATGGTGTCCTTCTCCAATCCTGTTTCTGGTGAAATTGTTATAGATAATATCAATAAGTATATTAACTCTCACGGTAGCATTATTTTCTTCTAAAGTTATAGACCCTAATAAAAATGAATGGTTTAAGGAAGTTTGGCCCTCTCCTTTTATCTTTTTCGATACCTTAAGCAAAAATATTTGTTTGCTCATCCAAAGTTCAAGAAAAAAGAGAGGAAAAAGGATTTAATACTACACGAGTAATCTTTTTCTTACCTCTTTTGAATCAAACTTGGTTGTGGTAATGGTTATTTTATTTTCTGTCTTTACCGACATGGTGTGTGCATATTGATATATATAAAATACATACAAATGGGGTTAGGCTCAAATAAAAACCGACTTGAGCCAAATTTGAAAAGGGTTGAATCCAAGTCCAATTCAATCCAACTCAAACCAACTTAGGGTTTAAGATGTAAATCTAGATTTTATCAAAGCTTCTCAGCTAGTTGGAATATTGCTCAGGATAACTCAACTAAGTCAGGACCTAAGTTTTAGTCACTAGCTACATCTATTTTTCTAACTAATTATAGTTGGGTCTGATCAAGTTTAATTATTCTGACTCAAATGGGATGGGTCTAGTTTTCTGAGATCCGTAATTGGTCTAACTGAAGAGTTATGGATGAGTCTGGATCTATATTAGCCATGGCCGGGTCTAAACCATGGATTGAGACTGGATTGAGTTCATGAAAAGGGATTAGACCCGGATCTCTACTATTTTCCTAAAAAGAAACATCATTAAAGTCAACTTTGCAAAGGTATGTACATATATAAGAGGAGAAAAAAATCAAGAAAATAATGAGTTATGTGAGGGTGCATGTATTTATTGAGCACATCCACTTCTGATAGCTTGAATTGAATTCAGATAATATTTGTGCAACTCAACCTTAATTATTTTTCATGCCTTCATTCAGCATGAACATTTCTGTTTTACTTTCATGAAGACAAAGAAGCAAAATAAATTTGCTCACTAAAATAAAAAAAAGAAAAAGAAAACAACATAAATAGCATCTTCCTAATTTGACCTCCTAAACTTCAACCTAAAATATTAGCAAATCTTATCTCAACGGCAACCAGCCAAGAAAAACTCTTAGTTAAAATCATTAAAAAATTTAATAAAATCCAAAAATCTCACTTTAGAAAAAAAAAAAAAAGAAGAATACTTGGGAAATCATCACCCATTTTTATGTAAATACTTTGTGTCGCATATGAGAGAGAATCTTTTTGTTTAGTTTTTTGATATTTTATTTTCTCATACTCCTGGATATATATATATATAATAATTTTAAATCATCAAATTTATCAAAGAGAAAGGGAGAAAGAGCGCACAAAAAGAAACTAACCAAATCCAAAGATCTCGCTTAAATTTTTTTTTTAAAAAAAGAGTATTAAAGTGTCGCCCAGTTTTATGTACATACCCTGGCATGCCTGCGTGCTTGAATGCGAGAGAGAGAGAGAGAGAGAGTAGGGGATTGAGACACTAATTATTTTCTAAAACAAACATAAGTCCGTAGGCCCCATAAAATGGTTTGCCGCAGATTACTTCTGTGTCCAGATATATCAAACCTTGGCCTCATGTTCTTGAGAAATATATCCTTACATATACTTAAAAACTTACTTGGATCGAGCTCGGAGCTTACGAGCTCGAGAAAGAGACTTTTTCCAAGCAAATCAGTGATATCATCGAGCCTACAGCTCAGACCGAGGTGCGCAAACGTCCCTCCAATTGTGAGATTCACGGTGACGATTGCCTTCACCGGGACCGTGCTCTTCGCCGCAGTTGCCACAGCCTGAGCCTCCTCCATTCGACAGCAAATCCGACCACACGTCGAAGCCTTTCGATGTCGAACCGACGCTATGCGAGTCGTGGTCGATGAGCTGCCATGGCTTGAGGACCTCAACGATAAGAAGAGTGAGGGGACTTGGTTTGAAGCTGGCAGCAAAGGCTTCAACATCTTAATTTCTTTGAGATGGTTTTATTTTTAAGAAGAGAAGATGAAGCTAGCTAGGGCCACTTTGAAATTTTTTTTTGGATGGGGTATCAAGGCTTTTGCAGTCTATACATAGGAGACGTTGCAGGGGTTACTGTTAACCAGTCCATGCTCCAATGCATGGGCTGAAAGCATCAAAGTGCTGGGACAGAATGTCATTGTCTTATCGGGGTAAAAGGTCAGACGAGTCTCTTTTTTTTTCATTACAATACCAATGTACTACTCCGGCGCTTGTTGTAATAATGGAAAAAATAAACTAAAAAGCGAAGTAATGGCTTTTTTCCTAAACTTTTCATTGTTCACTGGTAATATATTATTTTATTATTTGCTCAAAATAATATCGTTTTATCATTTCAAAACATAAAACAATATTATATGAGGAGAATACTGAAAAATTTACATGACACCAACGACTGCTATAGTGTGTGTGTGTGTGTGAGAGAGAGAGAGAGAGAGAGAGAGAGAGAGAGAGAGAGAGAGACCATTATATGTCCATTAGGTTGCGCGAAGGAAAAATGTGGTTGCAGTTGCATGTGACAGCTAAGTTGATAAGGTAGGGTACCTCTATCATTTGGAGTACTCGGCTGAGAGAGTAATAAGACATAATTGTCACTACAACGTACAGATCCTTTATGGTGCGCATGTGGGGGCACCATAAAACACTCTGCAGCTATGAATATAATCATCATCAAAAGATAGACGATCATCAAACAAAACTGAATGGCCAGTGCATTCCATCTTCAAAGGATCTTGGTTGAAAAATCTGACTGTTATGTGGTTGAGACGAGCCTTGGAATAGCAACAAATAGATTAGATCTCAATACTTAATTTTCCAAACATAGTATCAAAGTTTAATCAAGTGGGCCCAATTACTGCTCCTATCGTTGCTCCAATGAACGTGTAAAAACCAAAATTAATAAAAAAAAAAAAATAAAACCTAGGAGAATAACAGGTGCCCCTGTGCACGATAGGCCAATATGGCTAGCTTATGTGTGGTAGCTTAACGTGAGTTATCATGTATGGTCAGAATAATCCCTTGTATGATGATCACCCCCTCTAGCTTGGCCATTTACTCTCATAAAAAAAAAAAATCTCAATTCTCACCCTCTCCATCAACGCTAATGGTACGATCACAATTCTTTGTCATCACCACCAATCGTAATACCCAGCCCCTCAATCCCATCCTAATAAAAAATTATATTCTATACCACGTGCATCATGTGATGATGCATCACGTCAATAATAGGCACTCATTTCTCTGAGTTTTATTCATCAAGTACTCATCCTAATGACCTACAGAAACGAGTACCTATGGTTGACGTGGTGCACATGACGTAGGATATAATCCACCCCCAAGACGTCATGATATATTGTGGCCGAATGATGGCTCCATCACTTCCCCTCTCTCTCCCACCCTTCTCCCGTCTTACCTTCTGATCCCTTCCGTTTACTTTTCTTTCCCCACTGGTGGTGGGGGCCTTGGTAGAGATGTGATCCCGTTCGGTGGCCTATTGTCATGGTACGAGTATTTTCCCTGCTCAATTGAATGTGCAGTGCACCAGCATGCTATGCACGAGATGCCAACTTTTCCTCAATCCTTTGGCTAGACATGCATATAAATATGCAGTGGTTTAGTTACATAGCCAAGCGTGCAGATGTATGCCCCGCTCAACACTTACATCAAACTAAACTCCAGCAACACCCTCGGGCGCACACAAATTACTTGATTCCTCCTCAGATCAACCACCTTGCTCCTGCATACCTCTATGCCACTGCTAGGCTGTTTTGTAGCTAGGCATCTGTTGCAAGGCTTCAGCCCTCAAGTCAAATATACTACTCAACCAGGCATATCCTATTAATGCGAAGCAAATTAAGTACTCCCATGTCGTGATATATCATCGTGCTTCCTATCTACCATTGGATCATTCGGATACTCACAAACCAAACTCATATGACATAACCTTGCAAAACGCAAGCAATGTGCATGTGAGGCTTATACTCTAATATCACTCAGTCATGATACCGAGCTAACATGCCCTATGACTTGTTGCCATAGTTGACCATGCACGTTGGAGTCCCACAAGCATCCGTGCCATCATCTCAGTCTTGCATTTTCGGCATGCTTTCATGTCCATAAGCACATTGCTTGACATTATCCACAGCAAACTCACACATCATTTAGAAACCGTCATAGTATTAATATTTAAATATCATTGACCGGTGATATTATCGTGTTACATTTTTTCTTTTTTGGCACAGACCTTTAGCCATCCTTGATCCATGGGCTAGCTCCAAGGCACATATCCCGAACGATCCTTTTGTTGAACTTTGCTTCATAGATGATGGGTTCCTATATCCCTTTGTGACATTTAACCCTTGCATGGTCCATGGGCCTTACCTATTTGGATAGGCCAAACCCTTGCCCTACTAGTCCCCTACCATAACATATACTCCATATAAAGCAATAAGATATAAGGCAGCTTAGACAATTCCTTAAGGAATAACCTTATAGAAAACTCCTTCACAATATGATTGGCTCGTCCGAATGACACTGCCCTACATATCACCATATGAGATCCGAATTTAATATATTTATTAAATGAGTCAAAAATTCAAATACAATCCGACCATTTTATTAGATACATATCGTTATTCAATCTACAATGAGTTGAATTAAGTTAAACAAGTCAAGCAGTTAAGTATTATCACCCCTAATCAGATTCATCTGCAGTGCCAGCCGTTCTTGGAGTCCTTAGACTTGATGAAGGCTTAGGGCCATCTTATCTCACTAGGCCAAGAGGAAGGATGATCGTGTTCCCGTGCCTAACTCTAGCTCCTTGACTAGCATGATCAGTAGATCTTCTGTAGGACTAGAACATGTCGATTCAATTCTTTGATAACCTTTTTTTTGTTCCATACAGTGGAGCATGGTGCCTGCAATTTTGATGCCAGATTTGAGAGCAATGGATTGGACAAAGGTGGCAATAATGATGAAGTTGGCGGAGGCGATGAGGGAGATGTCGTGCATCGAGAAATAGTAAATCAATCGGGCTGTGCTGAAAATGTAACCACACCGATTCAGGTGAAGGAATGGTCTGGTATCAATGAGGGAGGCATCAAAGTTGGTTTAATTATTACTTGGATCAGGTCTATTGGACCATGGCAAATCCAACGGTGGATAACATGCCATATTACTCCTTGTATTTCATCAATTCGCGATTGCACGTAATCCACCGTGCATATATATGCTTCGAGATTTGCTTTGATCCACTTGGACCTGGTCCATGCAATAATTTCTCTCAAAGTTGGGGAGGTAGTGGTATGGCAATGGTCATAGGCCAGTCCAATATCTAGACCAAACCGTACCAGGCTGATCAACATGGTTGTCATTTGGGTTAATTAGGCTGGACCAGTGGTTATCTGAGCTGGAGGCTTGATGGTTGGGGTTTTTTTTTTTTTTTTTCTGGATGTTTTGCTTAAATTTGGTCTTCGGATGGACCCACATAGTTTGGATGCTTGATATTGCGCTTCCCACTTCCCGTTTTCTCCTTTCTTGGCTCAAGCTTGTACTTCATTTCATTTGAATAAAATGTTGTGTGAGATTGAGTTGGAGACCAAGACATAAATATTTGATCTTCGCAGAGCTATAACGAAAAAGGACCTAAAATATATTGCGATATTAATGGTTCATGAGCCCAATGTCCAACAAATTAGTCTCTCATGACTTAAGCATACACATGCATCATATAATATCGCATGATGCATTTAACTCATCTTTTGGATTTGTTAAAACTTCACATGTTACTTGGCTTCAAGTTGGGAAAGCATCTCAAGCAAAACTTAGGAATTTAATCAGAAGTTATGTAAACAAACTGTAAGAATCTTTTTTTTTAAAATTTTTTTAGATAGATGATTTTGAAGCAGAAACGCTTTTTCACATCATCATTCCTTATATTTTTTAAAGTAAAATGATGGAAATTCCACCTCTCAATTCGCTCATTATAATTTATTACTATCCTTTAATCAGACAAACAATAAATTTAATCAAATTAATTCAGCTACTAATTACTATAACGAGATTGGGAGGAGAGTAGACATGGGCATCGGTTTGTGCTTGGCCCGGCCCGGCCCAGGCCCAATGGGCCTAGTACTGTATTGGATCGTGCCAAGCACGACCCATCCCATAAACAGGCCATGCTGGCATAGCACGGCAAGCATAAAATTTTCGTTCGACGCGATCCTAAGCCCAAAAATTGGTAGGTCGGGCCTAACACAGCCCACAACGGTATGAAACGGGTCGTGCCTGGTCCGACCCGTAACAGCCTAAAATGGGACAAGTCAGCCCGTAACGGCTAAAACCAAATTTTTTTTATTTTTTAAGAGTTAAAATGATTAGTTTTCTTACTTTTACCATTTTAACCCCTTCAATAGCCAAAAAATGGTTAGATTAAGGAGTATTTTAGAAAAATAAAAATTTAAAACTTTTATAAATAGACTCTTCCTCTTTCATTCTTACCACATCAATTCATCAAACCAATTCTCTCTTTAATCTTCCTACTTTTATTTATTCTTTCTGCTAGTAATTCTTCTCTCTTCCATTAAATAGTACATAGCAATTATAGTTTAGCAATTCAAGAGTCATACAAGAAAAGGAAGCATCTCTTTTTCAGAGGTCGTAGTTTAAGGATAGCTTCACAAATCTGGTTCTTCGACTATTCGACCTTCGGCAGCCCGACCCTCTTCCTCCGACTTTTCAATTCTCCAGTCTCAGCTCCACCTCTTCTTCCTCTTTAGCTCTACAATTTAATTTTCTTTTGCTGGTTACTAGTTAGTTTTTATTTTTTTATATTTACTTAGTTTAGATGGTAAGTTATGATGATGAGAGTATAGTCGATGCCGTTGGGCATGCCGTCATTTCTCTTCCTATTTTGGAGGATGAAGAAACTCTTCCTACTCCCTCTAAAGCCTCTTTTGGGAAAGTTAGATCCTTTTTCCATAAGAGAATTAGCACTGTGTGGAATGATTTCGATAGAATTTTGATAGATGGAGTCTATAAGGTATAATATAAAAAATATACCAAATTATATAGTTATGCCAGTACTGAAGGAACTGGCCATTTGAAGAGACATCAAGAGTCTCATAGGATAAGTAATTCTCGTCTTCAAAGCACTCTAAATATACAAGGGGGTGCACTTGTTGGAACTTTTGCCTATAATCATAAAAATCAAAGAAAGACACTTGTAAAATGGATAGTTAGAGATGAATTACCCTTTAGCTTATGTGAATCTTTCAATTTTGAAGAATATGTTTAATTAGCTTTACAACCCGCTTATAGAAGAACCAGTAGACGTACATTTAGAAGAGTAGCTATGTACATTTAGAAGAGTAGCTATGACAAATTATTTAGCAATGAAGCATGATTTAATTGGTACTCTTTCTGCTTTAAATGTAAAAGTATCATTAACTTCTGATATATGGACTGCATCTATAGGTAGTATGTATTTTATTTCTGTTACTGCTCATTACATTGACAATGATTGGTAATTAAATAAATATATTTTTGCTTTTCATTTTTTTGATTATCCATATTCTGACCAATAAATTTCTAATGTTATTTATCAAACTGTAGCTACATATGGTACTAGTAACAAAATTATGTCTGTTATATTTGATAATATATTTAATAATAATATAGCTATCCAATTATTGAAAGATTCTTTTCATCCCATTATTAATGGAAAATTATTTCATATTGGATGTGCATGTCATATTTTTAATCTTTCTGCTCAAGCTAGAATGGATATGGTTCAAGATATAATTATAAAAATTAAGAATATGATATTTTTTATTCATGCTTTAAGAGCACGATTGCAAGAATTTAAATAATTATTTTTAGACCATGGTAAATATTTTAAAACATTTAAATTTGATGTAGTTTCCTATTGGAACTCTACATATATGATGATTCATGATGCATATCCATATAAAAATTTATTAAACACATATATAAATGATCGTGGATTATGATTTATTTTGACTGAACATGATTGAGAAAAAAAAAATTTAGAAGATTTTTTAGTTAGTTTTTATAATGCTATAAATACTCTTTTTGGTGTTTATTTTCTAACCTCTTGTGTATTTTTACAACAAGCATATATAATTTATGATCAATTTGCATAATATAGATTTGATGATGTTTTAATGCCTATTATTTATAAAATAAAAAAAATAAAATCAATATTGGGATATGGTATGTCTCATGCATAACTTAGCTACTATATTTAATCCACGGATAAAATTAAGTGGCATACATGTTGGGGATAAACCCCGCTTCCTTCGAAGTTCAGCTTGATGCTTAGCCTAATACAAGTGATAATTACGGAAGAGCTTCGATCAAAAATTCTTCTCCAGCGGTCGGATCTCAGTCGAACTCCTCCAGCGACTAAATATTAGCTGAACTCCTTTAGCCGAGCAAACTTTTCCAGCGGCCAAACCTTAGTCGAACACCTTCAGCCAGCCGAGCTCCTCAGTGGTCGAGCCCCAACTGAACCTCTTTCGTATCTCTTCTACAATTAAATTTCTACATAAGCAGGACTCCTTGCGGACTTCTCCTTCAGTCAAGTTTCTTCAAGAGTCGAACTCCTTCCGGACTTCTCCTTTAGTCAGACTCCTATAGGAGCCGAACTCCTTCCGGATCTCTCCTTTAGACGAACGTCTATAGGAGCAGGACTTCTTCTAAATTTCTCCTTCAGTCGGACTTCTATAGGAGCCAAACTTCTTCCAGATCTCTTCTTCAGACGGATGTCTACAGGAGCTGAATTCCTTCCAAATTTTTACTTCAGTCGGATGCCTACAGGAGCCGAACTCTTTCCGGATTCCACCTTCAGTCGAACTCCTCTAGAAGCCAAACTCTTTCCGAATCTCTCCTACAGTCGAATTTCTACAAGAGCAGGACTCCTTCAAGATTTCTCATTCAGTCAAGTTTCTCCAAGAGTCGAACTCCTCCCGAACTTCTCCTTCAGTCGGACTCCTCTAGGAGTCGAACTCCTTCCGAATCTCTCCTTCAGCCGAACTCCTACAGAAGCTTAACTTCTTTCAGATCTTTTCTTTAGACGGATGTCTATAGGAGCTGAACTCCTTTCGAATTTCTCCTTTAATCAGATGCCTATAGGAGCCGAACTCCTTCCGAATTCTTCCTTCAGTCGGACTCCTCCAGAAGCCGAACTCCTTCCGAACTTTTTCTTCAGATGGATGCCTATAGGAGCCAAACTTCTTCCAAATTTCTCCTTCAGTCAGACTCCTCCAGAAGCCGAACTCCTTCCAGACTTTTTTTTCAATCAGACTTTTCTAAGAGCCAAACTCCTTCCAGACTCCTTCTTCAGTCGAATTTTTTCAGGAGCTGAACTTCTTCCGAATCCCTCTTTCAGTCGGATTTCTTCAGAAGCCGAACTCCTTTCAAACTTCTTCTTCAGCTAGCATCCCTTTCGGATGATCCCCTCTAGCCGTATTCTCCTTAGAAGTCTGAGCTCCTCTAGAATTGATGTATGTCGAAGCTCTTCAGCGACTAATGTCTGCTTTCTTCGAACATTGATTATTGAATCTCAACGAACGATCACTATCAGTCTGACGACACCTCTTCCTCTCCGTACCGAACTTCATGTGGCTCCGAGCAACTCAATATCGAATAGCTATGACTATCGCCATCAGTCTGCTATAGGCAGCGCTACAGACAGCGCCCCCTCTGTAACAGACTCCACCAGACCTCGAGCGGTCCACTACCAGATGGCTGTAGTTATCACTATAAATTCGCTACAAGCTCCGTCTATAAAAAAGAAATCCTTCAAATATTTTTAAGCTCTCTTCTCCTTTCCAAAACTCTATTGAACTCTTTTCTGGGTACTCTATTGCTGTTGGTCAGAAGAGCTGACTTGATCGTTAGAGGATCCTGCCGGAGCTACCACCATCGACTCCGGATGAAACTTTATTTTACAGGTCACCGACGGCGATGATCTCTTCTTCCTCAACTTCAGCTCGGTCCGACATCAATCGGATTCTGCACCAATAGGATTGGCACTAGAGGAAGGGCCTTTTATTCCCCAGGTATTCTTGTTTTTAAAGGAGTGCTCAATCGACCCTGTGGATCTTCTTCAAGGTCCATCTCCATCCTCTCTCTCAACCCCAAGAAATGCCTCCAAAGAGGGCGACTATCTAAAGATCTATCGCTTCTACCGTCAGATCTAGGCTAGATCCATCTATCCCTGCTCCATCGTCGACGCTTCACCCTCCTCCTCCACCGACGGCCATGGTAGATCCGGAGTAATTTAACCTACTGATGCAGTAGATTCAGAGCCTAACCAAAATTATTTAGGTCATGCGACAGCCCCCGATGGTGGTTTCGTCAGAAAACCCGCCATTGGTATGTTAAGAACCGATCCCAAGGAGGAGCACTTGGGCTAGCATACTCGTCGCCCTTGGAAAGGAGAAGCAAAAAGTAGAAGATCCTTACTTGGATCATGGTTCTTCTCCGAAAGGGATCTTCTCCATCCACGGTCGGAAGCCTTCTAAGATCTGCGATCAAGTTGACGTCTTCGATCAGAAACTATGAGGGATGAATCGATGGATTGAGGAGCTCGGTCACGTCATCCCAGCTCACCATGACGATATCCGCATCGATCTTTCTTTCTCTCTCCGAATTATGCAAGAGCCCGTTTCATCGAATTTTAAGCTCCGCCAATTTGAAAGCTATGATAGAACCTCTGATCCGATCGATCACCTGAAAATTTTTCGAACTATGATGCTGCTCCATAGCGCATCAGATGTCATATTATGCCGAGCTTTTTCATCTACCTTAAAGAAAGCAGTAAAAAACTGATACTCGACGTTGAAGTCGGGTATGATCTTCTTCTTTGATCAGATGAGTCATCAGTTTATGGCTCACTTCATCAGCAGCCGACGTCCGCACCGAGGTTCGAATTTTTTGATGAACATCAAGCAGAAGAAGGGATAATCCATCTGAGCTTATGTCATCTAGTTTAATGCTGCTGCATTGGAGGTCCAAAATCTGGATCAGTCAGTTGCGATGTCCGTACTCAAGGACGGCCTTCAGAAGAATGATTTGTTGTTCTCCCTAGAAAAGAAGTACCTCAGAAATTTTACCGATCTGCTAGCTCGTACTGAGGGATATACTTGAGCGGAAGAAGCCTTCAAGTTAAAGGATGAGGAAGCCACAGGAGAGCGGCATAGACTCGCCACTAATGAAGGGTCGAATGAAATTCAGCCGTACTTATGGACTCCCCACAAGTGCAAGCGAGCCCAAACTCCTCCTCAAGCTTGTTGTCAAAGAAGCCCCCCAAAGAAATTTCCTCCTGAAGGTTTCACAACTACGCCCCCCTCAATGCTCCACAGATGCCGACCTGAAGCAAGCTAATGGCACCACCGCAGCTAGAACCACCAATGAGAGAGGAATAATAAGGAGATCGGCTACCTTTCGACATCATCAATGCTATCTCTTGGGGGCTTAGTACTTTGATGAGCCGCCATCTCTCGATCGTAGAGCCAGGGAAAGTTTGCCCTGAATTGGGTTGGCCTATATGAAATAGAGGAGGTCATCCAGTCCGAAACTTATCATCTGAAGAAGCTTGAAGGAACAACGCTCCCACGACCTTGAAACTCAAAAAATATAAGAATATATTGCCGATAATTTTTCTTCAATAAAACTCCTCTATTTTAACGTTATTATTTCTCGGTGCGAAAACTATCTGATGATAGGAAAGAAGCAATCAATAGTGACCATGTTAGAATAAGAGAAGAACCTCATCCTAATATGAGCAAGTTGAAGGCCTCGTTCATTTTAGATGAGATAAGAGGAGAAGCTCTGACAATGGCCCTTATGTGCCCTACAGTCCGTTAGGAATAGAAGGAGAACCTCATCCTAATGCGAGTAAAGTCGAAGATCTCATTTATTTTAGACAAGATGGGGGGAGAGGCCCTGACAACGATCCTTATGTGCCCCCATAGTCCGTTAGGAATAGAAGGAGAACCTTATCCTAACGTGAGCAAAGTCGAAGGCCTCATTCATTTTAGACGAGATGAGGGGAGAGGCCCTGACAACGGCCCTCATATGCCCCTACAGCCCTCAGGAACAGGAGCAGAACCTCATCCTAATGTGAGCAAAGTCGAAGACCTCGTTCATTTTAGATGAGATAAGGAGAGAGATCCTGACAATAGCTCTCATGTGTCCCTGCAGTCCGTTAGGAACAGGAGGAGAATCTCGTCCTAATGCGAGCAAAGTCAAAGGCCTCATTTATTTTAGATGAGATGAAGGAAGAGGCCCTAATAATGGCCCTTATGTGCCCCCACAGTCCGTTAGAAATAAGAGGAGAATCTCGTCCTAACGTTAGCAAAGTCGAAGGTCTCATTCATTTTAGACAAGATGGGGGGAGAGGCTCCGACAACGGCCCTTATGTGCCCCCACAGTCCGTTAGAAATAGGAGGAGAATCTCATCCTAACGTGAGCAAAGTCGAAGGCCTCGTTCATTTTAGATGAGATGGAGGAAGAGGCCCCGACAATGGTCCCATTATGCCCAACAATAATAGGAGACAGGATCTCCTTCAACCTCGATTGGATAGAAGATCTTTTCCAAGCTTCAACTTTAACCTCGGCTAGAGACAAAATCTTCCTCGAGCTTCTACTTCAACATCAATCTCGGCTGGAGACAAGATCTCCTCCGAGCTTCAACCGCAACATCAATAGAAGACAAGATCTTCCTGGACCTCGATTGGAGACAAGATCTCTCCCGAGCTTCAATTTTAACATCAACAGGAGACAAGATCTCTTTCAACCTCGGTTGGAGAGAAGATCTCCCCCAAGCATCAACGTCAACCTCGGCTGGAGATAAGATCTCCTCCGAGCTTCAACTTCAACGTCAACAAGAAATAAGATCTCCTTCAATCTCGGCTGGAGAGAAGATCTCCCCCGAGCTTCAACTTCAACCTCGGCTGGAGACAAGGTCTCCCCCAAGCTTCCACTTCAACGTCAACCTTGGCTAGAGATAAGATCTCTCCCGAGCTTTAACTTCAACGTCAACAGGAGACAAGATCTCCTTTAACCTCGGTTGGAGAGAAGATTTCCTCCGAGCATCAACGTCAACCTCGGCTGGAGACAAGATCTCCTACAAGGTTCAACTTCAACGTCAAAAGAAAACAAGATCTCCTTCAACCTCGGCTGGAGACAAGATCTCTTCGGAGCTTCTACTTCAACATCAATCTCGGTTGGAGACAAGATCTCTTCCGAGCTTCAACCTCAACTCCTTCGAATTTTGAACTCAAGAGTAGGGGAAACTATTGTTGGGGATAAACCCCGCTTCCATCGAAGTCCAGCCTGATGCTTAGCCTAATGTAATCGGTAATCATGGAAGAGCTTCGATCGAAAATTCTCTTCCAATGGCCAAATCTTAGCTGAACTCCTTCAATCGGTCGAACTCCTCAGCAGCCGAGCCCTAGCCGAACTCCTCCATCGACCGAACCCCTCTCGAACTCCTCCAGCGATCGAATTCCTATCGAACTCCTTCAAAAGCGGACTCCTCCCAGACTTCTCCTTCGGCCGGACTTCTCTAGGAGCCGGACTCCTCCCAAACATCTTCTTCGGTCGGATTTTTATAGAAGCCAAACTCCTTTCGAATTTCTTCTGTAGTTGAATTTTTACAGGAGCCGAACTCCTACCAAACTTCTTCTTCGGGCGGATTTCTAAAGAAGCCGAACTTCTTTCGGACTCCTCCTTCAATCGAATTTTTATGAAAATCGAACTACTTCCAGATTCCTCCAAGAGCCAAACTCTTTTCGAACTTCTTCAGTCGAATTTCTATAGGAAATGAACTCCTTCTAGACTCCTCCTTCAGTCGGATTTCTATAGAAGCCAAACTCCTTCCAGATTTCTCCTTCAGTCAAATTCCTCTAGGAGTCGAGCTCCTTCCGAATTTCTCCTTCAGTCAAATTTCTCCAGGAACCGAATTTCTTTCAGATTTCTTCTTCAGTCGAATTCCTCTAGGAGACGAACTTCTTTCGGATTTCTCCTTCAGTCAAGTTCCTCCAGGAGCCGAACTCCTTCCGAATTTTTCTTTCAGTCGGATTCCTTCAGGAGCCGAACTCCTTTCGAACTTCTCCTTCAGTGGGATTCCTCTAGGAGCCGAACTCCTTTCGAACATCTTCTTCAATCAAGTTCCTTCAGGAGCCTAACCCCTTCCAGATTTCTTCTTCAGTCGGATTTCTTCAAGAGCCAAACTTCTTCCAGACTTCTCCTTCAGTCGGATTCCTCTAGGAGTTGAACTCCTTCCAAATATCTTCTTCAGTCAAGTTTCTCCAGGAGCTGAACTCCTTTCAGATTCCTCCTTTAATCAAGTTTCTCCAAAAGCCAAACTCCATTCGGACATCTCCTTTAGTTGAATTCCTTCAGGAGCCAAACTCCTTCTGAATTTCTTCTTTAGTCAAGTTCCTCCAAGAGCCGAACTCCTTTCGGACATCTCCTTCAGTTGAATTTCTTCAGAAGCCGAACTCCATCCGGACATCTTCTTCAGTCGGATTCCTCCAGAAGCCAAACTCCTTCAGGACATCTCCTTCAGTTAAATTCTTCTAGGAGCCGAACTTCTTCCAGATTCCTCCTTCAGTCAAGTTTCTCTAGGAGCCGAACTCATTTCGGACATCTTCTTTAGGCGAATTCCTTCAGGAGCCGAACTTCTTTCGGATTTCTCCTTCAGTTAAGTTTCTTCAAGAGTCGAACTCCTTCCGGACTTCTCCTTCTGTCGAATTTCGAACGCTTGTTTCTATCGGATGGCTGCAACTGTCACTATCAGTCTGCTACAGATGATATTACAGGTAGCACCTCCCTCCATGACAGACTCCACCAGGTTTCGAGCAGTCCACTATCAGATGGCTACGGCTATTACTCTCAATCTGCTATAGGCTCCGTCTATAAAAAAGGATCTTCTAGATATATTTTTTCTAAGCTCTCTTCTCCTTTCCAAAACTCTGCCAAACTCTTTTCTGAGCACTCTATTTTTATTGGCCAGAAGAACTGACTTGATCGTCAAAAGATCCTGTCGGAGCCACCATCACCGACTCTGAATGGGATTTTATTTTGCAGGTCACTACCGGCGATCTCATCTTTCTCAACTCCAGCTCGATCCGATATCAATCAGATTCTGCACCAATAGTTTGAATGCTTAATATTGCGCTTCCCACTTCCCATTTTCTCCTTTCTTGGCTTAAGCTTGTACTTCATTTCATTTGAATAAAATGTTGTGTGAGATTGAGTTGGAGACCAAGACATAAGTATTTGATCTTCCCTGAGCTATAACGAAAAAGGACCTAAAATATATTGCGATATTAATGGTTCATGAGCCCAATGTCCAACAAATTAGTCTCTCGTGACTTAAGCATACACATGCATCATATAATATCGCAGGATGCATTTAACTCATCTTTTGGATTTGTTAATACTTCACATGTTTCTTGGCTTCTAGCTGGGAAAGCATCTCAAGCAAAACTTAGGAATTTAATCAGAAGTTATGTAAACAAATTCTAAGAATCTTATTTTTTAAAAATTTTTTTAGATAGATGATTTTGAAGCGGAAACGTCTGCTCTCTGTTTTGGCTTTTTCACAGAATCATTCATTATAATTTTTTAAGTAAAATGATGGAAATTCCACCTCCCAATTCGCTCATTATAATTTATTACTGTCATTTAATCAGACAAACAATAAATTCAGTCAAATTAACCCAGCTACTAATTATTATAACGAGATTGGGAGGAAAGTAGACATGGGCATCGGATCGTGCCTGATCTGGCTTGGCTCAGGTCCAATGTGCCTGGTACTATAGCAGATCGTGCCAAGCACGGCCTATTTCATAAATGGGCCATGCTGGCACAGCATGGCAAGCATAAAACTCCTGCCCGGTACGGCCCTAGGCCAAAAAATTGGCGGGTCGAATCTAGCACGGCCCATCAGGCCCTTTCTTTTTAGCTTTAACGGACTGTGCTAGGTACGGCCCATAATGATATGAAATGGGTCGTACCTGGCCCGGTCCGTAATGGCCTAAAACGGCACAAGCCGGCCTGTAATGGCTAAAACCAATTTTTTTTTATTTTTTTATTTTTTATGGGTTAAAACGGCTAGTTTTTTTGTTTTTATCGTTTTAACCCTTTCAATAGCTAAAAAATAGCTAGATTGAGGGGTATTTTAGAAAATAAAAATTTGGGACTTTATAAATAGAGCCTTTCTCTTTCATTCTCACCGCATCAATTCATCAAACCAATTTTCTCTCTTTAATCTCCGTACTTCTATTTATTCTCTCTTCTAGAAATTCTTCTCTCTTTCATTAAATATTTAGTACGTAGCAATTATAGTTTAGCAATTCAAGAGTCATACAAGAGGAGAAAGTATCTTTTTTTTGGAGATCGTAGTTCAAGAATAGCTCCACAAATCTGGCTCTCCAGCTATCCATCCTCCGATGACCTGATCCTCCTCCTCCGATTTTTCAATTCTCCAGTTTCTGCTCCACCTCTTCTTTCTCTTTAGCTCTACAATTTAATTTTCTTTTGTTGGTTACTAATTAGTTTTTATTTTTTTACATTTACTTAGTTTAGATGGTAAGTTATGATGATGAAAGTATAGCCGGCACCGCTGGGCATGCCGGCATTTCTCTTTCTATTTCGAAGGATGAAGAAACTCTTCCTGCTCCCTCTGAAGCCTCTTCTAGGGAAGTTGGATCATCTTTCCGTAAGAGCACTAACATTGTGTGGAATGATTTCGATAGAGTTTTGATAAATGGAGTCTATAAGGCAAAATGTAAAAAATGTGCCAAATTATATAGTTATACCAATACTAGAGGAACTGGCCATTTGAAGAGACATCAAGAGTCTCATAGGATAAGTGATTCTCATCTTTAAAGCTCTCTTAATATACAAGGGGTGCTTTTGTTGGAATTTTTGCCTATAATCATGAAAATAAAAAAAAGATACTTGTAAAATGGATAGTTAGAGATGAATTATCCTTTAGCTTATGTGAATCTTTCAATTTTGAAGAATATGTTCAATTAGCTTTACAATTGGCTTATAAAAGAACCAGTAGACGTACATTTAGAAAAGTAGTTATGATAAATTATTTAGCAATGAAGCATGATTTAATTGGTACTCTTTCTGCTTTAAATGCAAAAGCATCATTAACTTCTGATATATAGACTGTATCTATAGGTAGTATGTATTTTATTTCTATTACTGCTCATTACATAGATAATGATTAATAATTAAATAAGCATATTCTTGCTTTTCATTCTTTTGATTATCTCCATTCTGATCAATAAATTTTTAATATTATTTATCAAACTACAGCTGCATATAGTATTAATAACAAAATTATATCTGTTACATTTGATAATATATTTAATAATAATGTAGCCATCAAATTTTTGATAGACTTTTTTCATCCCATTGTTAATGAAAAATTATTTCATATTGGATGTGCATGTCATATTTTGAATCTTTTTGTTCAAGCTGGAATGGGCATGGTTAAAGATATAATTACAAAAATTAGAAATACGGTATCTTTTATTAATGCTTCAAGAGCACGATTGCAAGAATTTAAATAATTATATTTAGACCACGATAAATATTTTAAAAAATTTAAATTTGATGTAGTTACCCATTGAAACTCTACATATATGATGATTTATGATGTATATCCATATAAAAATTTATTAAATATATATATAAATAATCGTGGATTATGATTTATTTTAACTAAAAATGATTGAGAAAAAAAATTAGAAGATTTTTTAGTTAGTTTTTATAATGCTATAAATATTCTTTATGATGTTTATTTTTCAATATCTTGTGCATTTTTACAACAAGCATATATAATTTATGGTCAATTTGCATAATATAGATTTGATAATGTTTTAATACCTATTATTTATAAAATGGAAAGAAAATGAAATCAGTATTGGGATATAGTATGTCCCATGCATAACTTAGTTGCTATATTTGGTCCATGGATGAAATTAAGTAGTGTTTATATTTTACTTGATAAAATTGGTAGATATATGAATCATGATTCTGAAGAATCTAACCTCAGCTACTTCATGATATTTTTGCATTATATGATGAAAGGCTTCGTAGATTTAGATAGTCTACATCATCTTTACAATCAACTTCTAGTACCTCTCGTTCATCATCTATTTTTTCATTTCTTACACATAAGAGATATTCACATGCATCTTTTTCATCTTTAAATAATGAATTAGAATTTTATTTACGAAATGATATATCTTCTACATTAGATGAAAATCAAATAGAAAATCTTGATGTGTTGGCCTCATGAAAGAATGTAAAAAATTAATATCCTATTATGTTTGTATTTGCACGTAATATTTTAGCTGTGCCGATGTCCATAGTAGCATCAGAATCATCTTTTAGTGTGGGTCGGTGCATTTTGGATGAAAAGAGGAGCATGATGACAGGCAAAATAGTTGAGATACTATTCTGCTTCAAAGATTGGCTGGATACAGAGGCGAGACTTTAGGACAAAAAAGGATATGATACTAAATCTGATGATAAGAACGATATAAATACAATAGATAATTAGTAAAATTTATTTTTAATTTTTAATTTTTAAAAATTATATATTTTTATTTTTTATTTATTGAGGTGAGTCACTTCTATTTTCTTATCAGTTCTCTCTGGAGGTTAGGCCTAGCCCTCTCCATCTTTTGTATAATTTTGATTTATATTAATAAATTGATAGGTGTCCATGCCAAATTCTCCACCATTACAAGGTGGTTTTTATTTTTACAAAAAAAAATTAATATTTCATATTTTTTTTATTTATCCATCAATTTAATTTATTTTATAAAAAATATTTTTTAAAATAAAAATTTTAAAGAGACTATAACGTGCCAAATGGACCGTGCCAGACCTGGGTGCATGCCGTACTGTGCCCGGCCCGATCGTAGAGAGCTGTGCCGAGCTTGGGCCGCGGGCCACCAAACTCGAGTTCAGCTTGACCCTCTATTTTGGCACGGCCCGCTATAGTGCTAAGCGGGCCGTGCCTAGCACGACCCAGTTTGTGTTGGGTCAGGCCGACCCATGAGTGCCCCGGCCTGATGTCCACCTCTAGAGGAGAGCCATTTCATTGGAAAAGGAAATTAAAAAAATAAATTCCTACCCAGTATCGTTAAAAAAAATTAAAATAAGAAAACAGTCACGCCCCTGCACCCCGTTAGCCATCCGTTCTCCTGAGAACACGTGGCGCCGAGTATGTGGTTGACAGGATTGCCGTGGGCCACCCTCGCGAGGCCCCACTCCCCGGCCGACCCGGGAAACAACATTCCGCGAACTTGGCCACAGATTGGGCCAAATCCGAATGGCGATTCTTGGACTCTGCGCGGTCCCTTCTCCTCCGAGGTAACAACTTAGTCGTGGATTTTCTGTTACTTTTTTTATTTCTCCCCTCGTTTCCTTTTCTAGTTTCTTGTGGTTGGGGGAATGATTCGAACTTCCTTTTTCACTTTGATATCGTCAAGAATCTATTAGGTATTCATTCAAATGACTTGGTTCTTTGTTACTGGATTCTAGGGTTTCTTTCTGTTTTCAGAAAATCGAGGCCGTGAAACTTGAAGATTGGACTAGGGTTTTGCTGATAGAGCCCTAATGATTCCGAATATTTAATTTCATAACTTACTCCGGATTCATAAAACGCCATTTCGCTAGTAGGTGTTCGAAAACTCTAATTGCCTAACAGTTGATTGAATTATTGTTAGCAATTTTCTTCAAGGAAAAAAGTTGGTGATTCGTTATTGCACAATTAAGCCATGCTGTTCTTAATGGTTGGAGAGATTTATTCTTTGGATCCATTTCAGATGCTGTGGATATGTAGAAAGTTAGCTAAATCACACAGAGAGAGAGAGAGAGAGAGAGAGAGAGAGAGAGAGAGAGAGTATTTGAACTTTGGGCTCTTGAAAAGGGTTCTTGGAGCTCCAATAAGCGGGTTTTTATGTTTCATGATTGAAATGTATATATTGTGCGCCAGAATATCTTGGGCAGCTTTCAGAGTCAACCATCCGGAGACTTCGACTTGCAAATTGCATCGAAAGAGAAATGCAGTGGTTCGAGCTGAAGTGAGATTTGTGAATGCTGTGGACGCAAAGAGGCTAGTTGTTGAGGAGGGATACACTATTTTGGATGTTCGAGACACCACCCAATATGACAGGGCGCACATAAAGTCATGTTACCATGTTCCTTTTTTTGTGGAGAACAAAGACAATGACTTGGGTATGTAATTTTCTCTGTTTAACTTGTGAGCTCTGATTAAAATATTAAGAAAAACTTAAAATTGTTCTTTCCTTTGGATGGTTATGTTGTGATTCGTGTTTGCACTTAGGGACAATTCTGAAGCGAACGGTACACAACGGTTTCTCGGGTCTGTTCTATGGGCTGCCATTTACCAAACAAAACCCCGACTTCGTTAAATCAGTAAAAGAGCAGTTCTTAGCTGACAGTAAATTGTTGCTTGTGTGCCAGGAAGGACTGAGGTTAGTCAAATCATTTCGTTCTATTTGATATTTGAAAATTCTAAATGTACAGATTCTTTTTCTTTTTTTTTTTTACTCGAATATTTTGGCCTGCGTGAATGTTCCACCCCTTCATACGCTGTTTACTGGCTGTCAAGCTTCCTTTGCGGTGTTACTTTCAGAACCAATCATTTGGTCATCAGCTTTGTTTCACTGATAGTTTCAGGGCTTCTTATAACAAAAGGCTAAGATTCAGTTGTTGGAAATATGTGATTTATACTGCCTATATTTTTGTAATTCTTATGTTGGATATCGATGCCTGACCGATATGTTGCTTCTCTCAATGGTTGTTGGCATATTGATTTAATAATAGGGCCTATTTGTATAATTTTTGCTCAAAGTGCTGTCCTTGCAGTTTATATTTATATACGGTGAGTTAGTTAGTTTGTTGTATATCTCATCCTGTGGGGTTTTTTTAAATTTTTTGTGGGGTTGGGGTAGGATTTTCTTAAATTCATTTTGTAGAGTCTGGAGGCATAGAGGCTACATATTGATTTTGGAAGTCATTACTTTTTTTTGTTTCTATATTAATAAACTATATAGCAAGTTTTATTTTCTGTTGTTTCCTTACGTAAGAATGCATGCAGTTCTATGGATCAAAATTTTGTGAGAAAGTTCTTTGTTGATCAGGGATTACTTGAGAGCAACAAAGTTGCAGTGGAAAAGGTTCACAAAGGCGTCCAGATATTTTAATTTCTTTACATAGTATAAAAGATCATTTGGGACATCTTTCTTACGTAGCAACTCTTTCTTAAGGAAAAGCTTCAACTGGCACACAGTCTGATCTTCAGTTCTCCTTTGCTCTTCTTTTTCTTTAGAAGCCTTATCTTTCCTCACATGCAAAAAATAACCAAATAATTCTTTATGAGACTCTGTATCTATTTCTCAACGTTATTCCTGTTGTTAGAAACCTCTCTCTCTCTCTCTCTCCCCCTCTCCCCCCTTCTCACGTGCGTGCACACAAGAATGCGGGTCATGTTGGCTCACAACATGATGTTCTTAAATAGAGTATTTATTCTGATTGAAGGATGGTCAATAGATCATATGCCTAAAGAATTATGCCGATGAATCTAGGTATACATGTTGCACAATTGGAGGAATTCTGTGACTTGATACCTATTATCATTTTATCCTTACAGTGCCAGGTTGGCTATGTTGTACTATATACGATTATTATTATTATTATTATTATTATTATTATTATTATTATTATTATTATTATTATTATTATTATTAATTTTGCTAAATAGGAGCGGGTAGAATGTTGTGAACAATGTCCCATAAAGTTTGGCATGGTTCCAGAACAGTCATATAGACATCAGGATGACAACCTTTTTTTGTGACATATTCTTTTTGATACTGGACCATGAAACTGAAATTTGTTTTAGTTGTACTAGATTTTGATTTAAGATGAATCTGACACGTATAAAGATGAGGTTTGTTTAAGCCAAACATTTTCTTGAATCTGTTAATGTGGTTGCTTCTCTGATGCTGAAGGTCTACTGCAGCTTCTGGGAAGCTAGAGAAAGCAGGCTTCCAGAATTTATCTTGCATGACATCAGGTCTTCAATCAGTAAAACCAGGTTCTAGTGTATCCCTATTATAAATCTTTTTTTCCTCCTTCCCGTTTGCATGTAGAATTAGAGAGTTAATGTATATGGTGGGCCTCTGAAAAAATTATCCATATATACAGGGACTTTTGATTCAGTTGGTTCCACTGAACTGCAAGATGCGGGGAAGGCTGGCCTTGTGACCGTTCAAGGAAAGATCTCTGCCGTTCTTGGTACCGTGCTAGTATGTAAGTTTTATCAGCTTATTATGATGATACTATTTTGTGCATACTTTACATGTAAATAGGAATTTTGACATTTATATACCATGTAAAGATTTGAGTTTTTTTCTGTTCTGCATCTTATCATATTGAAAGACGTGCACTATATTCCTCATGCTATGTTACAAAGATCATTAGAATTATCTTATTTCTTGACATTCATATGCAGGTGCCTTTCTTTTCATTACATTCTTCCCGGAACAAGCTGAAAAGCTACTTCAAATGAGCCCCCAAAGTTAGCTTCACCATTTTGCTGCGATCCAATATTTGGGTGAGTTGTATGGGTGTTAGTGATGTAGAATATAGTTGGAAATGCAATGTTCTTTTCAGGTAAAAGAAATATTACCTACTAGAGGAAAGCAAATCTTTATAAATAGAGTATTTGTCCCTAGACTGTGTGCTGGTATCAGGATGAGTAAATGCTATCAGAAACTCAAATGGTAATTGGGACTGCCTTCTGTTCCACATTACCTAACAATGTGAGATGGGGTTTTGCCTAACCATATGAGATGGGATTTGCCTACGGCCCTGATGAAAGCTAGTACCATTTAGGTAGCTGCTACAGGCACAAGAACCATTCCTCTCATATATGCTTGCGTTGCTATTGTAGTTTTAACTTTTAAGAAAGATTAAAATTAAAGAAGAAGGCACTTCGTAGATGTTAGTGTAATCAAGCAGTGGGGGATCCTTGCCATGTTGACCGGTGTATGCTGTGTTCATGTTCATTTAAAATATTATCATGAAATTATATCATAACATGCTACATGTTTGTATGCTACTTCGGAGAGCATCCATTGTTGAACCGTCGGTGCCTTTCCCTTTGCATGCAGGGCGAACACTAAGTGGATCTTCACAGAGAAATAATGAAGAGCGGATATAAGTCAGATTTTTGTCCAGTCACAGCTTTATTTTGAAATGCATGCTCCATTGTGAAAGACTTGTAAATTATCTATACTTATATTGGTTCGATTTTAACAATTTGCTGTTCAAGTTTTTTCTGCTGTTTTCCCTGTAATACCTACAAACATTTGATCATCTCTGTAATTTTCGTCGCTGCAATTGTTTATCAAATGCAGACTTCATTTTTATTTTGGCATCACGTATCACTTTATCCAGTATGGTTGGAATGTTGGTGAGCCTGAGGACGTAGAAAAGGGTGTTGGTCCGGTAAGGATACCGAGGACATACGGTGATGGCAAGCTACTTCGATCCTGCTTTCCGTCATTGAGCTGCTGGAGGGCAATGAACATGATGGTAAGTTTTTAGTCCCAGAGGTGCCTGCGTGATTTTTACAGTTGATCTGATAGTAAGACCTACATAAAAAAGGGTATGATGATTTAAAGGAACCTCGGAATCGGAATAGATTGAAATTGAAATGATCAAATCCTTCGAAGCGTTTGGCTCATGGACGGAATCGAAATAAAAATTTAAATTATTAAAAAAATAAAAATTAAATTTTAGATAGATTGGATCATTCTTATTTCATCCCGAAATAAAAATTGAAATGATCAAATAATTAGAATGAAAATCATTTATTTTCATTCTGATTTCAGAACCAAACTTACTCCAATCAAGCACCTCCTAAGTTCCTTGTGATTTATTCAAATAAAGGTTTGTCCCTTCATCAAGTGTATCAAGGGTACGTTTGGTTGCACAGAAACTGTGCAGAACTCATTTTTCCCACAAAAGATCTACTCTTTCATTTGTATGTTTCATCGAACAATTAACGAATTCCGAAAGCTTATCTAGATCTTCAAAAATCCTTCACTTTTCAATGAAAAACAACCAAAGTGGAGGAGTGCCCCAAAGCTTGGTTCCAGCTGACCAAGTACTTCGTGTATGGCTTGCAGTCTGTAGATTGGACCTTGCCTTGTGCTTAATTCCTTTTAGTTACAATTCTTATTGTAACTATCACCATTTGCACTGTGAATTCTGTGGTTTATTCATAAGCAAGGCTAGAAAAATCTCCTGGGATGATGTTTTTGATGTAATTTCTGTTGGATTCAGAAATCAAGATGGTGCCACCAGGACCCCAAATAAGATGATAATGTCACAAACCCAAAGCAAAAATCTATTGCCTGCAGCTGTGCCGTAGTCGCTTGATTTGCCAAGCACATTTCCTTGGATCTACATATATAAGATGGCTTGACTTTTAATTACTTAATTCTTAGAATTGTCATGTATTTCAAAATTCTCAAAGTTGACATGCATTTCACATGTAAATATCAAAAAGATAAGGTCTGTAACCAAAATCAGTGACATAAAAACTAGGTTATTTGGATTACAGGTCAACTTTTTCAAATATTTTTTCAATTAGATGACCTATCTCACTATACAAAACATACAGCCTTTTCCATGCACCCAGGTGCTTGATTAGCATTGCTAAGCTCTGTTGACCCGAATCTTCTGCCCTTCCAACATCTGAAAACAATAAAAATATTAAAAAACACCTACGCTAGTTTCTATGCTTACAGCAAATATGTGGTGCAAATAAAATGAACCAGCAAGCATATGTTGGAAGAAGGAACATGCTATAAATAGGAGTGCCAAAAATTGACCTGACCCGCCAACCCGACCCACGTTCGACCTACCTTAAATAGGTTTGGATTTGAATTAAACAGGTTTGGATCGTAAACGGGTCAACCTGTTTAATAAATGGATCGGGTTCAGGTTTCAGATGATCGACCTGTTTAATTCGTTTAATATTTAGGTCGGATTGAGTCATATAACCTATTTAACCTATTTAATCTGTTTAACCCATTTAAGATCTATTTAATCTATTTAAAACTTGATTAACCTATTTTCGACCCATTTAACCCATTTAACCCACTTAACCCAGTGGGTCAGGTCAGATTACCTGTTTAATAAAAAGGTTGGGTTCAGATTTAAATTTTTGACCCGTTTAATAGATAGATCGGGTTTGGGTTAACAATTTTCTAACACGACCCCTATTGATCCGATCCATTTCCGATCCGACTTGACCCAATTGCCACCCCTAGCTATAAGAGATTCACAGAAGACCAAGCTGGATCTAAGCTTGCAAGACTTCTATTTGAAGGGACTGGTGAGTGGAATCACTACCTGGCTGATGGAGTTCACTAGGTCACATTAGATTCACCTTAACATTGGTTGAGAAAGAAAAGCTTTAACAAGTTTACTAATCAGGGTACAGTACAGCAGACAATAATGCTCCGGGAACAGACAAGGGTCATGTAGCTCTCCTTAAGGAGGAGAAAGGTTCATAGTATTAAAGAAGAATGCCATGGATTACTAAGTTCTGACAATAGTGATTGGAGGAAGTTTGTCAAGGGAGGGAACCAACCGTCAGATGCTGAAAGGTGTGGAAGGTAGACACAGCCTTTACCTCAACTGGACCACACTCACCAGACTCTAGAGGTAGTTGGCATTGTTGGTCAGGTAATGGATTTCTCTTCTTGTTTATGAGCAAAATAAGCAAGCAGTTGCATTGTATGTTATCTTTAGCATGTGAAACAAAATGCTAATGATTTCTAGATCAGCAAAGAGAATATGCAAATATAAAAGGCAGTTTATTTGTTTGTATTCTTGAAAAAAAAAAAAAAAGGCAGCATGCTTACAGCATTATTGAATGATGAAATAGCAGCATCTACGTCCTCATCAGATGAAAATGTAACAAAGCCGAAGCCACTAGATTTTGAAGTTCCTGGCACTCTAGACACTTTTGCACTAAGAACCTTTCCCTTCTCAGAGAAGAATTTGCTAAGTACCTCAGAGGTCACTGTCTTTGCAAGATTACCAACATAAACCTTGTGTGGGCTGTCAATAAATTTTGATTCTTCAGCTTGGAGAAGGGACACATCTACAGTTGTCAATGGTTTCTCGGTTACATTTACTTTGATCTTCCGACCTCCAATTTCCTGTTGACACAACAATTAGTGGTATGATCAAGGACACAAATAGACTCATAAAGCAAATGCTTCCTGAATATAAATCTTGAATTTCTTGTCATACGCCCACAACCAAGATATATATTAGATTTTTAGTTAGAAATACATCAAGTGCAACTTACAGTGTCATTGAGTTTCTCAATAGCAGCATTTGCATCTTCCACTAAGCTCATAGTAACAAATGCAAAGCGCCGACTCCTACCAGAGTATTTGTCATACATAACCTGTAAACACACAACATATACATATCACAAATGAAAGCAGTGCATATTGCTAGAAGTTATCTTCATGAGCTTTCATAGAGCAAGTTGCCCACTCTTTCTAAAATTAATTATCAGCCTATTTTAAGCAGAAATGGTGCAAGAATCACCGTGCACTTGTGCAAATCTTGCAGACACACACATAAGTTTTCACAGAGAATCACAAACACAAAGATTATAAAATTATAAAGCATTAAAAAAATTGTGGTGCAATTTCATGCCAATCCTATTAGAACCTACCTACGGGGTAACTAAATGGCTATGGTGACTAACAAGCCTGCGGTCAGAAAGACAGTCCTACTCGATGGATGAATTTGCAACAAAGCTTGGTAGCAAATAATACTCATGATCATAATCGTTTCTGCTTTTAAAAGGATATTATGCCTACAGGGCTGCAAGATTTCTTGTTGATGACCCTTGTTTTCTGTAATTATGATATATTCCAATTTCCAGCCAAAGAGTACATTTTCCATCAACAAACGTCTTTTCAATTCCTTCCTTCTCCATACTTCTTTTCCTCCTTTTTTTGACCTTCCTTGATCATGATCAAACCATCTTAATCAACATGACAAGTGCTAAGATCAAAACAAAGAACAATATGTGAAGCATAGTAACAGTTAAGAGTCATCAACAAGGAGTTAAATATAAGTTTAAAAAAGATAAATTTGTCAGCAATAATTTTAAAAACATTCAACTAAAGGAAGTTAGGCTTTTTTTTAAAAAAAATTGATTTTCCATTTATAGGAAAAAAAATCTAATCAACATATGTAGAACTATGAATAGGAAAATATCTGAAGACAAAGATCAAACATAAATGTTTGCACAAAATATGTTAACAAACCAACCATGGACACTTCCTGACATGGAGATTTTATGGAGTTGATGACTTCAATAAATGAACAAAGTGCCAAAATATTTAATAGAAGAGTCAAATTTCGTGCCATCGTGCTTGTGTTTTTTATAAACCATGATAATATCATATCAACTTTCTTACATAAGACCGTGGTGAAAGGATATTTTGAAACACTGACTAGTAGTGAGAGTGTAAGCCTCTCTCTCTTCTGTTGCTGATCATAAGTTTGCAGTTGCGAAGAAGTTATTTACATTCCTCTCCAACATGTTCTTCTTTGATCCTCGGCATAAGTTTAAGCTACCTAGCAATGGTCTTAATTGTAGAAATGCACACCTTAATACCGAAAGGACAATTATGATGCCAAAGGAAGCACTAACTATGAGACCTGCTACAGCATTAGTGAAATTATATGCATTGCAGTGAACTATCAATTAAAGAAAACAAGACCAGACCAATCACCCATTACGGAGACCCACAAAACAAAAAACATAAATCGAAGCTCGAACTTTCCAATAGAGAACCTTTATTGAGAAATTCTAGAGAAAGGCAAATCCTTTCTTAATTCAATTACTCAAGTAACCCTTATCTCTCTTTTCTTAGCCTTCTCATCAATTCAAGCTTCCAAGATTCAATTTTGGACATAAAAACAAAGAAAGGCAAAAGAAGAAAAGAGATAATACCTCAGCCTTCTCGACAGCGCCATGTTCTCCAAAAATTTTGGCCAGCTCCTCATTATCCACAGTCCTCGGGATGTTCCCCACGTAGAGCCTCCGTGCCGCCTCCGGCTCCTGGGCCTGGGCCGTCGCTTCCGATACTACGGCCGAGATTCTTAGAGTTTTCCTTCTAGGGTTAGAGAAAGTGATGGAGGAACCCAATGCTGGAGAGCTTCGAGGAGAAGCCCCAACGGCGAGCCAAGCTGGTGGCTTGGAAATTGTCATGCGGTCCTTATGGTTCTGGTAGAGATTGGGAGGTAAGCACGACGAGATGGCCGCCATTGCTTCCTATGGAGGAGTGAGGGATTAGGGTTTAGAGTGAAGGAAAGCCTTATCCAACACCCGGTCGGAATGGAGAAAGAAGCGGGGTTTGTTTCAAGTGTTCCTCCAGACTTTCCATTCATTGTTACCCCCGGTGAAGTTTTCCCTGTTTTGCCTCCGTGACCGCAGTCTCCGACAACGGACCGGTCTGGCCAATCGCAAGGGTCGGAATTGAACCGATTTCTCAACGTCCGGTTTGTGAGAACCGGCAAGATAGACGTTAGAGGATGGCCTATGTTGAAATAACACGGTTTTCTTGTTTTTTTCCCCCTTTTCCTCCTTAAATTGTTCAGATGGTCGGATATGAAAAATAAACATGATATATCACAAAATATAAGTGACGTAGTATGAATTCAACATTGATGATCCATTTAGTAGATTAATGTGAGATAGAATATTCGATCAAAATTTGTAATTTTCTAAATAGTAAAATATTTAAAGATAATACAATAATAAAATTAAGTATGACAGTACTTATAAATACTTCAAGGATGCTTCTTGTATTTTGATTCACACAAAATATTCATAATATTTTTCCGGACTATACCACTAAGGAAAGGATAATAAATTAATAATGATGTGCGTATATTGTATATAATAATTTATCGAGAGCATAAAGAGTAAAATAAAGCCACAAAAGCATTATAAAAAAATACAGATTAGTAGTAGCTGATATAGCTGTAAAGCTATTACAAGAAAATAGTTATTAACAGGAGGGCATTCTGTTAATGTGATTTGCTACGTTTGGTTGCACTTTTTTTTGGGTTCTTCGACCGGTTGTGTGCTGTGGCTCATTGGCACTGGAGCACGCGGAGCTTGGCGGTAATCTTATGCCATCGAAAGCGGTCCCCCTCACTCTGACTCTCTCTTTCTCCCCTCGAGTTCCCTCCACAGAAGTAAAACCCTAACAGACGTCTGCCGCACTAGTACCGGAGGCTCTTCGCCCATCCTCCCGGTCTCCGCCGACGAAGCTCCCACCTCGATCAACGCGGGTCCGTAGGTTTGCGCCTGAAATCGTCTCCTCACTTCGAATTCCTTCTCCGGGCGATCTCCGTCGAAGTCTCCATGGACGCCAACGGCAGCGGCGAGAGCCCGGAGGAGCTGAAGAAGGCGAAGAGAGGAAAATCTAAGACGCCTCAGAAGGCAAAGGATAGTCTTCTGACGCAGAGTGAGATCTCTCCCCTACCCTGGGAATCGCTTGCTTTTCTCTCTTATCTTCGATCTTTTGTTAAGTTTTTAAGGTTTTGGGTGTGTTTCATTGCAGAATCCCCCGCGGAATTCTTCGCCGAGAACAAGAACATTGCTGGATTCGATAATGTAAGATTTCTTCCTAATTCCATTGCAGTAATTTACTGATTTCAACTGCAAAGTATATACTCTCATCAAAAGAGAAAACTAAAACTTATATAAACTGATTTTCTTATGCGTGTCTTGGAACTCAAAGAACAGAAATTTATGATAAAACTTTTTTCTTTGTAAATGCAGCCTGGGAAATCACTATATACGACAGTGAGAGAGCTTGTTGAAAATTCTCTTGATTCGGCTGAGTCAATCTCCGAGCTCCCCGACATTGAAATAACAATGTAAGATATTAAATATAGATGTATCAGTATTACTCAGGCCCAGCAGTAGGTATCTTATCTACCTTGGATCACACATTCGTTTGCCTTTGGTGCGACAGAGAAGAGATTAGTAAGAGCAAGTTCAACACAATGATTGGCCTTGCTGATCATGGGCGTGTTGATGAAGAATTGTATGATGATTTTGAGTCTGCCAAGGCTCGGGAGGTGTGTCAAATTTACTGTATACTTAGTTAAGAATTACAGTTAGTGTGGAAAATGTCTTGCTATGGAGTTGCTTAGCCTGCTCATAAACAATTGATTTAGGAACAAACTCTTCTCAGAGTTTGTTATTGTTGATCTTTATGTTTTTGTATTTTTAATTTTTTTTGCACTTGTGTCCTTGTAGAAACGACTTGCTAAAGAAGCCCGCTTTCAAGAGATTCAAGCTAAGAATGCTGCCCTTCGGAAGAAGGCAAAAGAGCCTTCAGTTGTGAAGGGCCCAAAAGGAAGAGGTGAAGCATCATTCTTCAGAGTAATGTGCAAGGTGCTTTTGCAACTCCACCAGACTTATATGATGGAAGAAATGGTGCATGTTTAGTTCTAGTTTCAATTTACAATTCTCAAGCATAATTCAGTTTGGTTATGATATATTCATTCTGTTAAATTTTCTCACTGTTTTAACAAGTTGAAAGATCATATTTATGAGATACTTTGATGATTTTTTCTTAATGTAGGACAATGGAAGAGGAATGCCGCATGATGACATCCCAAACATGTTTGGACGAGGTCTGATGCCATCCATTTGTCACTGACTCAGGAATTATCTTAGACATTGTTATGAGTCTTTTGTAAATTATGTGTTCAAACGTGAAGAATTTAGGGCTAGTTGTTGACTTAGATACTGCTGATGGTTTCTTATTTGGGTCTCATGCAGTTCTATCTGGTACAAAATATGGGTTAAAACAAACTCGTGGAAAATTTGGACTTGGTGCCAAAATGGTAAATCTTTTGTATCTCACCACTGTTGATTTCTTTTTTTCTTTTCCCCCAAACTAATCTGATGTTCAGCTTCAACATGGAAGAAAACATACTTCTTTTGGGGTGTATTGTTATCCCTTTATGGATGGATGTTTGAATTGGCCTAAATTAAATGAAGACTGATCAGATGGAAGTGCATGTTGTGACTTTTATCTTAAACCATAACTCTTGCTCTGCTCCAGTTCTTCACGTGCTATAAAAGATCCATTATTACATTAAGTATTACAAAATTCTTTTAAGTTATTGCCAATACAAGTGCCGCTATATCAGCTAATTCAAATTATGAATTTTTTTGAAGGAAAAAAATTTCGCTTTGCAAGTTAGTTTTATGAAACTATAACAAGTTTGGAACTGCTGTTCTCCTAATGCATTACAATTCAGATCCATTCGATTTGTATACTATGTACTTGAACATTTTCTTTCTGTCTCTCTCGTGTGTGCCTTTATATCTATAGCATAGCTGGAGTTCTTACCTATCCTGGGATAATGCAGGCATTAATCTGGTCCAAGATGAGCACTGGCCTTCCTATTGAGATTGCATCAGCAATGAGGGGTCAAAATTATATATCATTTTGTCGACTGGATATTGATATTCATCGGTAGGTACTAAAATTTGAGAAACATGATTGTCCTTGCTTCTTCTATAACTTATTAGTTACACATAATCATCCATTTCAAAATTCTGCAGCTCTGCCTGACTGACATTATATTGCCTGCTACTCAGAAACATTCCTCATGTCCACTTACATGAAAAAAGGGAAAACAAGGATCAGTGGCATGGAGCAGAAATTCAAGTTATTATTGAGGGTAACTGGACTACCTATCGTGTGAGTGGTGCCTGCTTAGTCATAGTCTAAGTTAAGAGCTTTGTACCTACCTCACCGTAGACTGTTGTAATAGACAATGGATTTTAAAGCATTTTTTTCCTTAAAGACTAAGTACAGCTAGATCCTGGCAACATATAGCTGGTAATGATTTATTCTTCTGTTATATGATTGTAGTCAAAGATTCTTCACTATATGCGCCAAATGGCTGTGATTACTCCTTATGCCCAGTTTCTCTTTAGATTCATTTCAGACCTGGCAGAGTAAGTTCATTTCAAATATTTATGTAGCTGAATTTGTTTTCTCATTAGATCGGTTGATTATGCTTAATTTCTTTGGTTGCACAGCAAAAATATGACCATAAGATTTGCACGGAGGACAGATGTGATGCCTCCAGTTCCTCTTGAAACAAAGCACCATCCTTCTGCTGTTGATCTGCTACTCATCAAGCGTCTTATGGCAGAAACTTCAAAGCAAAATCTTCTCCAATTTCTGCAACATGAATTTGTAAATATAAGCAAATCATATGCCGAACGTCTAATAGGTAAGGATCTGCTTTTGAAGGTTGTCTTTTATTCCATGTTGCAAATTAATATTACCAATTTTTCCAAAAACATATTACTGTTGGTTGAAGCTGTCACCAAAGATTGTTGGAAACAATTACTATAAAAAATAAAATAAAATAAAGCATTGCGGACCCATTATTCATTCTGGCATCCATGTGGGAGTGCATCTTGTTTGTTGCATTTTACAAATGCACATTGAGGGCATTGTCTTTATATTTGTGGTCATGAAAGTAATGGAATATTGTTTATGGTTATGGAATATATTTAAGGAAGACTTGTGTTGGATATAGCTATTTCATTTCCTTCCTGTGCCTTAGTAGCATTCAGTACATGATAGGAGGTACCGACTAACGAGTCTTCAAAGGAGAAAAAGGCAAGAATTTTCTGAAGTTACGAGTTTCTGCAACGGGATAGCATCATAACATAAATCATTTGCCTGCCTATCTTGATGAATCTGTGTCAGCTTATTTGAATAACACAGTATGGAAAATCATGCTTGTGTTTTCAGACAGCATCTGTTAGCACCTAGAATTTTAAATAATTTTCAGGGTGACCGATATGATGCTGCTAATTGGAACTAACTTCCGATGAATATAACTTCCTGTTAACTTGTTTTTCAGGGGAGATGGGCCCAGATTTTAGCCCTAAAATGCCTGTGAAAAATCTGACATCCCAACAAATAGTCCGTATTCATCAGTTGTTTCGTCAAGCTAAATTTGATGATCCTAGTGGAGATGTGGGTACCATATTTTTTTCCCTTCACTGATGTTTTTGCCTCGCTTTCCCTCTTAAATGCTTCTGTGGACTCTTCATAATCTAGTCACTAGTTTTATTCTATTCCCTTCCTTTTTCTATTTGGTGTTTTTAACTGATTGCTGTATGAACTTGCTACATCTACAGTGCCTTAGTCCTGCAGGGGAGTACAATCTCCGTTTGGGAATTATTAAGGAGCTGAAACCAGACATGGTTGCCACTCATGCAAGCAGGTTGGAATTCTGATTAGTAGCTGTATGTTGCTTTCAATATCTTATATGCAATAGAGCATCCAGTCTTATAGTATATGCCCGGTCAAAGTGCCTGTAAAATTGCATTTGCTTATCACACATCTCTTCAAAATCTCAAGTTGTAATGTTTTATTTTATTTAAGCTTAAATTGTTAGTTTAGATTGAATGTTGTGGGTATGAACTATGGGGTTTCCTGATGACTTTTTTTTTTCTCTTTTTCTATGATTGATCGTGTCAATTAGCCCTCAGGTTTTTGAAGGCCATCCATTCATAGTTGAAGCTGGAATTAGCCTGGGCGGTAAAGATGTTAAACAAGTAAGAATTTCTTTGTATATGGATGGAGCCGTACATAGGCTCTATAGCCTATTATTTCGTTATTTCTTCATCTGTCATATCTTTACTTTGAGATGTCATTCAATGAGTAATTATGTTCTATTCAAATTTTTTCTTTACTCCGTTCTTTTAAAGTTTGTTAACTTTGAAGTGGAGCTTTGACAGAATGGCAATTTGCAATTCTTAGGAAGGCCACTACAAAAGTTTGTAGGTTGTTGTTTTGTACAGTGATTGTAAGACAGGCAGTGAAACAACCTGTTGCATGCACAGTTCCTCACCTGCTTTGGATAACCACGCCTGAAATATTCCCCTCCCTACATGGCAGGTGGGCATGCATCCTTTACCAAACCAACTAACTGTGCTGGTATGGGTGTATGTCTTCCTCAGAAGGCAGTGGATTGTAACACAGGTGGTGAAACTCACAACCTGTTGTTTACACGGTATCTGACCTGGTTTCTTTACCCACACCTAAAATACTTCCCTCCCTGCTTGGCAGGTGGACATGCATCCTTTCCTACCACCAACAGTCCTGATGGCTTATGTATATGTGTTTCTCACAGACAGTGGATTGTAACACAGGAAGTGAAACTCGCACCCTGGTGCATGTTCAGTCTCTCACCTGCTTTCTATACCCACACCTGAAATTCTCCCCTCCCTCCTTGGCAGGTGGGCATGCATCCTTTCCTACACCAACAGACCCCACTGGATAGGTGTGTATTCATCCGTACATATCACAGCACGTGTGCATGGATTTGTTTTATACATTCATGCAAATTCAGAAGCTTTACTTTCAAACAGTTCTATTAGTTGTGAGGCTATGTGTGTAAATATTCGTTTTCTGCATACAGTTTCATGTGTCCATAGATAGCACATCAGTATGTGCATGACTGGCTGATATGCTGTTTCTTCAGTATGTTGTTGATCTTTGAATTAGTTGAGAACATGATTCGCAATCTTGGTACCATATCCCATACTGATACCATCTTGGTTGTGGTTGAGTATCGGTATGCTTGGTTCGGTTGTTAATTCAGCAAACCTGTGCGGGGTACCCCCCATGCCACATACCTAGTCATTACCGGTATCGTATGGTTGCTCGGTCTGCGCTGGTACGGACTGGTACAATGTGCCATCTTTAGAAGAACTTGCAGAATGCTTGTGAGGAATGTGATATCTCTATATCTTTCTTCCCTCCTGCATAAAATTATGTTGTGGGTATGGTATCTTAGTTGTAGAATAAGTTATTTGTTCAGAATGATGTAGCAGTTAAAATGCTTTAAAGTGCATACATAAGATGATGCTTGTTCAGAATATTAAGTTCCTAAAGTACCAAGACATGCACATATATTCTTGTTTTCTTACAGCACTTGAATATGCCATTCTGAAGCAGTCTTTGGGTAATGCAGTTGCATTTCGTTGTACCGTCCACCCGAACATTTTTTACATTGTCTGTCACTGATTTATTTTTATTAATTGACATACTCTATCATGTTTGCCATAGGGCTTAAATATATTCCGTTTTGCAAACCGTATACCTCTTCTTTTCGAACAAGGTGCTGATGTCATCACAAGAACTGCTTTAAAAAGGATTAAGTGAGTTTATAATATCCTTATTTCTTTTAAACATCACATAATTTTACCTTTTTTTGTTAAAATGTTGATTTTTTCTTTAATGTCAGTTGGAGTAGTTACAAGATAAATCAGATGCAAGATAAAATTGGTGTGTTCGTAAGTATAGTGAGCACAAAAATACCCTTCAAAGGAACTGGGAAGGAATATATTGGAGATGATATCACTGAAATATCTTCTGTTGTCAAGGTATCATAAATTATCTGTGATGTGGTAGCATCAGGTGGAATAATTTGAGCTGATATGCATTACTGGATGCATTGTCTGCAGTCAGCTATTAAGCAGTGTTGTCTTCAACTAAAGTCTAAGATAGTGAAGAAACTTCAGGCCCGTGAACGGCAGGAGAGGAAGAGGAACTTGTTCAGGTAACTTAACTGCTAAAGCTTACAAAATTTTAACAATATGAACATCATTTAAAGATTATAATGAAGATTTTTTTGATTACACAGCTTCTCATACTAGCATATTTGATGAACCAGAGGAAAACTTGTTCTCCCTTGAAATTTGTCATCTGTCTCATTTGATAGTCTTTACAGATTAAAATGGCGCTGTTAATTTCCAAAACCAAGTTTGAAGTCTATTGTTTCGCTTTATCAATACTCTAGGAAGCCATATTTCTATAACATGATATCTTATGTATCTTCAGCTTATTGTGTCTAAGAATTTGCCTTATTATTGATCTGAAGATGGTGAGAGTTACCTGGGAAACATGTTTAAATGATGGGTTTGAGAGTCTCTTCCAAAAATTTTTTAGCTTCTTGTTTTTTTAAGTTGTATCATTTGAGGATTTACATCGTCCCAGTTTATATATCATCTGCTGTTCTGCTTAGTTCTGTAAAGAGTAAGGACTAATGAATCTTCAAAGTCAATGGCTGATTTTTGGAACTGCAAAGCACAGTTAAGATGTACCGGGCATCTGAAATTTTTGATGGAACTGCTTTTTTTCCCTGCGGTAATGATGAGCCTACTTCTTTGTCGGGTCATCAAGCTTTATGCTGTGATCTACTTTTGTTGCTGAACTAACCTGCATGATAATTCTGCATTTATACCAATGCCTAACTCTGTGGCCTGTTATAAAAAATGATCTCTCTTTAATTGGCTAGAAAGCCCCTGATAACATCTAGTCACAGGTATGTTCCTGATGCTTCAAGGGCTGTGATGGAGGTTCTGGAAGAAATGGCACGACATCATGAACCAAAGCGGCCACGTTATGATGGAGAGGATGGAGAGCTCCTCAGAAAAGTAGCATCTCAGGATATAACGGAGATGACCTTTAGGGAAATCCTATCCCAACATGTTGAACAGGTCATTAGCCTAACTTACTTGTTGAGCTCTACTCTCTGATATGGTGATGAAAATGATAAACCAATGGATCTAGTTTATGGTCCAAAGTATCTTTCCTAGCTGAATGATATAGATTTTGTAACCTCCTTCCCCAAAACACTTATCTTGTTGACATCTTTTCCCTTCTGTTCCTAAGGACAATGTGATGAATCATATTGACTTGATTTTTATGGTCAACACAATCAGGTGGATTACGAGATGGCAATAGAGTATGCCACACAAAGTGGAGCGAGTGAGGAGCCCCGGGAAGCTGTCTATTTAAGCTCGCTTGAAGGCACACATGATTTCATTGACTTCCATAGTCCTGTCTTTGTTTTCAGACTCATTCCTTAGGCAATCATTTTTTTTCCATCTACATGTTGGTTCATTTTTTCCTGTAATTCATGCTAAACTCCATAAAAAGGGAAAAATAAAATGTGAAACAAATTTTCCATTTCCTTGTAAAAGAATTAGCTTGTGTTTTGGAAGAGATTCAGAGTAGCTGGAAGCTTTGGCCACAGTATTCTTGATCCGGCTTTGAAGTAAAGAGCGATGCCCATGGTCGGTACTTGATGATGCGGGTTACTGATTTTAAATTGGAGACAACCGCTTGATAAAATGACATACAGATTGAAGCACACAATCTTGGGACTAAGTTGTTTCGGTTACAAACTTACGATTGTGAGGATCCAGAAAAAGAAAAACCGTGGGAATGCACATTTTTTATGCTCTGTTTCATGTATGGCTTTTGCTGTACATTCATAGCATGCATTGCTTACCTGGCCCCGTTGTACTAAATAATGCAGCAATCTTATGACCGGTACGCCTGGCACAAGCTTGGCAGTGTCTCTGTTGAGCTGCTCTTTTGTCATGATACGAGGAAGGTGATACCCATGCCAGCAAAAAGCATCGAATACAATGTTTCAGTACTGGTTACTTGATTCATGGTTTAGAAGCTCGCGCAGGCTCTCGGTGCTGCCTCCTGCACCCACGTTTCAACTTGAAATTTCTCCAAATTTATTGTGGCGATCTGAGTAGCTATTCTGGTTATGTGTTGTTAAATCCACAATTTAAATCCAAAATCGTATTACAACGTTTTCAATCTGCAACCGGCTATTGGGAAGCTGAAAATTTCAACATGTAGTTTAATTCTTGCCTACAATAAATAATTATAGTAACTACGGTCCTCGTGCCGGCTCTGAGCTATATTTCCATCATAGAACTTCTTACGTGCTACCGTGCAACTTCACCATCATTACCAGCAAAATTTTAAATAACGATGTTGGAAAATGGGTGTTATAAAAGTTTTGACCGGTCCTCCTTATGCTATTCGTGCATACATATGGGTGGAAAATATGATAAAAGTCATTATATGGTATTTAGCATTATAAGGATTCATGATTAACAAAAATAATGATCATTATTTTCACTTATACCTTTCTTTAAATAAATACTTATATTTTAAAAAATTAATTTTTATATCAAATTCTGATTAAAATAATATTTTCTATTCAATAAAAAGCAAGTTGCAAGCTATGCCATTATTTTCTTATTCTTCCCATTATATTTCATTATAATACTTATTATAATAATTAATCGCTTTTATGACTGGGGTCCGTATGCCATATTATTTAAAAACTTGCTACGAAATACTAAATTAAAACGATAACAAAATAACGCTAGATATTTAGTGATTTACTCCATATTTACTATATTCCCACCGGCCAAAATCTGATGCGATACTTCAAAGTGCCCGGTTCGATTCGGCATAGAGTAGACCGCCAGTCCGGAAGGAGCATCCAGTGTATCCACCTTCCGTCTCCCTGTAAAATGACGGGAAAACCCTACTTGAGATCCGCAATATATTTCTAGGCTGAGAGAGAGTTGATCATGTAATCATTAAAACAATTTGGAGTCTTAGTGAGGCATGTGATGTGTTCTATAGTGACATTGGATTGTCATTTTAGTAATAATTTTGTAGCATGAAATCTCGCAAGCTATGGTCATGCGGCATTCTAACCAGGAATCTGCAAAAGTTGCTGTGCAACTCGCACTAGAAGTAGAATGTGAATGGGTTGATGCAAGCCTTAAAGATATTATTCAGAATAGCTGCAAAAGAAATTGATAGCACGTTTGGTTTAAAAGAGTTGGACTTTAGGTTAGGTACGGAAATATTTGGTTGGAAGGGATCTCATTTTCGTATCAATTCTAATTTCGATTATAAGTTAGAATTATTCTAATTTTTATTTTAATCTATTTCAATTTCAATTTTAATGAAAAACCAAAGCTCTCTAATTTTTGCAGCAATTCTGGTTCTTATACAAATGTACGAGCTTTTTTACCAGTCATTCTTGGCTTTGAAGGTGCAGTATTGGCCAAAACATGGTTCAGCTGTGCAGTCAGGCTATGGATATCTTGCAAGCACAAGAATTTGTGTCTTGGAGTTAATGCGTTTATAATATAGATCTCGAGAATATTAGAAGAGTCATGACCATTGTTTACAACTTTAAACGTTTTTGGTATGTCTAATAAAATATCGTAGGACCATCAAGGGAATTGAACTACATTTAAAATTCATTTAGCGGTCACGGAACAATTTTATGAACTCTAGAAATGAAGACTTGAAGATAGATTCCTTTAATATTTTATTTATTATATTAAATTGTAAATTTGGTGTTTCCACAAAATGACACAATGATTCTATGGTAACTCGTATGAAACATGAAAAAATGATAAATAAAAGGAAGCAATTGGTCTAGAAAAAAATCTAAAGCAGCGGCTACGATAACAGATAATAAGCAGCATAAAATCAATATCACATGTTTAATAGAAAATAAATAAAGAAATGACTAATGGGCGACGAATCAGTCCTAAAAAAAAGATGTTTACTAATGGTCAGATGCTTGCATGCTGCAAGGAGCCACAAATAGATGGTAACCGATGGTTAGATGCTTGAATGCAAGTATCTACAGCATCGATCACCAACACTTGTTTCTTGAGATTAATGGAAAAGATTAGCAGCTGGCCGTCCAAACTTGTACTGATGCACGTCTGCACTCGAAACCAGCAGATGGATGAGTAGCTGGCAGTACTTCATCCGCAATGCAAGCCCGTCCCTGGCACGAAATAACCAGCGCCGGGCGTTTCCGCTGCACCTTGCGTCTCAAGGTTGTACGTGTTTATTTCGAGCATGCCAACGGCCCAGATTTATCCAATGGTACCGAGAGATCCATCGTGTGATGATCACATCATCTGTCCGAAAGAATGATTGCCTTGTAACAAATCCAATCTGAGGTAGGCCCGTCGCCGTACTGTCGGGGGCGTACGGTTATGCCATCCACCGTGAGGTGTAGATCTCTGTTTTTTTTAATTTATTCTTTTTCTTAATAAAAAAAACTACAGCTGGATCGCTCAACGGAAAGGTCGGCCGCACCAACGACACCGAGATATCGTCCGGTATGTTAAAAAAGCACCAGGATGATCTCGGCGATATCTCGGCGATGCGCATCCCATAGCAGTGGTTCAGAACCTTCAGGAACCCTGCGGTCTTTTTGGGCACGGTGAGAGGAAGCCTCATCCCAACCGGGATAAGAAGATGATGGGATGCATTGGGTTCGGATATAGATATCATATCAGTCTGGTCCGGTTAAGCTCCAATCCGACATGGTCTAATCACAGAGTTTTAGATCTCTGCAAATGGTTTGAATCTGCATTTAGCTGGGTTGAATTGAATTAAAGTAGAGGTGAAATGGCAACGAATTTGTAGTACGATCAGACCAAGTTCCTTCAATCAATGAAGTGAGTTCAAATGGGTCTTTTTCTTACTCCAATAGGTTATGTTTGGTCAAAGCGAGTAAGGCTGCATCTCAATAGCTGCATTCTGTTGGGATCTCGTGATTTTATTTTAGTTGTGCTTGTGATAGCTTTGCAATGTCTATTCTTATTCTTATGTGTAAAGAAATCTATTCTCAATTTTATTATAAGTATTATTGAAATATCTAATATTTAAATACAAAATATTTTTAATTTAAAAAATTAGATTTTGAAATAAGAATATAAATATAACTGGTTTTCATTTTAACTATTTGATTGGAAGAATTTCATTTTTATTGGGGATAAATCCCGCTCCTGTCGAAGCCCGGCCCAATGCTCAGCCCAATGTAACCAGTAGCCGCGGAAGAGCTTCGACAGACGGGCTTCAGCCGAACTCTCAGCGGTCGAGCTTCTTCCAGCAGGCCGAACTAGTCAGCTCCCGAGCTTTTTCCGGACTCCCAGCGTCGAGACCGAACTTCCTGGGCGGCCGAACTCCTTCGGACTCCCCACGGCCGAACTCCTTCGGACCGACTCCAAACGACCGAGCTTCAATGAAGTCCTCTCAGCGGTCGAACTCCTCAGCGGACGGGCTTTAGCGGAATCCCCAAGCGGTCGTCACTCAGGAGCCTGAACTCCTCAGCAGTCGTCACTCGGCCGAACTCCTCACCGATCGCCCCTCGGCCGAAATCCTCAGCGGTCGCCCTCATCGAACTTCGGCCGACCGACCTCCTACCGAACTCTCAAGTGTCCAAACCTCAGCCGAAGTCCAACAGCCGGTCGAACCCCCAAACGGCCGAGCTTCGGATTCTCAGCAGCCGAACTCTTCAGCGGACGAGCCTTAGCTGCATACCTCCAGCCAGACGCCTATGGGAGCCGAACTCCCTCCTATCTTCCTCTTCAGGAGCCCGAACTCCTCCGAAATGGGCACACGACGAAGGCCTTCAACCCTTCATTCGGCAAGCTCTGCAACCATCACCATCAGTCAGTCCGTCGCACCATCAGTCAGTCCGCCGCAGGCGATAGCAACCCACTGTCAGGCGGCGATGGCTGTCACCCTCAATCCACCGCGCACGGCACCATCCCGTGAGACTGATTCCGCCGAACCTCGAGCGGCCCGTCAGCACACGGCTGCAGTTGTCACCATCAAGCTCCACTATATAAAGGACTCTCCCGACACGCTAAGGCTAAGCTCTCTGATCTCTAAACTCTCCTCCTCGTCTCTAAGCTTCGGAACTCATTCCGAGCACTTCATTCCTGTTGGCTGAAAACTGACTTGACCGTCGGAGGGTCCTGACGGAGCCACCCCCCACCGGCTTCGGACGGAACTTCGTTTTGCAGGTCCCCGGCGGCGACCTCAGCAGCCTCGACTCCGGCGACCTCAGGCGAAGACGGATTTCTGCACCAATAGATTGGCGCTGGAAGAAGGGACTGAACCTTCGAGGTTTCCTTGTTCTTAAAGGAGTGCTCGGCGACTCTTCTCTTCCCTCTCCGGAGATCTTTCTTTTCTCTTGAAGAAGAAGAAATGCCTCCCAGGAGAGCTTCGAGACGGCGCTCGGCGGCCTCCGCGGTCTGGACCCATCCAGATCCGCCTATCCCTGCTTCGGCCCCGACAGCTCAAGTTCTATCTGTACCTATGGTGGAGGTGGAGCAGCTCGATCTGCTTGTCCGATAGGTCCGTGGCCTCACGGAGGCATTGCAGGCTATACAGCAGCCTCCGCTAACGACCGCCCCAGGAAACCCACCATTAGAACGTCGAAAATCGGCCCCAAGGAAGAGTACCAGGGCCAGCGTACCGGTCGCCCCGGAGAAGGTGAAGCAGAGGGCCGAGGATCCGTGTTCGGATCTTTGTTCTCTTCTGGGGGAGACCTTCCCCATTCGTAGTTGGAAGCATCCCAAGGTTTGCAGCCAAGACGATGTCCTCGATTGCAGACTACGGGAGATGGACCGACGTATTGAAGAGCTCGGCCGCGTCACCTCGGCTCATCATGCCGACGTCCATGCCAAACCTCTCTTCTCTCCCCAAATTATGCAAGAACATGTTCCACAGACCTTCGAGCTCCCTCAACTGGAAAGCTACGATGGAACTTTTGATCCGGTTGATCACCTAGAGGCCTTCCGTGCCATGATGCTGGTTCACGGCGCTTCAGATGCCATGCTGTGCCGAGCCTTTCCATCTACCTTAAAGGGAGCAGCAAGGAACTGGTACTCGGCGTTGAAGCCAAACACGATCTTCTCTTTCGACCAGATGAGCAGTCGGTTCACGGCCCACTTCATCAGCAGCCGACGACCGAGCCGAGGTTCAGATTCCCTGATGAGCGTCAAGCAGAAGCAAGGGGAATCCATCCGGACTTACGTCACTCGGTTTAACGCCGCGGCATTGGAAGTCCGGGACTTGGACCAGTCTGTCGCGATGGCCGCACTCAAGGGCGGCCTTCAGAAAAATAACTTGCTGTTCTCTCTAGAAAAAAAGTATCCCAGGGACTTCGCCGATCTGCTGGCTCGAGCCGAGAGATATGCCCACGCGGAAGAAGCCTTCAAATTGAAAGATGAGGAGCTCGTCAGAAAGGAGCGGTTGGCGGACGAGGAAGAGCCGAGCGAAGTTCGGCTGCGCTCGCAGACCCTCTACGAAAGCAGGCGGGCCCGAACTCCTCGAACTCGCCCTGATAAAGGGGCGC
Organism: Cocos nucifera; assembly: GCA_006176705.1. Lineage (NCBI taxonomy): Eukaryota > Viridiplantae > Streptophyta > Magnoliopsida > Arecales > Arecaceae > Cocos > Cocos nucifera. The sequence continues at coordinate 1,583,591 of QRFJ01000090.1, read as the reverse complement.
GAGGAAGTCCTCCTCCCGGAAGGTTCCGCCACTATGCCCCCCTCAACGCTCCTCGAATCCAGATTCTCACCGAAGTAAAAAATCAGCTGCCAAGATCGGAAGGGTTACGGTCTCCCCCAAACAAGCGCGATCGAAATAAGTACTGCCTCTACCATCGCGACCACGGCCACGACACGGAGGGATGCATCCAGCTCGTCAAAAAGGGGCGGCTGGGCAAATTCCTCCGATACCGGCCTTGAGGAAGAGCATTCGGGCATGCCAATCGCCCTTAAGAGAGAAACGGAGAGCAGAAGTTCTTCCGCCGAAGCGGAATGAAGTTCGACTTAAAGAAAGTCAAGCTTCCCCCAAAGCTCATCATCCGAATAAAGCTCGGCGGAAGCAAGGCCGAAATCTTCCTTTTGAGCTCATCAATGAAACTCGGCGCAAGTGAAGCCAAACTCCACCTTAAAGCCCACCATCACAGTGAAATTCGGCGCAAGCGGTGGCGGAACGTTCTCCCGTGCATGAAGTTCGGCGTAAAGGAGGTCGAACTCCGCAGCAGATCACCAAAGTAAAGTTCGGCCGCGCTCGGAACCGCCCCAGGGCGATCAAGGCCGAACTCCCCCTCAAGTACGTCGCTACAATGAATTCACGGGAGGTGCAATAAAGTTCGGGCAAGCAAAGCCGGCCCCTCTCTGCGAGCAAGGAGTCCGGACAAAGAAGCATGAAGTTCTCCCACGGAAAGAAAAGTTTCGCGGGAAAGCGGAATGAAGCTCCACGCAAGCGAAGCCCGAACTTCTCGAGCTCACCGCAAAGGAAGCCCCGACAGAAGGGCGCGAAGAAATCCTCCTCCCGAAAGGATTCCGCAGCTACGACCCGCTCCTCTAACTCGAATTCTCGGCGAAGTTAAGAGCCAGCCGCCAAGACCTGAAGGACTACGGCCTCCCCAAACGTGCGCGATCGAAGCAAGTAAAGCCCCTACCATCGCGACCACGGCCACGACACTGAGGAATACGTTCAGTTCAGCTCCAAGACGAGATTGAAGAGCTCGTCAAAAAGGGGACGGGATAAATTCTTCCGACGCCAGTCTGAAGCAGGAGAAGATCGGCTAAAGGCGCTGCCGTAACTAGAAAAGACAAGAAGGTCGGCCGCCTCGCGGCGTCATCAACGCCACCCCGGGGAGGAGCTAGGAGCTAGCTACATCGGTGATTCGTCGTCTCCCAGCGACAAAGTCAAAGTCAAGAGAAGCATGCTCCAAATTAAGGAAGGCCAGCATGTAATAGAGGAGGCCGTCTGGATGGGACTCGCTGCCCGAGGGAACTCAGAGGAACAACACCCCGACGACCCTCAAACGGAAATGTGCTGCGAGTGGCTTTCCCCTCGGTAAAATTCTCCCCTCTCAATAATATTATTTCTGGATGCGAAAACTATGCGATGACAGGGAAGAAGCAGTCGGCCGCGTTAGGAACAGGAGGAGAACCTCGTCCTAACGCGAGCAACAACCTCGGCTAGAGATAAGATCTCTCCCGAGCGACCGTTAGACAACCTCGGCTAGAGATAAGATCTCTCCGAGCGACCGGAACAACCTCGGTTAGGAACAGGAGGAGAACCTCGTCCTAACGCGAGCACCAACCTCGGCTAGAGATAAGATCTCTCCCGAGCGACCGTGACAACCTCGGCTAGAGATAAGATCTCTCCCGAGCGACCGAACAACCTCGGTTAGGAACAGGAGGAGAACCTCGTCCTAACGCGAGCACAACCTCGGCTAGAGATAAGATCTCTCCCGAGCGACCGTTGACAACCTCGGCTAGAGATCTCTCCGAGCGACCGAGACAATCTCGACTAGAGATAAGATCTCTCCGAGCGACGAGTCAACCTCGGACTAGAGATAAGATCTCTCCCGAGCATAGACAACCTCGGCTAGAGATAAGATCTCTCCCGAGCGACCGAGTCAACCTCGGCTAGAGATAAGATCTCTTCCGAGCGACCGTAGACAACCTCGGACTAGAGATAAGATCTCTTCCGAGCGACCGCGAACAGCCTCGGTTAGGAACAGGAGGAGAACCTCGTCCTAACGCGAGCACCAACCTCGGCTAGAGATAAGATCTCTCCCGAGCGACCGTTAGACAACCTCGGCTAGAGATAAGATCTCTCCCGAGCGACCGCGAACAGCCTCGGTTAGGAACAGGAGGAGAACCTCGTCCTAACGCGAGCACAACCTCGGCCAGAGATAAGATCTCTCCCGAGCGACCGTTAGACAACCTCGGCTAGAGATAAGATCTCTCCCAAGCGACCGAGTGCGAATAGCCTCGGTTAGGAATAGGAGGAGAACCTCGTCCTAACGCGAGCAACAACCTCGGCTAGAGATAAGATCTCTCCCGAGCGACCGCGAACAGCCTCGGTTAGTAACAGGAGGGGAACCTCGTCCTAACGCGAGCACCAACCTCGACCGCAGGAGATAAGATCTTCCCCGAGGGAAGCTCGGCCGTAGGAGATGAGATCTCCTCCGAGCGCGCACTTCGGCTATAGGAGATAAGATCTCCCCCGAGGAAAGCTTGGCCGCAGGAGATAAGATCTCCCCCGAGCACGCACTTCGACCTCGGCTGCAGGAGATAAGATCTCCCCCGAGAAGCTCGGCAGGAGATAAGATCTCCCCCGAGCGCGCACTTCGACCTCGGCTGCAGGAGATAAGATCTCCCCCGAGAGAAGTTCGGCCGCAGGAGATAAGATCTCCCCCGAGCGCGCACTAATATCTCCCCCGAGGGAAGCTCGGCTGCTGGAGATAAGATCTCTCCCGAGCAACTTCGGCTATGGATCAGATCTCCCCCGAGAAACTGGGCTAACCTCAGCAGTAGGAGATGAGATCTCCTCCGAGCGCCCGCATCGACTCCGGCTGGGGATAAGGTCCTCGGATAGACGTAAGGCCCACGACGACCTCGGCCAGGAAGCTTCAACATCGACCTCGGCTATAGAAAGCTATCATGTCAACCTCGGCCGGAGAGCTTCAACACCAGCTTCATCAACTTTGGCTGGAAACGAGTTCCATTTCAACTCCAAACATCGACTGGAGATGAGGTCTCCCCCAAGCCTCAGCCTCAACTTCAGCGTCAACATTGGCTGGAGATGAGACCTCCCCCGAGCTTCAGTTGCAACAAACGCGGAGCCTGGAAGAAGGACTTCGGCAGTCGCCCGTTCTGGTACTCCCTTCCTTCGAATTTCGAACTCGAAAGTGGGGGGGCTACTGTTGGGGATAAATCCCGCTCCTGCCGAAGCCCGGCCCAACGCTCAGCCCAATGTAACCAGTAGCCGCGGAAGAGCTTCGACAGACGGGCTTCAGTCGAACTTTCAGCGGCCGAGCTTCTTCCAGCAGGCCGAACTAGTCAGCTCCCGAGCTTCTTCCGGACTCCCAACATCGAGACTGAACTTTCTGGGCGGCCGAACTCCTTCGGACTCCCCACGGCCGAACTCCTTCGGACCGACTCCAAGCGGTCGAGCTTCAATGAAGTCCTCTCAGCGGCCGAACTCCTCAGTGGACGGGCTTTAGCGGAATCCCCAAGCGGTCATCACTCAGGAGCCCAAACTCCTCAGCAATCATCACTCGGCCGAACTCCTCAGCGGTCGCCCCTCGGTCGAACTCCTCAGCAGTCGCCCCTCGGCCGAACTCCTCAGCGGTCGCCCTCATCGAACTTCGGTCGACTGACCTCCTACCGAACTCTCAAGTGTTCAAGCCTCAGTCGAAGTCCAACAGCCGGCCGAACCCCCAAACGGCCGAGCTTTGGATTCTCAACAGTCGAACTCTTCAGCGGATGAGCCTTAGCTGCATACCTCCAGCCAGACGCCTATGGGAGCCGAACTCCCTTCTATCTTCCTCTTCAGAAGTCCGAACTCCTCCGAAATGGACACACGACGAAGGCCTTCAACCCTTCATTCGGCAAGCTCTGCAACCATCACCATCAGTCAGTCTGCCGCACCATCAGTCAGTCCACCGCAGGCGATAGCAACCCACTGTCAGGCGGCGATGGCTGTCACCCTCAATCCGCCGCGCACGGCACCATCCCGTGAGACTGACTCCGTCGAACCTCGAGCAGCTCGCCAGCACGCGGCTGCAGTTGTCACCATCAAGCTCCACTATATAAAGGACCCTTCCGACACGCTAAGGCTAAGCTCTCTGATCTCTAAACTCTCTTCCTCGTCTCTAAGCTCCGGAACTCATTCCGAGCACTCCATTCCTGTTGGTGAAAACTGACTTGACCATCGGAGGGTCCTGACGGAGCCACCCCCCACCGGCTTCGGACGGGACTTCGTTTTGCAGGTCCCCGACGGCGACCTCAGCGGCCTCGACTCCGGCGACCTCCGACGAAGACGGATTTCTGCACCAACAATTTTCATTCTAATTACATGAAAAATAAAAATATCCCTACCATCTAAAATTCAATTTATACTTTTTATAATATTTAAAATCTCATTCCGATTTTGTTTGCAAATTAAACATGCCTAAAATTCATCATCAATGATGTTAAAAAAAAAAACATATATTACAAAAAAAAAATAGAAGTGGTCCATTAATTATATAACTAATGCTGTTAAAATGATATTATCTTGAAGCCAACTACGTCCCACCCCTCCCCCCCCCAAAAAAAGAGGACTTTGCAATACCTGCATAGTGGGATTCTACAGTACCTAGGGTTTCTATCTCTAGCCATAAACTAAGAAAGACTGAGCAGAAGGGGTGGAGTGGACTATCCAGAAGTGGCTAGAGGGTTGGTGGTCTCAGATCATCTCCATAATAGGCAAGGTCATCTTCATAAGATAGATTTTTAGCTCCATGTTCGTTTTTCTTCTTTCGAACTTGATCTTGCCCAAGACTTTGGTAGTGAAGCTCAAGCAATAGTTTCAATGATTCTTATGGGGATCGCACCACTTTGGTGGTGGTGGTGGTGGCGGTATACATCTTTTGGCCTAAGATGTCGTATGCCAATAGTTAGAAAAGGGCGGCCTCAATATCTAGTTTTTGGTTACAAGGCAGGAGGCCTTGATCACTTAGCATGTTGCCAGACTTTTGCTCAGCCCCGAATCTATGTGGAGTATGATGATAAGGGTGAGGTATGGACCTTAGCCAACAACTAACGACGAGATTCAAATAAGTCATCGTGCTTCCATTTTGTGGAAGAAGATTTGCACACACACTCGATGTGATTTTTTAGATGAGAAGGTTGATGAAAAACTATCAGTCTCTGAGTATCTTGTTTGATCCTTAGGTGACTGATATGTCTTTGATGTGATGGCCAACGTTCATTAGGATGACTGAGTCGATGAGGGTTTGTAATCTTCTTTACCCAAGGTTGGGACTTAAAAGTTGTGATTCGGCTTTTTGGGGAGCAGATGGGTTGATGAGTGCTTTCCGCTTTCCCTAGCGATTCTCCTTCAATATAGCCTAGATGTCAGGGTCTAGAGATTTTCTTGCATGGCGAGGCCTACCACGGCTGGCCTCCATCAATTATATCATCCAAAATCCATCAAACACTTAGATGGCAGGTGGATTTGGAAGCTTGGGATGCACTTAAGGATGAGTCTTTTTCCATAGAAGATGGCTTAAAGATAGCTTTCGACAAGAGCTATCCTAAGGAAAAGAGGTATGAATATGCAGTTATTTTGTCCTTGATATGGCATGGAGGAGGAAACGATTGTGCATTTTTTTTTCTATGCCTGCAAGCAAATGATTCTAGTTTCTTGCAAGTTTGTACCATCAGGTTGTCCTGAGGATTCGGTTGAAGCCTTCTTACATCTTTTAAGAAGGAAAGTTAGGGGTAAGATATCTAGAGACAATCATCAGCACATCTTATATTACCCAGCATATATGGTTGGCTAGAAATAATTTGGTTTTCAAGTCTAGAAGAAGTTTGGCAAGGTTTATCTTAGAGAGAGCTCTTAGCCTAGCAGCAGAGATGATCGATATGACCTCGAGGCCTCCAGGATCTGGGACTCTCATCTTTATCGTATAGCGATTTGACGGATGTTCGTCACTTGGAAGATCCCTCCTCTAAGATATCTTAAGGTCAACTTTGATAAGAGTATTTGAGACAGACTTGGAGGTGTTGGGTTCATGATTCGTGAGGTCTAACTCCAGATTGGTTACGACTAAGGAATGCTTGCTCTTCAAGTTTACAATTCTTGGAGCGGAGCTTCCAGCTACATGAGCTGGGATCGTGTATGAGGACCTTGCATGCAAATCACATGACCATCAAGAGTGATTCAGCTATAGTGATGACCTAGATACAAGGGTATACATAGAAAGCGATTACTCATCATATCCTATGGGACATTTGGATTCTTTTATCTTGGTGCATAGGTCTTCTTATTAGGCACATCTTTCAAAAGGCTAACACCATATTTAATTGGATTACACCTTATGTTGTGGAGCATACCAAAAATTTCTTATGGACAAATTTAAAAATGACCTCTAGAACCTTCAGGATATTTTACTTTCTAATTATTTTTGGATGTATTCATACAAAATTTATATAAATAATTCATCCTTATCAAAAAAAATATTCATATTTTAATATATAAAATAATATTTTATATGATAAAAATAAATACTATCAATTTTTTTTATAATAATATAATATTAATTTTTTTTATTTATTTTTTATTTTTATTGTTTTGGTTTGACGAGGCCAGCACCAGCCTCTCGGTCCCGTCTTTCCACCAGATTGGTCTGCCTATGGAAACAAACAGTAAATGATATCATTTACTAGCTATTATTAGAAATCCGATATAAAGATGGTTTATTATAGATATTCTTAGTTTAATTAATGAGACTGGAACCATATCATCGCACTCCTTTCTCATCAATTAATCGCCTACATTGCCTAGATCGCCAAGTGTGATTCCTTGTCACACCCCTTGTCCTGACTAGGGCCCACCGGATCACTTGAGGTCACCATCTTCGCATCCCTCGACCAGGACACCGGACGGTGACAGACTGCCACACACCGGATAACGATGTGATTAATTCCGTGACAGGATATCCGACTTAACGTCATGTAAACCCTTCCACGGTGTCGTACCGGATGGCCACGTCACACACCTTAAGCGTGAATCCTGACCGCCCAGCATTGGACCAACGAAAGGTCGTAGTCCCCATCACGTGATCCCCACCAGACCACCTCCGCCTCTACGGCCGATAATCAGCCACGTCGATACGAGAAGAAGAGAAGATATGTTAATGCTCGATATCTCGGATATCGAGAAGACGGAGGCCGTCGCACGGGCGACCTGACCGACGGGGGTCCTACCACGAGTCTACCGCCTCGGGTTCCCTCTGTAGGAGTAGAAAGGTTGGGGTTTTTGGGCTCTGGGGCTCACTCTCCACTGTCACACCGTCCGCTCCTGTCTCCGCTCTGCTCCATTACTGTTCTCCATTTTGCTTTCTCGAAACTCCGAGAAAATTCGGGGATTTTCCATTGGAGAGCCCTTGAAAACCCCCGGGCTTGGGTTTCGCTTCTCCTCGGCGGCGATCAATAGGTCGAGGTTCGGAATCTCTTTGCATCATCTTTTTTTACTCTCTACCTTTCTTTTCGTTCCTTTCTTTTGAATATTCGTTTGAGATCTTTGATTCTTTTCTGTGGATAGGGTTTGAAGTCTATGGAAGTGTCGATGAGCTTTTATTGGTGTTTTTTTTTCTAATTTTTCTTGTTGAGTACTAGAGCAGAGAATTCTTTTTGTTCATCTGTGATTATTTCCAAGAAAAACCGGCATTTTTTGATGGCTAGGGTTCAGAGCTCAATTTCGACTGAGATCTAAAGTTTGTTGATGGATACAGTTGGAATCTTTCTGAAATGGTCGTGAGTTTGCTTTTTTTTTTTTTTTTCCTTTTTCAGTGCGAGAACGCATAGTGCAGCTCCGATTTATAAGTTTTTTTGGAAAAGCGAGATATTTCGTTGTTTTGTTTTGCTGAAGCTTTTGTTTTAGCTATTTAGGGTTTCGTAATCCTTGCTAACGGAGTTGTTCGTGTTTTGATTTCAGGGTATCACGCTTGTTCCGTTGCTTGGTGGTGGGCTTTGGAGGAAATGTGTTACGTTTTTACCTCTTCGAAGTGGTGTTCTAAAGTCTTTGGCTTCTGACTTGGGGCTTTCGTTTTTGTTGCTGAACGTTTTTGGCCCGATCGAGTCTGGTACTCTGAGATCTCTACCGTGTCCTTCCTTTTGCACTCGGAGTGCCGGATTTCTTCTTTTCCATCATCCTTTTTGTTTTCTCCTGTGGAGATCTAGGTATCGAGGACTCTGTTAAGGTTTTTCTCTCCATTTCAAGAAAGTTCAGATTTTGTGTACCTTTTGAGAATTTCTTGCACCTCTGAGATCTGAAACCGTGCTCTTTTGCTTCTCCGATCGTTTGAATTGGAGTTGTGTCTTTTCCTTTCCTGTCAAGTATCAATAGTCTTAGAAGATGCAGAGGCCCCTTCATCCCCAGGAGTACTCCTTAAAGGAGACCTCTCCCCACCTTGGTGGTGGTGGAGTTGGCGGCGACAAGCTCACCACAACTTATGACCTCGTGGAGCAGATGCAGTATCTCTATGTCCGCGTCGTGAAGGCTAGAGACCTGCCGACCAAGGATGTAACTGGAAGCTGTGACCCTTATGTTGAGGTGAAGCTGGGGAACTACAAGGGCACAACCCGCTATTTTGAGAAAACGACCAATCCTGAATGGAACCAAGTCTTTGCCTTCTCAAAAGAGCGGATACAAGCTTCCTCAGTGGAAGTCATTGTGAAAGACAAGGATTTTGTGAAGGATGATTTCATTGGTCGGGTCTCATTTGATCTAAATGAGATTCCGAAGCGAGTTCCACCAGATAGTCCATTGGCTCCGCAGTGGTATAGGCTGGAAGACCGGAAGGGGGACAAGGTGAAGGGAGAACTGATGTTAGCCGTTTGGATGGGCACTCAAGCAGATGAAGCGTTTCCAGAAGCTTGGCATTCAGATGCTGCAACTGTTCCAAGTGATGGCCTTGCAAGTATAAGGTCGAAGGTATACCTCACGCCTAAGCTTTGGTATGTGAGGGTGAATGTTATTGAAGCCCAGGACTTGCAACCTAGCGATAAGAGCAGGTTTGAATTCTATGTTAAAGTTATGCTTGGTAATCAAGCTCTCAGAACTAGAATATCTCAGATCAGGACCATTAATCCTATGTGGAATGAGGATTTGATGTTTGTAGCAGCTGAACCATTTGAGGAGCACTTGGTTCTGAGTGTTGAAGATCGGGTGGCACCCAACAAGGATGAGGTATCGGGGAAGACTGTGATTTCCCTGCAGAATGTGGACAGGAGGCTGGACCACAAGCCTGTCAATAGCAGGTGGTATAATCTCGAGAAGCATGTGATTGTGGAGGGTGAACAGAAGAAGAAGGAGGTGAAGTTCTCTAGTCGGATTCATCTGAGGATTTGTTTAGATGGTGGATACCATGTTTTGGATGAGTCGACCCACTATAGCAGTGATCTGAGGCCAACAGCAAAACAGTTGTGGAAGCCGAGCATTGGAGTTTTGGAACTGGGCATCTTGAATGCTCAGGGGTTGTTGCCTATGAAGACTAAGGATGGTCGTGGGACTACAGATGCTTACTGTGTTGCTAAGTATGGACAGAAATGGGTCCGCACAAGGACTATTATAGATAGCTTTACTCCAAAGTGGAATGAACAATACACCTGGGAGGTATATGACCCGTGTACGGTTATTACAATTGGTGTATTTGATAACTGTCACTTGCAAGGAGGGGAGAAGGCAGCTGGTACAAGGGATACCAGGATTGGCAAGGTGAGAATCCGTCTTTCTACACTTGAAACTGATCGGGTTTACACCCACTACTATCCTCTTATTGTGTTGCTTCCTTCTGGGGTGAAGAAGATGGGAGAAGTTCAGCTGGCTGTCCGCTTTACATGCTCCTCTTTGATTAATATGTTGCACATGTATTCACAACCATTACTTCCAAAGATGCATTACCTTTACCCGTTATCTGTTGTTCAGCTTGATAACTTGAGGCACCAGGCCACTCAGATAGTATCAATGAGGTTGAGCCGCGCAGAGCCACCTTTGAGAAAGGAGGTTGTGGAGTATATGTTGGATGTGGATTCTCACATGTGGAGCATGCGGAAGAGCAAGGCTAACTTTTTCAGGATCATGGGTGTCTTCAGCCCTTTGATTTCAGTTGGAAAATGGTTTGATCAGGTTTGCAGTTGGAGGAACCCTTTGACCACCATACTAATTCACATTCTCTTTGTGATATTGGTTTTGTATCCAGAATTGATACTCCCGACGATTTTCCTCTACCTGTTTCTGATCGGTGTCTGGTATTTCCGTTGGAGGCCCAGGCAGCCTCCTCACATGGACACCCGGCTTTCACATGCGGAATCTGCCCATCCTGATGAGCTAGATGAAGAATTTGATACTTTCCCCACATCTCGCCCACCTGATATCGTGAGGATGAGGTATGACCGGTTAAGGAGTGTAGCAGGGAGAGTACAGACTGTGGTTGGCGACCTGGCGACACAAGGGGAGAGGTTGCAATCCCTGTTGAGCTGGAGAGACCCAAGAGCAACTGCCTTGTTTGTGACCTTCTGTCTGATTGCTGCCATTGTGCTGTATGTTACGCCGTTCCGTGTTGTGGCCTTACTGGCTGGTTTGTATGTGTTGAGACACCCGAGATTCCGCCATAGGCTTCCATCAGTGCCCCTTAACTTCTTTAGGAGGTTGCCTGCGAGAACAGATAGCATGTTGTGAGCTGTTGAAGGCCTTTTCTTTTGTCTGTGCCAAAATGATCCTGGTTGGAACCCAAGTTGCAGCTGAGTGGTGTGATGAAGATAATTCAGCGGTTGCTTTTTCGATGAACAGCTGGTGTTGGATGTCTGTGTGATCTGTAACTTTCACCTGGTATGTTGGTCTTGTTGGAATTGTAGCTTTTTTCTTAATGTTTCTCCTTAATTTCACTTTTTGATCTGTTTTTATTTTTTTCGATGAAGCACTTCTTGATGTGTTGCTTTCTTTTATATATTTCTCTGTTAATTCATGGAGCTCCTTTAGTCTCTGAACCTATTAATTCTTATAAGTAGATTTGACATCTGTTGTGCACACTGTTAAGTGGAGATGAAACCATATGCTCATGTCTGGCAAATAGGTAAGTTTTTTATTATCATGTAATATGTCTGATTGGATTTTGTTTTCCTTCCAACATGCGTGCATAGACTCTTCTTTGCCCTATCTAATTCAAATTATAATAGCTAATGGCATTATGACAAGCATAATAAGCAATATTCCCTGATTCTAAAGTCTCTGGGGAATGCTGATGTCCTGGTATCTTCCCTTTCTGAGGTGGTGGATAGGAGTTTAGCTACTTGTCTCTTTTTCCTGCCAGGCCATTTTGTAATTCTGCCTTCTTGACACAAACTTTTCCGATTGCTGCTCATCAATGAGCCTATCTTCTAGAGCAGCATGCTTGTCATGAAACGAATTGCATGCAATGCGAGGTTTCTCTTTTAGTTTCTAAAAAGCTCTCTCATACTGGCTTTCTTAGATGCAGGAAGTAGAGCTGAAGTTTATTATTCTTTTATTTTTCCCATTAGACTCTTCCTGTTGAATGACACTGCGATATGAGTGCTGGTGTGTCATAGAACCTTCAGCTTTTTCTTCGTGTGAATCTTGGATGCCACTCTGTGATGCTTCTCTTCATAAAGTTCATCCGCCAGACGGGCAAGACTTTCTGTCTCAACCTTCAAGTGACGACGTACTTGGCAGCAAATTTGGTTTCACCAGATGAGAAGATACCTGATAATGCCTGTTTCTTCACTGAGATGAGGTAGGTTGGCCATCATCGTTTTATGGATCGGATTCAAGATGCTTAGATGCCAATTATTCTTTGCCAGTCTCATTGAATTACTTCGTCTCAAGTAAGATCTATTCAGGCATTTGTCTTTGTTTCTATGTCTCGTGTGTTTCTAGCTTAGCAACAAAGGTTGGTTTTTCTTTTATTTTTCTTCCAAACCAGCATGCAGGAGTAGACATGTACAAATTGTTGCTACTCTATTCCTGTTAAATGAAGGATTAGAGCTTCTTTTGTTGGCAGAGCCCTTCATTCTCCTATACTTAATCCCTATTGGGCATTACTTTTGGAGGTTAAAAAAAAAAAACTTCTGTGAGGGTCAGAAGCTCTTTTGAGTGATTTTCTTCTACTTGGTAAAAATTTTGAAGTAGATTTTTTTGATCTCTTCAAAATTGAAAAAGGTCTGTCAGGGAAAGCTATATAATTTGGAGCTTTTAAAAAAAAAAGGGGGGGGGGACTCGAAGATTTGAGGCCTGGCATCAATTTTTCAAAAATGATTTAAAAATAAGTTAAAATAAATAACATTTTACAATAACAATTTATGATAGATAATATAATAATAATGTAGAACAATATAATATTTTAAATTTATGTTATATTATATGGTGTTATAATCATATTATGCTATCATCATCATTATCATAATAATCATATAACAATATAATGTTATTGTACTATAATAATATTATAAAAATATTGTTATATTATATAATAAGTTTAAAAAATTATTATTGATTATATTATTTAGATATCAAAATACATAATTAATAAGTAAAGAATATTTTATAGTAGAATTTTTTTAAAAATAAAATTAATTTGACAATTAAAAGCATCATGTAATATCTTTTATTATGATTTTTTTTATGCTAAAATGCTTTCTCAGTTTCGTTACCACAAGATGTTAAAGTCCCATGACACTCGAAAAATGTAGTAACTAAATAATAAACTGTGGTGTGAAAATTTCTATGGATCAATGCTCCACAGTCTAAAGTTCTACTGTTTACAGCAACACCAAATGAACTTAACCTGTTTTGTTGGTGATTGCCACAACTAATTTCGGCTTTTGAAGTAGTGAGGTATCTTATGATCCCTTGCTCCTTGCTGTGCTCACATTACATGAGTAGATCTTGTAAGCCCCTCAGATGAGATCAGGCCATAAATTAGAAATTTGGATGTCCTTTACTTTGAAGTCATGATGGTATGGTTCTGCAAAAGCTTATAGCATCATGATCATCTTTTCTGTTCCTATGGTTGCCTTTCTCCATGTCAGTAAAGCAGGTTAATGTTGTTCCCTATCCACCTTAGAATACATTGTGTGGACTAGAAATCACCTGGTTCTTTAAAAAACAAAGGAGCAAGTGTTGGCCTTTTCCTCTGGTTTAGCTCACTGTTACAATTTAAGATCCTATCAACCTGGCTATCAGCCGGTAAAGCCAACTTAAGTGAAAAAGAAAAAATCTCCATGAGATGCGACTGCTGAATTTTAATCTCTACACCACATGGGATGCTTAGAAGTTGCAAGACCAGAAGGGTAAAAAGAAAGAAAGAAAGAAAGAAGAAAGAGGAAGAGGAAAACTATGGTTGTGCCTGTGAAAGGGGATGAATGTACGGCAATCTCTATGATCAGCTGCTGGACTAGCACGCGTCAAGAAGTTTTTATGTGTGCATCTCAATGCAAGTCTTGTAACATGTTTACTTGGCAGCAAAATATCGGTCTGGCAGAGATGATCTATATTGCGGTATTGATCACCTGCAATACTAAGTGGATGCAATTGCGTCCATCAGGCCCTAAGTAATGATCAAGTGCATCAATTTGTTAATGATACCCCCGCAAAGTCCGTTATGTCAGGCACATGATAAGACTCGGGCTTGATTTATTGAACTTTTTAAGACCATCGTTCCCTTTAGCAAAACACACGTGTTATTCCCTGCGGGTGTGTCATCTTGAATCAAATAGGATCACAGCATGGATGCTTCTCTCATGTGTACTGCATGTGCTAATAACTAGTCATTAGTAATTCACACAAGTAATTATGAGTCATAATACCGGTGCACTCAACTCAATTTGTTTGCTGGAATGGTACTAATAATAACTATCTGGTTTATTTGATTTTTTATTGTATTTCTAGTAATGTTGTATGTGAAAATGGATGCATAAAAAAAAGATATATAATTAAAATTTATGATTGATTATTAGGATTACTTGAGGCATCCATGTTATATTGCAGTTTTGAAATTTGTTCAGAAAAAAATGTCAAATAGGATAAGGCTACTTCTAAGTCAAGGAAACATATTATTCCATTATAACTCATAAGAATTGAATACTTTATTAATATTTAATGATCAGGTAATTAGGAGAAACAGAAAAAATTAGAAAAGATGAAAAGGAAGGAAAATGGATGGTTCAAGAATTTATACACGCAAGAACTCCCAATTGGTTTTTAAATTTTTAGTCATTTTTAAAATTCAAATTGTTTATATTTGATCTTATGAGAACTCCATCACCCAACACAACCCAATTATTTTAGCGTGGGTAAGTATCACTTAGTTTTTGTTAGGATCGACAAAATTATATATATCAATAAATGTTACTATAATATAATAAAAATTAGTTCAGGCTCCCTAAGGATTTGTGCCATGGCAAGTTTTATAAATAATATCTGCTTTTGTGTTGGAACTCAGTTCACAAGCCAAGTATCTATTAGGTGCTGTTGTTGTTTGGGATGCTAGATCTCCAGTAAGGCTCCTCAGGATATATATTTGTTTCATCATTCCTTTTGCTAAGATGGAGTATCCATACAAATCTGATATGAATACAATCAAACATATCATAAAAATAAAATATCAAGGAATGGCTTAGGAGCAATCATCCGGTCAGTCCATAAAATCTCGTCCGAATGCTCTGCTACAAAAAATGTAGCCTAGGGAGCTCAGTTGGTAAGGCTACCACATTATTTTATTTGCTGCTGCTTCTCCACATTACATCTTCAAGTATGCTTCTCAACATTATGCTTCCCTCTGCGCTGCTTGGGTTCATCCTGCTTAAAGGCCAATGGCAGATATATCCTTCTCTTTCTCAATGTTTATTATCTCCGTCGGTAGTTGTTTTGTATTATCTTTTTCCCACGTTTTCTTTTTCCCAGTTGATCATTGGTGTTGGTTTTGGGTGTGGGCTCTGTAATAACCCAGCTATTTAGGCCTTTGAACTTGGCCTGGATTTAAAAGGACCCAATATCCTATGTATCATAACAATTATTGAGAAAGATCGATAATAAGCGCAAAACAAAATCCAGGATAATAAAAGGAGTCCAACGAGTTCAAGAACAGTCTAAATTGAATCCAAACGGAGAAGTTATGAGCAAAAAAGATCGGAACATGATAGTTGACCCTTGAATCTGTCGGAGAGTCTCAGGATCGGATTGGGAATAAAGTTTGAGTACTAGAGTTATTAGTTTATTAGTTAGTTATTTTTTGATATCAAACAAATATTTAAATTTTATGAGCAAAGATAGATTTATTTGATTTGGTAAATATAATTAAAATTTTATAATTCTTTCGGTGTTCTTATGAATTCAATTATTTAAATCTTATACATTCTTTAGGATTTACTCTAAAAAGTATGCGGGCATCACGTATCCAATCTAGATATTGAGTTCGGAACAAGCGCTAGCAAACTACAACCAATAGAGTGATATGTATTGCAGTAACCTAAAGGATTTGAATATGAGTGTACATCTTGGTGAGTTGGAGATTGTTTGAATATAACCAACCTCCTCCATGCCGTCAAAAAAAAAAAAACTCCTCTAGTTAACATTTTAGCTTTGAAATTCAATTGATTCAAACATCTATCAGTAGAGTGGATTGATAATAACCTGAATGAGTTAATTTGCAAGTTAATAAAAACAATATACTATTTATACAAATTAAAAATATATATAATAAAATATATTAGAAATAAATGATCGAAAATAATTATATTTATCAAATAATTACAAACTATAATTAACTACAAAATATGAAAATAACCTGCATAAAGTGCAAGTTTAATAATAACTTAGGCAAGTTAACTTGCAAGTCAATATAGAAATAAAATAAATCTTATAAGTAGAAAATCTATAAAAGTTCAAAATATAGGAATAAAATAAATAAGATATATAAAAAACAAAGATTTGATTAGAATTATTATATAAATAAATAAATAAAGCTCTCTTTTACTAATTCAATTATAAAAATCTAAAAAGAACACTTTATTTTTTTTTGAGGAAGATCTAAAAGTAACCCATACCACTGACATAGTGATCAGAGTGTGGGACCATTACTAGCGTTTGGAGACAAACGAACAGAGAGGATGTCTGAGAAGTGTTTAATGGCTTTGGGCTTCTATTTTTGAACTACAATGAACAAAGAAAAATAATCCTGCCGTAGGAGGATAAGAGAATATGATCAGTTAAAAATTGGAGACGGATAAAAAAAAAAAAAAAGAAAGGACAAAGGAGATGTTACAGCTCTCCAAACAACATAGAAATTTTGATAAAGGTAATGTATGTTTCTCTTTTTGCTTGCTTTGGCTTTTTGTTAATCTTCGTCAATATTTGTATAGGAACTCTGAAAGAAAGCGAGAGAGGCGACGTTCCATACATACGAGAGAAAAATTGGCAGTAATAGTAATAATAGAGGCGATGGATAACTAAAATATAGAGCTTGTCTTAGATCAAGCCTGAATATGGGGAAGAGAATGGCAATTTGAGTTTGGATTCATTTTAATCAACCTAGTTATAGTTATGGTTATGTTGTTTCTAATTTAAGTCTGATAGGTGGCATCCACTCCAAACTTATGATTTATTTTATAATATAAATGGCTTAGATGATTTAATTAGATTCAATGGCTGAGATTGATAAAGAAATGAGAGCTTGACAATTTGCAAAAAGACCCTTTGCAGGCTATTCTTTTAAAGTCAATTTCCTGGCTGTTGCAGGGGGGTGGGTGAGAGCCGAATATGATAGTTTAGAAGACTGATTTGTTTTCGACACAGTGTTTTTGATACACCTAATCCAATAATTTTTTCTTAGTACCTGTAGATATGACCTTTGTAGGCCACGCAACAAAGACAGTGGATTATCTTCTTTGTTTTTGCTTCCTAAACAATTATTTTACTGTAACTCTCCGGTGATGCTGACACATAGAATTGAGTATAAGAGAGTTGAAATTATGATGTTGTTTAGAGATTTCTTGCCTAATATATAACATAAGAGTCAATATCTGCAACACATGCATGAACATGAACACAAATTAAGCCTATGTCTCGATGCATTCTTGTATTTTGTTTCTGTAATATTGTCAAAAAGCGTGGAGGCTTTGACAAGAAAAGAGCCTGAAGGATATATAGCAAGACATGCTTATTCTTAATTACTGTAAAAGTTTTGAATTCAATTTCTTTGCATTTACCTAGCTTTTCAGGTTCTAATTACCATCTAATACCATCAGGTTCTAGCTGTTCATTTTTCGCTTGTGGTGTTTTTAGTTTGTTGTATTAATTACTTGATATCAATTGATACAACCTCATATTATGTTTAGTTGAAGTTTAATTTTACATATCAGAGAGTTGTTAAATTTAAGGACACATAAAATTAAGATAAGTTAATAAAAATAATCAAGCAGGCGGTTTGTGTTATATTAAAAAGAGATAACAGAAAGTCCACCAATTCTTTTTATAATGTTTGTCCCACCCACCCTTTTCCACAAGGTGGCAGCACCTTTTTAACTATCAAAAAATATTCTATTATCATCACGGCAAACTATTTAATCTTCTTAATATCAGTTTATTTTAATTATTTTGTAGCCCTTCCTAAAACCAAACTGTTCAACATAAACCAATTCCAACATCGTCTCATGCGGGGTAGGGCAAATAAACAAGCAACTGCAATCATCCATTCACATCTTCCTTCTTTAATTTAGAGTTACAATTACTACCAATGGATAAAAATTTTTCTTTTTCTTTTTCTTTCTTCTTTTTTTTTTTTTTTTTTTTTTGACTACTCAATGCAAATCCAACTAAGTTCATCAAATCTTCTATATTATGGAAAGTTCCTCGTCCCCATCTTTATTGTTTTTATCTCTCTCGTTTCTTTCCTCCCTTCTTTTTTTGTTTTTTTTTTCCTTGGCTTTAACTTAAGCCTATGCTTGCAAATATATTGAGCCAAAATCAGAATTAGAAGTGGTGCGGAGCGGAGGGGACGTGGTAGCAAGTAGACACCCGCATCATGTGGTGGTTGGAAGCGGGGCAGCTGGGGCCCGGTGGAGCCCACCACCCTACCACCTCCCGGCTTGCAAATGGCTGCCGGCCACGTGGCGAAGAGAGTCCGGGTTCACTACGTCGCGCTCGGGGCGATTTCCCGGCGGCGACCAGGTATTTAGGCCCGCTTGGTTGGCATCCTGGGAGCTGGGAAACCGCTATTGACCAAAATAACCCATACCTTTGTTCCAATCACTAGAAAGGACAGCCACGGGCATTTTACATCTTAATAACTATAGATCATTCTGTCTCTTAAATGAAAAATTTGTTGGATGGTCAATCTTTTTTTTTTTTTTTTTTTTGCTACCGTTAAAATGATCAATTACACTAGAAGAACAATTACCATACTTCTTTACGTTGATGGACATTTTTCACCGATTAGAAAAATTTAGCCAGCCATCAAACTTGGATTTCACATAGAAAGCTAATTTGATGTACTAAATAAATATGGAATGAACTTCTAATAAAGCTTTCCTGTAACTTGTCTTAAATATATGAGCATGTCGTTTACATATCCATCCTTATTTTATGATAATCTACTTAATTAACCTATAACTAAGGGTAACTATCATGTTGTTTTTGTTATGATTGGTGGCTAAATGATCAAGGCTATGAAAAATATTGGAAAAACTATGTCATAAATAATAAATATTTGAATTCTTATCCGTACCTATCCCTTAGGAAATCAAAAAATCTTATTTTATCTCCATGTTGTTAAGGAGTATGATTAAAAATGATCATCTATATATGACCTCAATTTGTTGAGTCTAAAACTAAATGTAATAAGATCAGAATGGAGAAAATGCAAAAATAAGCAACAAAGAGTTTAGAGATTTTTCTTGATATTATCACCCTTCTCATTATATTCAAAGAAGCATTTAGGAATTTCAACCTTTTAGTATGATCATGCTATCTGAACACATCAAGTTATTATTAGAAAGCTATATGATTTAAGGTCGATTATTAGCTATAAAACCTTTGGCATGAGTATGAATTGCTACCTCATTATGTGATCAGTATGTTACATGGCTTAATATAAAATTTGAAATAAAATGTTAAATTAATACTACAAATTAAAGAGCTTTCATATAAGATTGTTTAGAAACAAGAAATAATACATCATATGAAAATAAAATTCTTAATTCATATAAAATTCTAACCTTCTTTTTTTTTAAAAAAAAATACAATGGAGATGCCATCAATAACGTTCAAACCTAATTCTGTTTAGTATAGAGGATGTTGAGCAACTAAGTTAAGATTTGTTGATAATGCATCATCTTTGTGATAGCTAAGTTTAATACTTAGAACATTAATGTATGCTCTTTCAGATGGTTAACCATGATAACTCCTATTTTAATTAAGAAAAAATTAAATTAGATAATTTGCTACTATTTTTGAAAGAGATGAATTAAAACTTATATGTTTTGGTGTAAATATATATGTGCACGCATCATACAGTTGCTTTAAATGTGTAGGTCCCAACTAAGTAGGTTTTGCATTACCGGTATGATTTTTTTTTTAATTAGTATTAAAGTTTAATATTGTAATATTATAAATTATAATGAATAGAAGATTATAATAGCAAATTTTTTATTATCTATTAAATAATAAACTTTATTATAAAAACTTCTAGCATTAATACAAAAATCTATATAGCAAATAGAAAACTAGCGTTCAAACACCTGTCATTAATGCCAACGTCATTGGTATCGACAGTGTACAATGCATCAGCATGATTATTTTATATTTTTCTAACTATTTTTAAAATTTAATATTATAATATAATAAATTATAATAAATAAAAATACTCAATAGTAAAATTTTTATCTCATATTAAATAATAAAAATTAATAATAACTATACACATTAATATCGGTACCATTAATATCTGTTATATTTTAAGTAATGAATTTTAATAATAATCGAATATATTAATATCGCTATTATTAACACAGATATCATACCATGAATGTGGAATTCTTAAAAATTGAGCCTTTATTTTTGATATAATAGATAATAAATTACACTGGATGGCTTTATTCTTCGTGCCTCCTGTAGCCCCGAGAAGATCCATCCACACGGCCACGAAATGGAGGGTGTATTGGTCATTTCATAAATACGAAGGAACCTCCACGGGGGAAACTGCCGTTGGGATCAGGTAACCGCTGTTGGCTGTTTGTGGGTTTTAGTGTTCCCCGAACCGCCTTGTTATTGGTCTACGGTGACTTTTGTCCTTGTCCAAAGGCCCGGCTAGGAGCTGGTACCCTTACCCTCTACCATACCCCTTTATCTATTGGTGGTTTCCCCCAAGTCTTACAAGCTTTCGGTCAGAAGAGGAGGAACAGACTTGGGAGACATCCAGAGGCGGGGGGAAGGAGGAACAAAAGGGTAGATTTTTGATAGCTTTGTTGCAGAGAGATTTCAGATGGGAAGTCACAAAAGTTTGTTTCTCCATTAATGAGCTGTTCTGATCCTCGGGAAGGAAGTGAGGGAAGAACAAAAGGTTGGATTTTCGGAGAGTTTCATGGGAGATAAAGGGAGCTCAAAAGAGGGGCAGCAGCAAGAGCAGGGCTCCTTTGGGATAATTCATTCCTCCTCCAGCAGCTCCACCATGCATGGAAACTTCATGTAATATTGAGATGATAGTTCAAGTGTTAGGTGTAGGGGAACATCTCGTCTTGTAGATTTTTCTATTTTATGTGATATACAAGAGGATTTAGATTAGAAATATTCTATGCGCTTGAGATAGCTATTTCTTTGCGTCTGTCTTTGTTTTCTTAATTTCTCCCAGACTTGGTTTGATGGAAGGGATAGAGTTGGTCTAGATTGGAGCATAACTAGGGTTTACTGGGAAATGCTCATATAGCATGTAGGATGGATGAGATAGAGTTGAGAAAATCCATCCCTTAGAATTTATTTTAATCTCGATCGATGGATATCATGCACCGATCCATGTCGTGTTTCTTTTCTTTTGCTTCTGTTCCACAGAAGAAATGTGGAGGGAGATAAAACTCATGCTATTTATACCTTAGCTTATTTTACTTTCTTTTCTTTTCTTTTCATTTGAGTTTTTAGTACTTAAGAGGGAGTGGAGATGACCTGCAGAGATACTATTATGTTTCAGAATCTTAGTTTTTGTACAGCAAATAGGCGGATTTTATTTACGGTAGGGGAAGGATATATAGAGATAGAGAGAGAGAGAGAGTTAGGAGAGGATATCGCTCATAAGTTTTTTATAGGCTAAACTAATTTTAATGGGGTAAAACTGGTTTTTAGATATCTATTTCATAAAATTGGAATAGAAGATCTCGGTTCTTATTTGGGATTTTTTTTGATTTGACAGCGGGAGCAAGGATGTTGCACCGTATGACTTCGGAGAGTTGGATCAGGCCTTGTTTCTGTATCTAGATGGGCAAGATCACTCATCAGTTCCAGAACAACGACGTGAGTTCTTAGTTTTCCCAATTTTCTTTTCCTTTCTTCTTAATTTTGTGGCCCTCTTGGCCTTGTTGATCCAATTCTTCGACATCATATGATAAAAACACATGGGGAAGTAGGTAAGAGAGGTAGGGAGCATCATGCAGCTCTTGGGTTTCTTTCGAGAAAACTTTTTGGGTGATGAGGTGATCATGGCCAACAAACCTTACTGTATTTGACTGGATGCTCGCAGGAATACTTGGACATCCAGATTGCTGAAAAATGGTTGAGAAAACTAGGTTTTATCTACAAATAATTCCTTTAATCAAGAGGGTGCATATGGATTATTTTGTCCCCTATTTTAACCCTTTTTCTTCTCCATGGCAGTGAGCTAACCATGCATGAAGAACAAATAAGGCTGTTTTGTTTGATCCTCGTCTCATCCCATCTCTCTCTCTCTCTCTCTCTCTCTCTCTCCGCACCTCGGTCACTCTCACGGTGCGCGCGCGCGCGTCCCCTCTCTATTTTTTGCTTTTCCCCTTTTTTTAAAAAAAAATAAATTTACGAAACGGTCTTTTTATCTATCTATCTATCTATCTATATGTTTAATGATGATCATTTCAAAGGGAAGAGAGGGCGATGCTTTGTTTCTCGAAGGGGTTAATTATCTACTCAAACTCTTTATTTGTGACGGAACTCATTTATTGCACCTTCAGGAAATCTAATGCTTGCACGAATTTATGGATGCAGAGACTCTCAACATTTTCCCTTCTCGGCCCATGCACGTGGTGTCAACTTCGAAGGTATGCTGGGCATCGAAAAAAGCCCTTTACCTTTAACTTCGTTCTCCTCCAAATTCCTTTCTCGATAGGCTGTTGCGCTCGTCATGGGCTGTTTGTACTAAACAAACATCGATCAATACGCATGTAGGGTGAAGTGAGCTTGATGTCTCCAACAAGCAGTTCATCTAAGAGATCATCGGAGCAGTCCATGGAGCTATCGGACCCAGGAAGTGATCTTGCTGCTCGACCTGAACCACAACAGAATATTAAGGCAGTAGTGAAGGTAATGGCCTTAAATCACGGCTACCTTCTCCCGCTCTCTTTCAAGGGTCAGGTGTCTTGGCTATATAATTATGTTGTTTGACATTTGAGACGAAACCCTTAATGGGTGATGGTTTGATATAAATTATTTTGACCTTTATCCTGGTTCGGGAGCAGAGGGAGAGGAATGGGAAGGGCCCAAGCTCAGAGCAAGAAGGGCCCAAAACACCAGATGCAAGGGTGAGTTGCATTTAGTCTCCCCAAAAGAGTGGTACGTGTCCATTGCTTGAGCTCTTCCATGCACTACATGATCGATCCATTTTGTTGGCAGACATTGAGAAGGCTTGCTCAGAATAGAGAGGCGGCCAGGAAGAGCAGGCTCCGGAAGAAGGTCAGTCAACCCATATATAGGAAAGTAAAAGGAAAGAACGAAGAAAAATGAATCAACTATAGCTCTAGACACTTCCATCCAAAAAAAAAAAAAAAAAGAAAGAAACTTCTAGACACACTAGTTATCTTCTCCGCTTTCGCCTCTTATACCTCTCTAAGTTGAATTCCCGGTTTTAGTGTCCTATTTTATTTTTGCTCCTCCGTTTTCATTCCACAGGCATATGTTCAACAACTAGAGTCTAGTAAAATCAGGCTAACTCAGCTGGAACAAGAGCTACAGAGGGCAAGAGCTCAGGTGCAATTAATTAATGCTGACCCCGAAAATATTGCACCACAAGACCTTTGAATCTTCGCTATTTAGATTAGACCAATAATATGTCATGTTGATTAATTTAGGGTTTGCTCATCAGCGGCGGAGGCCTCATCGGTGACCAAAGCCTTCACGGCAGCACTAGCGGGCTCAAAACAGGCATTACCCTAGACAAAACATATATCTACATTGGCAATTAATTCATGTGTCTACCTATATATATCAAGAACTAAGTAATTTAATTCTTATGATGGTATAATTAATGCATTTTAGATGTGGCGATGTTTGACGTGGAGTATGGGAGGTGGCTGGAGGATCACCACCGGCTGATGTGCGAGCTGAGGGCTGCAGTGCAGGAGCATTCGCCAGAAAACGAGGTGCGGATGCTTGTGGACAAGTGTCTGGCGCACTACGACGCAGTGATGAACCTCAAGAGCGCCATGGCCAGGTCTGATGTCTTCCATCTCATCTCTGGCGTGTGGATGACCCCCGCAGAGCGCTGCTTCATGTGGATTGGTGGCTTCCGCCCGTCTGAGCTCATCAAGGTACTTCCTAACCCTAACTCTCTAATCCGACCACTGACAGAAGAACTTGAGTAACAAATAGGAGAATGCAACATTTTCGATCCTTGGCCGGTCCTTCCATGTAGGACACTGATTTTGGCCTTACAAGAAATTTTGATGGAAAAAATCTTTGCAGGAAGCCACCGTACATCTCCAAAAACACATGCGAGTTATTGGTCTTAGCTACAAAGTGCTAATTCTCCAACATATTTGGTTTACAAAGCTTAATTTTTCGATTCTACATGGTAAAGAACATATAATATTAGTCGAGTACAGTAATATTGTTTAGCCAAAAAGAAAAGAAAAGAAAAAAAAAAGTAATACTGACGGTAATTAATATCGTGGATGTTCCGGCCAACTTGGTTTAATCCTGTGGCCACCAAACTTCTGAAATCTTCATCATTGTGGAATTATGGTGGGTGTTCGTCGTAGCTTCAGGGATGGAGTGCTATTAACGGTAGCGATCACAACAACTGAATAGCTAGATTTGATATGTCTGCAAGTTCTGGGTTCGTCAGGATATATTATTAGGCCATACTTTGGCATGGGAAATAGGTGACGGATGAGCTAATCTGGTGAGAGGTCCCCATTGATGGAAGGACCGTTCCGCTCTTTACATTAGTCCAAAGCAGGATGATGGATTTGTTTGTGGACGACTTTGGCTTGGTCCTCTCGTCATGAAGCATTAATGTGGAGAGAGTAGGTGGTGTTGTGGACATTACATATATAATGGAGAAGATTTTCCTATAAGGTTGCGGTATGGTCTTACATTCATTTATTCTATATGATGCTATTGGTCTCTATTTGGAAGGGTAAAAAAGAATCAAACCTAAACTAAAGCTATCACAGAGAGAACCATGAAAGCATTATTCATAATCTTTAATATATAATTTTTATTCCTCTTCTTCTGTTCTCTTTTCAACCTGAGAGATCGCGATGAAAGGATAATGTTGTGAGATCCCAGGACTAGCTACATCCAAAAACGAGTAGCTAGAAGGTTATTATTTGGTGATATATGCATCACCTAATATTGTCTCTTGTCAATAAATAGTTGAAGCTCATAATATTCGTAACTTTTGTATAGAGAAAAATAGGAAGTAGCTAGGTCTTTCAGTATATTAATTTTCATAAGTAGCTGGAAAAATGTAGATAAGACATATTTTGTTGGTGGTTAGGTCATTCTATGTTGTCTTCCCTTGCATGCTAAAATCTGCGAGGTTAAAGTTCATGACAATCTTTTTTAAAAAAATAACATATTATTTTATGTAAAAGAGGGGACTTTTCCTCATTTTTTTACTTTGGCAAGATGCCCATGGTGGCATGCCCTCTGCCTAAGTTCACGATCATATTTGAGGGAAAATTATGCAAATCTTTGCTTTTTGAGCATGTTTATTATTGAAAATATAATCTTCCTTGATTAATGCAAAATTTCATATCTTCATGTATGTTCTTATTGTATAATGGTAACTCCCTTGAGTGTTTGATGCCTTCATTATTTTCCTATCAAAATGATTTCAAGCATGAGTTATCCAGAGATTTTCATATATATCGTTTTCTTGCTGATGGTTGGATGTCTGTGTTTAGATTGTTCTAAAACACATCGAGCCACTTACGGAGCAGCAGATTCTAGGAGTGTGCGGCCTGCAACAATCCCTTCATGAGACGGAGGAAGCCTTGAGCCAAGGTCTTGAAGCTCTTTTTCGATCCCTGTCTGACACCGTCATCTCTGATGCGTTGAGCTCTCCATCCAACATGGGCAACTACATAGGCCAGATGGTCGTAGCCATGAACAAGCTCTCTACTCTTGAAGCTTTTGTTAGACAGGTAATATTTAAAAAAAAAAAGTCTCTTTCACCATCACCACCATTGCTACCACTAGCTTGCAGTCAGTAAATATTGATCATGTGTTAAATTTCATTACTTATTGTCAGATTTTAAGGGATATTTCAAGATAAATGCAGTGGATTTTATCATGATAAGGATACTCTATAGGGTCATCCGGTGTTAAAAACCATAAAATCTAGAAGCTAATCATAATGTTGATGGACAGTTATTTTAAACCAATACTCAATATATCAGGATGCAGATATAACTTAATTGCAACAACTTCTTGTTCCATCATGTTAGGACCTATCTCCTATACATTTAGGGCTAGTAGTCCGTCCATTATAATAAGAATTGACTTTCTTCCTGAATTTTATGAGTTAGGTAGTTAGGTCAACTACCGGTGAGGCCGTTGACTGGTCTCTATAATTTTGGAGTAGTTTTGAATTAATCTTGTAATGTTTTACTTGTTCACATACATTATCATTATTATTATATTTGTTGCAAAAGTATATAAAGTTATTTTTAAACCTCCTATCTTCATACATGTATAAAAAGAAATACAGGCAAGTATGGAATTAGGTATAAGAAAAGAACTGAACTAGTTTTCAAAGCTATTGGTGAGGATGAGTAACATTTGTCAACTTGGGTGTTGTAATTACCCTCTCCTCCATGTCTGCATGTGATGTACTGGAGCATCACATGCATGTAAATCTAGTAGTCATATGTTATTGATAGCTTATTCAAAACCTATGTTCACGTTAGCCTACAGCATATTATCTTGCATGTATTATGTTCCTAGCTAACCTATACATGAAAGCCTATGTCAACTCCCTTTCCTTATTTTCTCACCTTAAGTCATAAAATCAACCTTCGATCCTTCACCCACCGCATTTATTCACATTAGACTGATATTATTCTCAGCAAACACTAAAATTACAGTTCTGTTAATTTTCTACACACAACGCTTTGTGCAGTGGCTGAGTAGCCGTTTATTTCATATGTATCTCAGAACTCAGAACCAAAGGACGTTTATTTCGACACCGCTCTTACTAATCAATAAAAATAAAAAACACCATCTCTACTTCTTTACCGAGATTCAACCTCTTTTACCATAATGTTCAGGACAAAGTAAAAGTGCACCATATATTTCCAAAGTATGGAGCCAATAATAAAATTGTCTAAATCATATATACATTAGATGGATATTTAAAGGTTCGATTGTTTATATAACTACTGAATATTATTTTCTCACAGGCAGATAATCTGAGGCAGCAGACAGTCCACAGGCTTCACCTGATTCTAAGCACCCTACAGGCCGCCCGGTGCTTCTTGGCGATGGCCGAGCATTTCCACCGCCTCCGTGCCCTCAGCTCGCTATGGCTGACTCGACCAAGGCAGGACTGAGACTAGAC
The DNA here is from genome assembly GCA_006176705.1 of Cocos nucifera. Lineage (NCBI taxonomy): Eukaryota > Viridiplantae > Streptophyta > Magnoliopsida > Arecales > Arecaceae > Cocos > Cocos nucifera. The sequence goes on along the minus strand of QRFJ01000090.1, from coordinate 1,556,488 downwards.
ACTCTAGAGATATACATATAGGAAAAGAGACCAGGTTACTCAATTAGAAATCGATACCAGTAAAAAAAAAAAAAAAAAAAAACATATAGGTCAGTTCAACATTCTTACCTTTTCTTTTAATCTGAATGGGTTTATAGAAATGTAATCTTTTGTAGAATTGCAAGATGGTATCCGCACAGATGGATACGTTGCATTGGAGTCTGGGGTGGGGTCTGCCATCCTCTTCTTCTATTTCTTAGCTTTCCTTTGTATGGGAGGAAAGTAAAACTTGTGCTGAAGGGATCGAGTTCTCTGAGCAGCCTTTTCTGACTATATATGGAGAAGTAAAATTAAAGTTGAAGACAAAGAGGGCTAAGATCTTGGGAGGAGGAGGAGGAGGAGTTCTCTCTCTTTTCTTTTCTTTTCTAACTTTTTCAATAATTTCCTAAGGTCAGGTATGTGGGTGCCTTTGCCTTGGAGACTTGGTAGTAGAATGATATGGGAGGGTAGCCCTCCGTGTGTCTTATAGCGCACAGCATACTTCTGGAACATCTGGTTGTGGTGGTGGCAAAGATGGGGACTAATTTGTACTGAACTTTGGCTGTTGATGTGACATGATATGAATGTAGCATGTCCTTTTCTTTTACTATGCGCCCGTGGGATCTTTGAAGGTGGCGGGGGTGAATGCATGCTAGCTGTTGCTTTTTTTTATGGTAAATCTCTTGTATGTGGTTCAGGTCTATATCGAACTTGGGACTTAATCAATTAGGCCATGTCCTTGTGGGTGATCATCGTTGGACGGAAAGGCCACACGAGCGGCTGAAACGGCCCCAAGAATTAGCAAACAAAGACGGCCTCCTCCAGTGCCTTTTTTTTTATGAGACGTCCTTCAGTGCCTTGAGGTTCCTTTTTTGCTTTCCACGTACCCTTTTTAGCTACCGTTTCTAAGATGCCCGGTCGGGCGATGGCTCTTCATATGAGCTCATTTTCCTAAGGTTTGTTCAAGCTTTGCGGCAAGCTTTATTCGCATTTTCCATTACCGACCACTGACAATATCCCGTCTCTAAATAGGAAGGCCACCGTTTTCCCTTCTTCCGTGAGAGACTTCGCCTCAAACCTAACCATTCTGTAATGTCCCATTCCGCCCAAATTATACACCAACAGCCTCCGGATCGTTATGGTCCCCTTCCTGGAGCTCGACGATCTCCAGCAGTTGCATGCGTCATGACAGTGAAGCTAGCGGTACTTGCCCCGCATTAATTTCCTACAGGAGAAATGTCAGAGTTGCTTTAAGTACTTACACCTCAGCAGCAAATGACCTTAATTATACCGTTTCATTGTACGTAGTTGCAGCAGAGCGGACGGGAGTGAGGGCTCGTAACTTTTTCCTTTTTTTTAAAATAAAGCTGAAAAAATTAAAATATAAAATACCTCAAATATGCTCGAAGATAATTATGAATATGATATTTTCAATATGCTCAGCAACAAAAAAAAAAATATAATCTAATCCACCGTACTATTTATCTTTCAAAGAACATGCCGAACAGATGTCATGGTGGAATGACGAAAGAATCTCTAGATATCATGGAGCGAAGAATGAACTTTCAAATACTTCGACTCGTCCTGGATCCAACCAGCCAATAACTGTAGTTGAGTCATTCTAACAAAGATCTTTTTTGTTCGTAGCTCCTCTCTCGTGCATATGATACCCGCTTAAATGGCACAGAGCTCCGCTCTGGAGATGAACGGCTCATAAAGATGAGAGCTTCCTATAGCTAATAGCCTAGCATCCGAGCCTTGGAAGACATAGCCAGCACGACTTTTGCCATTCCTAATACTACCATCAAAATTGATCTTGACAAATCTCGAACAAAGGATTTTCAAAAAATGAAAAGAATTATCTAGGTCGTTGCAGCAAGAGAGTCTCAAAAACTTAGGACAATAATGGATATATCGATAGTGTCAAAATGGCTAAACAGTAGGCTCTCTCCAAAATTGGATATACAAGCACTACCTTGACTTTGAAGACTAGATTGTTCCTGAACAGTCAAATTTGATAGGCAATGTACGCCATTCTATCATGCATCTCAAGATGCACTCTCAGTCGTACTTCAATAGATCACATCCAAGAAGGAAGAAAGCCAAGAGCCAGTATTTGTCCTTCAAGGCTAACCATCCACCATCCCCCAAATCAAGCATGCCCTTGGACAACGAAGCAGGGATGCTCTGTTGACTCATTCTCCAGCCCATAGATCAAAAAGTCAGCCAAAAGCTCCATATATACCTCTATCCCTAAGAAGAGTCCGTGTCAGTGATCGGTCCTAGGCAACCTTCCAGAGAAATAGTCTAATCCCGAGATAAACATCTACTTTCCAAATCCAAGCAGCCTCGATCCTTCTCTCTGGCACTGGCCTGCTCATCTCAACGAGATTCCTAGCATAAATCTTAGGGCAGTAAGACCGGCCTCGCACCTTCAAGTTATGGCTTCGATAGACAAGTATTGAGACAGCAAGAATCCTATCAGCTAGTTGACCACTAAAAGGATAAATGACATTCTGAACCCTCCAACTGCTGCCATTGACAGTGATCAAATCATGGACTCATAGGTGGTCATCCACCTCCGTGCTAACGTAGGTCAGCCAATATAAAAGGGGTAGGCTAAAAATTCAAACATTCTAGCTTACATCAACCAACATCTCATCTCCAATCAGTCATTTAACCTGGGCCACCACTGCTAAAGCATGGATACAAATCTTCCTCTATATGAAGGAGCAACCACGATCAGTCTAGATTTGAGATTCCTAGCTCCATGTCTCATATATACTGAGCCCTCATCATCCTGCTCCACAAACAATCAGACTGGATAAGAAATTTAGTAGCATGTCTGACAATCATGACCTCCCTCTTAACCAGTAATTACTAGATCTCCAGACCTCTGGTCCGCATAGACTAGCAGACTACCTTCCAGGAGAGTAGGTGAAGCCCATGATCGTCCTGTCTAGATCCCCACTAGAAATTTTAGAACTACTACTTTATACTCCTGAGATAAGAACATAGTACAATAATGTTCGCTTGGAGATAAACTAGAATGAAAGTCAGGAGTGATCTTCCGAGGATAGTCTTTTCCATCATGAAGAGGATGTTGGTTTGCCAGCCCTTGAGGCAATCACATACCCGTTGTTCCATGGATTTATAATCAGCCCTCCAAAATCCATCCTATAATAGGAACCCTTCTTCGCCAAGTTCTAAATAGTAAGAATTTGCTATAGTCAACAGAAGATTTTTTTCTTTTTCTGATGTTGGGATGTGATCCTCCATGCATTAGAAAGAAATAGTGCGTGGAGTCCACTTCCAAATTCTTCTATCCTCATCGTTGGAGAGATTAGTATCGGTGCATAATTGATACAGACTTAATATCATTCAAAAACACTAATCTAAGAGGCATTTTTTGAATTTCTTGACACTACATTAGTACCAAAATCTCCATCAATATAAGACTAAACACATACTAATACGGATAGTATGCTAAAAGAAATCTTCTCATCCCTCTAAACTAAGTTTCTTAACCTAATGCACCGGCCAAACTACTAGAATAGATACATGGGATGGGAAACAGCTGATAGTTCTTCAGAAATGAAAAATATTTACAAAACAAATATGCAAAAACAATCGTTTTGGATAGCAACATCGCGTGCTATCAAAATTATACCTGCCATGGTGTGGTGCTATCGAAAATAGACAAAGGAGAAAAGTCAAAAGGTTAGATGTGAGCACAGATTGCACGTAAGTTTCAACTTGCATGTCTTTCCAGTGTGGCTTTGTACATATTGTACCATTTGACTAATGAGCATGTTTGCCAATGCCCCATCTGACATGGATGATTTTTATTCTTAAAAAAAAAAAAAAAAAAAAAAAAAAAAAAAAAAAAAAACTCGCTTGCTTTGATTGGCTTGGGATAATGCCGTAACGATAACCACATCTAATGCATATCACTCTATGCAAAATATCATCATTAGATAAAGTTTATAAGTGTGACAAATGGGTTTACCTAATCTACGTTATCTCTTAATGTTAGGTTGTAGGGCCTGTAATCATGCTCGTATAAAATTAAAGTTCCACCACGAACATGCTCTGAAGGTCTTTATTAGGGAAATGCAAATGGAATTAATCATTCCTACACGCAGTACGTTTTGAAAGATTTCAAACATTGTGCCTTTTCGATATTGACAATCTTGCATAATAGAATGTGCTAATCCAGAAATTTTACACCAATTTTGATTCAAAACCATTATACCTTCTTTCAGATAAGCAGACCTAGCCCCTTCATGAGCAATAGTTGGAAGCGGGTCATCTATGGTTTAGGTTACTGCTTGCAGCTAAATCCACAAAATCTGCACTTGGTACAGGTTGGGCGCATGACATGTAATTAAATGTCAGCTAGCAACTAGCTAGTGTTAAAAAAAAAAAAAAAAATGAATTGCCCACTCTACTCATCAAAGCCACCACATCCATGGTCATGGATCCAAACTTTACTGTTGTGCAATAGAGCTGCAATGCAAGTCAAAAGTAGTTTATTTAATCTCTAGTGTGCTATGGTGCATGAATAACCTATGCATATCCATGCATGTGCCATTAACATGAATGCCCAAACTCCCATGCACATATCATCATACCTATCTCATTTCATGTGAAAATCGTGGCATGCCATGAAATGGTAGATCCCCTAATGGCCCGAGACATACATACCTAATATTCTTCTCTTCTACACCCCCCACCTCTGTAAGACTTATTTTGTGTTTGGTTGGAGTTATGAGATAGAGGATGGATGAGATTGGAAGAATAGATTGCCTTTATCCATTATTTGATTTAAAAAGTATAAGAAGAATGGATGAAAAAAAGAGATTGTCCATCCATTTTTGCCGGCCAATTTGCATCCTCCCAAATTAGAAGGATGTAAGGAAGGATGGGTGAATTTTTGCATTGACAAAATTAATCCTTCATACTTCTTTGACAAAACTATAATATTTTTTTATATTTTCATTCATATTATTTATATATATATATTTTTATATATACTATTAATCATTTGCTATCATATTTTATTACTAATTATTTTAATTTTAGTACATAATTTTGATAATTAAAATTATTTTTTTATTATTTATTTTTTTACTATTTTTAATTAAATATTTATATAATATTAATTAATTATTTAAATTTAATTATAAATTAACTAGTTATTTATATAATTAATTTATTAATCATTCAATTATAAAATTATTTATTAAATTAAATTAAAATTAAATATTTATATTTTTTATATAATTATAGATTATAATGATTATAAATTTATATATTATTTATTTTTTTAACATAAATAAGTGTTGGTGCAAAATCTAATTGACGTCGGATCGAGCTGGAGCTGAGAAAGAAGAGGTCGTCGTCGATGATCTGCAAAATAAAATTTCGTCCGGAGTCGATGGTAGTGGCTCCGGTAGGATCCTCCGATGATCAAGTCAGCTCTTCTAACCAATAAAAATTGAGTGCTCAGAAAAGAATTTGGTAGAATTTTGGAAAGAAGAAGAGAGGTTAGAAAAAACGTATATGAAGGGTCCCTTTTTATAAACATAACCTATAACAGACTGATAGTGACAGTCATAACCGTCTGATAATGGATCGCTCGAGATCGCATGGAATTTATTATGGAGAGAGAGGTATCGTCAGACTGATAGTGACAGCCATAACTGTCCGATAATGGGCCGCTCGGGGCCGCATGGGGTTTGCTACGGAGAGAGAGGTGTCACCTATCATGATGTGTCTGTTCATCGAGATTTAATAGTCAAAGTTCGAAAGAAGCAAACATTGATTGGTGAAGAACTTTAACATATATCAATTTCAAAGGAGTTCGAACTCCTAAAGAAAATACAGCTAGAGAGGATCATTCAAAAGGAATGCTAGTTAAAATCTGTAAGTAATCCGCTGGAGAAATTCGACTGAAGGAGAAGTTCGGAAGGACTTTGGCTCCTGAAAGAATCTAAGTGAAGGAGAAGTCCAAAGGGAGTTCGACTTCTGAAGGTATCTGATTGAAGGAGAAGTTCAGAAGAAGTTTGGCTCCTGAAGGAATCCGACTGAAGAAGAAGTCCGAAAGAAGTTCGGCTCCTGGAAGAATTCGACTGAAGGAGAAGTCAGGAGGGAGTTCGGCTCCTGGAGGTATTCGACTGAAGGAGAAGTTCGGCTCTTGAAGAAATCTGATTGAAGAAGAAATTCAGAAGAAGTTCGACTCTTGGAGGAATCTGACTGAAGGAAAAGTTCGAAGAAAGTTCGGCTCCTGGAGGTATCCGATTGAAGGAGAAGTCCGAAAGGAGTTCGGCTCCTGAAGGAATCTAATTGAAGGAGAAGTTCGAAAGGAGTTCGGCTCCTGAAGGAATCCGATTGAAGTTCGAAAGGAGTTCGGAAGGAGAAGTCCGAAAGAAGTTCAGCTCCTGAAGGTGTTCGGAAGGAGTTTGGCTGGGGTCCGACCGTTGGAGGAGTTTGATTGAGGTCCGACCGCTGGAAGAGTTCGATCGGGGTTCGACCGCTGGAGGAGTTCGACTGAGATTCGACTGCTAGAGGAAGAATTTTCAATCGAAGCTCTTTCATGATTATCAGTTGCATTAGACTAGACTTCAATGGGAGCAGGATTTATCCCCAACAATAGTCCTCCCACTTTCGAGTTCGAAATTCGAAGGAAGAAAGTACAAAAAAAAAATGACTGTCAAAGTCATTTTTCGGGCTCTGCATCCATTGAGGTTGAAGCTCGGAAGAGATCTAATCTCCTACCGAGGTTGAAGAAGATCCTATCTCCTATTGACATTGACGTTGAAGCTCGGAGAAGATCTTATCTCCAATCGAGGTTGAAGGAGATCTTATCTCCTATTGAAGTTGAAGCTCCTGAAAGCTCGGAGGAGATCTTATCTTCAATCGAGGTTGAAGAAGATCTTATCTTTTGTTGATGTTGACGTTGAAGCTCGGAGGAGATCTTATCTTTAATCGAGATTGAAGGAGATCTTATCTCCTATTGAGATTGATGTTGAAGCTCAGGAGAGATCTTATCTTCAGTCGATGTTGAAGGAGATCTTATCTCCTGTTGAGGTTGAAGCTCCTGAAAGCTCGGGGGAGATCTTATCTTCAATCAAGATTGAAGGAGATCTTATCTCCTATTGATGTTGACGTTGAAGCTCGGGAGAGATCTTATCTCCAGCCGAGGTTGAAGGAGATCTTATCTCCTATTGAGGTTAAAGCTCCTGGAAGCTTGGGAGAGATTTTATCTCCAACCGAGGTTAAAGGAGATTTTATCTCCTATTGACATTGACATTGAAGCTCGGAGGGGATCTTATCTCCAACCAAGGTTGAAGAAGATTTTATCTCCTGTTGAGGTTGAATCTCTTGGAAGCTTGGGAGAGATCTTATCTCCTATTGACGTTGATGTTGAAGCTCGGAGGAGATCTTATCTTCAACCAAGGTTGAAGTAGATCCTATCTTCTATTGAAGTTGAAGCTCTTGGAAGCTCGAAAGAGATCTTATCTCCAATCGAAATTGAAGGAGATTTTATCTCCTATTGACATTGACATTGAAGCTCGGAAGAGATTTTATCCCTAGCTAAGGTTGAAGGAGATTTTATCTCCTATTGAAATTGAAGCTCTTGAAAGCTCAGGGGAGATCTTATCTCCAACCAAGATTAAAGAAAATCTTATCTCCTATTGACATTGATGTTGAAGCTTAGAAGAGATCTTATCTCCAATCGAGGTTGAAAGAGATCTTATCTCCTGTTGAGGTTGATGTTGAAGCTCGAAAGAGATCTTATCTCTCAATCGAGATTGAAGGAGATCTTATCTCCTATTGAGATTGAAGCTCCTGAAAGCTTGGGGAAGATTTTATCTCCAACCGAGGTTGAAGAAGATCTTATCTCCTGTTGATGTTGACGTTGAAGCTCGGAGGAGATCTTATCTTCAGCCGAGATTGAAGAAAAATCTTCTCCTGTTGAGGTTGATGTTGAAGCTCGGGGGAGGTCTTATCTCCAGCCGAGGTTGAAGGAGATCTTATCTCCTGTTGACATTGACGTTGAAGTTCGGAGGAGATCTTATCTCCAGCCGAAGTTGAAGAAGATCTTATCTCCTATTGACGTTGAAGCTCGGAGAAGATCTTATCTTCAATCGAAGTTGAAGAAGATCTTATCTCCTATTGAGGTTGACGTTGAAACTCGAGAGAGGTCTTATCTCCAACCGAGATTGAAGGAGATCTTATCTCTTGTTGAGATTGATGTTGAAGTTCGGAGGAGATCTTATCTCCAGTCAAGGTTGAAGGATATTTTATCTCCTACTGATGTTGAAGCTCGGAAGAGAATTTCGATCTCGAGTTTCTGTGCTTGCTGCTTGTTGCGAACGCTGAGCTCGTTGTGGACGCCAGGCTTATTATGGACGTCGAACTAGAACCTCTCTTACAGACCAGGATAAGATTTTGCCTTTCACATTTGATGTAGTCAGATTATCATAGGAAAGCACATGTAAGGATTCTCCATCGAGCTTCTTCCTTCTCTGCATCTTTGGTTTACGAGGTTTCAACTTTTGCTCATATTAGGATGAGGTTCTCCTCCTGTTTCTAACAGACTGTAGAGGCACATTAGGATCATTGTCGGAGCCTCTCTTCTCACTTCGTCTAAAATGAACGGAGCCTTCGACTTTGCTCATGTTAGGATGGGGTTCTTCTCCTCTTTCTAACGGACAGTAAGGGCACATAAGGGCCATTGTCAGGGCCTCTTTCCTCATCTCGTCTAAAATGAATGAGGTCTTCAACTTTGCTCACGTTAGGATGAGATTCTTCTCCTATTCCTAACAGACTATAGGGGCACATAAGGGTCATTGTCAGGGCCTCTTCCCTCATTTCATCTAAAATGAACGAGGTCTTCGATTTTGCTCATGTTAGAACAAGATTCTCCTCCTATTTCTAATGGGCTATAGAGGCACATAAGGGCCATTGTCAGGGCATCTTTCCTCATCTTGTCTAAAATAAACAAGATCTTCGATTTTGCTCATGTTAGGATGAGGTTCTTCTTCTATTCCTAATGGACTGTAGGGGCACGTAAGGACCGTTGTTAGGGCCTCTCCTCTCATCTCGCCTAAAATGAACGAGACCTTCGACTTTGCTCACATTAGGACGAGGTTCTCCTTCTATTCCTAACGGACTGTAGGAGCACATAAGGGCCATTGTCAGGGCCTCTCTCCTCATCTCGTCTAAAATGAACGAGGCCTTCGATTTTGCTCATGTTAGGACGATGTTCTCCTCCTATTCCTAACGGACTGTAGAAGCACATAAGGGCTATTGTCAGGATCTCTTTTCTTATCTCATCTAAAATGAATGAGGTCTTCAATTTTGCTCATGTTAGGATGAGATTCTTCTCCTGTTTCTGACATAGTCACATTTGATTGCTTCTTTCCTATTATCACATAATTTTTGCACCAAAAAATAATAATGTTGAAATGGAAGAGTTTTATTGAAGAAAAATTACTAGCAGTGCATTCTCAGATTTTCTGAATTTCAAAATTGTGAGAGCGTTGTTCCTCCAAACTTCTTCAGACGATAAGTTTCGGACCGAACGATCTCCTTTATTTCATATAGACTTTTCCAATTCGGAGCAAGCTTTTTCTGACTTTGAGATTGAGAGATGGCGGCTCGCTGAAGTACTAAATCCTCCTCAGATAGTATTGATGATATCGAGAGGTGGTTGATCTTCTTGTTGTTCCTCTCTCATTGGTGGTTCTGGCTGCGGCAGCGCTCTTGATCGATCTTCTCTTACTTCAGATCGATGTCTGAGGTATCAACTCAACCGACCTCTTCTGATTAGCTCCTCGATCTTATCTTGGAGCAGGATGAGAGCGCATCCTTTCATGCCTTGATAATTTTTCCTTGATCTCCATCAATACTTGCATTTTTAGAGCATCAAGGGGGGCGTAGTTATGAAACCTTCTGAGGGGAGAACTTCTTCATGCCCTCCTGTCGAAGCTTCTTTGACGATGGCTTGAGGAGTTCAAGCTCGCTTGCGCTCGGAGGGAGTCCGTGAGCATGATCGAACTTCATTCGATCCTCCATCAGCTGCGAGTTTATTAGACTCGCCCATTCATCGCTCTCCTGCGGCTTCCCCATCCTTCAACTTGAAGGCTTCTTTCGCTTGGGCATATCCCTCAGCTCGAGCTAGTAGATCAGCGAAGTCTTTGAAATACTTCTTCTTCAGGAAGAATAGCAAATCATTCTTCTGAAGGCTGTCCTTGAGTGCGGCCATTGCAATAGACTAATTCAGGTTTCGAGCCTTCAATGCAGCAGCATTAAATCGGATGACATAAGTCCATATAGATTCTCCCTCCTTCTATTTGATATTCATCAGAAAATCCAAAACTCGGTGCGAATATTGGCCGCTGACGAAATGAGCCATAAACTGATGACTCATCTGGTCAAAGAAGAAGATCGTATCTTATCTCAATATCGAGTATCAGTTTTTTGCTGCTCTCTTTAAGGTAGACGAGAAAGCTCATTATAAGATGGCGTCTGGTGCATCATGGAGCAGCATCATGATCCGAAAGGCCTTCAGGTGATTGACCAAATTAGAGGTTTCGTCATAGCTTTCAAATTGGGGAAGCTTGAAGTTCGGCGAAATGAACTCTTGTATAATTCAGAGAGAGAGAGAAAGAAAGATCGGTGCAGACATTGCCATGGTGAGCCGGGGCGACATGGTGGAGTTTCTCAATCCATCGATCTTTCATAGTTTTTAATCAAGGATGCCATCTCGATCATAGATCTTAAAAGACTTCTGACTGTAAATGAGGAAGATTTCTTTTGGAGAAGATCATGATCCGAACGAGAATTCTCTGCTCTCTATTTTTTCTTTCCAGGGGTGATGGATATGCTAGCCCAAGCACTCCTCCTTGGGATCGGTTTCTGACATCCCGATGATGGGTTTTCTAGCAAAATTATCATCGAAGGCTGTCGCATGGTTTGCACTATTTCGGTGAGGTCCTGAACCCACTGCATCAGTAGGTTAAACTGCTTCGGATCTACCATGACCGTCGGTGGAGGTGGAGGTTGAAGCACCAATGATGGAGCAGGAATGGATGGATCTGGCTCAGATCTGATGGTAGAAGTAGTAGATCTTTGGACAGTCGCCTTCTTTTAAGGTATTTCTTGGGATTGAGGAAGAGGATGAAGATAAATCTTGAAGGAGAAGATCCATAGGATCGACTGAGAATTTTTTTAAGAACAAAGGTACCTCGAAAATAGAGGGTCCTTTCTTTAGCACCAATCCTGTTAGTGCAGAATCTGATTGACGTTGGATTGAACTGAAGTTAAGGAAGAAGAGGTCGCCATCAGTGATCTGCAAAATAAAATTTCGTCCGAAATCAGTGGTGGTGGCTCTGGTATGATCCTTCGACGATCAAGTCAGCTCTTCTGACCAATAGAAATAGAGTGCTCAGAAAAAAATTTGACAGAGTTTTGGAAAGGAGAAGAGAGCTTAGAGAAAATATATCTAAAGGAACCCTTTTTATAGATGGAGCCTGTAATAGACTGATAGTGACAGTCATAATCGTTCGATAGTGGACCACTCGGGACCGCGTAGGATTTATTATGGAGAGAGAGATGTCATCAGACTGATAGTGACAGCCATAATCGTCTGATAGTGAGCTGCTCGGGACCACATGAAATTTGCTATGAAGAGAGAGGTATCGTCTATAGCAGACTGATAATGACAGCCATAACCATCTGGTAGTGGACCATGTGGGATTTGCTATAGAGAGTGAGGTATCGTCTGTCATGATATGCTCGTTCGTCGAGATTTAATAGTCAAAGTTTGGAGGAAGCAAGCATTGGTTGATAAAGAACTTTGATATATATCAATTCCAAAGGAGTTCGAACTTCTAAAGAGAATACGACTAGAGGAGATCATCCGGGAGGAATGCTAGCTGAAATCTAGAAGTAATCTGCTAGAGAGACTGAAGAAGAAGTCCGATAGGAGTTCGACTCCTGGAGAAATTCGACTGAAGGAGAAGTCCGAAGGAAGTTCGGCTCCTGAAGGTATCCGATTGAAGGAGAAGTTCGAAGGGAGTTCGGTTCTTGAAGAAATTCGATTGAAGAAAAAGTTTAGAAGAAGTTCGACTCCTGGAGGAATTTGACTGAAGGAGAAATTCGAAGAGAGTTCGGCTCCTGGAGGTATCCGACCGAAGAAGAAGTTCGGAGGGAGTTCGGCTTTTGGAGGTATCCGACTGAAGAAGAAGTCCAGAAGGAGTTTGGCTTCTTGAGGAATCTGATTGAAGAAAAAGTTCGGAAGGAGTTCGGTTCCTAGAGGAAGAAGTTCGGAGAGAGTTTGGTTTCTAAAGGTATCCGACTAAAGGAGAAGTCCGGAGGAATTTCGGCTCCTAGAGGAATCCGATTGAAGGAGAAGCCCGAAAGAAGTTCGACTTCTGGAGGAATTCGACTGAAGAAGAAGTCTGAAAGAAGTTCGGTTCCTAGAGAAATCTGACTGAAGAATAAGTTCAGAGGAAGTTCGGCTCCTGAAGGTATCCGAATGAAAAAGAAGTCCGGAAGGAGTTCGACTCCTGGAGGTATCCGACTGAAGGAGAAGTCCGAAAGAAGTTCAGCTTCTGGAGAAATCTGATTGAAGGAGAAGTCCGGAAGAAGTTCGGCTCCTGAAGAAATTCGACTGAAGAAGAAGTCCGAAGAGAATTCGGCTCCTGAAGGTATCCGACTAAAGGAGAAGTCCGAAAGAAGTTCGACTCCTGGAGGAATCTGATTGAAGGAGAAGTTCAAAAAAAGTTCGGCTCCTAGAGGAATTCGATTGAAGGAGAAGTCCAAAGGAAGTTCGGCTTTTGGAGGTATCCAACTGAAGGAGAAGTCCGAAAGGAGTTCGGCTCATGGAGAAATCTGATTGAAGAAAAAGTTTGGAAGAAGTTCGGCTCCTAGAGGTATCCGACTGAAGGAAAAGTTCAGAAGGAGTTCAGCTCCTAGAGAAATCCGATTGAAGGAGAAGTTCTGAAGAAGTTCGGCTCCTAGAGGAATCCAACTGAAGGAGAAGTTCGGAAGGAGTTTGGCTCCTAGAGAAATCTAACTGAAGGAGAAGTTTGGATTGAGTTCGGCTCCTAGAGAAATTCGATTGAAGAAAAAATTCAGAAGGATTTCGACTCCTGGAATAATCTGATTGAAGGAGAAGTTCGGAAGGATTTTGGCTCTTGAAGGAATTTGATTGAAGGAGAAGTCCAAAAGAAGTTCGACTCTTAGAAGAATTTGACTGAAGGAGAAGTCCAAAGAAAATTCGGCTCCTGAAGGAATCCGATTGAAGGAGAAGTCCGGAAGGAGTATGGCTAATGGAGGAATTCGACTGAAGGAGAAGTCCGAAAGAAAGTTTGACTCCGGAGGTATCTGACTGAAGGAGAAGTCCAAAGAAAATTCGGCTCTTGGAGGAATCCGATTGAAGGAGAAGTCCGGAAGGAGTTCGACTCATGGAGAAATTCGACTGAAGAGAAATCCGGAAGGAAGTTTGGCTCCTGGAGGTATCCGACTGAAGGAGAAGTCCAGAAGAAGTTCGGCTCTTGGAGAAATTCGATTGAAGGAGAAGTCCTGAAGGAGTTCGGCTCTTAGAGGAATCCGACTGAAGGAGAAGTTCGGAAGGAGTTTGGCTCCTGGAGGAATCTGACTAAAGGAGAAGTCTGGATTGAGTTCGGCTCCTGGAGGAATCCGATTGAAGGAGAAGTCCGGAAGGATTTCGGTTTCTGGAGGTATCCGAAAGGAGTTCGACAACTGGAGGAATTCGGAAGGAGTTCGGCTGCTGGAGGAATTCGATTGGGGTTCGGTCGGGGTTCGACCATTGGAAGAGTTCGACTAGAATTTGACCACTGGAGAAAGAATTTTGGATCGAAGCTCTTCCGTGATTACTAGTTGCATTAGGCTAAGTATCAAACTAGACTTCGACGAAAACGAGGTTTATCTTCAATAATAAATATCATAAATTAATAATAGTAATATTTTTTTTCAAAATATAGTTTATTAAATATATTATATAAATATTATTTTTTTTCTATACTAAATAGAGAAAAAAATTATTTATATTCATTCTTTCATATTTTATGAGATATATAAAAAGATGGATAGATATTTCATCCATCCTCTTACTTATCTATCCATTTTTTCTTCAATCTATCCATTCTCTTACTCATCTATCTTTTTTTTCTCTATTCATTCTTTCTTCCATCAATTCTTAAATCTTGTTTGTCCGAAAGACAGTACTTCAATATCCCAACAGCTATTTGATCGCTGAAAATATGGAGAGGGCCAACAAAACTGCAAGATTTTGCATGGTCGGTGTTTAAAAAGTTGGAGCATTATTTTTCTAATCTTGGTAGTTTTCCGTATAACTAACGCTGAGAAAGTCAACTCCGACGAGCACGCGTTACCCCTTAGATCCACGTTTGTTAGAATCGGAGCTCAAAGCGGACAGGTTCGGCGAACTGACTTTGCCAACGAAATCTCTTGGAGAAACTTCCTTCCTTAGTTATTCGAGGAGACCTTTCCAAAGCTTTCGTACAATCACACAAGCCTGTACCTGATTTTAGTACCAATAACTCAAGTAAGACATGAAACAACGTATTATTAATTTGAGGCTGATAGGTGATGACCGTGTCATCCTGAGTAGCTTTTTTGAACCAAATAATTGTTTGGGGTTACATTCCCAAGTCATTAAAAATTAGGATCGACCGCGTTTTGGGGCAAATTTCCCATTTGGTCTGCTGGAAAACTAGGTTTCTGATTTCATGCTGGTGTGAGATTAGAATTTTTTGCGTACTAGTTGCTAAACTTTTATTCTTTGTGCATGAATTCTTTAAATTTAGACCAATGCGTAAAATTCATCCCGTTCCCCTATCCCTGCCCTAGTGGTTAAAATGACCTATGTATTTTTACATAATCTAAGGATAAAATTTTCAGATATTTTGGTTGCTTAAAAATTTAAAACACGTTAGCGAATACCCAGTGAATATTCAATTTATTTCTGGTTAGCTAGACCGCTAGAACCTATATGTAATTAATAACTTTAGGGATTAAAATGTAAACTTAATAGATCATCGGACCAATGCATAAATAAGGAAGATTCAGGGATCAATATGCAAATAACTCTTTAAACACTTACTGAGGCTACGAATGGGTCAGGTTGAATAGTCATATGACTGGACCCGAACAGCTTAAATCCAATCCAATACATAGGACTGGGTCAACTTCTAAAATATGATCCATTTCATTTTTCGCTAAATTTGGACTTGACCGGACACTATCTAGCCCGATCTATTTTATTTTATTAGTTGATTTTGATTTTATGCCCAATGACCTAATTCAGTTCGATCCGACTCGACTTAAACTCAATGTTGGACCTAAAAAGTGAAAAAACTCACCGCACCAATGAAGCGAGAAATCATCGGATGGCAAGAATGCAACAGTATCGAGTTGGAATTTAGCAATATGAGTGAATTTAAGGCACTGGACTAGCTGTCGGAAAGTAACGTAGATTCGTCTCTATAACGCATAGTGTGTGACACAGATATGGTTGCATGGGATCTGCGACGATTTGGGTTTGTTGGCGAACCAAGGGTGATTTGGATGGTATCAAAACTCTAAAGCTGGTTCTTTTGGAGTTTGAATTGGTGGCTGGATTAAAAAGTCAACATTGACAAGAGCCAAATTCTGCATTTGGAAAGACATATTAAATACGGAGTTCTTTAGCTAAAAATGGAGTTGTTCTTTAGCTGATTTTTCAAATAATGGTTCAGATACTCTCTTTCCGAAAGAAATCTGAATCACTCATTGAACCTGTTTGCACCTGTTCTGAATTGGTTCTTAGGACAACTCTTTAACTCTTTGTTGAGAGTGGTGTTTTTTTTCCCAGAGAATCAAGTGCAGATTTTGCATTACCGTGGATGAGACCCCGGAGTTTCAGGTAATGAAACATTTGGCTTCTGCTTTAATTCAGCTTCAGAGGACACTATCAAATGGAGGTGGAAATCTAAGGGTGTTTGTTCATCAAATGCTGCTTACAAGTTCCTTTATAAAAGAGTTATGATCCCCAGGTTCCATTAAATGTTACAGACTCCTGTGTCTAAAATTGAAAGCCTTTTTTTTGGGCTCTTCTCCAAGACAAAATCCTAACAGCTAACAGTCTGAGAAAGAGAAACCGGTGACAACGGTGTTCTTGGTGACTGAGTAGAGGAAACTTCCAATTACCTCTTACTTGGGGCTATGCCTCTTCTATCTGGAAGCAAACTCTTTATAGAAGATGTAGTGGAGACTTTGTCCAGAAAGAAATGGATGTAGTGGAATTCAGCAATTGAGACACTAAATATGGTCAAATCGATAAATCCTTAGTGAGAACCTTTGTCTCCGTGGATCCGAATCGGATATTTTTAGGGTTAAGCGAAATTTGGCAATTGAGACACTAAAAATGGTTATCTCAGTCGATCCAAACCGTATCCAATTCGAATCCGAATGAGATCTAAATTTTTCAGATTGAGATTGGATTATATATATGCTTCCGACCTAATTTGAATGACCCATTGAAACAAAAGTTTGTCCATGAATTCGATCCGATCCAATTTAATCTTCTATCAGATTGGTCTAGTTTCAAAATTAGAACTCGATCAAAAAATCAAATTGAATCGAGATCACTCATGATCCGATCCGATCAATTTATAATCTTAAAATATGTTAAAATATATATTCAGAAAGAGAGAGAGCATTTTTTAAACTGCTTTCTTGAGCCCAGTTTGTAATTCTTCCAGCCCAAGTATTCGGCGTCCAGTCTTAGCCCAATGTTACAATATATGGGGCCGAACTGTATAGCCTTGTTTGAGGCATTAACCATAGGGGCAGCCTAGATTACATCTCCACACGCGGGTTTCGCTGCCTCCTCTCAATATAAGAGGCCATTTTTTTTAGAGATAAAATATTTATCTAAAAAATTATATTTTTTTAAATAAATATTTTTTAAATAATATTTAGATAGAAAAATAATTTATTTATATTTTTTTATGTATGAATAAGTTATTCTAAAATCTATTATTCATATACTTTTACATTATTATTTTCTTAGATAAGTTGTTAAAATTTATTTATAGTTTTTATAATATTATTTATTTTTTTTAGATTTTAAGAAAGTAAATGTTTGGATTATTGAAGATTAAATGATAGAAATATTAAAAATGAGGATAGAATAATTTAGATATAAAATTAAATATTTATTTTAATAATTTATAAAAAAATAATTTAGTCATCTCTTATCTCTTAGATGGATAAAATTTTTTTTATTTTATGAATAAATATTATTTATAAAAAATAATTTTTTTATCTTAAAAATATAAAAATATAAATAAATTAATTAATAAAAAATAAATTAATTGTTTTATAATATTTATCTATAAAAAACACATGGATAACTTTTCCTTACCGCTTCCACTTCCATCACGCTGCGTTACGAGGGCTTCAGATGGATCAATTAAATGAGGCAGTGCGGCGTAGAAAGAATAAATAGCCAGCACCTCCCAGAAGCCCAAGGGCTTCGTTGTGGGGTTTCTTCTCGTTCGCTCCTGGCTTGCTTCTCGTTGCCATGGCGCCAAGAAAGCCTAGGGCTTCGAGCCGGAATCCCGATCTCATCCGTGGGATCGGGAAGTACTCGCGGTCGAAGATGTACCACAAGCGCGGGATCTGGGCGATCAAGGCCAAGCACGGCGGCGTGTTCCCCCGCCACCAGCCCAAGGCGGCGCCGTCCAGTTCTGCCGAGAAGCCCCCCAAATACCACCCCGCCGAAGATGTCAAGCACCCCATCCCCAACCGCCGCAAGCACAAGCCCACCAAGCTCAGGTCCCAATCCATCCCCGATTCTTGATCGCTTCTTCTCTTCTCCGTCGTTCTGTTCTTGATTTAGGGTGCTGTTTGCTTTCGGGGCTAGGGCTAGCATTACTCCCGGGACGGTTGAAGCAGGCCTTCGGGATTGCTTCTCGTCACTGGTGAGTGTCTAGTGTCTGTAGGATAATTTAACGTTTTCGTTGGTAAAAGGTTCAGTTTTTATCGAATTGTTCAAGCATTCTTAAGACGGGAAACTGTTATGAATGGAGGGATCCTCTGTAATTTCTTATTACTGTCTTGGTTTCTATTACTCTATTAGTTATTGTTGGAGTTCAGTTTGGTGCTCAGTCTGATGCGGTTGGTAGTCATGGAAGAGCTTCAGGATCTTGGTCGAACTCTTATAATCGGCCGAACTATTTAGCGGTCGAGCTCCTTCAGACTCTCAACCGCCGAGCTTCTTCGGACTCTCAGTGGCTGGGCTTTAGCCGAATTTCTCGACGGTCGAACTTCAGTCGGGCTCCCGCAAGAGCCGGACTCTCTCCATGCTTCTTCAGTCAGACGCCTACGGGAGTCGAACTTTTTTCAAGCTTTTCTTTCGATCGAACTTCTTCAGCAGACTTCTTCTGGACATCTTCTTCGGCCGAACTTTTTCAGGAGTCGAACTTCTTCCAGACATCTCTTTCAGCCGACCGTGCTTCTACCGAACTCCCCAGCGATCGAATCTTATCCGCACACCTCCAGGCAGACACCTACGAGAGCCGAACTCCTTCCGAGCTTGCTCTTCAGAAGTCCGAACTCCTCCGAAATGGGTACATGACAAAGCCCTTCAACCCTTCATTCGGTTCCGAGTGACTTAGTATCAACACAGCTGCAGCCATCACCATCAGTCTGTCGTAAGCAATAGCGATCCGCTATCAGACGACGATGGCTGTCACCATCAACCTATTGCAGACGACACTACAGATGGCGCCTTCTCCTGGGACTGACTCCATCGGACCTCGAGCGGTCCGTCAGCACGCGGCTACAGCTGTCACCATCAAGCTCCGCCTATAAAAAGAACCCTCCAGATATGCTAACCCTAAGCTCTAAGCTCTCATCTTCTTCTCTAAGCTCTGTGGAACTCATTTTCGAGCACTCCATTCATGTTGGCTAGAGCTGACTTAATTGTCGGAGGATCCTACCGGAGCCACCCCTCCACCGACTTCGGATGGAATTTTGTTTTGCAGATCTCTGGCGGCGACCTTATCCACCTCCGCTCCAGCTGATTCCGACAACGACCAGATTCTGTGTCAACAGATTGGCGCTAGAAGAAGGACCCGAACCTCCGAGGTTTTCTTGTTCTTAAAGGAGTGCTCGACGGTGATTTCTCTCTTTCCTCTCCGGAGATCTCTCTTCTTAGAGTTCTTTTCCGAAGAAAAAATACCTTCTAGGAGAGCCTTGACTCGGCGATCGGCGGCCTCCGTGGTCCGATTCCGTTCAGATCCGTCTGCTTCTGCTTCAGCCCCGGCAACTCAGATTCCATCTGTATCTGTGGTAGATATGGAGCAGTTCAACCTGCTTGTCCGACAGGTCTGTGGTCTCACGGATGCAATGCGGACCATGCAGCAGCCTCCGACAGCGGCTCCACCAGAAAATCTGCCATCCGGATGTCGAAAATCGACCCCAAAAAAGAATACTCGGGCCGGTGTACCTGCCATCTCTTGGAAAGAAAAATAGAGAGTCGGGGATTCGTGTTCGGATCATGGTTCTCCTCTGGAGATCTTTTCCGTTTGTAGCCGGAAATCTCCCAAGATCTGCAATCAGAACGACGTCCTTGATCACAGACTGCGGGAGATGGACCGACGGATTGAAGAGCTCGGCCACGTCGCCTCGGCTCATCATGCCAACGTCCGCGCCGATCCCCCTTTCTTCCTTCAGATTATGCAAGAGTCCATCCCACCGAACTTCAAGCTCCCTCAACTTGAAAGCTACGATGGAACCTCTGATCCGGTTGATCATCTAGAGGTCTTCCGAACCATGATGCTGCTCCACGGCGCTTCAGACGCCATACTGTGCCGAGCCTTCCGATCTATCTTAAATGGAGCAGCAAGAAACTGGTACTCGACGTTGAAGTCGAGTACGATCTTCTCTTTTGACCAGATGAGCCGTCAGTTTGCGGCTTATTTCATCAGCAGCCGACGTCCGCGTCGAGGTTCGGATTCCTTGATGAACGTCAAGCAGAAGCAGGGAGAATCTATTCGGACTTAAGTCATCCGGTTTAACGCCGCGGCATTGGAGGTCCGGAATCTGGATCAGTCTGTTGCGATGGCCGCACTCAAGGGCGGTTTTTAGAAAAATGACTTGCTGTTTTTCCTGAAAAAAATATTCCAGAGATTTCGTCGATCTGCTTGCTCGGGCCGAGAGATATGCCCATGCAGAAGAAGCCTTCAAGTTGAAGGACGAAGAAGCCTTAAGGAAGCGGTTGGCAGACGAGTATAATAGATCCACCGCCGATGGAGAGCTGAGCGAAGTTCGGCCGTGCTCACGGACTCCATCCGGGAGCAGGCGGATCCGAACTCGAGCTCACCACCAAGGAAGCTCCGACAGAGGGGCGCGAAGAAGCTCTCCTCCCGAAAGATTCCGCGACTACGTCCTCCTCAACGTTCCTCGAACTCAGATTCTCACCGAAGTTAAGAACCAGCTGCTATGACCAGAAGGGTTACGGTCTCTCCCAAATAAGTGCGATTGAAGTAAGTACTGCCTCTACCATCGCGACCATGACCACGACACTGAGGAATGCATCTAGCTCCGAGACGAAATTGAGGAGCTCGTCAGAAAGAGGCGGCTGGGTAAATTCCTTCGATGCCGGCCAGAAGCAGAAGAAGATCGGCTAAGGGCGCTGCCGTAATAAAAAATGACAAGGTCAGCTGCTTCACGGCATCATCAACGTTACCCCGGGGAGGAGCTTGGTACATCGACGATTCATCACCTCCTAACGTCAAAGCCAAGAGAAGCATGCTCCAAATTGAGGAGGCCAGCATGAGATAGAAAAGGTCGTCCGCCTGAAGAAACACGGAGGAACAACGCTACCACGATCCTGAAATACAAAGAATTCGGGAATGCGTTGTCAGTAATTTTCTTTCAATAAAATTCTTTTCTTTCAATAATATTGTTTTTGGACGCGAAAACTATGTGATGATAGAAAAAAAAGTAGTTAATAGTCGCCATGTTAGGAACATGAGGAGAACCTCGTCCTAACACGGGCAGGTCAAAGACCTTCAATCTCGGCCAGAGATAAGATCTCTTTCGAACGACCGCGTCAACTTCGGCTAGAGATAAGATCTCTCCCGAGCGATCGAGACAACCTCGGTCAGAGATAAGATTTCTTTCGAGTGACAACCTCTGCTAGAGATAAGATCTCTCCCGAGCGACGACCTCGGCTAGAGATAAGATCTCTTTCGAGCGACCGCGTCAACCTCAGCTAGAGATAAGATCTCTTTTGAGCGATCGAGACAACCTCGGTTAGAGATAAGATCTCTCTCGAGCGACAACCTCGGCTAGAGATAAGATCTCTTTCGAGCGACCGCGACAACCTCGGCTAGAGATAAGATCTCTTCTGAGCGACCCGTCAACCTCGGTCAGAAATAAGATCTCTTCCGAGCGACAACCTCGGCTAGAGATAAGATCTCTACCGAGTGACTACGTCAACCTCGGCCGCAGGAGACAAGATCTCTCCCGAGGGTCCGAGCCAACTTCGACTGCAGGAGATAAGATCTCTCCCGAGGTAATCTCGGCTGCAGGAGATAAGATCTCCCCCGAGCACCCGCATCAACCCTGGCTGCAGGAGATGAGATCTCCCTCGAGCGTCCGCATCAACCTCGGCTGTAGGAGATAAGATCTCCCCCGAGGCAACCTCGGCTGCAGAAGATAAGATCTCCCCGAGCGACCGCAGCAACCTCGGCCAAAGACGAGCGATCGAGTCAACCTCGGCCAAAGATAAGATCTCTCCCGAGGGACCGTGACTACCTCGGCCCGCGACAACCTCGACTAGAGATAAGATCTCTTCCGAGCATCCGAGCCAACCTCGGTCAGAGATAAGATCGGAGACAACCTCGCCCAGAGATGAGATCTCTCCTGAGCGACCGCGTCTACCTCGGCCAAAGATCGGATCTCTTCCGAGTGCCCGTATTAACTGCGGCTGCAGGAGAGAAAATCTCCCCCGAGTCAGCCTCGGCTGTTGAAGACAATATCACCCCTCGAGGAGCTTAACCCCCGACCTCGACCGCACGAGATCTACTTCAACCTCGACTGAAGACGAGATCTCCCTCGGGCTTCAATTTCGATACAAACTTCGGCTGGAAATGAGATCTCCCCCCGAGCTTCGACCTGAACTAGCACGGAGCCTAGAAGAGGACTTCGGCAGTCGCCTTTTCTGCACTCCCTTCTTTTGAGTTTCGAACTCGGGAGTGGGGGGGACTATTGTTGGGGGTAAACCCCGCTCCTGCCGAAGTCCAGTTCGGTGCTCAGCTTGATGCGGCCAGTAGCCATGAAAGAGCTTCAGCGGATGGATCTTAGCCGAACTCCTATAGCCCGCCGAATTGCTTAGCGGTCGAGCTCCTTCGGACTCTCAGCGGCCGGGCTTTAGCCGAACTCCTCAGCGGCCGAGCTTTAGTCGCGCTTCCGCAAGAGCCGAACTCTTTTCGCGCTCCTCCAGCCAGGCGTCTACGGGAGCCGAACTCCCTCCAAGCTTTCCCTTCGGTCGGACTTCTTCAGCAGACTCCTCCCGGACATCCCCTTCGGCCGGATTTCTTCAGGAGTCGGACTCCTCCCAGACATCCCCTTCGGTCGGCCGTGCTCCTACCGAACTCCCCAGCGATTGAGCCTTATTCGCACACCTCCAGCCATACGCCTACGAAAGTCGAACTCCTTCCGAGCTTCCTCTTCAGGAGTCCGAACTCCTCCAAAATGGGTACACGTCAAAGCCCTTCAACCCTTCATTTGGCCCCGAGCGGCTCAGTATCAAGACAGCTGCAGCCATCACTATCAGTCCGCCGCAAGCGACAACGATCCGCTACCAGGCAGCGATGACTGTCACCATCAATCCATTGCAGACGGCGCCTTCCCTTGGGACTGACTCCGCCGGATCTCGAGCGGCCCGCCAGCACGCGGCTCCAGCTATCACCATCAAGCTCCGCCTATAAAAAGGACCCTTCAGATATGCTAATCCTAAGCTCTAAGCTCTCCTCTTCTTCTCTAAGTTCTGTGGAACTCATTTTCGAGCACTCCATTTCTGTTGGTCAGAGCTGACTTGATCGTCGGAAGGTCCTGTCGGAGCCAACCCCCCACCGGCTTCGGATGGGACTTTGTTTTGCAGGTCTCCGACGGTGACCTCGTCCACCTTCGCTCCAACTGATTCCGACGACGATCAGATTCTGCGTCAACAGTTATCTAGTATATTTGTGTCAGTCATGCTAAGTGAAAAATACATATTGTTCCCCTTCAGGATGATATCATAAGTTGGCTTCCCACTCCTGCCTTTTTAGATGCTTGCGAAAGTTGAAGATTAATTTTTCACTGGTAGATGCCGATACAAATTTGGAGATAATCACAGAAAATAAGGATTTTGAATTTTGTGTTGAGAAAATTGGGAGGGGCATTCCCTACCCTCACTCCCACCTGCTTAAAAATGTTAAAGGAACTTATATTTGTGTTTTTGCTCTATGAATATTTGAGGAGAAAAAAAATCCAGGGCTGAGACCCATGGTGAATGAGAGTTCATGGACATGCTGTCATCTAAATGAATAAGATCAATTTCTCTGTATTAAACAATTATGATACAATTGTTTTTGTTGTAAATGTAGCAGTTCCCATTATATTCCACATATTTAACAGTATGCATATAAGGTGGGAAAGGATGAAAAAGTGGTGTAAAGTTCCAAAAAATGAAATATGGTTTTATGATTAGTTTTGAACTTGGTTATGATAGCTGAATTTTGCTGTACAGTGGTTTTGTTGCCAATCCAGAGGATACGCCAAGGTCTGGGAAAACTCAGTAGGTCCTGTTACAAAAATAACGTGTGATACTCTGTTCAACAAAGTTAGAAAATATTTCTTGGTTTCTTTCCTTGGTCTCAAAGTTAAAAACTCTTATCAGTTATAGTACAATTTTGTTGTCTATTACTTTTAATTGGTGGATGAGCGGGAGTTAGACGTGGATCAGAAGACGTGGACCAGAAAAATATTTAACAATTTAGTTTTTTTTTTTTATATTAGCATATGTCTCCTATGTAGTTAGAGGATTTTTCTAGTAAGTATTTTGTAAACTTTTAAACATTTACTGCTGTTTTCCCGTCTTGCGCCTATCACTAATTGCTTGTCTAGAATTTTGTATTTTTGGCGCAGATAAATCTCGTACAAAACACTTTTTAGTTCCCAAAACGGACTATGACCTGGCATTTGTCAAAAACACTTTATATTCTATTAGTTTTCTTTGTTCTGGACATCATGAAGTCAGTAGAAATAAGATCTATTTATAGATTTCCTGCTGAATGCAGTAAGATACTTGTTGATAGTTTTTGACTTTTTCAATATAATCAGTGTTGCATGTACGTTAGATGTTCATCTAATGTGTCAGGTATTTGTATGAACATGGGCAATGTGAAAGAAGTACTAAGAAGTTTTTGATCATGGATTAACGTACCAGTGAGTTCTATTTAATGTTTTAAATCTTTTTAGCTGAAAGAGAGAAGAAATAATCTGAGGGGGATATTGTATTTTTTCTAATTATGGTGGAAGTTGCTCTGTTACTTTGGTTGCCGTTTTCAATATCCTGTGAGTTTGTAAGGCCTTCTTGCAGAGGAACACAGCAGTATCATTTTTCTCCCCCCAAAAGATTTCTTCCTTCCTTCTGTATCTCCATTGGTGGTTGGTTTTAGGTACTATTCGGTGCCGAATGGAAAGTTCACTGCTTTGTAGAGCGGGTTAAGCTTTGTAAATGATTACTTGCTGAGTGAACGTCCGATGCGTACTTGTTAAACAGAAGTGAACCTGAATGCTTGCGTTGGAAAGTCTTTTCAATGTTTATGAGCGTTATGCTCTCAGCACTTTCGTGGATCTCCCTTTGTACCAGAAAAGATTAGCATCCACTTATTATTTGGTAGATTGAATTGTTAATAATGTTTTTAGTCAAAGGATTGCAATCTAGCATATGTGAGCAAAAACAACTTTTTTTTTTGCCATGCCTTTTTCTTCTTTTTTTTCTTTTTTTTTTTTGTTATTGCTTCTTATTATCTTTGAGCTGCTATAGGACCCTTCAAGATCAATGGAGTACCCCTAAGACGGGTAAATCAGGCTTATGTCATTACAACAGCTACTAAGGTTGACATATCTGGAGTCAATGCTGAGAAGTTTGATGATAAGTACTTCACCAAGGAAAAAAAGAAGAAGAACAAAAAGGGAGAAAGTGAATTTTTTGAGACTGAGAAGGAGCTATATCTTTGCTTTCATATGCTACTGATGATTGGCTGTTATATCATATTTAGTTTCTTGCTCGTTCTCCTTTTTTTCACTTTGTTTTGTGAAATATAGGGAACAAAGGCACTCCCACTGGAGAAGAAGGATGATCAGAAGGCTGTGGATACCCCATTGATCAAAGCCATCGAAGCAGTTCAGGACTTTGGCATATCTAGGTGCCAAATTTTCACTTAGGGCAGGCATGAAACCCCATGAACTTGTCTTCTAGAAGGTTGAGAAGGCATTGGTCCTAACCTTTTCCCTCAAAAATTCTCAAGTTTAGATTCAGCCTAGGTGGTGGTACTTTCAGTTTTGAATGTCAAGAAGGAAATTGGATTTTGTTTCATGTTTTTGTCGTGTCAGGAAAGTTAAAAATTTTAATCAGTAAAGTGTTCGGTGGTGGAATTGGCTGTAAGTTATGTCTGAATTGGGAAGATTGCTGTTCTAGCTTTTGCACCGATCATTTCTTGTAGAGAATGTGCTATTTTACTGAGACATAGGGATCCATGCATGTTAGGTTTCAGTGAAGTTTACATTCCATGTTGAAAACCTCGTCATCTACTGATTTGTGTTCGGCAGCTAGCTTATTAGGATATGTGGTGAACTTGTATCTTGGTCTCTGCCATCTAATACAGCTGTGGCTACAGCAAATGGTTTCTTGTAAATTTTGTATTTTTAGCGTTGTTCAAATTTGTGGAATCTATCAAGTTGCTCGTTATCTCCAGTTGTGAGTTGACGGTACTTTTTGTAGATCTGCTGAAATTCTCTCTGGCGCCAATAATTATGATGTTAACTACCCATCATGTTTATTGTCAGACACGGAGCTGTAGAATTTCATCCGATTTTTATGCAGAGAAATTGGTCGTTAGGAATGGCCATGATGAGTCGAAATTTGCTTTCCTACCCCGCCAGGTGCTTAAGCTCGTAAAATTATATCATTCAGCATTGTCTAGTATTCTGCATCATTACCTATCATGATTATTCATTTGTTTTTGTGATTTTTTTTCCTTCTATTAGCAGTCGTCATTAATGAGTGGACATTATTTATGTCTGAAACTTGATGCAGAAATGATACTTTATGAAGAGTACGCAAGAAATATTATTACAAACAAATGAATCAAATTATGCATCACTTTGTTAACAGCTTGGAAAGTGTAGTTCTCATCTCTTATTTTGAGGCAATGTAAGGTTTGAAGGCAAACATCAGTGAGAATCGAAAGGAAACAATATAATTCAGCAACAAATTAAGCGTGGAAACAATAACAAGCACCGACTTCGGCATGTTGACGTTCTCTATCAGAGCATGCTGTCAATTCGGGATGGCAATCTCCTGAAGAAATTGCTAGGAACGGACGGCTGCTTGCTCCGAAACCTGGGGTGGCGAAGCGTGTAGAGGCCCGCCGCTAGGGCCACCACCCTAAAGGGAGCCACGTACAGCACCACCGCTGCACACAGAGTGAATAGGATGAAGAGGAAAGTGGCCCTTGGATCCCTCCAGCTCAACAGAGACCGCAGCCTCTCCCCCTGCGTCGCCATGTCTCCGACCACCGTCTGTATCCTCCCTGCCACACTCCGAAGCCTATCATACCTCATCTGAACCATATCCTGCGGCCTCGATGTCGGAAAGGTGTCGAACTCCTCGTCCATCTCATCTGGATGGACAGCCTCTGCCCATGAGAGCTTGGTATCCATATGAGGCGGGTGCCTAGACCTGAATCTATAGTTCCATAACCCAACGACGGACATGTACAGAAACACCGTGGGCAGTATCAGCTCCGGATACCCGATCAGTATCAGCAGCAGCACATGGACGAGCGCCGTCGTGATTGGGTTCGTCCAGTGGCGGACGTCGCCCAACCATTTGAACATGCCAATCGTCCCCGAGAGCAGCGACATGATCCTTAAGAAGTTGGATTTGCTCCTCCTCATGCTCCACATGTGAGACTCCACGTCCAGCATGTACTCCACCACCTCCTTCCTGAGCGGCGGCTCCGCCCGACCGAGCCTCGCCGCGACGGTGCTCATCGCCTGGTACCTCAGGCTGTCCAGCTGGTTCACGGTGAAGGGGTGCAGGTAGTGCATCTTGGGCAGCAGCGGCTGGCCGTAGAGGTAGACCATGTTTGCCAAAGACACGCAGGTGAAGCGCACCGCCAGCTGTAGCTCCCCCATCTTCTTCACCCCCGACGGCTGGAGCACGACGAGGGGATATGATTGCGTATAGACTCGGTCGGTCTCCAGTGTCGAGAGCCGGATCCTCACCTTCCCTATCCTCGTATCTTTCGCACGCTGCTCGCCGCTTCCCAGGTGGCAGTTGTCGAACACCCCGATGGTGATCACCGTGCACGGGTCGAACACCTCCCAAGTGTACTGCTCGTTCCAGTTTGGAGTGAAGGTGCCCACGATGGTTCTGGTCCGCACCCATTTCTGTCCGTATTTGGCGACGCAGTAGGCGTCGGTGGCTCCTCGGCCGTCCTTCATCTTCATGGGGAGCAGTCCCTTTGCACCGAGCATGCCGACCTCCAGAATTCCGATGGGCGGTTTCCAGAGCTGGCGGGCGGTGGGGCGCTGATCGCTGATGTACATCGTCGACTCGTCCATGACATGGTAGGCCCCCTCGAGGCAGACGCGGAGGTGGATCCTGGTCGCAAACCGGAGCTCCCTCCTCGTCTCGCCTTCCAGGACCCCGAAGCCGAACTTCTCCATGTCGAACCAGCGCGACTGCACCAAGGGCCGGTGATCCAGCCTCTTCTCGAACAATGTCAGCGGCAGCGAGGCTTTCCCCAGTACCGCGTCCTTTCTCGGACTCTCCCGGTCCTCCACGGTGAGGACCAGCTGTTCTTCGAACGGCTCCGCCACCACGAAGATGAGGTCCTCGTTCCAGAGCGGGTTGAGGTTGGCGGCCGAGCAAATCTTGGTCTTGAGCACCTGGTTTCCGACCTGGGCCTTCACGAAGGCCTCCGGCATCCGGCCCCTGACGTTGGGTTGCACATCCTGGGCTTCGATGACATTTACTCGGAGGTACCAGAGCTTGGGGGAGACGTAGACTTTGGAACGGATGTTGGTCACTCCCTCCTCGTGGACGGAGGCCGCGTCGGAGTGCCACGCCTCCGGGAAGGCCTCGTCGGCCTGCGTCCCGATCCAGACGGCCAGCATGATCTCCCCCCTCACCTTCCCTTCACCGCGGCGGTCCTCCAGCCGATACCACTGGGGGGCCAGCGGGCTGTCAGGGGGCACTCTGGTGGGTACCTCGTTGAGGTCGAACACCACCTTCCCCACGTAGTCATCTCTGCCCACCATCTCCTTGTACTTGACGAACACCTCCAGCGTCGAGGACTGGATGCGCTCCTTGGAGAATGCGAAAACCTGCTGCCACTCGGGGTTGGTTTTCCTGTCCAGGTGCCTCGTCGTGCCCTTGTAGTTGCCGAGCTTCACCTCCACGTAGGGGTCGCAGCTCATGGTGATGGGGTTGGGTTGAAGGTCCTTGGCCTTCACGACCCGCACGTAGAGGTAGTACATCTGCTCCACGAGGTCGTATGTGCTCGCAAACTTGTCGGCGCTCCGCCACCCGCTGACCGTTCCTCCCAAGCGCCATCCTTCTCCGAGCAGTGGGTTCGGGTCCTTGAGTGCGTAATCCTCGTGGTAACTCATCGTCGTTGCCCCTTGGCTGCTCTCTTCGATTTAATTTGCTGTATCTTCTCGGCAGATGAGCCAACTGGAGCAGTAGTATTGTCTGGAAAAGCCATTTGATTTCAATTTCAGAAGAATTAACCTGTCTACTTGTCCTAAGAGAAGCACAGAATTTTCACCTTTTAGAGGCAGTTGCAGTGGTGGATAGTTCTCTTATCATGGCAGTAATCCTTTGGAAAGCATCTGGTTCAAATGCACTGGTTAATGGTTATCGAAGTTGGCTTCGAGAACAGAATTAGACCATGGTCGCTATCAACGGGATGGGCATAAGTATGAGGGGCACTGATCGACTGCTAGCATTACTAGGTCCGTGATCCCAAGCCGCTGCCTTTTTCCTTTCGATTCGCTTTGCCACCATAAGCTGCAACTCAAACCTCTTGCAAGAAACTGAAGCCTGATTCCGAAGCAAAGTAGTTACTGATTGTGATACCAGAGAGCTGGGTGAAAGAAAGGAATACTGACTAAAATGGGCCTTTCTTTTCCTTTGTTGAAGGCAAGCTTTGCCTTCATGGTAGAGTAATTTGGTTTCTGTCATGGAGAAGTTGTTTTATAAGGCACTTGGTCTTCCAAGAGCTTTAGATATTGAGGATTTAGAGAAAGATCTTGAGCTATTTGTTTATATAGGATGGAAAGAGAATAAAGCATTGATTCTTCAGGGGAACCAAACGATCTGTCAGCAAAACTCTGAGGGTGCTTGTGGGTGACTGACCATGCTGTGTTTTCTGTTACCAGTTTTCTTATAGGAAGGGAAGTACTACAATGTGCTTAAGTGAAGGAGCCACGGCAGCCGCAAAGTGCATTCTTCTTCTCAATCCTTCTGTTATATTTCTTCTTCAAACAGCAGCCGCAACAAAGGGCATGGCAAGAAGGCTAAACTAAATAAAGTGTATGCAAGATGGGTTGGAAACCAAAAGCAAAAACTGAAGGTTTCAGGGCCTGAAGTCTGTTGGCAAAGTATCCTTCCTTGTTGCCTTTTTCTCTTTTTCTGAACCTGAAGTTGTTCTTCCTTCTTTCATGGGCAACACTTTTTCTTTTCTTTTTTTTAAAGTGAAAAGGAAAATGTCTACGGAGTTACATTGTAAGCTCTGTCAAAGAAACAAGCACCCTATCAATTCTGGCTCGGTCCAGAAGAGTCTGAAGGAGGTTGTGAGACCAACTACCAGATTTTGTTGGTCTCTAAAGATGAATAACAGAGCAATACTCTAAGCCTTGGATCAGAAGAACTATGTCCCACATCCGAGCTGGTCTAACATCGGGTTTGTTCTTGAAATCCATAAAAAGTTTAATCAATTCCAATCCAAAGGTGACTGCAACTAAGTTCTCGAGCAGCTCCTTATTCGATTGGGATTGAAGGAAGCTGAATCTAGTGTGAATGGGAGAACCCATGTGATCTCTAATAAGGTAGCCAGCAACACCTCGACTAGTATTTGGTTGAGAGATCCATCAAAGTTGAGCTTTACAGACAGTGCAGGGCACATTTAGTTCATAATCAAAATCGGAATTTGGATGGATTGGAATGAATGACCATATCCCTCAACGTATATAGTTTCTGACCGGAATCAGAATCGGGATTGGAATTGAATACTAGGAGAAAGTGGGGATTGGATTTTAGCCGATTAGGACCTTCCCATTTTTTCTTGGAATCAGAATAGAAATAGACTTCCTCCAACCAAATGGCTAAAATGAGAGTCACTTATTCTCCACTTCCATTCTAGAGTCTAACTCCCTCCAACCAAACATGCCCTCAAAGTGATGGATCTCTTGCTCTAATTCTAATCACTTGCTTCAGCTTCAAAACTTCAATGCAATCTCTTGCTTATCCCTATCATGATTTTATTAATATCAGTTTTACTTCGTTGTGTATCTACTGCTTAATTTTACTTTTAGAACTAGGACAGGTTGAAGCGTAGGGAAACACTGGATTTAGGGAAGGATTAAACTCAGGATATATTATAACAACACTTTGAGACTTTACTAACTTGACTGGTTGTTATCATCATGCACAGTTTAATTTTCATTACACAAATTCTGCTAATGGAATTTGTTGTCAAGATGTTACTGCATTTTTTTTGGAGGACATCACCATTTTTCAATTGCCTTTTTCATTCCTTATTTATCATTGCTTCCGCATCTCAGGTCTCTACTTTTTGATGCATCCAGGCCTTCTTTGGCCCAAAGAACAAGCTATTGTTTTACTGATTTCATCTCAAAGATGCTTAGCTGTTCCATTGTTGTTTTTCTTTTGGGAGAAGTTGCTTGCCTCAAGAATTTGCAATTTTACCATATATTTTTCTCTTAACTGTAACCCACCTGAATCTAGATGTATGATTTTAGGTTTTAAAATTTTTTTAAGCAAATTTGCTACAAATTAGAAAGTATAATATTGTTCCATAACAGCACTAATCCTGTATTTGATTGAGATCATGAAAGGAAGAATGGATGAGATTAGAAGGATGGATGGCCTCCATCCATCGTTTGTTTCAAAAAGTTACAGAGAGAATGTAAGATTCTCCATCCATCCTGATCCATCAATTTGCATCCTCCCAAATTGGGAGGATGAAGGAAGGATGGATGGAGCATTGATAGATGAAATTTTGTATAGACAAAATTACCTCTCATTATTTTTTTGACAAAACTATAATATTTCTTCACTTTTTCATTTATATTATTTTTCTATATTTTTATATATACTATTAATAATATACTATTAAATTTTATTACTAATTATTTTAATTTGAGTACATAATTTTTATAATTATAATTAAATAACTAAAATTATCTTTAATTTTTTATTTTAGTTATTATTTTTAATTAATTATTTATATAATATTAATTAATTATTAAATTAGATTATAAATTAACTAATTATTTATATAATTAACTCATTAATAATTTAATTATAAAATTATTTATTAAATTAAATTAAATTAAAATTAAATATTTATATAATTATAAATTATAATGATTATAAGTTTATATATTGTTTACTTATTTAGTATAAATTAGTGCTATAAATTGATAATAGTAATAATTTTTTCAAAGGATATGTTGTTGCAGAATCTGGTTGACGCCGAATTGAGCTGGAGTCGAGGAAGACGAGATCGCCATTGGTAATCTGCAAAATAAAGTTCCATCCGGAGTCAGTGGTGGTGGCTCCGGTAGGACCCTCTGACGATCAAGTCAGCTCTTCTGGCCAACAGAAATGAAGTGCTCAGAAAAGAGTTCGGCAGAGTTTTGGGAAGGAGAAGAGAGCTTAGAGAAAATGTATCTGGAGGGTCCGTTTTTATAGACGGAGCTTGATTGATGGTGACGGCCATACCGTCCGATAGTGAGCCGCTCGGGACCGTATGGGGTTCGGTACAGAGAGAAAGATATCATCATGTTGACAGTGACAGCCGTACCATCCGATAGTGGGCCGCTCGAGGTCTGGTGGAGTCTATCACGGAGGGGGCGCCACCTGTAGCATCGTCTGTAGCAGACTGATGGTGATCGTTCGTCGAGATTTAATAGCCATAGTTCAGAGAAAGTAGGCGTTGGTTGGTGAAGGACTTTGACATATATCAATTTCAGAAGAGTTTAGACTTCCGAAGGAAATACGTCTGGAGGGGATCATCCGGAAGCAATCCGCTGGAGGAATCCGACTGAAGGAGAAGTTCGAAAGGAATTCGGCTCTTAGAGGACTTCGACCGAAGGAGAAGTCCGGAAGAAATTCGGCTCCTAGAAAAATCTGACTGAAGGAGGAGTTCAGAAGGAGTTCGACTCCTATAGAAATTCGACTGAAGAAGAAGTCCGAAAGGAGTTCGGCTCCTACAGCAACTTGACTGAAGGAGAAGTCTGGAAAGAGGTCAGGTCCTATAGAAACTTGACTGAAGAAGATATCCGGAAGGAGTTTGGCTTATGTAGAAACTTGACTGAAGGAGAAGTCCGGAAGGAGTTCGACTTTTGGTAGTCCGACTGAAGGAGGAATCTGGAAGGAGTTCGGCTCTTGTAGAAACTTGACTGAAGGAGAGATCCGGAAAGAATTCGGCTCCTATAAGAGTCCGACTGAGGGAGAAGTCTGAGAGGAATTCAGCTTTTGGAGGAGTTCGACTGAAGAAAGAATCCGAAAGAAGTTTGGTTTCCGTAGATATTCGTCTGAAGGAGAGATCTAGAAGGAGTTTGTTCGTCTTAAGGAGAGATCCGAAAGGAGTTCGGCTCCTGTAGGAGTCCGACTGAGGGAGAAGTCCAGAAAGAGTTTGACTTCTGGAGGAGTCCGACTGAAGGAAGAATCCGGAAGGAGTTCGGCTTCTGTAGAAACTTGACTGAAGGAGAGATCTGGAAGGAGTTCGGCTCCTGTAGGAGTCTGACTGAGAGATAAATTCGGGAGGAGTTCGGCTTCTGGAGGAGTCCGACTGAAGGAAGAATTCAGAAGGAGTTCGGCTCTTGTAAAAATTTGACTGAAGGAAAGATCCGGAAGGAGTTTGGCTCCTATAGAAATTCGACTGAAAAAGTCCGAAAGGAGTTCGGCTCCTGTAGAAACTTGTCTGAAGAAGAGATTTGGAAGAAGTTCGGCTCCTGTAGGAGTCTGACTGAGAAAGATGTTTGGCCGCTAGGGGAGTTCGACTGGGGCTCGGTCGCTGAGGAGTTCGGCCGGGATCCGGCCATTGGAAGAAAATTTTCGATCGAAGCTCTTCCATGATTGTTAGTTGCGTTAGGCCAAGCATCAGATTGAATTTCGGTGGGAGCGGGATTTATTCCCAATAGAATAGTTTGATAAAAATATTATATAAATATCATTCATCATTCCTTTCATTTCTCCTATACCAAATGGAGGAAGAAATCACTTTTATCCATCCTTCCATATTTCATCAAATATATAAAAAGATAGATCCATCCATCCTCTCTCTCATCCATCCTTCCTCATCTATCCATCCTTCCTTCAATCCATCCTTTATACCAAATAAAGCATAAGCTCCTTCTTATTATACACCGAGTCCTCACCAACCACAATACGTTAGCCCTACTATTCACACTTTTTTTTTTTTTTGGTACATACTACCTTCTGTCACTTAAATGTGTCGAATGACATCAGATACAGGAACCCTGTCTCTTGGGTTATAATTTTCGCTATGCCCCTTATTAAACCGGCACTTCCTTGCCTCTTGTATTCCTGGAGACTTCCGACCTTCTCACAACCATCTCAATTACCATATTAAAATTATAAACGATCACTGGCAAACGCTTATTGCAATTTATTCTGTATATTCCTAGTTTCCAACATGCTTCGATTTTTCTTTCCCTCTTTTTTTTTTTTTAAAAAAAAAAATTTTAAACAACAGTCTGTAACGGTTTTTCACTCTCTATGTATTTCATTTTGTCTTTTTACTGAAGAATTTCATATTTTTTCCTTTCGCTACCCGCTCAATGACATGGCTGAAGCTCCTTATTGTAAGGCAGGGCGAAGAAAATTGGTCCTGGGATCATACATGGGGACCTCACAAGGAATTGCTGCCTTTATTCCTTGCAACAAAGAGGGCATCTGTTCTTTGGAAGTTTGGAATATATTCTCGGCATCACTTTCACATATCCAGGATATATTGGCGTAAATTACCGATATTTAAGCTTGGAACGTTGATTCGGTGGCTTTAGAAAATGAAAATGAAAGCTGCAGCAGGTGCACTCCTGCAAATTGATATAACTGAGGCCGCAGGATACCACCCACAAGTTGAACGGTAATTTAGGTTGGCAACGAGTCACTTTGGTATCTACCGCCTTGTTGCAAAGATTCAGAGTGCTTACGGACTTGGAAGAACGGCTGCTATTCTCAACTTCACTCATGCTTGCCCCCCACCATTACTAATGGCTTGAGAAATCTACTAACTCTTTACCAGACCATGATTAGATTACAACAAGAGCGTGTTGGCACTACAAAACAAGCCACCAGCAATTCTTGCTTCAATGGATATAAATTAATAACTGAATACCTTTACAAGAAGAAGTTTGACAGGCAAGCCATGCTTATGAACAATTTCGCTGGAAGGACGAACAATACCAACACCATCACCGTCAATAGGAAATATCATCATTTTTTTGTAATCTATGATTTATCCTTGAATAATCAATTCTCAGGTCAATTAATTATAAAAAACCAAAAGACGTCGTTTCTATTACCAAAGGATAACTTTCGGCAATTTTTTTTTTGTCAACAAGTGAATATTATTTGTGCGCTTTGAAGTTCTCCATCAACATGATGGATAAACCGCAACAATGGCCTCCTTTGGTACGTGAAGCCATGGTTAGACATACACTACCATAGATTATAGACCCTCCAATTGCGTCAACAATGGATACGAGGAACGACTTTTTGCCTCTTCTGGAATCAGGTAGTTTCGTACAAGCCCTTGACCAACCCTTCAAGCTCCTGGAACTACCGGAAGCCAGCAAAGTTGGCAGAATCTTAAAGCATGGCAAGGAAATCTCACCATTATGCCCAGCTGCAACGCAGGTCTCACCATTTGCATACTGCTTGCAAATGCTCAGAGTCTACCCAAGAAGAAATAATGATACAAAATACAGTATTTAACACAGAATAATACTTCACATATCATCCGCATTCATGTTGCACGAGGTTCATTTACAACCTTCCCCTTTTAATCAGGGAAGCGCCTTCTGAAATAAACTAGGCAAAAAATTGGAGCCATCCAGTTCCAGCTTCCCTTGTTCCCTCCTTCCCCTTCAAGGAGAGCCGTGATATCAGCCAGAACAATTGCTACAGGGGAAATACTTTCTACACCACGGACAGGCGGTGTAGCTCTACGGACACCGCCCACGATGATTGACTCTCGCATGGAGTTGGAACAAAAAAAAAAAAAAAAAAATCGAGCGCCGCACTCCGACCCCGCTCAAGAGCCGATCAGTGTCCGCATGTAGAAAGAATTTCCTTTGTCATAGTTACAACTCATCAGAACACATCAACACATAAATAAATATGATGATTATAAGCCACTTGACCCAAACAGGTTATAGTTATGATTCTCTCCCTTCTAATCTGTTGAGGGCATCAACAATTGCCTTGCGAAATGCATCATTGTGTAGAAGAAAAGATGAGACATGACCTCCGGTGACCCACCTTACTTCTGAGCCTGGCCATGCTCTTTGAAGCTCCAAGACAGAGTGTCTAGGAATATAGCCATCATCCTAAGATCAAGAAAATTACGTCAACAGGGATAAACGAGTTTATAAATTAAGGAGGATCGTCTGATCGATTAGACATAACTGACAAGCTTAAGATACAAAGAGAAATTTGTTTTTATTAATAAAATTTGTAGAGATTTGAAAGAACTGATAAAGAAATAGCAGGAAGCAACCATTCTGAGAAGAACACGGGGGAAAATTGACTGAAGACAATGCATCAGATGTTGAAGAAAGGAAAGCTAAAATATAACACTGTAATGCCATAAAAATATAGAAAACCAATCATCTTGATGCAAATCAAAGTATTCCAACATGCAACCACCGGACAGACATCGAAGACTGATAACAGTCAGCACATGCATCCATATGCTCATACATCCGAGACAAAAGAGCTCAGCTTCTTGACCGTAACAAACTATTATTCGTTGATGGTTCAATAAATTGCCATCAAGAGACTGAATATTCCATTAGAGACAACATCTCATAGATAACATATAGATGCA
The DNA here is from genome assembly GCA_006176705.1 of Cocos nucifera. NCBI lineage: Eukaryota > Viridiplantae > Streptophyta > Magnoliopsida > Arecales > Arecaceae > Cocos > Cocos nucifera. The sequence goes on along the minus strand of QRFJ01000090.1, from coordinate 1,519,751 downwards.
AAAAATTTCCAGCAATCAAGTTCATCACAAGGGGAAAGAAAAAAAAGATCCAAGTGACGAGCCCGTCCTTTTGAACTAATTCATACCATCATATAAATATAAATTCAGTGACTATGATAAATATATTGTGATGATAAAATGTGGTCCAAACTTTCAAAGGAGTTAGATGACATAATATGTGGATTAAGATTACAAAGTACATGAATGAGGGAAACGTAGAATGTATGATGGAGAGTGAAAGACTTGGGACTTACTGTAGCAGCCACAAATATGACAGCCCGAGGATTTTTGGGAACTGGAAACGAGTAACATCAGTCAGTGACAAAACTGACCGCAATCGCTCTCTAACTTCCTCAAGCGTCATTCCAGCCTTTTGTGCTGCATCTTCTCTCAGTGCCTCCCAAGCAGTGGCATACTTTAAGATTCCTTCACAGAAAGCCCCTACAGCAGAGTGCGGAGCAAGAAATGGTAGAGTGGCAATCGGTGTGGGATGCAGAGATCCAACCATTGCAGCATGCACACCTCCTGCAATCATCAACACATCAATATTACAGAAAGTTCAGGAAATTCATAGAGACCAACAAAATCTTTAGGCTATAAACAGGAAACAGTGACAAGTGAGAAAAAAAGATAGGTCAAAAACAAGAGAACATTTGTTTAGCAAAAAAAAGATACAAAATTTCAGCGGTTACTAAAAAGTATAAAAGACGATTTAGGCTTGAGAAAATTGGTTGTAATTCAACATTTAAAAGAACCAGGACCAGTTTGTCAACAATAGGAGGTATACACCCTGTTGGGGATAAACCCCATTTCCGCCGAAGTCTAGTCTGATGTTCAGCCTAGTGCAACCAGTAGTCACGGAAGGGCTTCAACCGGAAGTCACGGAAGGACTTCAGCGGACAAGCCTTAGCCGAACTCCTTCAGCCGGCAGAACTCTTTAGAGGCCGAGCTCCTTCGACCGAACTCCTCAGCAGCCGAACTCCAGTCGGACGCCTCCCAGACATCCCCTTCGGCCGGACTCCTCCTAGACATCTCCTTCGGCCGGACTTCTTCAAGAGCCAGACTCCTCCCAGACACCTCCTTCGATCGGACTCCTGGATCCCTCCTTCAGACGGACGCCTACGGGAGCCGAACTCCTTCCGGGCTCCTTCAGCTAGTGTTCCTCCTGGGCGATCCTCTCCAGCCATATTTCCTTCGGAAGTCCGAACTCCTCCGAAATGAATACACATCAAAGCTCTTCAACCCTCCATTCGGCCCCGAGTGGCTCAGTATCGGACGGCTGTGGCCGTCACCATCAGTCCGCTGCAGGCGACAGCGATCCGCTACCGGGCGGCGATGGCTGTCACCATCAATCTATTGCAGGCGGCACTACAGACGGCGCCTTCCCACGGGACGGACTCTGCCGGACCTCGAGCGGCCCGCTACCTAACAGCTGCAGCCATTATCGTCAACCCGCTACGAGCTCCGCCTATAAAAAGGATCCTCCAGATACGTTTTCGCTAAGCTCTAAGCTCTTCTCTCCTTCTCTAAACTCTGCCGAACTCATTCCAGAGCACTCCATTTCTATTGGCCAGAAGAGCTGACTTGATCGTCGGAGGCTCCTGTCGGAGCCACCACCACCGGCTCCGGACGAAACTTTGTTTTGCAGATCATCGGCGGCGACCTCGTCCTTCTCCACTCTAGCTGGATCCGACGACAACCAGATTCTGCACCAACAGAATTGGCGCTAGAAGGAAGACCCCTCTGCTTCTGAGGTTCCCTTGTTCTTAAAGGAGTGCTCAGCGACAACCTCTCTTTCCCCTCTCTAGAGATCTCCCTTCTTCCTCTCTAAAACTCTTTTCCGAGAGAAAATGCCCCCAGGAGAGCTTCGATCCGACGATCGACAGCCTCCACGGCTCGATCCCGTTCAGATCCGTCTGCTTCCACTCCAGCCCAGGCAACTCAGGTCCCACCTGTAGCTACGGTGGATGCGGAGCAGTTCGACCTGCTCGTCCAGCAGGTTCGTGGCCTCACGGAGGCGACGCAGGCCATGCACCGGCAGGCCCCGGCACCGGCTCAACCAGCGCAGGATTCTCCAGAGCCCTGTGGTCCGATCCAGGAACGGCCGACTTGAACTACCCGGCCTCCGATCTCCAGAAGAGGGAAGCAGAGGATGGAGGCCCCCTGCTCGGACCACAACTCGACCCAGGGGGAAGCTTTGCACCTATTCTACCAGAAAACCTTAGAGATCAAAGATCGTGAAGATCTTCTGGATCAAAGGCTCTTACAAATGAGCCGACGAATCGAAGAACTCCATCACACTCCCTCCTCACGTGGTAATAACATTTGTACTGACCCTCCTTTTTCGCAGAAAATTATGCAGAAACCGGTCCCGTTGAACTTTAAGCTCCCACAGTTCGAGAGTTATGATGGGACCACCAATCCGGTCGACCATCTGGAAGCCTTCTGGATAATGATGTTGCTCCATGGCGCGTCAGACGCTATCTTGTGCCGGGCTTTCCCCTCTATCCTTAAGGGAGTCGCCAGGAACTGGTACTCAGCGCTTAAGCCGAGTACCATCTTATCGTTTGATCAGATGAGCCAACAGTTCGCAGCCCACTTCGTCAGTAGTCGGCATCCGCATCGAGGTTCGGATTCCTTGATGACTATTAGGCAGAAGGAGGGGGAACCCATCCGGACTTATGTCACTCGATTTAATGCTGCCGCATTGGAGGTCCAGAATCTGGACCAATCAGTCGCCATGGCCGCCCTCAAGGGCGGTCTTCAGAAGAATGACTTGCTGTTCTCCCTGAAAAAGAAGTATCCCAGGGATTTTGCTGACATGCTAGCTCGGGCTGAAGGTTATGCCTGGGCAGAGGAGGCCTTCAAGGCCAAGGACGATGAAGCCAGCGGCAAGCAGCGAATTGGCGGGCCGGGCAGGCCCGCCGAAGAAGGAAAGCAGAGTGAAGCTTGGCCACGTTCCCGGACTCCTTCTGGGCGCAGGCAAGCCTGAACTCCCCCTCGGACCCGAAGGCGGGGAAGCCTCGACGGAAGGGCACGCCGAGGTTCTCTCCAGCGCCAAGGTTCTCCCCAACAAAGATTTTACAACTACACCCCTCTTAACGCTCCAAAGACCCAAGTACCGATGAAAATCAGGGAACAACTTTCGAGATCGGAGAGGATGCATTCCTGCCCAGCAAGCGCAATCCCAACAAGTTCTGTCTTTATCATCATGACCACGGCCACGACACTGAGGAGTGCATCCAACTCCAGGACGAGATCAAAGAGCTTGTCAGACGAGATAGACTTGGCCGATTCCTACGAAGACGGCCTGAAGAGCGGGAGGGTCGGCTGAGGGCGTTACCACCAAGTGAGGAGGACCAACAAGAAGATCGGCCGCCTCTCGACGTCATCAATACTATCTTGGGGGGACTTCAACAAGGAGAGGCCAGCGGATCCGAGGGACCAGTGAAGAGGCGGAGGACCAAGAAACCCGTGATCTTTATCGAGGCGGACGCCCAGGGGGTCCAATACGGTTGTAATTTCTTTGAACATTGCCGACTATGATGTACGCCGCATTTTGGTAGATAATGAAAGCTCGGCCGACGTATTGTTTTACGATGCCTTCTCAAAAATGTCCTTACCTGATGACCGCTTGGGGCCTATGAACTCCCCGCTAGTATGATTCACTGGCAACGCCGTACCAGTTGAAGGCATAATAACTTTGGCTGTGACGGCAGGGCAACGCCCGAAACTGGTCAAAGCGCAGGTCGATTTCCTAGTCGTGAGGACTCCGTTCGTCTACAATGTCATTCTCAACCGACCTGGTCTAAATGCACTTCGGACGGTGGTGTCAACATATTATTTGAAGATGAAGTTCCCGATAAGTCACAGGATCGGAGAGGTCAGGAGAGACCAGGCTCTGACGAGGCACTGCTACTCAATCATCCAACATAAGGGAGAACGGTCCGACCCTTATCTTGTTGATGGATCGAATGTCCGCGACGATCTCACTGAGCGGAGCAAGCCTATGGAGGACCTCGTCTCTGTGCCCTTAAATGATGGGAACGTGGAGCACATGGTGCAGATCGGTTCCAACTTGGTAGGCGAGGTTCGGGAGCAACTCGTTGCCTTCCTTAGAAGAAATGCGGACATCTTCGCCTGAACCCCAGCGGACATGCCGGGATTGATGCCGAGGTCATGGACATCGACTGGCCGTCGATCCGAGGCATCGACCGATAAAAAAAAAAGATGCGCCACCACGCCCCGAAGAGGCAGAACGCAATCGCTGAAGAAATCGACAAGCTCCTCAAAGCCGAATTCATTCGGAAGGTTAATTATCCGACCTGGGTCTCAAACGTGGTCCTCATCAAAAAGACGAACAAGTGGAGGATGTGCGTTGACTTCAAAAAGCTGAACAAGGCCTATCCGAAAGACAGCTACCCTCTACCCAGGATTGATCAACCGGTGGACGCAACCTCAGGCCATGAGCTCCTCATCTTCATGGACGCCTATCTGGTTATAACCAAATACGGATGGCGCCCGAGGATGAAGAGAAGACCGCTTTCGTTACTGATCGTGGTCTTTATTGTTACAGGGTCATGCCCTTTGGACTTAAAAACGTAGGGGCAACATGCCAGCGTTTGGTCAATAAGATCTTCAAGAAACAGATCGGCTGCAACAAGGTGTACGTGGATGATATGCTCATCAAAAGCCGAGCTTCAACAGATCACCTCGTCGATCTTAAAGAGACCTTCGGTGCACTAAGGAAGCACAAGATGAAACTGAATCCGACCAAGTGCCCCTTTGGTGTGACCTTCGAAAAATTTTTAGGGTTCATAGTGTCGAGACGCGGAATTGAAGCAAACCCCGAGAAAATCCAAGCCATTCAGGAGATAACCGCTCCGAAGACGATCAAGAAAGTTCAGCGCTTGACCGGAAAGATGGCGTCCCTAAATCGCTTTGTCTCAAGGTCAGTCGAACGATGTGTGCCTTTCTTCCAAGTTCTCAGGCAACCAAAGAATTTCTGCTGGATGGCGGAGTGCCAACAGGCATTCGAGGAGCTTAAAAACTACCTCGGCTCACCCCCATTGTTGGCAAAGCCCGAACCTGGAGAGAAATTATTCCTATACCTAGCTGTCTCTCGGTGGCCCTGGCGGCAGTCCTGGTCAAGAAGCGAAGACGCAGCGACCGATCTACTACGTGAGCCAGGTCCTGAGGGATACGGAGACCAGGTACTCTAGGTTAGAAAAACTTACTTTCTTCTAATTGCTGTCAGGAGTTTTCAACCTTATTTTCAAAAGCACACCATAACGGTCCTCACGGACCAATCAATAAAAGCAGTCCTTCACCGAGCGGACGCTTCCAGGAGAATCGCAAAATAGGCAATCGAGCTCACAGAGTTCAACATCAACTACCGGCCTCGGCCATTGATCAAGGCCCAAATACTGACAGATTTTGTGTTAGAATGCACCATTCCAATCGAAGCCGAGCTTGAACAGAACGAGACCGACGCCCTGCAATCGCAACTGAACCTCCCCGAGGAAAGTGCCGACCTTCCCGTAGGCTTCTGGGCTTTGCACGTGGATGGTTCCTCCAACTCCACTGGAGCTGATGCGAGGCTGGTCTTAGTTAACCCCGAGAGAGTCGTCGCCGAGTACGCACTATGCTTCGAGTTCCCCACGACCAACAATGGGGCCGAATATAAAGCGCTGATCGCTGGATTAAAAATAGCAAGAAAATTAAAAGTAGATCGGCTTCAAGTCTACAACGATTCTCAGCTGGTGGTCGGCCAAGTTAACGACAGCTACGAAACACGGGAGGAAAGCATGGTGAGATACCTTGAAAAAGTGAGGGATTTGACTCCGGCCTTCGACAGTTTCAGCATTCAACAGATTCCGAGGACGAAAAATGCAAGAGCCGATCTTCTCTCCAAGTTGGCCACTTCAGCCCCAGCCAAACTGCCCAAAGAAGTATTTTTAGAGACTCTGAAGTGCCCAACCCCAGAGAAATCTCAGGTCGTTCTGCAGATGAAATTCGAGCCAAGCTGGATCGATCCGTTGGTCGCCTACCTTAAGGAGGAGGTCATTCCTCATGATCCGAAAGAAGCTCGGAAACTCAGAAATCAAGCCTCCCGCTACGTTTTGCATGAAGGCAGGTTTTATAAGAGGTCATACTCGCTCTCGCTGCTGAGATGTCTCCGACCTTCAGAGGCCGACCTCGCATTGTGGGAAGTGCACGAAGGACTCTGCGAAAGTCGTAGGAGCCAGGTCCCTATCGCAAAAACTACTTCGATAAGGATACTATTGGCCGACCTTGTTTCACGATTCCGTGGAGTATGTGAAGAAGTGCGACTGCTGTCAGGAGAACGCCAGCGTACAAAGGCAGCCGACATCCGAGCTTGCTCCGCTAAGTGCATCTTGGCCATTGCGCAATGGGGAATGACATACTTGGCCCCTTCGACGGGACGGCATCCAGATAGTGGAGTTCTTCTGATCTCGCGATCGACTATTCACCAAAGTAGATCGAAAAGCCGAACCACTAGCGAAGATTACGCGAGGCTAAGGGGTGTGCAGGACTTCATTTGAAAGCTCACTAGTCTACCGTTCGGTCTGCTCGAACTCTTAAACCATAATGACGATAGTTCGCTGGGGGGCGAGATTCGCGAGTTCTGCTGCGAAGAAAACATCTCCCACCGCTTCACATCGATGGCTCACCCACAGGCAATAAAAAGCTGAGGGTGACCAACCGGGATCCTACTGTAAGCCATCAAGACAAGGCTCGACAGGACAAAGAAGGCCTGGGTGAACGAACTCTACCACGTCCTCCGGGCGTACCAAACTACACAAAGGATGCCGACCGAAGAAACACCATTCACCTTGGCCTTCGGCACGGAGGCAGTTATCCCAATCGAACTTAAGTTTGATCCGCTGGAAGAAAAAAAGGGAGGAAGCCCACATCCAGATGGCAGCCTACAGATGGAAGATGGCTCGGTACTACAACTCCAGAGTTAGAAGCAAGACGTTCAGAGTGGGGGACTTAGTGCTCCGACGAATCGCTGTCTCTCAGCCTCAAAGCCAAAAAATAATCATCCCTAATTGAGAAGGCCCATGTGAAGTGGTGGACGTCATCCGGCCCGGTACTTATCGTCTGAAGGAGCTCGGAGGGATGATGCTTCCACGACCTTGGAACTCAAAAAATCTGAGGATGTATTACCAGTAATCTTTCTTCAATAAAATTGCTTCATGTCAGCATTATTATTTCCTGGTGCAAGAATTACGTGACGAAAGAAAAGAAACGACTAAAAATGGCCGCGTTGGGAACAAAAGGAAAACCCCATCCTAAACACGAGTAGAGTCGGAGACCAAGCTTCGAGGTCTTCGTCAGCAAAGATCCGAGGAGTTCAACCTTCAACCTCGGCTACAGGAGATAAGATCTCTCCCGAGGCAACCTAGGCCGCAGAAGATGAGATCTCCCCCGAGCGACCGAACCAACCTCGGTTGCAGGAGATAAGATCTCCCCCGGGCGTCCATATCAACCTCAGCTGCAGGAGATAAAATCTTCCCGAGCGCCCTATGACCTTGGCTGTAGGGGATAAAGATCTCCTCGAGCAAACTCGACTGTAGGAGATAAGATCTCCTTCAAGCGTCCGCAACCGTCGGGCAGAGATAAGATCTCCTTCGAGGGTCCGGGCCAGCTTCGGCTGCAGGAGATTAAGAAGAGTCATCTGCATGCCCCAGGTCGAGCCAATCTCGACTGCAAGAGAAGATAAGATCAACTCCGAGGGTCTCGCAGGCAATCTCGACTCAGAGCCCCAGGAATTCGGGCCAACCTCGGCTGTAGGAGTGTAAGATCTCCTCGAGCATCCTCTCAACTCGGCTGCCGCGTCAGAACGAGATCCTCAATCCTAAAGGGCCAAAATGAGCGTCTGCTGGATCGATTTCTCCGAGGGTCCCCATCCTACCCGAGGCAACCACCCGGCGCAGAGTTAAGACTCCTCCTCCGCTCCAGCAAAATCGACTGAGGCCCTCCTCGGGGTTGTCCCACCTCCGAAACTCCCCCAGAACCGATAAGCAGAGATAAGATCTACCCTCGCCCCAGGTTCAGGAGATAAGATCTCCGACAACCTCGGCTGCAGGAGATAAGATCTCCCCCGATCGCCGCCGCATGGAACAACGTGGGCTGTAGGAGATAATATCTCCCCGAGGCATTGGGCCAACCTCGACCCGAAGAAAGATCATCTCCGGAGCGAGCGCACATGCGTAATCCGTCGCACTCAACCTGAAGATAAGATCTTCCCTACCGAGCCGGCTCGGACTCTCCTATACAGGAGATATAATCTCCGCTGAGGGCTCCGAGTCAACCCGGACGCAGGAAGATAAGAATCTCCTTCCAGTGATCGACGACCTCGGAGCGGAAGATAAAGATCTCCCCGAGCGTCCATCACTCGGGATCAGGAGATAAGACTCCCTCTGAGGGTCCGGGCGAGCCTCCGACTGCAGGAGATAAGATTTTCCTGACGCCCGCATCAACCTCGGGGTGCAGGAGATAAGATCTCCCCGAGGCAACCTCGACCGCAAGAGATGAGATCTCCCGACACCGGACCAACCTCGATTGCAGGAGATAAAATCCCCCAAGCGCCCATATCAACCTCGACTGCAGGAGAAAAATCTCCTCGAGCAGCCCGTATGACCCCAACTGTAGGAGGTAAGATCTCTCCGAGCCACCTCGACTGCAGGTAAATTCCGATCGAATCTCCCGAGCCAAGACAAGCCAACCTCTAATGCAGGAGATAAGATCTCCTCGAGCTAACCTCGATGCACCTCCCGAGATCTCCTCGAACCTCAGCTCCACGGATAGATAAGAGACGAGATCGACTTCACTCGGCTGCAAGGATGAGATATCCTCCGATGCTTCAACTTCAACAGGTGCAGAGCCCGAAAAAGAACTTCGGCAGTCGCATGTTTTGGTACTCCCTTCAAATTTCAAACTCGAAAGTGGGAGGACTATTGTTGGGGATAAACCCCGCTTCCGCCGAAGTCCAGTCTGATACTCAACCTAGTGCAATCGATAGTCACGGAAGGGCTTCAGCGGACGAGTCTTAGCCGAACTCCTTCAATCGGTCGAACTCTTTAGAGAACGAACTCCTCAACGATCGTGCTCTGGTCGAACTCCTCAGCGGTCAAACTCCTCAGCAGCTGAACTCCAGTCGGACGCCTCCCAGACATCCCCTTCGGTCGAATTTCTTCAGGAGCCGGACTCCTCCCAAACATCCCCTTCGGCTGGACTTCTTTAAGAGCCGGACTCTGGGAGCCGGCTCTTAAATCCCTCCCAAACCTCCTTTGACCGAACTCCTAGATCCCTCCTTCAGACGGACACCTACGGGAGCCGAACTCCTTCCGGGCTCCTTCAGCTAGTGTTCCTCTCGGGCGATCCTCTCCAACCATATTCCCTTTGGAAGTCCGAACTCCTTCCAGAATGGGTAACATACGTCAAAGCTCTTCAACCCTCCATTCGGCCCCGAGTGGCTCAGTATCGAACGGCTGCGGCCGTCACCATCAGTCCACTGCAGACGACAGCGACCCGCTACCGAACGGCGATGGCTGTCACTATCAATCTGTTGCAGACGATACTGCAGACGACGCCTTCCCCCGGGACTGACTTCGCCGGACCTCGAGTGGCCCGCTACCTGACAGCTGCAGCCATCACCATCAACCCGCTACGAGCTCCGCCTATAAAAAAGACTCTCCAGATATGTTTTCGCTAAGCTCCAAGCTCTCCTCTCCTTCTCTAAACTCTGCCGAATTCATTGCAGAGCACTCCATTTCTGTTGGCCAGAAGAGCTGACTTGATCGTTGGAGGATCCTGCCGGAGCCACCACCATCGACTCCGGATGGGACTTTGTTTTGCAGGTCACTGGCGGCGACCTCGTCCTCCTCCACTCCAACTGGATCCGGTGATAACCAGATTCTGCACCAACACACCCAAAGCATTCAACAATTCCGACTGCTCAAAGAGTGATATTAGATAACTTTTTCATTACCCATGCTAAGCCCACATATGCCCATCTTGCCAAAACCAGCTTCAACCTCCAACCAGTGCAGGAGGCTGCGGGCTTCCTCAATAGTGGCTCTTCCTAACAGTAGCAAGTCACTCACGCATAGAAGCTTTGCACCACGTTGCAGTCCAGGTCGTCGATGTCCATAGAATGGGCTGTAGGACATTAAAACCAGAAATTATAAAAAGATTGCACAATTTTTGCATTAAAACAAAGTCTTTTTCCCTTTTTTAGCTTGACAGTAGACATGCAGCAATGCTCACCTCTCAAGCACCATTGTTGCTATGTTTTGCTTCAACAACGGACCACCAAGCCAGAGCCGTCGCTCAAATGTATGATCCCCAGTGCCTACACAATATTGAAATTGAGTTATTTGAGTTCATGAAACCCAGATCTATGGATGCTCAAGTAAGGAAACATAATTAAAGGTGGTATGAGAAGGACGGGAAGATCCAAGGTGACTTGGATGGAGATTGCATGGAAGGATATCAAAAAACTAGGCATAACATCAGAAGAAAGTTTAAATAGGAATACTTATCAAATGAGGATCCATAAACCTGAACCTGAATAGATGGGAAAAGGATAGATGGTTGTAGTTATGGTATGAGTTCATAATAGGCCAAAGATTTCATGCAGGTTTGCATTATAATAAGGGCACATATGCCTACCAGGTATATCAGGAGAAGACAAAGTGCCTAGGATACACTTCATATGTCACTTAGAAAAGGAACCAACCTCATTTTATATTTCCTTGTTCGTATATAGGACCACTCATGGGCTCACATGTAGAACAACTAGGAGTGCTCCAAGTTCCATTAGCAAGTTCCTCAAACAATTTGAATGGTGTTTGGATTGAAAGAGAAGGATGCAGAAACATGGAATCTCATGTCCTGTACAACTTGGTGGGAGGTTTGTGTGCAATAAATACAACAACTTTTATTGAGTGTCAATCAAAGGAGCTGATTTAGATAAGGGTTGCATAGTGGATCTTTCAGGTAGAACATTCGTTCTTCTAGTTGCTGCTTTTTCTAGGACTTGTTGCAGTTTCGAGATTTTTCAGTTTCACTTTTTCTCACAAAAAGACAAGCGCTAGTAATGGAGGACATCTTGCAGTCTCATTGCTTCAAATATATTCTTCAGAACTGCAAATTATTTTCGTATTTATTTTCCAGTTAGAAGCAGTCAGCTTTGCTATTGAATTTATACTTATTTTCATTTTCAGTATCTTAGAACTTCTTCTTGCAGTTTGTGGTTTTTAACACAAGGGCCTATATCAAATTTATTTCTAATCAAGATTTCCATGAATCAGTCTTTATCCTTCTGTGCATTGCCACATTACACAATTAATCCCATGATTTTTTTTTTTTTTTTTTGCTCCTTAACTCGTAAGTTAGAAATTTAGAGGAAAAAAACATGAAAAATTAAATGCGAAAAGGCGTCACATAATGAGGAACTGAAGCTGAATTAATTTGGATCTTGTGTTGATAAACAATTTGGCCTATCAACGAAGAGCAGCTTATTGTGTCAACAGTACTAATCAATTGAAATTAATATCAACAAGCAATAAATATTTTACTTGGAAGCGTAAGGCAAGGTGACAATGACAAAAATATTTCTTACCCAGGCAGAATATCCTCTTGATGGATTGCGGCAGTGAAAGGATATAGTCTAATTAAGAAATGAAAGGTACACCACAGTTACCAGAAGAAATTGAACTTGTTGGTTATTGTAGTCAACATAGAGAAGATGTGATGATTGCCAATGTATAGAAGAGCTCAAGCCAATGAAACTGGAATAAGAATAGGTGTTCTGAATGAAGTAACTTTTACAGAGATGATCATTTCAATATGTTGCTCTTTCTAAAGTACCAAGGTGCACTCTGTTCCACCAGTGGGTTGTATGCTAGAGAGAAATTGATAATAAAAGAATAGAACTAAGCCATGAGCAGAACTTCACCTCTCAAAACAACAACACAAGTAGATGATAGATTGTCAAGAAATACCAAAGCAACAAAAAAATAGAAAAATAAAAACAAAATTTGCTTCCAGCAAAAAGTTAATTTTCAAACACCGCACCTGCCCCAAGCCCAGGCATATCATCACATGAAACAACAAATATAAACCTATGCTGCTGCAGAAGCACTACCCTTTATGGCATAAATTCTTTCATTTTACCAAAGACTACAATTACTTTAAAAGAACCTCCAGTTATTCCATTCAATATGAAATTAAAGTGAAATGTTCAGTATGTGAAAATAGTTTGAAATTAAGGAAAAGAGATGTTCCTAAATAAATTGCACATCAAAGCTTCAACAGCATCATGTTCAGTAGAGTTGTAGTGCAATATGACCAGAGGATCTATTTCAGAACAAAAATCTAGCAAAGATAGGATGACCGCAAGAAGCACCAAGAGGATCATCAAAAGTTGCATCAGTTATAAGTTTTAGAAGCATGCGTTAAATCAACAGAAATGTGCTGGGACAACATGAGCCAGATTCTTCCTATTTCCTTAAAAAAATCAAGAAAACACATGCCAGATTCTTACGGCTATACTATGCAAATGTATTGCTAAAACAATCATAGCAACTTCCATCCAGTCAAATCTCAGCCTACAAGGGCAAAGTAATGCAAACCTAAAGATTTGTAGATGATATTTAAACAATTGACATAAGATTATACTGACACAAACAGAAAAATCAGTTACTTTGACAACAACAAATGGAGTGAAGTTCTGTGCTACAATTAATATGAAATACACATCTATTCGACAGAATCTACCATGCTAGGTGAACCATGCAAGCCATCGGCTACAATAATATGAAATACACATCAGACATGTCAGTGACACGTTTTGAAACCAATAAAATGACATCAGTTACCTGCTAGGAGAATATGGAATACGTATTAGACATGTCATAGAGACATTTTGAAACCAACAAAAGACATCAGTTACCTGCTAGGTGAACCACGCAAGCCATCTTCTGTGGTCGAACAAACTTTGGTGCAAGGAAAGCAACCCTTGCATTGTGACTCTCAGGAGGCAATGCATTAATTAGTTGCTCATCACAAGGCGTCCTGAAAACTCCCTCCCTCAGGCGTGCATTCTTTGTCTCCCATACTGTTTTCCAGATAGGCTGGACCAGATTGGGTGGCCAATTCTGGGCGGCAGCTTCTGGAAAGAGCTGCTTTACCATTCTCTCCAAGAGATCAAGCTTGCTCCCACCCCATCCCCGTGAGAAAAATGGGGTGCTTAATTTTGTCCGGTGGAGAAATGCCCCATAGATGTGGTCCAATACATAATGGAGAACACCTAGGTTTACAGATACCATCTCTAAACAAAGTCACACGACCTCAAATGAACAATCTTACAGAAAACATTCCAGTCTTGATCCAGTCCACTGCAAAATCTTAAATTTGGTTATAAAACTAGCTAAGAGAAGATAACCTAAAACTTCAAAATCAAAATAGTTTTAGTTAGATTAACACGCAAGGCCTTCCTATATACTAGAAACCTTAAAGGAAGAAATATACACTATCAACAAAACAGTTATCATAGACTAGAAAACCCTAACAAAAAATAAAAAAAAGAAAGCACATCTAACAGGATAGAAACCATAAAAACATCAGGAAGAAACATAAGAATTGGATAAAAGGTCGGTAATGTCATATATGCTAAAATTAAAACAACAGTATGATTTTCAGCTGAAGCAATCCCTCAATACTCATGCATGGCTGTGCAATGACATATTGTATGTCATCTTATTTAGGAAAAAGAGAAAAACATAAGGCATCTTTAAGGAGCAGAAAAATACAGAGTTTCACCGAACAATCATGAATCAATGTCACTAACCCTATGTTTGGTTAGGGTCATGAGAGGGAAGGATGGATGAGGTTGGAAGGATGAATGATTTTCATCCACTGTTTGGTTCAAAGGGTTATAAAAAGAATGAATGAAAAAGTATGATTCTTCATCCATCCTGGCCCATCAATTTGCATCCTCATTTTGATTTTAGTTCATAATTTCGATAATTATAATTAAATAACTAAAATTATCTTCAATTTCTTTATTTTTATTTACTATTTTTAATTAACTATTTATATAGTATTAATTAATTATTAAATTAAATTATAAATTAAGTAGTTATTTATATTATTAATGAAATTAATTATTAAATTAAATTATAAACTAGTTAGTTATTTATATAATTAATTCATTAATAATTTAATTATAAAATTATTTTTTAAATTAAATTAAACTAAAATTAAATATTTATATAATTTTTTATATAATTATATATTATAATGATTATAAGTTTATATATTATTTACTTATTTAGTATAAATTAGTATAATAAATTGATAATAGTAATATTTTTTTTTCAAAGAATAGTTTAGTAAAAATGTATCATCCATCCTTCTTTTTATTCCTCCTATACTAAATAGAGGAGGGAATCACTTTTATTCATCCTTTTATATTTTACCAAATATATGAAAGGATGGATGATCCTCCTTCCATCCTCACCCTCATCCATCCTTCCTCTTTCATGCATCTTTTTTCAATCCATCCTTCGTACCAAACAGAGCATACAGCTGAGACATGACAGCAATGTGATTAAAAGTGCCAGCTAAATAATTGGGGAAGCAAATGCTCCCACACCATCCAAATTGAGAACTAATACTCCCCGTTCTGGAAATAAGTGGGCTAGAGACATTCTTGAAAAACTCTTACAATGCAGAAACACACCAAAGTTGAGCAACAAAACTGATTAATTGGATGATATCTACAAAATTTCAAAAAAGAAAGGGTTCAAATATCAAGAACTTGAACAATCAAATCAATCAGCAAATAGAATTCCTATTTGAACCAACGCAACTATAGGTTTTGTTTTCGGTCACTTTGAGCAAAGGGGCGATCCAGAAACATCTAACCAAGATAGGGACTTTCTTTATCTTTAAAGAAAAAAAGAAAAGCAAAGATTATCAGACCGAGATCATCTAAAGATGGCAAACATTGCCTACATTGCAGCCAGCACGCCTAATGTATAGTCATGTACACTTAAACACTACCTGAAACAGCTTTTAGACTGCAAAAAAAAAAAGGCAAAAAAAAGTTTTAAGCCTAATAATAAACAAGATGACATCCTGTAAAATCTATATTGTGCAAAAGCTTGAAAGAAAAAAAAAAACCTAAATCTTATGGACAACCACAACGAATTCCATCAACATGCAACTTGATCCCCTGCCTCACAAATCAATAAATTTTCCAACCAAAACTCACTTCCAAGTGACATAAAGCTTGCTAGGAAGCCAAATAATCGTAACACTGAAGAAAAAATGGCGACCCTCCAACGGAACAATACTAATGGTCTTAGCAGCACCCAGGTAGACATCCAAATATCGCTCCAGAGAAGAAAGTTAACCTACTTCTCTAAAATCTTTAAAAAAATCCGACATTGCTTAAAATTGATCAAAAATCCCTCTCGAATTCAGCAACATCTTCCATAATACACACGCAAAGCACAACAATCACCAAAAATCACGCAAATCAGAAGAAAAGAAGGCGTTCCAATGCAATGCCTTGCGAATCGAGAACCTGGATTCTTACCTGCAACGAATAGGCGATCCTCCCAGCTACGAATCGCGGAAAAAATCCAACCTTTGCTCCAGAAGTCTATCGGAAGCCCAAACGAAATCGAAGAAATCGGCGATTGGGAATTGAAGAAAGAAAGTTAGGGGGATCCAATGGGGCGCATTAAGGGCAAGAGAGAAAACCGATCCACCATAAAATCCAACGGACCCCGAGAAAAAAAACCTGGGATCAGGAGTAGACGATTGGATAATTCCCGAGGGCGAGGGAGGACCGAGGGAGCCGTACGATGGCGGAGCCATCGTGGATCCCACGAGGACCGCATTTCACTGTTTCCTGTTTGGAGCGGCCCACCAGATTCTGACAGGAGCGACGAGTCGAGGCCTATTCCTGAGGCGAAATTGGAAGAGTTACAGGGCCTGAGAAATTCATCGATTTCTTGTGGGCCCTTCCTCGGAAAAAAGGGATTTTCTTAGGGGATCCGTATTGTTTTTTTTTTTTGGTAAACTAGGGATCCGTATTGTTTGATGTAGGCAACAACGGGTCCGTTTCTTAACGATGTCCAGTTTAAGATTCTGCGTCTTTTTCACATTAGCTTTCCTTTCCGTTGAAAGCAAATCTATCTGAAAATCTCCTCAAAAATTTTTGATCCATAGTTCATCCTCAGATCATATGCAACTATGGGTGAGTAAGAAGAAACGTAGGAGATATTTTAGACGACCTGATAAGTCCATCCTTTAAAGTTTTTATGGTTGCTTTTGTAAATTATTATCATTAAATTATCAATATATATTTGATATATATATATTATATTATAAAAAAATAATTAAAAATTTTAATTGACATATTTAATATGATAATTAGATTATCGATCATATAAAATTAAATTTTTAAAATGTTACTAGTAATGTTACTTTTCTTCTCGATGCAAAAGGTATGTATATATATATATATATATATATATATATATATATATATATATATATTTATATATTATTTATATATAAATATTATATATATATAGCAATTTGGATAGCCATCCCTCTCAAAGATGATGTAAATTATCTTCTGAAAGATAATATAGATTGCTAAGACAATCTGAATTGTCACTCATAAAGCATACCAAATATAATAATCAAATAGACCCATTTTAAATTACTAACAATCTGGATAAAATACTTGCTAATGAAGCTAAAAAATAATGGTTATACAGAAAGCCACGGGTTTAATGTAGTATTGGCCTATGATCATGTGTAAAGATACATGATCAATACAGTGTTCTGCTACTCATACCATATAAAATACTTATAATTGTTCATTTTATGTACCTTGATACATGAACGCTGAACAGCATAGAATCAGACAATCATGTAAATGCTGGAAATATGCGGCTATGAGATGTTTTCAGATTGTTTGCTAAGTTCAGTCAGAGAAACCTCTCATTGTTTGCCTCCATTATGAACTACTCTCACCTGGAACTCCAATATACGTTCCTCCTTGGTATTATACTGATGTTCCGAGGGATCAGAAGCACTCTCGTAGCAATCTATCTTTTGGTGCTACCGGTAGAATAATTCGTATAGCTAAAGATGATTAGTCTTGGACTTGGATTAATCATGAAGCAGGAAAGATTGTATAGATGTATCAAATTATTGCGAATGTAAAATCGTAAATAACCATTCAGATATGTCATCTTTGTAATAATACTTTATGGTTTTACAATACAGACTACTCTTCTGCAACTTGGAAAACTACCAGCTTACAGGTACCTTCCCCTTTACACCACTCCCAATTTACGGACTTGAATCCTATGGCTTATGTATGTCTTGTAAATAACAGCATCTTAAATTTACCATTTTTATTCAAAGCTAATCGCGTGGATCTGAGGGCTCGTGGAGTTCCATTAATCAATGGCGGGTTTTCGTGCCGGGAAGCTTGATGATGAGTCGAAAACATTCTTTTTCTTTGTTTTTTAAAACTAATGAGAGAGAGAGGATTTTATTAGAAGTTTGCCACCCATCCACTTGTCTAAGCGGCATGAAGCGATATTACCCAAGCAATTACTGTATCCTTTGCTACACATTTATTTATTTTTTCCGTACCTCCGGCGAAGAGTGAATGCCAACCGACTAAACCTTTAAATCCAATTCTTCAACTAAAGTATGCGGACAATTCGCAAAAACGAAGATACCAATTAAGTTTAATTTTTTTGTTTTTTTTTTTTTTTAATGAAAGTTTCGCAGTTTTAGTTGGCAGAAGTTCCTGGTAGGCCTAGTCGTCCTCGGTCAATTTTTCACGCAAGAAGCACTTCACGATTTGCTTGAACAGTCCCTTTCAGAATAGAAGACACGGAGAAGTAATTATTTTGAGAGTTTAATCGGCGATGCATAAAGTAGCATACACCATTAAGTGATCTAAACTCCTCACGAACAATTAGTACAGCAAATAACCTTCCATCCAACTTATTGCTCCTTATATATATAGTAGACATACGACGTCAATAATTAAGGTGGTTTGCTGCTCCCCAGGAAACTCATCATGCATCAAAAGAACAACATCAGACCCCTTTGCTTAGACCTCAGAATTACCTGCACGTACCACAAGGAAACCACCAAAAGCTTATCTGTTTGGTCTCAAAAATCTATTGACATAAGCTAAACACAAATCAAGCCAGTGAAGTGTACGAGATTTAATAATAAAAGCATAAACTTGTTATAGCGAATCTATCTAGCAAACAAGTAACAACAACCATCTGATGCATTATCAGCTAGCTGTTATCATGAGGAGGAGGAAGATAGTTTACATGGCTCAAAGTTGACAGTGCATTTGACGGGGAGCTGCATGGCCATATAGCGATCGACACCGGTGACGGGTGGTCCGTTGACGAGTGCACAAAGGCAGGGCTGCCTCAAAGTCTTGACAGCATTGCAGCATGCTTCACTTGGTGGTGCTGGATTGAAGGATGCGACCGCCAGCCTGCACGGCATCAGCTGCACCAGGGCTGAGAAGAAGGTTCTTGGGCACGCCTGGCCTGATGCAATGCCTAGCAAGCCTACAGACAACACTAGCATAACAAGCCAAACTCTGGCCATGGTGATCTTGGTAGCAGCACCAGACTTCATGCCTGCTCTCACCGAGTTAGCTAACAGATCAGTGCGTTCTGAGATGCGGTATTGAGCGAGGTTGCGAGGGTGGTTAAATAGATTAATTAGGGCTGTGAAGTGCCTGAATTCGAGGAATTCTTGTTGTTGAGTTGGTGCCGGTGCTGATTTGCGTGTATCAGGCTGTATTGATTGCATGAGGTTGGATGGGCGGTTGAGAGTTGTCGTTGTGTTCATATTTCATGAGGGATAATTTTGACGGGGAGGGGAGTGAGTGGGAAGAGATTGATCAATGTTTACATGGGAGAAGTTGTCAGGAGGAAGTTATTGGTAGGATTCTCATATAAATTTAGTCGGTCGATCCATGTAACAATGATGTATTATTGATCATAAGCAATATGATGACAATAATATGGTTCCATCAAATAAATCTAAAACAATCACATCTCAATTAGTTATGTAGGAATGCATATGCTTAAAGGTCAAAACTAGGTTGTGCTTCTCTGCTATACATTGCATCATCTAGAAATGCTTGACAATGTCTGTCATGCATAAAGGTATAGACCAAGGAGGTCAGAGGAATTGCGTGGAGCCAATTATTTTGGAATTATGATCGGTGTAACAACGCCATAAAAACTTGAACTGCAATTGGTTTTCTAAGCATTCATTTGAATTTGGCTGTTTTTAACATGACTAATTTTAAACTCATCTTGCTCTGTGCTTATAAGCTGCTAAATTATGGGGAGTGGTTTCGGTGACATCCTGCCTCGGAGAATCAGATTTTGAAGTATATAGCGACCAAATATTCCCATAAACTAATTTCATCTTGTGGGTTTCCATTGATGGTAATTATCTTTTTTTGTTTTGAGGACAGCATGCATGGTACGTAATTATCACTCCAACGACAACACCCTTTGGTGATGGAATTTGAGTGGTTAACACAATTTCCATTTCATCGATTAGAATTATGGTTACAAACTTTTGAACTCCAATGATGTTTGTGAGTAAATCTGAAGCCCGGTCCCTTCATCTACCATTATGTGTTTATCCATTTTTAGTTCTTTATGCCCTTTCTTGGTTTCTTAAACAGGTAATTGAGCACTACTCTGAGAATTAAAATATCGATGCATCCTATTAAGAGTTTTCTTATGATGATGTTTGACAAGCAATTAAACTTGTGGAAGTCGAGTTGATGATGAGTTGTAAGTCTTAGCTTGAGGTTGCACCACTTTTTAGTTGAGAAATCAATTTTCTCTCACTTTTTATCCAACAAATAATAAATAATGAAAAAGGTCATCAATCTCTTGAGTTTCGGTTACTTGTTTGCCTCCACTCGCTTAAGTTTACAGGTTCACATCCTACCGGTCATCAAACTTTAGTTAATCTACTGAACATAATCTAACGTGCAAACTTTCAAGGACAAAAGCAGAGAAGCGGTCACCCCGTTGCTGTTAGACAGAAGAAGCCATGAAAGTATGTCTCAGAACTTGAGGTTTATATCCATATTCATCCTTTGTTCAGACTAGCGCATCTATTTCTTCTTTAAGGATGGTCTCGAGGACGAGAAGAAACAACGGAGAACGCAAGGTTTTCTGTTTGTCGTGATCATTAAGTCATCATGAGCTGTCGTGAATTCTTGTCTTGTTGGTCCCACTCATACACCAAATCGTCAACCATTGTACTTGTTTATTATTAAAAAGACAAACGGCCGCTGGAGCCCAAGACCGAGTCGTCTCCTGCTTATGAAAACTAGCCATCCCAAGCAGCTGAGACAAGTGAATGAGTCCTGCAATTGTGAGGGGTGATCAGTCCAGTGGATTACTTTGGCAATGCAAATCATTATCTTGCAGCTGAGAAGGTAATTTGAGCCAGGTCTACTAAAAATTGTGATGTGGTATGACTTGTTATTTTTCGTCCTCTGACCTTCTAAATAAGATTCTGTCCCCGG
Source organism: Cocos nucifera (assembly GCA_006176705.1). Lineage (NCBI taxonomy): Eukaryota > Viridiplantae > Streptophyta > Magnoliopsida > Arecales > Arecaceae > Cocos > Cocos nucifera. The sequence continues at coordinate 1,499,080 of QRFJ01000090.1, read as the reverse complement.
TACTTTCATTCTAAACGCAGATTGAGTATTTAATTTCTCGATTCACGAATAGATGGAAAGGCATCACTTTTGAAACAAGTAATTCAGCTCATAAAAAAAGAAATTTCTGGTAGAATTAAACAAAAATTTTTAAAAAAAAATAGTAAAATTGGTAGTCATTTGTGGAATGGGTTTAGCTCACCACCAATGGCAGTCGTTAAGAAATTATACCTTAATGCATCACATGCAGCAATATGGTTGGGCACCACACTAATCATCATGATTTATTTTTATGGGCCAATCATCAAAATAAGTACATAATAAACAGACTTTATAGAAAATCATAGTTTAGTGCATTTTGTCTTTAGTAATTGTTCATGTTCTCATCGTTTTTTCAATCATTACTTCAGCCGCCCTAAGGATGAGAAAGCTAGTTATTTGTCTCAGAGCCTTCTCAAAGGCCCATAAGAACCAGCTCTCCAATTTCCTCCTCCATCTCCAAAAGTCTCTACATCAAACTCCCATACCAAAACCACTCACCATGGGCGGAGAAGACCTCAAATCTTATGCCATCCTTTCCTTCGTATGTATCATCTCCATCTACATCATCCGCGCCCTCTTCCTCAAGTCCCGCACCCGTTTCCGCCTTCCACCAAGCTTAAGCCCGTTCGCCCTGCCCATCATCGGCCACCTCTACCTACTTGCCCCCATCCCTCATCAAGCCCTCTACAAGCTTTCCCAACGCTACGGCCCCCTGATCCACCTCCGACTTGGCTCGGTCCCATGCGTCGTGGCATGCTCGGCCGAGACAGCCAAAGAGTTCCTGAGGACGCATGATCTCGCCTTCTCCGACCGTCCTCAATCCAAGGCGGTCAGCTACCTCACCTACGGCTCCGCTGACTTCTCCTTCGCCCCCTACGGCCCTTACTGGAAGTTCATGAAGAAGCTCTGCATGTCGGAACTCCTCGGGGGGCGAACGCTGCAGCAACTCCTACCAATAAGGCGTGAGGAGATACAGCGGCTCTTACAAGCCGTGAACAAGATGTCCGAGGAACGGAAAGCTGTGGACATGGGTTCGGAGCTCATTAGGCTAACCAACAATGTCATTTCCCGGATGACAATGAGCCGGAGATGTTCGGGGTCCGATGGGGAGGCCGAGGAGGCGAGGAAGTTGGTCGAGGAAACTGCGGAGCTCACAGGGAAGTTTAATTTGGCTGATTATATTGGATTCTGCAAGAATTTGGACTTGCAGGGGTTCGATAAGAGACTCGAGGACCTTCGTCGCCGGTTTGATGGGATGATGGAGAGGATAATGAAGGAGAAGGAGGCGGCAAGGAAGGAGATGAGAAATGGGGATAGAGCGAAGGATTTGCTTGATATATTGCTTGATATATCGGAGGATGAGACCGCGGAAGTGAAGCTGAGCAGAGAAAACATCAAGGCTTTCATTCTGGTATGACCGTCGGAATCCCCCGCCTCTTTCGCTCTTATTGGATTTTGTTGGCGTGGATGCGTGAATGCGTACAGAGCTTGGGCTAGATCCAGCTGAAAGTCTTCAGCAGGTTCTTTTATTAGTGAAAGTTTGATTTGCAATAACAAATCTCAACGTTTTTCTCAAATGATTTCTGCATTAAAAACATATAATTCATGAAAACTTTGTTGCACCATCCATGGTTTGAAACACATGAATATATGTAATATATTGAATGTTTATCAGTTTAACTAGCATGCTTGTAAACTTTTGATCATCATGATATACCACGACGTATGAATTAGAGTTTATAATAGATCTATTTATACAAAAATTTTCACTCATTTAGAAACAATTCGGTTTGGCAGGATATCTTTGCTGCCGGTACCGACACGTCGGCAATTACGATAGAATGGGCATTAGCAGAGTTAATCAATCATCCCACCATACTACAAAAGGCAGGAGAAGAGATTGATGCAGTCATCGGCAAGAATAGGCTGGTCGAGGAGTCGGACATCCCCGACCTCCCATACCTCCAAGCGATCGTGAAGGAGACGCTGAGGCTCCATCCAACGGGCCCGATGATCGTTCGAGAATCGACCAAGGATTGCATGATCAATGGGTACAACATCCCTGCAAACACAAGGCTCTACGTCAACGTATGGGCCATTGGAAGGGACCCCAACCACTGGGTTGAGCCACTTAAATTCCGGCCAGAAAGATTTATGGAAGGTGAACAAAGTATGATTGATGTCAGAGGGCAACACTACCACTTGATACCATTTGGGAGTGGAAGAAGGGTCTGCCCTGGTACTTCATTAGCACTACAGATCATCCAGCCAGTTCTCGGTGCCCTGATCCAGTGCTTCGAATGGAAGGTGAATGGCAGTGGAACTGTGGACATGACGGAGGGACCAGGCTTGACACTTCCAAGGGCACAAGCACTGGTGTGCACCGCAGAGCCACGCTTGAATCCATTGCCATTCCTTTAAAAAATGTGTTCTTCGCTTTACAACGTTGAAGTAATCTTGGCAACACCATCTTTGCAGTTGGAATCCTACTTTTGATTAGTCGAGCGTGTCTTAGGCTTTTAGCTGCTGTGCAAATGCTGTCATTATAAGGAATTATGGGCGTACATAATTTAGAACTTTGAGAGACAAGGTTTGATCATTTGATCTCATGGAGGAAACCAGACTTCCAAAAAAAAAAAAAGAAACCAACTACATCGAGATATGGTTAATCTCAATTCCAGAAACAATATAACTCACTTGCTCAAAGTAAACAACAATATAATTCAATACAAAATTGCATCTATTATGCTCTCATGTACCGAAATCAAAGCTGGAAAAAACAAAGATTAACAACAGAAGCTAAATTGCAATGGAACCATTACAAGAGCCAACATCCTTGTTTTATAAGTTATGCTAGCTATTCTCCACGCAGCTCTTGGCCAACGATGGCCGAACTTGATCCCGACATAGCACATTGCATCCCAACCACATGGTACCAAGCTAATGAACATGTAAATCCTAGCCTCGAAATATTACCCCACGGGCAGTTATAATTCAAATACTTTACTTGACCTAATTCAGGCTCAAATATAGCCGATCATCATCAATTTCAGTTTTTGGATCCAAAACCAAAATCCAATGACCTGATCTCACTACTCTCGTTCTCTCAGAACATTCATCATACATATTATCGGCAAGATAAAGCCCTTGAGCAAAATGTCCTAGCCACTGGACCAAGATTCAGAGGCTGAATTCATGATTCGATTAGCAAACAAAACAGAGAGATCCTTTACACCAGAGAACCACGGAAGCAAGGGAAGAACAAAAAAGAAAATCCAAAAATGCTGAAAGAAAGAAAATGGAAACAAAATATCCGATTTTTTTAAAGCGCGCGCTACGGCGAGCTGGATGCAGGCTGGCATAATGGTGACGTGCTTGACTTGGATAGCGCAGAGGTTGGTACCCTCAGAGAGCCCGACCAAATCGGACTCGGCGACCTCCCAGAGGGAAGCTGACGTCGGTCTTGGAATCCTTGCGGCGTATCGCGCCTGCCGTTCCAGCCAATCAGGTCTTGTTTGGGCTAGCCTGTTCCGCTGTGTTGTTCGCTCTTATCTTGTGCTTTAAATTGCAATCCGAGGAACAATAGATTTTGGCCGGTGGCCGCCATGAGTGTTGTGGATTTAGAATCTCGGATGGGCACGAATGAAGATGGGTTCTTCCAGCAGCACGACATCGTTTTTAATTAACCTGCATGACTAAACGAAGGAAAGGCGAATTTTGCGGCATCAAAACAGTGGACAACTGACAAAATTCTCATATTTTCAATTTTTCTTAAGATAAATCATGCTCCATCTTTAGTACCGTATTTTTTCAAAGTCTGAGAATATATTTTGGCTCCACAACATCCAAAGATCAGCACCTTTCTCTAGAACTTTGTCTCCTCTCTAATCAGGTGTCAACTGATTGCTGTCTAAAATGAGCCTTTTTCTCATAGTAAATTTTTTTTTTCTTTTGATTTTTTGTTCTATCATGTAACTTGTCTATATCCCTTTTGATTTCAGTATTCCCTACTTCTCTCCTCTGTAGATATCATACTCAAACTTTTACTTGTAATAAATTAGGATGGCACTCTACCTCCCTATCCCTCAAAAAAAAAAAAAAAAAAAAAAATGTCGTCCTTGATGGTGTGCAGTTCACGGCTCACCTATGGACATCAGTTGTGCGAGTTACAATTGACCTAGGCAACAAATTTATGGGAAGTGAGTCATATCGTTTGATATGGCCAAAACTGGTCGGACTCACCGTCTAATTGCTAGACAACACATGACGCACACCTTGAAAATACTAGGTAAATTGTGAGGAACAGTGAATTATAACCCCACACAATTAAAGGTACAGTTAAAGATGGGTGGCTATAGCTCGTCCGTTGGTCCCGAATTTAAGATGTAATGGAATCCTATCCTCATCTCCTTTCATCCTGTTGTTCTACAAAATTCTATTTAACTTAAGCATCTCGCCAGATCAGATCCGACCATCCTTTGAACTTTTTGGCTCGTAGGCCATACTTTTACTCTAAACAGGTTGGCCAATCTACGCCCGTTTGCCACTGCATCAGATCGAATTTTAGACAGCAACATATTCATTATTCTTTATGAATGATGATTTATATAATTAACTAGCTAGCAAAACTAATTTTGTGAAGCTGTTTCATTATTGGCCATCTTTTAACGGTGTTAATTACGATCATGGCATAGTGTACTCTGGCTACATCCCCGCTTGCTCGATAGCATGTTACATGTCTATGCCCATCTTTACCGTCGTGTCACGTATGTAAATTCCACGTAACAAAACACGAGGCATGCCACCATCTCGACATGCATAATTTTAGCTTCCTCACCAGGTGCTAGATGGCCCCAACGGGGAAGACTTCGCGAGTTGGCAGGATGGAGAGGTCATCAATGATGCTGGCACCAAATTAAGGTGTTGACGATGCTAATGGGTGTGGGCTTAGGTTGTGATTGATCTTTCTCCATGAAATTGTCCGTTGGATCATGCCTCACATATATCTTTCTCATTCATGATGCTGCACGGCTCTCAAGGTGATGCATGATTCTCGATGGATTCACGTGAAGGAAGATGAAAATCTTTCTTTCACGCAAAGGATACAAACCCAAAAAATTATTCCCTACTCATGCATGCCACTAATTACAATGACTCGTTCCTACAGACTATCCATTTCTGAAGCACATATATCAATTCATCACATAGAAATAATCGGTAATGATTGATGGCGCACACAGCAAGATGGTACGCATGCCGTGCCGGAAGTAATTTCTCCTCACCGAGTGAGTGCAGGTTGCCAACTTTTAGGTGCGGCTACGATTGGATGAATGCTTGCAGCCGTCTTTTCTGGACCGGTGCCAAACGATTCGATGATGACGTTGGGGGCCGAAAGTGATGATCTATAGCCGGAGGAGGACAACTTTTCCTACTTCTTTTCACTCGACATGTAAGGACTTGCATGGTTCAAGAAATATACATCTTCTGTCGATCATGCAAAACTCCTTTTAAGGCATGGAGACGAGTAACCAAATATTATGTGGTTCAGGTGGTTTATACTTTATAGAAGACGCATGCAAAAAGTAGAAGCATATGTTTCAAGAAAAAATTTGAGAGCATTCCTCTGGAAAATAGGTGTTGGGATCGACCTCCAAGCGGGCGCCGAGAGCATCACAAACAAACGAAAATTATCTAAGTTGGAAAATATATGGCTAACCTCTCCGTTGGATAGAACCAACACACGCCAATCATGACAGAAAAGGTTAGATAGGTACCGTACCGAATTTTTCCACGGTTTTTTCCAATATCACAAGTAGTAGAGTCAAACCAACAGATAACCTATGCGAACAGCCAAATAGGCCCTCATCCATCCTTCAAACCATTACTTGCAAGCGTGAGTCTTGCAGTAGCCAAAAGAGTCCAAGATGACATGTGCATAACTATACAAAAAGTTCATTCTCTCAGCACTCAAGAACCCTCTTTCAGGCCGGTTGTAGCTTTCAATTTACAACAGGAACCAGTTAGCATACATAATAATTCCTAAGATTCTAAGACCACATCAGAGCTAGACAGCCGATGCTCGTTTCCATAAATATCCTCATGAATGCATCAAGCACCAAGGGAGAACGATAACTGCTAACGTGGAGGCAAGGATCTTCCCACATATCACTCCCATACAGTAGAAGCTGGCATGGTTGAAGAAGATCATACCCAATTATTTGGAAGTGAGAAGTTGTGAAATCTGAAGGACACATCCCCTGCCGTGTCCCTACTGAGCTCCGCCCCGGATCCATCACCAAAGACCAAGTTCATCGGCACTTCATCTACTGGAGGTGGCGGCACAAATGATGGTGGAGGTGCCGGAGGCTCGGACCGTTCGACCCCTCTGCTAAGATTGGATGGAGACGTCTCCCACATGAGCACATGGAGTAAAATGGGCCTCAATGCATGGCGGTGCAGCGAGAGCTTTTGGCTGAGAGAGACGGTATCAAAGCATCGGATGGCTCCCGAGGTGGAAACCATCCAAGGAAGCACCTTCTCGTTCCCAAGCCTTGAGATCACCAACAGCTTCGATGCTCTTGTTGCTTCTCTATACAGCTCCCTGAGCCCTGATCGAGATGCAGGCACTCCTGTGCTGTCGTCGTCTGTTACTGATGATATGTAGATAAAACCCTGTAAACAGAAGAAATCAAGCTTAAAACAGCTAGCATAGCTCATCCATAATTTTTAAGTAGTGTCAAAAGAAGTCCACACCATTATATGGATGGATATTCTCCGGAAACTGAGCTGTGTTCCAAGCATGGCCATAAGAATAAAAATGAAAACTCATGAAAATTTAGTGCAGGAAAACCAGCATTCAAAGAGAAGTAAAATTTTATATACCTATAAGCTAGCATGATATTAAACAATGTTGATAGCAGCAAAGGCAACAATAAAAATAATATATTCGTGAATAAATTATGAATAATATGCGAAGTATATGTAAATACTGTGTACTCAGGTCGATTCAATCATTCAGGGACATCTCGAAAAGGAAAATGACAAACAAATGTACGTGATGGGAAAACCATCAAGTGTTTAGAGAATATGGCGATAAAGTTCTTGAGCCTTGCAACAGTGGAGATGAATAGCTTATAAAACCTAGGGAGAGAACATGACCCATGCATGCACGGGAATGACGCATTAGAATAGAAACATCTAACAGAAAATAGCCAAAAGGAGCAAGAGAATACTTCTTCGGTGCGACTAATTGCAAAGCCCAGCCTGGTATCGCCTTCCTCTAGTTTGATCTCCACTGCCATTTCTCCTGCTGCCGGGGTGTACCAGAGCCGAGCCGCCCTAACCACCCCAATGTCCACACCATGGTAATCCTCAAACCCATACAGGCTCACGTTTGCCAAGTTTGAAAGGTCGGCCAGCGAGCCCATGTTTACAGTAGAGGAGGCCGTCTCTCCAGAGATCTGTCAACATAAAAAGCATTCTTTTTTTTCTCACTCACAAATTATGAGAAAAAGTCTCACCACAGGATGTTATTGAGATCCCAGGCCTTAAATTTAAATTACCTTGGTGAGGAGGGCTTCTGTCTGGATATTCATGAACGCAATGGGAACCCCAGAGGCCTGGGAGGAATTGAGCCAAGCATTGGCCCGGGCTAAGGTGTCCTCGAGAGAGTTGTAGCGAGTGGCGGAAGGGTGCGATGCCTTTGGAAGTACAAGCAGCGACAGGAAGCAGCTCGAGTTTGGTATGGGCATCGATTCCCTCATCTTCTTCTCCCAAGGATATGACACATAACCGTCTTGGAGCTGCGCTTTGTCCAGTGCGCACGCCACCCTCGAGCTCCTCGAGCCTTCTCAAATGGAGATTAAATGCATTAGCGTGAGCTTGCACAAGATACGAAAGTAGAAGTCCAACTGTGAAGAGACTTCGAGGTGTCGGCCTCGTGGCATCATTTGGAGAGGTAGGCAAGAGTTATTTACCCTTGGCAGCTCTTTCAGCCAATAATGGAGGAGTCGGTGATTGGTGGAAAGAGAAAAGTTGAGAGTAGGGTTGTAGTTGACTAATTTATGGAGTACAGTTTTTTTTAACAGATATTGGAGGTACGGTAGCAGGCAGGATAATTCCTGCCCCATGTTTGCCTAAACAATGAATAAAGAAATAGGCAATTTTTAATACATTGATGCATCTAGAAGACTATGACTAATTTTCGTCCATGCTCAAGGTATGGTTAATTGTTTCATGACGACGAGCAGGAATGATCGGCTACTTTAACCATTCAATGATCACAAATCCCAAAGTTGTGGTATATGACTGGTTTAGGAGAAACAGCCCCTCGCCCATGGTTTTCTTCGGCAACATTCTAATTATTTAATTTTACCAAAACTCCAGCATGCAGTTTTTTATATGTTTGATTGTTATCATAATTTGAATCAACACAACGGATTCCTTTGCCACTACAACGATTTGATTGGTTAGATGAGCTGGTCGGATTTGTGGAAGACATATCATGTGTGAAGAATTCCTTCTATATATTTCCAATCAAAATGCAAGATGAGATGGATCTGATGGTTAATTTCAAGCTGCAAAACTGTAAAATAACTTCATCCAAAAATTAAACAACAATATTAATCATTTTAATGTCATGAAGACACTTCATTACAGTTTTGAAAAAACTTCAGATTTATCCAAATCATCAAAATTTCAGTATATTACAACAGCAGGAATAACACCACAAGAAAAGATCAGTAACACCATGAGGAATGCTATTAGTTGATCAAATTTTACTCTTCCTATGATGATGATAGAAATAGAACCAACTAGAAAGCAAATTTTCTTGATCTTATAGTAGATGCTCGTACACGTGCGCAACTGCAGCTATACAACCACGGTACCAAAACATTAACGGCAGAAATCCTAAGCAGAATGATATGTATATGAGCGTATACAACCACTAAAAATTTTGATGAGAATTATAGGAGCTCTCCACCAAGACTTTCTTAAGATAGACTTTCTCATAAGCTATGTAAACAACAAAATACAATCAACCATGGGAAATTACGTACCTATTCCTGCGCTGAAGAGTCACAACCAAGTGCCCGGAAAGAGAGTTTCTACGGTCTGAATTATATATCGACCTAACCATAAAGCTTTGGTCTAATTTGTCCTCCGATCAGCTCATCTTTGATCCCTCGCTTTGCACCTATCTAGAGGTCAGGGCACGCGAGTCTTTGGTCCACCATGCCTTGGCCTAATATTCTAACCCTCAAATCAAATCCAGCATCCGGAGAGACCACCCATGTTTATAGTCTTAAAATATTCCTTAACTTAATGTATCAATCCAAGAACAGCAAGAGGGACATGAATAGATCCACCATCCATCGGAGGATGCTAGAATCTTTTCCAAAATATCTAATTAATCCACTACTAAGTCAACAAAGTCCATGGTCAACCGTGGCATGTGTCCGGCAAAACTACTGAATCACCACCTACCATCTTAAATAAAACTAATTACTAACCACAAAGGCTCTACTGAGTAGCTGACCTAATAGAAATATATGTGATCAATCTAACAAAAGATTATAATTATACTATTTTTCTATTTATTTATTTAAATCCTACATATATTACTATTTTTTTTTCTATTTTTTCATAGGTTGAAACAATAGCAAGATGAATGCTCTAATCAAAATGAAATCAACTGATCAATTTCAAAAGAGAAAAAATTGAAATCCTCCACATCAAATAAAAAAGGAACGGTTCATAATATAAGTACATTTTTTTTTTTTCTATCCTGCTACAAACATTCACATATAATGCTTCGCAGTTCCTCTTTTCCATCATTTTGTTAGTAAGATGTTAACGACAGTAATATCAATAATTATTCAATACATTTTATGTATAATATTATTTTATTTTATTTTATGTTTTATTGTATTTTTATTATCATCAAGTTATATTTCAATTTTTATTATCTTTCAGCATATCTTGCAGGTATTATTCTTGTATCTAATTAATCCGCTACTAAGTTAGCAGAGTCCAAGGTCAATGGTGGCATATTGTCCAGCAATGAATTCACCACCTACCACATTAAATAAAACTAATTATCAGCCACCATGGCCCTACCGAGTAGCAGGACTAATAGAAACCATTTTAAATATTTCCACACGTAAACCCCTAGCATTAGCACAACATTAAACTCATCAGTTCTGAGTCCTCATTATTTAAGTGCAGATAATACTTGCGAGTTGGACCATCGCACTTTCTAAAACACCAAGCACCCTTTCACTACCAAATGGGCCCATGCCTCTCGGCCCTATGTAGACATGTTCTAAAAAGTGAGTGCATCATGCACGGTTCTGAGACCCGTAGAAACATTGATCCAGTTAACTAAAAGCCTATATTATTAACTGAAAATTCTAGGGTAATCTTAGTCTACCATAAATGCTATAGACAAAGCCAAAATAATATCGCATCCAGGTTTTTAAACGAGTGTGTTGAAGTTGTTGCAGCTATATGGCATTTTTTTTCGTGGGCTTTGTCTACCGCATTCATCGTGGACCAAGTGTGCACAAGAAATTCTTGTTATTAACAGCAGCGCGTTACATTAACACCTTCCCACTGTAAATAAAGAGATGTATCTGTGGTAGGGTGCAAATGGGTTTGGTCGGTCCGGATCATGAGAAACCCCAATCCAATATGATTCCTTGTTATGTTGGACGCAAACCCAACCCAATAAAAAATTAGGTTCGGTTGGATCCACAACTCAAATCTTTAATTCAACAATTATTCGGGTCCATGAATAATCCGATTCCAACCCAAAAAATTCAGATCTAAAATGAAGTCCAGGTTGGATTTGGATCACACATATGCAGTTCTAAAGTAAAAGAGTTAAATTTGAACCCAAAAAAAAAAAAAAAAAATCCTAGCTTCATCATAACATATGAATATCTCTTTGAAAGCATGTTATGACATATTCAGCATTATAAATATTTTTTCAACAAGGCTCAAAGAAAATTGAATAGAGTTCCCAAAGTCGTGCATTCCTTATGGATTATATGAAGTACTATATTTAAAGATATCTAATACGCTAAAATTGAGCATGATTAGAGTGCTAAGTCAATCACAATATCAATCAACATTTAAAAGTCAAACTTCTCATCCAAAGATATCAGATCAAAAAACTTGAATCGATGGGATAATGGCAACATTTATTTAAAACCAATCTGCAACCATTAAATGGTTCTACAGATTCTGGCATGTAATTCCTAGTGTTTCTAAGCACTAAGCTTTCATTTCTATCATATTGTATACAAATAAAGTTTATAAATATAGTTTACATATTTTTTACATACTAAGATATGCATATGGGTTAGACTATCAATTAAAATAAACTTGCACAACCTATGCTATGATTAGTGTTTTATCAATCATGGAATAAAACAAGAAACTAGATTAAGGAATCCAATAACAAAGGTAATTAAAGATTCCATCATTTGTGATTTTATAAACAATTCCATAATTGAAATATATTCAATAACATGCTGGTATAAAAAAAATCTCATAACTTGCCTCGGGTTGGATGGTCAACCCGGCCGGAGCGAAGGCCGGAGCGAATTTAAATAGAATCACTTAAAAAAGTACATGTGCAAAGTGCTCAATATCCCGCCGCGCGCAGCGCTCTCATAAAATAGAGAAAAAAGAAAACAGCTCGCATAAATAATAAATAATAATAATAATAATAATAAAGCAGACGGGATTTTCGTAGACGGCAATATCAGACGGCGGATGTGGGGTTCGCATAAATAAATAAATAAATAAATAAAAATCTATGCGGACGACGTTTGAAGGGCGTTTACCTTGTATCGCGAGGCACTCGGTCTCGGAGCAATCGACGAAGCCGACGGCGTAGTTGGGGTCGTGGAGGGAGCGCAGGACGTACTGGCGGCGGCCGGCGGCGGGGTGCGGGACGATGCAGGCCTGGAGCTCGGCGGCGTCGTTGCCGCGGCCCCGCCGGGTCCGGACGTGGATGGATGTGTCGCCGCGTTTGAACGAGGCGTGGAGGAGCTTCTGGACGCCGGCCCGCCCCCCCTTGAACGGCGATTGGACGGCGGGGGAGTTCCCGATCTTGATCTCCTCCACGACGTCCCCCGTCTGCAGCAGCGCCTCCCCGCCGCCACCCCACTCCTCCGCCTTCCTGCTCCCCGCCACACACTCGATCGCCACCACCGCAGCCCCCTCGTCCGCCGTCATCTCTTCTTTTTTCTCTCTGCTCCCTCCTTCCGTCTAACGACCAGCATCGAGCTTTCTTGGTGAAAGATTTGACAAACAAGGCGCGATAGAAAGAGAGAGAAGAAGAGTTTTTTCCTCAAAAAAATCGTTTTTTTTTTTTTTTTTTTTTCCTTACCTCTGAAGAATTCCTCGATCGACAAGCCGTGACTCGATCCAACGGAGTGGGATCCGAACAAGAAAGCTAGATTTCCTCCTCCAGAGTTCTCCGGTGAGATCGAAGAGGGGGAGGAGAATTAAGGAGAGGAAATGACAAAAAAAAAAAAAACGTTTCTTTTATCTTTGAAGGTTCTGGGAAAAGAAAGAGAAGAAGAGAAGCCGATAGCTTAAACCCTAAATAAAAATAGCAGGAGAGCTGGTGTTGATGGAGGGAAGATGGCAGCGAGAGTCACGAAAAATCTGGAGTCTCCCCACCCACGCCCTCCTAAAATTCCCAGAGGAGAATTAATAAGATTATAGGGTGTAAGCCCGTCGAATCACGGAAGGATATATCGAGGGACAAATCTTGCATCAGAGCCGTCGGTATCGTCCAAGACAGCGTAGTTTGGACGGTCCACTCTACCACCGTGACACCGACACGGTTCGTGGGAGGGTGAGTCTTGAAAGGCGGACGGCCCTCGGATTAGTGGACTTCACGGTTTTGAAATGGATCGTCGTGTCAGCTAACGTGGAAGTCTAACCGCGGGGATTAGGCCGGGTATGGCTTGCGAAACAAAAGAAGCGGGCGATGGTTGGGAGGGGCCGGTGCCTGTCCCTCTCGCAACGCCCGGTCTCCGGGTGCCCACAAGGCCTGTTCGTTAGAGGATGGACCAGTCCAATAGCCACTCGCCATGTTATCCTTGTATTTAAATAATTCGAGATCAAATTATAATATTATTAATTAGACCATCACCGTGGACCACTAAACCACTAGAGATTTATTATTTGAAAAGAAAGATAAGAGATTAAAGGCGACATAAAAATAAAAGCAAAATAATAATAATAATAATAAATTATTAATGACCTATGGTGAACTTGATCCAAGTAATAATTTTTTGACATATTATCCACCGTACATATCCTCTGAGATTTGGATGTATCTGGTCACTGCAATAATCTCTCGTCGGTCCTTCCAAATCTATTCCAATTTTGCAGGTGATAAATTCACGGGTCGCGGAAGCTGCGAGTCACATCCATTGAAGAATGGAGTTTTACGTGGACTTGTGTGTTCCATGAGGTATGAATAAGAAGAAATTTCTTGGAACTCCGTGGCAGGTTTCATTTGGCTGCGAACTTTAATTTTTTTCTTCTGACCATTCTCTGATTTAGGTGGGGATAGGATCTCGCTATATCTTTTCATCAGTTAAAATCTAGAGTATCCACCGCATTGCTACGACTTCGTACCTTTATCTCCAAGGTTAGGCCATTCTTTGGGCAGAGACGGTTGATTCCCAACCCACCCATCTATGGCCTTTATTTATTTATAAACAAAAATATAATATAATCTCGAACAAATCATACAAAAGGAAAAGATCCTCTTAGCATTAATCTTTGAGAAGTGCTAGCCCAATATTTGACCAATACACATGTTGTTTACCCTCCAAGGAAGGAAAAATTAGGAAATGTTGCTTAGAAATGGAATTTACATTATTATTATTATGCACGCATTATGTGTGTCCGCATCTTATCATTACACTAATTTTTCATGGAAAGGTGTCTTTATGTATATTTATAGATCATCTCAACCTTGGTTGGAGTGGGATATCTACCCCTGTATTATTCTTGTGTTTTTTTTTTTTTTAATCTAGTTGATTTAATTGTATTAACCATTGTAAGTGCTCCTACGTCCAATCCATCCATCTTAGTTATTGTGTCGTTTCTCTTGTTTCAATCATCTATTGTTAATCAATAAAAGCTAAATAGGGCAACTTCAAGAAGGATCAGATGGAAATACAAATCCTAGAGGATTGGAAGTTTAACAGTAGTCAATAGATCTCACATGCCAATAAAAAGCAGCCACAGATTTGAGGAGTCAAAAGTAAAGGAGATATCAAGGTTCTAACATGTGATTTCATCAAAACCCACGTCACAATCCACCTGCGTTTGATTGCATCGTTCCTTTCCATCCTCCTCTTCCTTTCCTCCTTTCTTATTGTCCTTGTATTGGATAAGGTGTCCAAGTTTGTAAATTTATTTTATTTTATTCAAACGTACGTTCGATGGCATGGAACGCAAGCATTCTTTTTAATATATTTTAAATATCCTATTTCTTCTCCTCTGCGGGATTATGGTTTTGTTTCGAGCTCTTTCTAGGGAAGAAAGGTGTAAAACAAATGGCGCCGTTGCGTCTCTGGTCACCGGCACGGCGTTCCCACCTCCCGAGCCTCGTGAGCGCGGACCACGGACTAGAGCGGTAGAACAGCGTGCATCAGGTAGGACCATTCAGACCTGACTTGTATCGGATCTGATCTAGAATCCGAATCCATGTCTAAATTTTGAATCTAGAAGCGGGTTTGGCTATAGAAACGGGTCAGATACAGGTATAATGTACGGTAGATGTTCCCCAGTTGGTCCAGACCCAGTGAACCCTGTTTGAGGTTTTAATGGGTCAGACTTGGGGTGGGATTGTAGGTCACCAATTTAGATCCGAAGGGAATCCGACCCGTTTCAGTAGTCTGCCCGCTTGGCACGGGGCCACAGCCATGCGTGGTATGATGTCAGCGGAACGTCGCATCCGGTCATCCCCGGGCTGCCTCAGCATGTGTCGCGCGTGCCAAGAATGAATGGATTGCAATAAGCTTCACTTCGTTACGCGACAGCGGATTGGAGGACGTCGGCGGCCTGCCAGGTGCAATCATAGCGGCCCCACTGAGAGAAGTGGTTGGGGTTAAGGTGCAGAAAAATTTGGAGAGATGCTTAGCTGCATGGGCTGAGCCAGTCCAAAAAATCACGATTCGTTTGATCCGTGATCGAAATTAAAATAAATATTAAAATAATTATATTATCTCATGCATTTTATTTATAATTAAAATTGAAATCAAAATCACAATAAAATTTAAATACTAAAAAAATTAAAAATAAATTTTAAAAAATCAAAATATATTTATTATTTAAAAATTTTAAATAAAAATAAAATACCCCCAACCTATAGTTGAAATAAAAGTTTTTCTTTATTTTTATTTTAGAACCGAAAACATATCCTTAAAATAGTTAGATATAATAGCTAAATAATTTTATTGATTATTTTTATTATTTACAAATGTATGTTTCATATATATATATATATATATATATATATATATATATATACACACACACACTAAAGATATGATACACCATATATAAAATATTTTTTATAATAATTTTTATTTTTAATATCACATGAATCAAAAATATTTTATTAATTTTTCTTAACAAATATTTTTAGAATATTTATCAATAAAATTTTAAAAATAATTATATTTATTATTTTTTTATAATAATTTTTATTTTTAATATTATATAAATTAAAATATTTTATTATTTTTTTAAAAAAATATTAAATATTATTCGTTTTTTTTTTAAAATTTTTAAATTTTTTAAATTTCCTAGCACCGACTAGGCAATTAGTCAACTAAATGCGTGATTCACTCTTCTGACAAATTATACCTGACGTCATAATTCATAAGTGATGTCCAGGAAAGTCATAAGTCAGTACAAACTATAAATGTGGTTTGGTAAGTGTGGTTCCAGTGAATTTGACGTTTCAGCGTATTTAAGGTTTCAGTGTAATGCCATAACGAGTGGATCATAATGCACAGATGCTAATTTATGCGGACGTTTTGCATTGCACTAGCCATTTTACCTCAGCCTTTGTAGCTATTTTGGATGAGTAGAGCAGCTGTGTTTTAAACTGAGGATTGGATTTGAGCTTGCACTTAGAGACAATAATCTATCTATGATTTTGCAGTTGTTCCTTTTTTTTTTTTTTTTTTTTTTTTTTTTTTTTTAAGTGAAAGCTCAAACTATAGATTATTGTTTCTAAGCCCAATTCTATGCACATGCATAGAGCACTTTTTCATCATTTAGAACAAGCTGATAATTTTGTAAGGACTCACATATATATATATATATATATATATATATATATATATATATATATATATCTGTGTGTGTGTGTGTGCGTCCATGCGTGCGCGCGTGTGGGGGACGGTGGCATGCATGGTCTTCCAATAAGTATGGTTTCTAAGAAAAAAGTTAGGGTTAATCGATGGATTGGTTTCACCCCTTTGCTAGAAGAGTCCAAAAAAAATTTAAATTATAATTTTTTTTTTTTTATCAAGACTCTATTGGTACAGAATCTGATTGTCGTCGGATCGAGTTGGAGTGAAGATGGATGAGATCGCCATCGATGATCTATAAAATAAAGTCTCATCTGGAGTCAGTGGTGGTGACTCTGACAGAACCCTCCAACGGTCAAGTCAGCTCTTCTGACCAACAAAAATAGAGTGCTCAACAATGAGAAGCAAGCTTAGAGTTTTAGAGGGGAGAGAGAGCTTTAGAATTTAGAGTAAGCATATCTGGAGGATTCCTTTTTATAAGTAGAGCTTGTAGTAGGTTGATGGTGACAGCTGCAGCTTCTTGATAGTAAGCTGCTCGAGATTTGGCGGAGTCAATCATGGAGGGAGACACCGTCTGCAGCACCATCTGTAATAGATTGATGGTGACAGTCTGCCTGGTAGCGGATCGCTGTCGTCTGCAGCGGACTGATGGCGATCGTTCATCGAGATTTAATGACCGTAGCTCTAAGAAAGTAGTTGGTTGGTGGACTTCGGCGTATATCAATTTTAGAGGAGTTCGACCGAAGAAAAAGCTCGGAAGGAGTTCGGATCCCGTAGGCATCCAACTAGAGGGGTGCGAAGGAAGTTCGGCTCTCATGAGAGTCCGACTAAAGGAGTACGGGGGAGTTCGACTCTCGTGGAAGTCCGATTGGAGTTCAACAAGCTAAAATAGTTCAGCAAAGATCAGGCCGACTGAAGAATTTCGGTAGGAGCTCGGTCGCTGAGGAGTTCGATCGGCTAAAAGAGTTCGGCAGGAGCTCGATCGCTGAAGAGTTCGGTCGACTAAAAAAGTTCGACTAAGATTCGTCCGCTGAAGCTCTTCCATGGCTATCGGTTGCATTAGGCTAAGCATCGAACTGAACTTCGACAGGAGCGGAGTTTATCTCCAACAATAGTCCTCCCCACATCCAAGTTCGAAACTCGAAGGAAGGAAGCGCAAAAAAGACGACTGCCAAAGTCCTCTTTTGAGCTCCATGCTAGTTTAGGTTGAAGCTCGGGAGAGATCTCATCTCCAGCCAAAATTAATTTTGAAGTTGAAGCTCGGAGGAGATCTCATCTCCAGCCGAGGTTGAAGTAGATCTCATCTCCTACGGTCGAGGTCGGAGGTTGAGCTCCTTGAAGGCGATATTGTCTCCAGTAGCCGAGGCTGATCTAGGGGAGATCTCCTCTCCTGCAGCCAAGGTTGACTCGGGGGAGTTCTTATCTCCTGCAGCCGAGGTTGAAGCTCGGAGGAGATCTTATCTCCTACAGCTGAGGTTGACTCGGTCGCTCGGGAGAGATCTTATCTTCGACAGTTGAGGTTGATGCGGGCGCTCGAAAGAGATCTTATCTCTAGCCGAGGTTGACTCGGTCGCTCGAAAGAAATCTTATCTCTAGCCGAAGTTGACTCAGACACTCGGGGAGATCTTATCTCTTGCGGTCAAGGTTGGCTCTGGGGAGATCTCATTTCTTGCAGCCAAGGTTGGATCGAGGGAGATCTTATCTCCTACAGTCAAAATTGGCTCGATCGCTCGAGAGAGATCTTATCTCCTACGGTCGAGGTTGATACGGGCGCTCGAAGGAGATCTTATCTCCTAGAGCCGAGGTTGGCTCGAGGAAGATCTCATCTCCTACAGTCGAGATTGGCCCGATCGCTCGGAGGAGATCTTATCTCCTACGGTCGAGGTTGATACGGACGCTCGAGGGAGATTCTATCTCCTGCAGTCGAGGTTGGCTCGGAAGAGATCTTATCTCCTACGATCGAGGTTGCCTCGGGAGAGATCTTATCTCCTGCAGCCGAGGTTAATACGGACGCTCGGAGAGATCTTATTTTCTGCAGTCGAGGTTAATACAGATGCTCGGAGGAGATCTTATCTCCTGCGGTCGAGGTTGGTCCGATCGCTCGGGAGAGATCTTATCTCCTACGGTCGAGGTTGATACAAGGTGCTCGGAGGAGATCTTATCTCCTGCAATTGAGGTTGGTTCGGTTGCTCAGGGGAGATCTTATCTCCTGCGGTCAAGGTTACCTCGGGGGAGATCTTATCTTCTGCAGCCGAGGTTGGTTCGGAGGATATCTTATCTCCTACGGTCGAGGTTGCCTCAGAGGAGATCTTATCTCCTGCGGTCGAGGTTTAACACGGGCGCTCGGGAGAGATATTATCTCCTACAGTCGAGGCTGCCTCGAGGGGAGATCTTATCTCCTACAACAGAGGTTAATACGGGCACTCGGAGAAGATCTTATTTTCTACGATCGAGATTGGCTCGATCGCTCGGAGGAGATCTTATCTTCTGTGGTCGAGGTTGCCTCGAAAAAAAATCTTATCTCCGACAGTCGAGGTTGATACAGGCGCTCGAAGGAGATCTTATCTCCTACAATCAAGATTGGCCCAGTCACTCGGAGGAGATCTTATCTCCTACGGTCGAGATTGCCTCATGAGAGATCTTATCTCCTATGGCCGAGGTTGATGCGGATACTTGGAAGAGATCTTATCTCCTACGGTCGAGGTTGGCTCGGGGGAGATCTTATCTCCTGCAACCGAGGTTAACACGGTGCTTGAGGGAGATCTTATCTCCTACAGTCGAGGCTACCTCGGGGAAGATTCTTATCTCCTACATTCGAGGTTGATACGGAGCGCTCAGAAGAGATCTTATCTCCTACAACTGAGATTGGTCCGATCGCTCGGAAGAGATCTTATCTCCTATGGTCGAGGTTAATACGGGACGCTCGGAGGAGATCTTATCTCCTACAGCTGAGGTTGGCCCGATCGCTCGGGGGAGATCTTATCTCCTACGGTCGAGGTTGCCTCAGGAGAAATCTTTATCTCCTACAGTCAAGGTTGGCTCGAAAAAGATCTTATCTCCTATAGCCGAGGTTAACACAGACGCTCGAGGGAGATCTTATCTCCTGCAATCGAGGCTGCCTCAGGGGAGATCTTATCTCCTGTGGTCGAGGTTGGCCCGATCGCTCAGGAGAGATCTTATCTCCTATGGCTTAGGTTGCCTCGGAGAAAATCTTATCTCCTACGGTCGAGGTTGATACGGGCGCTCGAAGGAGATCTTATCTCCTACAGTCAAGGTTGGCCTGATCGCTCGGGGAGATCTTTATCTCATACGGCCGAAGTTTGCCTCGGAGGAGATCTTATCTCTTGCAGTCGAGGTTAACACAGGAGCTCGAAAAGAGATCTTATTTCCTACAATCAAGGCTAACACAGACGCTCGAGGGAGATCTTATCTCCTGCAGTCGAGGCTGCCTGGGGGGAGATCTTATCTCCTACAGTCGAGGTTAATACGTGCGCTCGGAGGAGATCTTATCTTCTGTAGCCGAGGTTGGCCCGATCACTCGGAGGAGATCTTATCTTCTACAGCCAAGATTGATGCGGACACTCGGAGGAGATCTTTATCTCCTACAGCCAAGGTTAATACGGGCGCTTGGAGGAGATCTTATCTCCTACGATTGAGGTTGCCTCGGGAGAGATCTTATCTCCTACGGTCGAGGTTGATATGGATGCTCGGAGGAGATCTTATCTCCTACAGTCAAGATTGGCCCAGTCATTCGGAGGAGATCTTATCTCCTACGGTCGAGGTTGCCTCGAAGGAGATCTTATCTCCTATAGTCGAGGTTAACACGGACGCTTGGGGGAGATCTTATCTCCTGCAGCTAAGGTTGGCTCGATCGCTCGAGGGAGATCTTATCTCCTGCAGCCGAAGTTGCCTTGGAGGAGATCTTATCTCCTACGATCGAGGTTAACACGGGCGCTCGAAGGAGATATTATCTCCTATAGCCAAGGCTGCTTCGGAAGAGATCTTATCTCCTGCAACCGATGTTAATACGGACGCTCGAAGAAGATCTTATCTCCTGCGGTCGAGGTTAGCCCGATCGCTTGGGGGAGATTTTATCTCCTACGATCGAGGTTGCCTCGGAGGAGATCTTATCTTCGACGGTCGAGAATTGATATGGACGTTCGGGGGAGATTATCTCCTACAGTCGAGGTTGGCTCGATCGCTTGGAGGAGATCTTATCTCCTATGGTCGAGGTTGCCCTCGGAGGAGATCTTATCTCCTGTGGCCAAGGTTAATATGGGCGCTCGGAGGAGATCTTATCTCCTGCAGTCGAGGTTGGCTCGAGAGAGATCTTATCTCCTACAGCTGAGGTTAACATGGGTGCTCGGGGGAGATCTTATCTCCTACAATCGAGGCTGCCTCGGGGGAGATCTTATCTCTTGCGGCCAAGATTGATACGAGCGCTCAGGGGAGATCTTATCTCCTACAGCCGAGATTGGCCCGGATCCTCAGGGGAGAGCTTATCTCCTGCAGTCGAGGTTGGTTCGATCGCTCGAAGAAGATCTTATCTCTTGCAGCCAAGATTGAAGGACTTCGATCGGCTCATGTTAGAACGAGATTTTTCTTCTGTTTCTAACACGGCCACTATTAACAGCTTTTTCCCTATCATCACATAGTTTTTTAATCTAGAAATAATATTATTGAAATGGAAGAATTTTACTGAAGAAAAGTTACTGGCAGTACATCCCCGAATTTTGCAGGAAGCATCTCGCTAAAGTTTTGGAAAAAGAATTTAAGAAGTTAACTAACATGTTAACCCATGTGATGCATGGAGATTTTTTTTTTTTTTCAAATCTTTCTGAGCCCTCGCCTACCTTCTCCCTATTCTCCTCACTGCCACCTCTTGTCGAACTCCATCATCGTCTTCCTTTCCATTGTCACCGACATCGACCTTCTTCCTCCAATCTTTCTTAGGTGCTTTCTTTTTTTCCTTTTTTACTTCA
Organism: Cocos nucifera; assembly: GCA_006176705.1. Classification (NCBI taxonomy): domain Eukaryota; kingdom Viridiplantae; phylum Streptophyta; class Magnoliopsida; order Arecales; family Arecaceae; genus Cocos; species Cocos nucifera. Next base: position 1,477,716 of record QRFJ01000090.1, on the reverse strand, counting down.
AATCTTTTTGAGTCTTTGCCCATCTCCTCTTCATTCTTCTCGCCACCACCTCCTATCGTTCTCTACCATCGCCTTCCTCTCCAGTGTCACCGGCATAAGCCTTCCTCCTCCAATCTCTTTCTGGTGCTTTTTTTTTTTGCTTCGAACCTTTCCGAGCCCGAGCCCACATCCTCTTCATTCTTCTTACCATCATCTCTTGTTAGACGTGAATTGAACGAAGAAGCCGAATAAGGAAGCTTAAAACTTTAGTTGTTTTTTTTCACCAGCACCTTTGACCTCACTGTTTCACCATCTAGGAAGAGTGTAACACCCCATCCCTAAATCTAGATGACGGTGCTATATCCCACCCTTATCTAAGAGCAAAGAGTTATACTTTATCCTTAAATAAGAGCTAAGAAAAATTCTAAACTATAGCTGAACTGCAATATCATTTAAACCTGCTCAAAATAATGAAAATGATAAATCCTTTAATCTATAACACAAGCATTTCAATTTAAATTTCTTAGCTTGCTAAAATAAGTACTCTAATTTAACTTTCCACTTCATGCCAATAACTCAGCAATTCATTTATAAAACTACACTTTGTACATGCATTCCTTTCATAAAACCACTCTTTTAATACATACCATTTTAAAACAAACTAAAACATATACATATAACTATTTTTGATCTAAATAACCATAAAAATAATATAATTCAAACTTATCAACTACCTCTATCTCTGCTATACATGATCAATATCTTCTCAAAAGATACCGCTGATACATATGCTGAAACATACTTCTAAGCTATGATATTCCAAAACTGCAAATAGGAAAGAGTGAGGGATGAAACTTGGAAAGTCTTGGTGAGTATAATTCCATCTAATCATGAAAAATAGATAACTATAATCATCATAATATTATGCATAATATACTGTTAACAAGCTTTCAAATATTTATTAATAAATACATATATCTTCACATAAAAGATTCTTGTAAAGCATAAATCTTTGCTTACCACTGATAATTACACTACAACATATTTTAGCTGAGTCGATGAGCAGTCCTCCACTATCATAATACCCTCTCAACTGAGCAGTCCCATAATATACTTTTAGATGATAAGCAGTCCTCCACCATTATAACACACTCTCAACTGAGTAGTCTCTTGACACACTCTCAGATGAGCAGTCATACAACTATAAATGGATCGATTCTATGGGTAGCCTGCCTTATCACCAAAAGGACAACACACTTTCATGAATGGACCAATCCTATGGGCAGCCTGCCTTACCACCAAAGGACAACATACTTCCATAAGATTTCTTATGAGCGGCCTGCCTTATCACGAAAAGAATAACACAATCTCATAGATATTATTTTTATTGAGACAACACATTCTCATAGAACTTTTATGAGCTGCCTGCCTTATCACCAAAAGAACAACATAATCTCATAAGTATACGATCCCTATGAACAGCCTATCTTAATGATATCAGAATAATACACTTTCATAGGATTTACCGTTCCTATGTGCAGCCTATTCGTGCTTTCAAATATCAATAAGTCCCATGGCACATAAACAAAAATCAACCATAAATAAGATGAAACCACATAAGATATCACCGTGTAACTTATTTAAATTCACCAAAACTATGCTATCAAAACTATATGTATAATTACTTGCATATGCAATACACAAAAACTGTCAAGAAAATATTCCCTTTTCTCTGTTAGATTATAAATATGTAAACCATAGAATATTGAGAAACTACATTGCCTTTCAAATAAAAATCTTTTTACATAACAAAGTATAAATTAAAAATACTATAGGGAGATGGAATTCATTCACCTCCAACAACCACTAATTTATTAGCTTACTTAAGCATCTTTTTTTAATTCGTTTCCTTTCCTATATCATCAATAAATACTGATTAATACCATTCGATACTATTCATAACCAGAAATGCATCTACTTTGCTTTTATACTCTTACTTTGATCTTTCAACTATCACTTTTTCTTTACCTTACTACTTTAGCTTAGGTCTAAGTAAACATCATTAAAACTCAAAAATTTTTAGATATTTAACTTTATTTATATTTTCATAAATGATTTTAAGTTCAACTAACATTATTTCAGTCCATAGCTAAATTACTTCAATAATTTAAGCACCATAAATAGCATAATTCAACTTCAAACTTCGGTTTAAATTACATAATTGACTTTACTACAACATCTCATCTACTGATAATACTTGAAAGATTAATTTAAATCTAGTTTAGAGCTTTAAAAATCTTACCTCAATGATTAAAATCACTGCTGCAGCCAACATAAATTTTTCTTCTTTTCCAAACAAGCTACTTGTCTCTTTCAATCTAATTCTTTACCAAACACCTTTTCGTAACTAATTCTTCTTTGATTGCTAACTGAAAATAGGCCTTCTCCAACTCTCTTCCCTTCTCTATCCTTTCTGGTTAACTAAAGAATCTCGGAACAACAAAAGAGCAACTGGTTATTTTTATTTTGAAAAAAGAATAAAGTAGGAAAAGATTTGCTAGGTATCATCCCTCTAAAAAGCCAACACACCTCTCCCTCTCTCTTCTAATTTCGTGGCATAACCCAAGAAAGCCATCTATTAAATTACTTCCCAGAAATCTATTTAAAAACTCAACTTTTAAAGCCTTATAGCCAGCACTGCTTTTTTGTTTCCACTGGTCGAGCTGACTCGATCCCAAATCGGATCAGCTCGAGTGTCACTGGGGTCAGCTCAAACTCAAATTAGGCTGGCTCTCTTAGGAAGACAAAAACTAGTTTTTTGTAGCCTGAGACTCGAGTCGACTCGATTTCAAATCGAGTCAACTCGGATACTCTTGCTCTTTAAGTTAATATCCTCATTTATTTTATTCTTCATTAACTTTAAAATATAAATATAAATAAAAAAAATCTTCTATTTGAAATCAATAAAAATATCAAAAAAATCAAAATTCTTAGAAATAAGATATCAAAACTTTGGTTGTAGCTCAAATTTTTCGAAATCTGAAACTTTTAAAACTTTCTTTCTTTTGAACGAATAGGTTAAAGAATTTAAAAATTTATTAAAATTTATTTTATGACTCACCAATACTAAGGATCAATTATCGTTAATTTTTATTTTTTAAAAAAATTATATTTTATATAGCTCCCCATATATGTGCTAAATTTTAGCTTTAGAAAATTTTGAAGACTTATAATGGCAAATAATCATAATTTATGCTCAAATATATCATAAATTAATTACTATGCCATATATATCTGAATATAAATTTTTTAATTTATTATTTTACTGATTCAAGATATTATAAAAAAAGTTTTAATTAGATATCATTTTGCTATTTTTCTGTCCTCAAAAGTCTTAATCAAGTGGGAGGCTTAAAGTAAATGAAGTGGCCAAATAGAAAAGCTTAGGAGATGGCTATATGGCTCCCTTTCCTTTTTCTCAAACCCCATGCATCAAATGAAAGAAAAAATCTCTATTTTAATATATATATACACACACACACAAACACGCACGTCCCTGCTTTAGACCAATGCCAAGGTGCCAAACTTAGATGATGACGGTGTTAATGAGCAATTATATTTTGTTCGCTTCAGTATGTTGGAATACGATAATGATTATAAGTATACCTACCACTTGTCATTAGAAGCTCATGATAAAATAGGTAGATAATAACTATAAAAAAATATTATTATTTGAAAATAAATCACTTATCATGAAGTATGATATTCTTCACATTAAAATAGCTATATTGTTAAACTAAAAACATTATTATTTTGTTTTGTAAAAGTGGATTGAAGAAACAACTATTACGTGCGTTATATAATGCTGGATACAATGATCATAACGTTTCTATGATGGAAATTTTATATTGACTTCTTTATATTACTGTAATATGGGCGGCGCGCCAGCACCATTGCAAAGACCATTATAACCTTACAGAGGTTGTAATTTAAAATTGAGTCCAGACAAGCCCATAGATTTGACCAGCTGAGCCAGGTAGATGTATTAGTATTAACTATTAAATTCGCAACAGTTGCCTTCGAAGAAAATCTCTTAGATTTGAAAAATTCCTTAAGCTATAAAATAATATATAGAAATTTAATAATTGAAAATTATTTAAATATTAGTGAAAAAAAATGACGAAGCAATTACAGATGATACAGGTCCATGATGACTTGCATAATTAAATAGGGTTTGATGCCAGGTATGAAATAGCCTGACAAGGACCAACAAGTTAATTAAGTACAGCATGCGATCACGGGGAATGATGAGGAGAAGACCTGTTCATATGAAAACAGAAATTGGATATTTATGTTGCACGAAAGTGTTAAAAAAAAGGAAGAGGGGAAGGCAACACACTTTATCGAGTGCAAACCCAAAACAAAGAGAGACGAAAAAGCAACCGCCGAGGTCCGTATCAAGTTAACTACCACAAATCCTAAATGCACGACAAATACGATCAACTCAAACGAGGAAAAGCGGAAGCAGTTGATGGCGTGCCGGCAACAAAGTTTCCTTGGAAGCCAGTTGTCATATAAGTTGATAATATTTAGTTGTACCAAAATAACCCAAACATTTGTCTGGTAAGAGCAAGAACAAGACATCTATTCCTTTGTGTTAGTACTTATGATTTCAGGATTTGAAATGTAGCAGTGGTTCTTTTTAATGAAATGGGCCAAATGGCGTTCATATTCATCGGTAATTACATTATAACTGGCAAACAGGAAAGAAAATGCGGGAATTTACTTCTCCAAATGAAATGCGATTATAGAATGATAATAAACAAATAACATCGTTTCCGCTGTACAACTTTGAAGTGCAGTAGAGTGACAACAAGAAAATTAAAGGCATTGAGCAGAGGAATCAAATAAAATATAAAATTACTTTCGGGGCCATAACCATAATCATCATTTAACAATAACCACACATCCACAAATAGGAAACTTCTGAAGAAAAAGGCTTGAAGTGGCTACATGTACATAAGCAAGCAAGAAATATCCACTGGAAGTGGGAAAAGAAAATACTTTCTGTTTATCAAAAAAAAAAAGAAAGTACATTTTGCAGCTCTAGTTATTAAAACAAGCTATTATTGTATTAACTCGTGTTAAGAGACACTCATCTCGTTTCAAGGTGGATCACCATGCACATGCATTTCTTATTGGTATTAATGGAGAAATTTTGTTGCCATCCGATGCTCCAGTTTGGTCTGGGGCCATTGGAAGTCTTCAAATAACAAATTTTAATTTTAAAAAAAAAATTGCCAGAGATGGTACGATGCCAATGATAGGATTTTGATTTTACTTAAGACTGCGCCGTAAGATGATAAAAATTTTGAAAGAAAAAAAAAATGTGAATCTGGAAAAACAATATAAGTTTATCCGCTAAATCTATAGCACAAAATAAGACCAGAAACTGCATGAAGCTTGACCTACAAAAAACATATATGACCGAAACAAACTCTACTTCAAACTAGATGATTCTTTTGGTGCCCAGTGATCTACCAACAGGAATCTGCAGCAAATAAAACTCAAAAGCCAGTATTTCTTCTCATCACAACTTTTATAAGTCAAAAGGATGAATTATAAGACCAAAAAGGATCGATTTGATAAAATTGAAAAGGGCACACGGCTTGGCAAATAACAATCGAACTATAAATCCACTGCTTTCTACACCTTAAAATCCTTACATATGTTCTCATTAAATTACAGAAGATGAAATCAAGGAGAGACAGAAAAGTGTAAGAGAAAAAGGAAAGAGTACAGCCTTTAACAATCCCGTAAATGGTGTTCTTTGCAAACTTTTCAAAAATGGGAGGCATCAAAATCCTTGGGATGGAAATATCTACCAAGACCTGAAGATAATGGTAACAAAATAAGGTAGCTTGATGAGAGACAACTACCTACGAGGACATACAACATGCAGATTTGGTCCCACTTGGTGGCTCCTGCCCAGGGACAACTATCTTGGTTCCTTTTAGTAGGCTTGAATTTCCCCCAGCTTCAGGCTCCTCATTGGCAACAAGAGCCTTCTTGCTAATGATGCGGTAAATCTCGGTGAGGATAGTCAGGAAAGCAGTCTCAACATTGGTGGCCTCAAGTGCAGATGTCTCCATGAAGAACAGATTCTCACGCTGTGCAAATTCCTTTGCATCCTCGGTGGGGACAGCACGAAGGGTCCCAAGATCAGACTTGTTCCCAATAAGCATGATAACAATGTTCTTGTCAGCATGCCCACGTAGTTCCTCCAGCCACCTCGTCACATGATCAAATGACTGGCGCTTTGTCATATCATAGACCAGCATCGCCCCCACTGCACCTCTGTAGTATGCACTTGTCACAGCACGATACCTAGCACCCATCACCAGACACCGCATCAGAGTTATAAGCCCCGAGGAACATGACATGAAACAGATACTCTAAAGGAAAATGAAGTCAGTAGCATAGTTTCTTAGAATGAACCCCGTTTCAAAAGATAACTTAGGAGCAAAAGTAGTGATTGGTTTCAATTTCTCAAGATATTATTTGATATTGTTTGCTTAATTCTTTCTTTTTTAACAACCTATAGCTTACAGAATATCTCAAGGAGTTGATAAGCAAGCTGCACACATTTCCTTGTGGTCACATATTTTGAGCTTCATGCATAATTTTTATTAAATATCAGTGAGGTGTTTAAATGCAGTGTTTCTTTAAATTTCAGCAATTAGCATACATAAGGCTACAACAAACAAGTAAATCTTAAACATAGTGGCTGAACTTAAGGATCATCCACTGATTATCTGAAAGATTTGCAGACTGCATATAACCACATTGCAACAAAATCAATGAGAATGGGACTGCAGCTGAAACTCAATTTCTACCTTTTTAGGGCACAAATTTTGGTTCATAAGTTAAGAAGCATAATTAGCAGGGACAAAAGCAGGGGGGAAAGACAAACTAGGTCTCCAACTAATATTTGCAGCTCAGTCACATTTGACCATATCAGGAAGATATTTAATCTAGTTAATGAAACTTAATAATATATAGATAGTCTGCATGCATAAAGTTGGAAGAATAAATTGTTCTCTTATCAGACAAAGATCTTATTTAAATTCAAAAACAGGTGCATAAGAATGCCAATTGAATTTAAAGAAAGACCACCACTCTATTAGACCGCCCCAACCTTGTTTTCCTCCATCTCCTAATCATCTGAATGGCCATCCCTCTCTCACCTCTCCAACCATCCATTCCACATATCTTCCTACACACAGCCACAACCTGCTCTAAATCTTATGTTTGCAAACTGTATATTTTTTTTATATTCGTACCTATTTTCTTTTCTTTTTGGACTCAACGAACATTGAGGACTAGCACAGTTAAAAAATAAACAAATAAAATAAAAACAAAGACGAGATAGCAAAGGAGTCAATTCAGCCAAGAAAGATCATCAAAGATCAGACATTCATTCATGTGATACAGCCAAAATCAAGACAGCTAAATTGAGCTTTCAATTTATTCTCAACCTCCCATCAAATGGTGAGAATCATGTCACAGAACTCAAAATCTAAAGAAATTCTGGACTTGATCCAGCCACGATTGATGTCAGTTTACTGAAATTTCATTAAATAGATTAACCAAGATCAAGTGTAATGATGAATGTGTAACTATTAAGCCTTTCAAAGAAGATAGCATATGGTAAGCCTTCCTCTCTTCCAAATCTTACTCTAAGAAGAGAATCAGTAATAATTTACCAATTAAACAAAAGCATGAAACTTAAAGAGGAAAACCTAGGCTATATCTTGCTATAAATTTTTAAACAAAATCTCCACATTTTTTTTTTTCCCAATACGTATATCTTTTTTCGCTGAGGGTAGTTTTCAATACACATACCTCACTAGGGATTTAAGTGCTGACCCATATAATCCATGTTGACTCTGCATGAAGCCAATGTCAGCACTGACATGGTGTTGGTACTGACTATTGAGCAAAAGTTTGCGACCCTATTTTACTTTTCCACTTGGGGGGTCAGCAAGTCAGGTTTGAGTTGGGTTCAACCATATCCACACCCAAACCAAAAAAAAAATACTAATTGAATCCAAATCCAAACTGAACCCAATTAAAACTATGTGAAAAAGAAAAAAAATGTACCCAATTAAAACTCTATACCCATACTCAATCTTGGACCCAACAAAAGGTGAAGTATCAGGTATTTTGCTAAATATTTGAAATATTTTTCAAGATTATTTAACACTATCTTGCAAACTGGAAACACACTATCTTGCAAACTGGAAACACACACGCAAAAAAATAAAAATAAAAATAAAAATAAAATAAAATAAAGAGTAGTATCTGAAAAAGGATATCTATTCAACTATTAGTTTTGTTACCCAAACATTCACGCAATCAAAAGACATGATGAATGAAAATGATTCTATAATAATCCAGCTCAATAAAAATATTAAATCACAACAAAATATTGTGAAAAAAATACCACCACAAGGATAGGAATTTGGTGGAACAAATTGGGTAACGATTTCACTACTCTCTAACTTGATTTTATCTTGTATGATTTTTTAAAAAAAACAATTATGGATACATACAAGCACGCATCTTTATAAGTATTTATATATTTCTATGATATATTCATGTTTTTGTGTATAGATCAACCTAAATCCAAACCTGAACTTATGACTCAGGTTGATTTCAGATCGGGTTAGTGGGTTATTAGTCTCCATTGACACCGCTATTTCCGCTACATTGTGTGTTGGAGGTACGTATATATTAGGAGAAACTATGACAACACATAAACAAGCCAAATCTTATTTATATAAAAATCATTTAAGCAAATCTCCAATTAGTGAAGATCTTGCATAGAAAATAAGGAAAAACACTTCATTTGAGTTCAATAAAAATAGTATAAATTTAAATTTTATCAATATGAGAAAAACTTTCCAAATCAAGAACAAATTCCACATTTCATGATTAGGTTAGATAGTTGTTTTTAATATCAGGAAATTTCTTAAATCTTAAAAACTTAGAGGTTTTATTATATTGAAACATTGATAGGACCCAAAGATCCTGCAAGAAAAGACATATATCTTACTCACCAATTTTTTTCATCTAAGATGACTCTAATTAACCAATAACACTTCAACCTGCATATATGCCTTGTTCTTTGCAAATCTTAACCTCCAAAAATTCTTGAATTTTACAAGTGATATATATATATATATATATATATATATTTTAATTTTCATTTACAAATTTAGAAAAATAATAGCGCAAAAAAAAATTATGGAGTCCATAATTTTAGGGTCTCATTAAATTCCACAACAACTCTATTCATACTTTTTTTACTTATAGTTTTAATTAACATGCAAAATTGCAAAGCTTCTCGATATATAAATGGGATTAAATAGTGGCACAAACTTAGGCATTTAGTGCAGAGCTTACTTTCCACTTAGGTTTTAAATACCGGTGGCACAAAATTAAGGTTTTAGTGTAGAGCTTACTTTCCGCTAATCAAGGTTTTAAATACCGTTACAGAACCTTGACCATGTTGCCACTAGAATGGTACCAGTATCTAGAATACTAATACCAAAATTAACAGCTTTAAAAATAAAAAGCTGTCAGTACGAACTGGTGCAGTACTGTTCACATGTACTGGTATAGTCGGTACATACTGGTACATATGATTTCAACATTCCAGCACCCATACTGGTGTTGGTTCATGCCATCCCATTCCGGTGGTTTTTGAATCTAGGCCACTAACAAGTTTTAGTATAAAAATATCGTTGAAAATTTAATTTACTTTTTTTACCAAAACTATGACCATCGAATTAGGTTATTTTATCGTTATCATAACTATTTTATGAGCTTCACAATAAATCTTTGGATTGCATGTCACTAAGATCAGAGCAGTCTAACATGTCTTGTTGATTATTTGAAAAGGCAAAGCATCTCTTAAGATCTTGGCAGAACCAGAGCCTAGACAAGGGAGTTAAGAACTACCATGTAGGTCTTTTCTCCCTTCTTACTCCTCCTCCTCTCTTTTTTTCAACGTATGACTATACATGCTATCATGTCAGCACTAAATCAACTGTTATCAGTCATAATTTTTGGCTAACAATTAAGAACATATAGAAATTGGGTTTTGATTCAAATAAAACAACTATTCTGCTACCATCGACAACCAACCATGACCACAGATCACTCCATCCACTACCGAAAGGTCATATGACTGGAGGTAGAAATCAGATTCCAACAGGCTACGATACCATTCTCTATAAATCAAACAAAATTCTGGTATCTCAAGTGCACAACTCTCATCACACGATGAAAAGATACCAGAACAATACGAACCTCATCTAAGCATGAATTCTACTTATAAACATCCCCAAAAAGAAGAAAGAAGATTCTAATAATAGATCTTTGGACCAATGGGAAGAGGCACCCAGGAAACGCCATAAGAACCATGATATCATGAAACAGAGTTGTGGTGGCATCGACAGTTTTGATGGAAAAGCCTATGATTTCTTAGAGATAATTGAAGAAACAAATCACAGAAAATCTCAGTTATCCAACGGAAAAGCCGGGGGTTTATGGGGGTAAATTGTTGAACCCCCCACCCCACCCCCCCGACCGAGGGGCCAACCACTACCATCAAAAATAATAATAATAAAATAAAAATAAAAAAGAGGTACATGTTCCTGCCAGACTAGACTAGGGCCCAAAACTCGAAGAAGAAAACCAATTCATAACCCACGATCCAATGCAAAGAAGAGACTTATAACGTTTCTCAAAAATATTCAATTAGATATCAATTTAGACATTTAAGTGAGACCCATAATTCGAAAACAGGAGAGTTAACAAACCCTAACAAATCGATCCAAATCAACAACTCTTAAAGCGGTCAAGAATTATCGATTTCAAAACCCTATCCAATCCTGATACACATCAGACAACGGTGCTAAACACAGATCCAGAATCCGGCAGAGAGAATCAAAATTTGATGCACCACCTTGATGAAAAAAATAGAATTTCTCAGGGAAAAAATAAAAAGGAAAAAAAAAAAGGAAAGGAGCTACCTTTCTTGGCCGGCGGTGTCCCAAATCTGGGCCTTGACGGTCTTGTGGTCGATGGTGAGAGTGCGGGTCTGGAACTCGACGCCGATGGTGGCCTTGGAATCCAGGCTGAACTCGTTGCGGGAGAAGCGCGCCAGCAGCTGCGATTTCCCGACCGCCGAGTCCCCGATCAGCACCACCTTGAATACATAGTCGATCTTCTGGTTGAATTCCCCGTAAAGATTCGACATCCTCGCTCACTCTCACCGCGGAGGACCACAGGCCTTCCACGAAGCTCTAGGACCGAAGCGCCAAGGAGGAGAACCGAATCCGATTGGGAGAGATCGGGGAGGAGGTGAACACCATCAGATGCGGATATCCCTCTCCTCGTCTTCTTCTTCTTCTCCGTTTTCTCTTTGACTTGTAAATATATTTCCTTCGAAGGGATCAGCCGATCAAACGAGATGAGGACGAGGAGAAACGAACAGGAAAAGGCAAGGGAGACGCGAGAGAGAGAGAGAGAGAGAGAGAGAGAGAGAGAGAGTGCAAGGCGTAGCGTGATCGATGTGTCCGACGGCTCGGCTCTTGCGGTCGGCCCTTCTGTGAACCGCTCTCCCTTTACTTTTTTTCTTTTTTTTTTTGTTAACTAATTTAATACATATTTCCTTTTGGTGAATCATTTAATACATCTTTCTTTCCCATATCAAAATGGTTAGCTAGGGAATAAACAGGGAACACGCAATTTAACCTAGTCAGGAGAAATTAGTCCCAGAAAATATAGGGCCAACGCAACGTCCAAGTCCAAGGGAGGGCGTGTGGGTTCTAGCGTGCATAAGCGTCATTCACCTGCACACACGTGTATACGTGTGACCATTGTGTACACGTGCACATGTGCTTGTGCGCTGAAGAATTGAATCTTCAACGTTGGAGTCATCTGCAGCAACTTTTTTTTTTTTTCTTTATTTCTTTTTATAATTTTTAAGTAAAATTAGCTAAAAATCCATTTAGTTGAAATATGTTAAATTATAAAATAATTTAATAATTTATAAAAATTATTTATCTAAAAAAATGATCGTAAAAAAAATAAATTTTATTATATTTAATTGATGAAAAAATTATTTTAAAAAATAATATTTTTAAAAAAAATTATTACGTTTGATCGAAGATAATAAAATTTATAAATATATTTTTAAATATAAAATAATTTTTAATATTAAAATAATATTATCATCTTTGATTAGTTTTTGTATGATAACTATAATCAAATAATTTTTTGTATAATATCATTCTCATCTTAATTTTTTTATACAAACTTTCTATTGAATAAAATTTAAAAAATATTAAAATAAAATTAATAATTATATATATATTTTTGTTGGTGCAGAAATCCGTCGCCGCCGGAGGTCGCCGCAATCGAGGCCGCTGGGCGCCGCCGGGGACCTGCAAAACGAAGTCCCGTCCGGAACCGGTAGGGTGGTGGCTCCGGCAGGACCCTCCAACGGTCAAGTTAGTTTCCGACCAACAGTAATGGAGTGCTCGGAATGAGTTCCGGAGCTTAGAGATGTGGAGGAGAGCTTAGAGAGTCGAGAGTTCAGAGAGCTTAGCCTTAGTATGTCGGGAGGGGTCCTTTTATAGCGGAGCTTAGTTGATGGTGACGGCTGTGCCGTCTGGCAGAGAGTCGTCGGACAGCATGAAGTTTGGTACGGAGAGGAAGGCGTCGTCCGGTAGATCGTGGGAGCCATACCGGCGAGGCGTGGGCCGCATGGAGTCCGGTACGGAGAGGAAGGCGTCGTCCGGTGGATCGTGGGAGCCATACCGGCGAGTCGTGGGCCGCACGGAGTCCGGTACGGAGAGGAAGGCGTCGTCCGGTCTTGCCGCAGGCGACAGTTCGTCCAATGGAGTTCGGACTTGTAACAGAGTTCGGCCGAGGGGGAAGCTGGGGGAGTTCGTCTGGCTGAAGGGTCGGCCATCTGTAGAGTTCGGCCGCGGGACGGTTGCCGAGGAGTTCGACCGCCGAGAGGCCCGAAGAGGCTCGGCTGGCCAGTTGAAGGACTTAGGTTGCTAGTTGGTTCGGCCAGGGCTTGCTGAGGAGTTCGGTCGCCTAGGGTCGGTCCGAAGGGGTTCGGCCACTTGGGCTCGCCTGAAGTCGGTCCGAAGGAGTTCGGCTGCACGGGCTCGCCTGGGGTCAGTCCGAAGGAGTTCGGCCGTGGAGAAGTCCGAAGGAGTTTGGCTGCAGGGGCTCGCCTGGGGTCGGTCCGAAGGAGTTCGGCCGTGGGGCCCGAAGGAGTTCGGGCTCGTAGGAGAGTTCGGCTGAAGGGAAAACCCGGGAGGAGCTCGGATGGCCGAACGGGCGTCTGGGAGGAGTCCGTCTCCCGAAGAAGTCCAGCCGCTTGGAGTCCAAGGAGCTCGGCCGTCAGGAAGTTCGGCTGGCGGTGGGAGTTCGGCCTCTAGGCAGTTCGGCCCGGTCCTTGGCGCAGGGGAGTTCGGCCTCTAGGCAGTTCGGCCCGGACCTTGGCGCAGGGAGTTCGGCCTCTAGGCAGTTCGGCCCGGACCTTGGCGCAGGGGAGTTCGGCCTCTAGGCAGTTCGGCCTGGGCCTTGGCGCAGGGGAGTTCGGCCTCTAGGCAGTTCGGCCGTGGTAGGGGCTCGGCCTGGCGCGGCAGTTCGGCCCGGACCTTGGCGCTAAAGCTCTTCAGCGGCTACTGGTTACATTGGGCTGAGCGTCGGGCCGGGCTTCGGCAGGAGCGGGATTTATCCCCAACAGTAGCCCCCTCCACTCCCGAGTTCAAAAATTGAAGGAAGGGAGTACCAAAACAGGCGACTGCCGAAGTCTCCTTCCAGGCTCCGCATTTGTTGCAGCTGAAGCTCGGGGAGGTCTCATCTCCAGCCAAGATTGACGCTGAAGTTGAGGCTGAGGCTTGGGGGAGACCTCATCTTCAGTCGATGTTTGGAGTTGAAATGGAACTCGTTTCCGGCTAAAGTCGATGAAGCTGATGTTGAAGCCGAAGTAAGACTCGCCTCCTTCGGTCGAGGTCGGATTTGAGCTCCTCGGGGGCGACATTATCTTCGTCAGTTGAAGTCGACTCGAGGGAGACCTCCTATCTTGCAGCCGAGGTTGAAGTGCGCGCTCGGGGGAGATCTTATCTCCTACGGCCGAGCTTCCCTCGGGGGAGATCTTACCTCCTGCAGCCGAAGCGGCCGAGCTTCCCTCGGGGGAGATCTTACCTCCTGCAGCCGAAGTGAAGTGCGCGCTCGGGGGAGATCTTATCTCCTGCAGCCGAAGTGAAGTGCGCGCTCGGGGGAGATCTTATCTCCTGCAGCCGAAGTGAAGTGCGCGCTCGGGGGAGATCTTATCTCCTGCAGCCGAGCTTGTTGTTCGGGAGAGATCTTATTTCTGGCCGAACTTTGCCTTCGGGAGAGATCTTATCTCTGGCCGAGGTTGCGGTTCGGGAGAGATCTTATCTCTGGCCGACCTTGTTGTTCGGGAGAGATCTTATCTCTGGCCGAACTTGTTGTTCGGGAGAGATCTTATCTCTGGCCGAACTTTGCCTTCGGGAGAGATCTTATCTCTGGCCGAGGTTGCGGTTCGGGAGAGATCTTATCTCTGGCCGACCTTGTTGTTCGGGAGAGATCTTATCTCTGGCCGAACTTGTTGTTCGGGAGAGATCTTATCTCTGGCCGAACTTTGCCTTCGGGAGAGATCTTATCTCTGGCCGAGGTTGCGGTTCGGGAGAGATCTTATCTCTGGCCGACCTTCGTTGTTCGGAGAGAGATCTTATCTCTGGCCGAACTTTGCCTTCGGGAGAGATCTTATCTCTGGCCGAGGTTGGCGGTTCGGGAGAGATCTTATCTCTGGCCGACCTTGTTGTTCGGGAGAGATCTTATCTCTGGCCGAACTTGTTGTTCGGGAGAGATCTTATCTCTGGCCGAACTTTGCCTTCGGGAGAGATCTTATCTCTGGCCGAGGTTGCGGTTCGGGAGAGATCTTATCTCTGGCCGACCTTGTTGTTCGGGAGAGATCTTATCTCTGGCCGAACTTGCCTTCGGGAGAGATCTTATCTCTGGCCGAGGTTGCGGTTCGGGAGAGATCTTATCTCTGGCCGACCTTGTTGTTCGGGAGAGATCTTATCTCTGGCCGAACTTGTTGTTCGGGAGAGATCTTATCTCTGGCCGAACTTTGCCTCGGGAGAGATCTTATCTCTGGCCGAGGTTGCGGTTCGGGAGAGATCTTATCTCTGGCCGACCTTGTTGTTCGGGAGAGATCTTATCTCTAGCCGAACTTTGGCCTTCGGGAGAGATCTTATCTCTGGCCGAGGTTGCGGTTCGGGAGAGATCTTATCTCTGGCCGACCTTGTTGTTCGGGAGAGATCTTATCTCTGGCCGAACTTTGCCGGTCGCTCGGGAGAGATCTTATCTCTGGCCGAGGTTGCGGTTCGGGAGAGATCTTATCTCTGGCCGACCTTGTTGTTCGGGAGAGATCTTATCTCTGGCCGAACTTTGCCTTCGGGAGAGATCTTATCTCTAGCCGAGGTTGATGCTCGCGTTAGGACGAGGTTCTCCTCCTGTTCCTAACCGAGGTTGTTCACGGTCGCTCGGGAGAGATCTTATCTCTAGCCGAGGTTGATGTGCGCGCTCGGGGGAGATCTTATCTCCTGCGGCCGAGCTTCTCTCGGGGGAGATCTTATCTCCTGCGGCCGAGGTGCGCGCTCGGGGGAGATCTTATCTCCTGCGGCCGAGCTTGTTGCTCGCGTTAGGACGAGGTTCTCCTCCTGTTCCTAACGCGGCGATTATTGACTGCTGCTCTCCTGTCATCGCATAGTTTTCGCATCCAGAAATAATATTATGCAGAGGGGAGAATTTTACCGAAGGGAAATCGTGGACAGCGCGCTCTCGTTTGAGGGGTCGACGGGGTGTTGTTCCTCGGAGCTCCCTCGAGCAGCAAGTCCCGTCCAGACGACCTCCTCTATCTCATGCCGGCCTTCATAATTTGGACCATGCTTCTCTTGACTTTGTCGCTGGGGATGACAATCACCGATGTAGCTAGCTCCTAGCTCCTCCCCGGGGTGGCGTTGATGACGCCGCGCGGGACGGCCAACCTTCTTGTCTTTTCCGGTTACGGCAGTGCCTATAGCCGATCTTCTCCTTGATCGCGCATGTTTGGAGAGGCCGTAGTCCTTCAGGTCTTGGCGGTTGGCTCTTAACTTTGCCGAGAATTCGAGTTAGAGGAGCGGGTCGTAGTTGCGGAACCTTCTGGGAGGGGGGCTTCGTTCCGTCCTTGCCGGCGCCGAACTTTATTTTGGAGGTTGAGTTGAGGAGTTCGGCTTTCCACCGAGCTTCATTTTACCTTGATGCCGAGCTTTGGGGGGAGCCCGGCTTTTCTCCGAGCCGAACTTCTTTCCGCTTCAGCGGGGAACTTCTGCTCTCCTGTTTCTCTCTTCGGGGCGATTGGGCTCTTCCCTTAAGGCTGATTTCTCACGCCCTCATGGCGGGCTTGCTGGTGGAGTCGCTACCGGAGGCTGCTGTAAAGCGTGCAATGCCTCCGTGAGGCCACGGCCACGGATCTGTCGGTCAAGCAGGCCAAACTGCTTCACATCCATCGCGGGTTCAGGTGGAACCTAGGCCGCCGGGGCTGAAGCAGGAGCAGACGCAGAGGCCACCGAACGCCGTGCGGAAGCTCTCCTGGGTGGCGTTTTCTCTTCGAAAGAGAAAAGGAAGATCTCTGGAGAGGGAAGAGAAGGGTCGCCGAGCACTCCTTTAAGAACAAGGGAACCTCGAAGGTTCAGTCCCTTCCTCTAGCGCCAATCTGTTGGTGCAGAAATCCATCGCCGCCGGAGGTCGCCGCAATCGAGGCCGCTGGGCGCCGCCGGGGACCTGCAAAACGAAGTCCCGTCCGGAACCGGTGGGGTGGTGGCTCCGGCAGGACCCTCCGACGGTCAAGTTAGTTTCCGACCAACAGTAATGGAGTGCTCGGAATGAGTTCCGGAGCTTAGAGATGTGGAGGAGAGCTTAGAGAGTCGAGAGTTCAGAGAGCTTAGCCTTAGTATGTCGGGAGGGGTCCTTTTATAGCGGAGCTTAGTTGATGGTGACGGCTGTGCCGTCTGGCAGAGAGTCGTCGGGCAGCATGGAGTTTGGTACGGAGAGGAAGGCGTCGTCCGGTAGATCGTGGGAGCCATACCGGCGAGGCGTGGGCCGCATGGAGTCCGGTACGGAGAGGAAGGCGTCGTCCGGTGGATCGTGGGAGCCATACCGGCGAGGCGTGGGCCGCATGGAGTCCGGTACGGAGAGGAAGGCGTCGTCCGGTGGATCGTGGGAGCCATACCGGCGAGTCGTGGGCCGCACGGAGTCCGGTACGGAGAGGAAGGCGTCGTCCGGTCTTGCCGCAGGCGACAGTTCGTCCAATGGAGTTCGGACTTGTAACAGAGTTCGGCCGAGGGGGAAGCTGGGGGAGTTCGTCTGGCTGAAGGGTCGGCCATCTGTAGAGTTCGGCCGCGGGACGGTTGCCGAGGAGTTCGACCGCCGAGAGGCCCGAAGAGGCTCGGCTGGCCAGTTGAAGGACTTAGGTTGCTAGTTGGTTCGGCCAGGGCTTGCTGAGGAGTTCGGTCGCCTAGGGTCGGTCCGAAGGGGTTCGGCCACTTGGGCTCGCCTGAAGTCGGTCCGAAGGAGTTCGGCTGCACGGGCTCGCCTGGGGTCAGTCCGAAGGAGTTCGGCCGTGGGAAGTCCGAAGGAGTTCGGCTGCAGGGGCTCGCCTGGGGTCGGTCCGAAGGAGTTCGGCCGTGGGGCCCGAAGGAGTTCGGGCTCGTAGGAGAGTTCGGCTGAAGGGAAAACCCGGGAGGAGCTCGGATGGCCGAACGGGCGTCTGGGAGGAGTCCGTCTCCCGAAGAAGTCCAGCCGCTTGGAGTCCAAGGAGCTCGGCCGCCAGGAAGTTCGGCTGGCGGTGGGAGTTCGGCCTCTAGGCAGTTCGGCCCGGTCCTTGGCGCAGGGGAGTTCGGCCTCTAGGCAGTTCGGCCCGGACCTTGGCGCAGGGGAGTTCGGCCTCTAGGCAGTTCAGCCCGAACCTTGGCGCAGGGGAGTTCGGCCTCTAGGCAGTTCGGCCTGGGCCTTGGCGCAGGGGAGTTCGGCCTCTAGGCAGTTCGGCCGTGGTAGAGGCTCGGCCTGGCGCGGCAGTTCGGCCCGGACCTTGGCGCTAAAGCTCTTCAGCGGCTACTGGTTACATTGGGCTGAGCGTCGGGCCGGGCTTCGGCAGGAGCGGGATTTATCCCAACAATTTTTATTGAAGATATTTTTATCAAATATAGATTATCATCATACAAAAATTTAAAAAAAATTAATTTTTCATAATATTTATTTTACTTTTTTAAATCGGAGATGATATCGTCGAGGCATTTTGAAGGCAAATGATCCCGAAGACCCGACCTTGTTTGCCTTTCGTTAAAAAAAGTTGTAGATGTCTACGAAACGAAGTGCACATAAAAAAATGCGTGCCACCGCACGGGGTCTCCATCACTACGGGGTGGTCTAGAGAGATTCAGATGGAAGCTCCGTCCGTGCTTTGAAGCCGTGACACCTACGTTGTAATGGTGCAACTTCTCTGTTGCACCAAGACCTATCTTCTATATGGAAAAAATTTACAAATAAAGTTGTAGGTGCTATGAAAAAAAAACGCGAGATGGCATAAGCACTGATGAAACCGCAGGCTTTCTCAAGAATTTGATCGAACAAGTTCTTGCAGCTCTTCCAGAAATTCATGCACCCAAATTATATTTGTAACATTATGGTCAAGGATACATCAAATATAAAAGTGATTCAATACGAGCTCCTCAGCAGCCTTTAAATTTATAGCTAAACCGGAGTTTATCATACCTCTACTTTTGCTTCTCCTTCCCTCAATCATTTATTGGTTATGTGGCCTTAGGAATTTTGGTTTATTACAATGCAATAAAGGTATTTTACAAAGCAATAGTTTACCTCCCTGCCCTGCCCTGTTACATGCAAAGGGGTGGAAGATGAGGGTGACATGATATTGTAATCACCATGGAAGTTTCTTTGCTGACAGAATAGTGGGGGACCAAGATCTGTCAAAAGCAATAGAATTTTATGCTGCATGATCCAAAAGTAAATTTTTCTATGAATTCAATTTTTCATTCCAATTTCGATTTCAATTACGAACCAAACATATTAGAAAATTAGGCCATTCCAATTCTGATTTCGATCGCGAACCAAGCACCTCCCCAATGCATATGGCATTACATCTTTTTTTATGCCAACTTCCTTTAAATTCCGATATCTGGAAACCAAGAAATCCAAAGTATTAGATAAACTCAAAGTAGGTATCAATCGGCAAAAGAAACCAGTTCATAAAATAGGCTACAAGTTGGTGGGCAGTTATAATTACTTTTCAGATCTCAAGAGCATCTTCGAGCATGCAAATGCTAGCCACGAATAAATGTCCAATCCCAACGGAACATATTCTTTAAATTTTCAAATTTGAAGAAAGCCATAAAAAGCACATGATATTTCAATAACATATGATTCAGTAAACTGGGCAAAATTCTCGATCATAAAACTTCCTTTGAAATGTTAAAACTTTATTAGGATTGAAGAACTAGGAAACGTTAATGACCCCAGTGCCTCACCAGTTGGGTTAGCAACAGCCCGAGGTCCACGTATTGGCAACTGTTATAGCTTCTCAGCTCAATCATGAGGTTATATTACCGTCACAAAACCATAATTTTTATGGTACAGGAAAAACTATAATTTTTAACACAAGTAGAATAAAAAAATGCAGGTGAGTGGTACTCCTGTTTAACCTTAACTCCGATGCACATGAAACCAACCAAGATTGGTTAAAAGTAGGAATGAAAACCTTGCACCGATGCGCAACATTCAAATACTGAAAATCCACCGCCTTTCTCGCGTTCTAAAGGAATGACCAGTCTCTGATCTGTCAGCTATCTGCCAAATTGATGGTCTGGAGGAATTATTGCAGTTGTCACTTTATGTACTTCTTTTCTGAGCATATACGATGAACCAGCGTTTAATCCGCACCGCGCAACGAAATTTAATTTTTTTCTAAAAAAAATCTATCATAAACAAGAGAATCCCTAACTTATAACATACGATCATATCCATTAAAAATCAGAAGAAATATTTTAAATAATCTATAAATATATATTTTTTATAATAATAAATATAATATTTATATGAATCAGCTCTTTTAATCTTCATCATTCACATCCCTTTTCATCTGATAATTATAAAAATCTTAAATCTTAATAACCAAAATTAAGAATGATCAATATCAAACCGTTGAAAATAAATCACACTCAATGCACAACCATCATTCATGGGGTCAAACCAAATCATTTGCCTTACTAATTTATAGGATAGACTTTTATTATTAGAAAAATAAATATTCTTTTCCAAAATTATTTCTTTACTACCGTTGAACATATTTGTATAAATATATATAGGTTTGTAAACTATTTCAATGTAAAGTACTACACAATACATTCAACCATTTTTGTTTCTTTAGAATTCAATATGGTATCAGAGCCTCCTTCTTCTTCTTCTTCTTCAAAGACTCTATCTTTTGAAAAATCCAAACTCTCCATCCAATCCTTTCGCCAATATTCTAGCTTAATCTCAATCAAATTAACTATCAACCATAAATTTTTCTTTAAAAAAATTCTAAATTCTACCACTAATTCGATGTCTTGGCCTTGAACATCATATCACAAGCTCTCAAAAAATAGCTGATGAAGTCATCGATTCAACTAGAGCCAAAATAAACTCTCCAAATAGAAAGCATTGGATATTGAATGATGGGCTACTTACCTCATGGCTCCTTGGAAATATGAAAGAAGAAACTCTCGGCATTATCTACTGAGGACATAGCCTATTCAATTTGAAAAGCACTCCATGACCAGCTATTGCCCAACATCGAAGATAATGAGACTCAACTCAAAAATAGCCTCTATGGTTTATCAAAAGGGATTCTATCATTAGAGAAATACATTAAAAAATTTAAGAAAATTTGTGACAAACTCGCTGCCATCTAAAAACCACTCTCTAATGTCGACAAAATTTTCCAAGTCTCAAAAGGACTTGGAAGCAAATATAAGAAATTTTGGATTGTGGTTTTGTCGAAACCTCCATACCTTTCTTTTAATCTATTTATTATGTCTTTGCACAACTTTGAACAGGTTTACCTTATTGAAGAAAAGTCTTCCATTGATCACAACCATGCCTTTTTTGGCCAACAAGGAAGAGGAAGAAACATGCATGAAGGAAGAGAAAATTTCAAGGGACGTCATTCCAATGCTTTTATATAAAATCATCCAAACAACAATTATCAAGTCTCAAACTCTACAGCCCCACCAAAGTTTAATAGTTGGAAAGGATCACCAAAATAACAAAATAAGAAAGCTTGCCAAATTTATGGAAAAACAAATCACATTGCCATAAAGTACTACTATAGGTACGAATACAATACTGGAGATGAAAGCACGTAAGAAGCATTGGCTGTAATGAATCTCAATGATGATAATGATTCAAACTTTTATGCTGACTCGATAGCAACTACTCACATGACAAACAAAGATAACTTACAAAATTTAAAATCATATTATGGTACTGACACAGTTTTTATTAGGAATGGGCAAGCCTTGCCCATCACCCACATAGGTAAAGCATTGCTCAAAACCTCATGCGATAAACTTCATTTAAATAATATACTCATAGTGCCTAAACTCAAACAGAATTTGTTATCTATGATTTAGCTTATTAATGATAATTTCTGCACTTTTGAATTTAATTCGAATGGTTTTATTAAGGATCAAAAGCAGTAGATACTGGTCAAAGGGCATAAACAAGAAAACTTATATGCTTTCAAGGGAGGACATTTGAAGCTCTTGCCTCAGTCAAAGGAGCATCTTCAGAAATATGGCATGCTCGCTTAGGGCATTCAAATTTAAATTTCTTGCAAACTTTAGAAAATAAGAAGGTAATCAATGTTTCAAATTGGTTAACAAAAAATACTTTATGTACTAGTAGACAACTTGGAAAACATTATAAACTTTCCTTCAATAAATCTGATTCAATTTCAAGTTTTTCTTTGGAAAAAATTCATAGCAATTTATGGGGGCCTATTGAAGGAAAAGATCCAATTCAAAGTCGGATTCCTAGAGCTCGGATGAATAGATTTAGATTTAAAATAAAATTTTAAATATCAAAATATCGATGATGCATAGCAGATACTGAGGGTTTCTTGAATCTAATGCCTCGCAAGATCTGAAAGCACAGATCCTCTACTTTGCATACACGCCAGGCACCATAGAAAAGATGGATGATCTTCGAGGCTTCGTACCTTCCAAAAGGCAACAAGAAGATGAAGAAGATCTGATGGTGCCTCTTAGGATCTTCCTGGATGAGCCTTCACACCAAGGAAGAAAGCGTAGAGGATCTCCATGCCAAGATAGAAGAAGGACAACTCATTCTTTGCCGCACACCCTCCCTCACTCTCCCTTGTTTTGTTGCACAAAAGCCAAGAATATCTGGATTAGCTTGCGGCTAAGGCTCCTCTCCCTTTGATAGGTGATGCCCGTAGGTAAAAATCAAATCCAGATTGATTAGAACTCTTAGTCCTAATCTTATCCAAAGAGGATTTCTTCATGAAGAAGGATTGGCGCCACATTATGGCGCCCTCTCTATCTCATGCATGCACACAAGAAGGAGGGCACAAAAACCACCACCCCCTCCTTTTCTTGGTCCGCCATAAGGAGAGAGAATCTTGGGGCTTCATTTCTCTTTAGATCTAATCCAAATGAGGTTTGATTCAAATTAAATTCGAACCAATTTCGAATAGACTGCTAACCCTAATCTGATTAGGATTCAGGTCCAAGTCTAACTTAGATTTTCAACCTTATTAAGTCCAATTAAATCAAGTTTAATTATATTAGATCTAATCTAAAATAATTAACACTTGAATTCATTCTTTCATGAATTCCTTAGATCAAAGATTCGATCATAATCATCCTCAAAATTAAACCTGCACCTCATGTCCAATGCTAGCTGGACATAGTCAATCATTTAATCCTATATGATCTCTAACTTAATTTTCAATTGAGCTAATCTATTTGTTCAATTAAGTCACGTACTTCTAAATTGAATAATTAGACTATAGATCAATTGTTTCCTATGTTGCATGATTTTGTATGTAACTCTATAGGTTCGAACACTAGGCTGGTAGTATAGAAACTATTTTTTATACTAATCAAAGTTACCATCTAGTAATGATTCTCGATGTCCAAATAGGTAGAATATTTGCCAAGCAATATTCGAGAACCTTGGCGTATGGTTATCATATGATTCATCTCTTTGACCTTGAATGCTCAAACGATCTAAGATTTGTTGTCAATCCTAAATGAGTCATCCATATTGTATTTTAATCTTTCAAATCCATCAATGGATTATCCTAGCCAATGATTTACTTAATTGAAATATGGTGATGTATTATCTTCAGTAATTTGGAAGGATCAATCCCATCTTGACTCACACATAGACTTCACAAGTACTTGACTGTACCCAATAATTAGGATGTGCATTCGGTTTTTTCAATTCAAATCAAACTGAAGTTTTGAAAAATTAAACTTTCGAACTTGTATTTTATAAAACCAAAAATCAAACTGAAATAGCCTAAAACCGAACAAACCAAACCAAAATAATTTTGGTTTGGTAATTCAGTTTGGGGCTTTTCTATGCTAAGCTTTTGATTTTAATTTGAACTTATTAAATTCTTTAATAATTTTATTATTTAGACTATAAAATTATACTTGAACTTAATATTATTATTTAAATTTAAATCAACTATAAATCATTAAAAAAAGTACAACTCAATAAAATTACCTCAAGCTCTTTATAATTTATCAACATAATATTTATCATTAGTCATCTATTTTAATTTTTGGTTAACCAAAGTTATCAAATTAAAAATCAAAAATCGAATCGATTAAAAAACTTTGATTCGATTTTAAACCAAAATCAAAATTTTATAAAAAAAAATCGAATCAAACACCAAAATAATTAACGATTTGGTTCGATTTTTGGTTAACCAAACCATTTGCACACCCCTACCAATAATTTTCTATCACTGCATTAGAAATGTAGATAGTCCGGTACCAAAGCATAGTGAGTTGCTTGCAAGTCACCATGGTGATCTTAGATCTGAGGAACACTCATGCCTATATACTTTGCAAGTTACTCTTAACAGTAGAACACTTAGCAGGTAAGTCATTATTCAATGACGATATACTTCTATATCTTATCTGTACGCCATATCAGTATCACACACTTTTTGATTACGAAGATAACCAACCAATATGACACACAACGATCTATGCTCAATAAACATCATCGTCCTTTTAATGACGTATCATTTAATTGCAAATATGATTTAAGAACTATATGATAAATCATTCTTTGTCATTTATAAATAGTTCTAAGGACTTTCATCATAACACATGAGTTCAATATAAAAGATATACAAACTTATGATGAAAAATACTAAATAATTTTTATTAATAAAAAATTTATATATAATTATAATAAAGAGCTCATTTATTTATAACTTAAATGATTGACTTTATGACACTATTTTCTAACACTTGCTCCCACACTTTCTTCCCAAAAATTTCAATACAATGTGATTTTTATTGATGACTTTACCCACTATACATGATTATATCTTTTATAAAATAAATTTGATTTTTATATGTGTTTTCTTAAATTTCAAGCCTTTGTTGAGAATCACTTTGGTAGGAAGATTAAAATTTTTCAAAATGATGGTGGCAGTGAATTCACTTCAATGAATTTATAAATCATCTAACTCAGAGTGATATTTTTCAATAACTCTCTTGTTCTCACACACCGAAGCAAAATGGGCTTGTCGAGCGAAAACATCGATACATTGTTGAAACAGGATTGACATTACTCTTCCATGCTAATGTTCCTTTAAAATTTTGGGTTGATGCATTCTTAACTATTATTTAAAATCAAATATTCTTTTCTAAAATTATTCATTTGTTACCATTGAACATATTTGTATAAATATAGGTTTGTAAACTATTTGAATGTGAGGTACAACACAATACATTCAACCATTTTTGTTTCTTTAGAATTCAATAGTAAACAAAATAATAATAATAATAGTAATTATTATTATTATTATAAAGTATTATTCAATTGAAAAAAATTTGCAAAAAAGAAAGAAGCATGTGATTAAAAAAAAATATGTAATCCAAATTACCACCATCATAATTTTTTTTGCAGATGATGCTGTCAGTGATCCCCCGCAAAAATAATACAAAGTGACACACACACACACAAAGTAATAGCCTAGCCTATTTGGGACTGGACCTGGCCTAAATTTTGTAAGCCCAAGACCCACAAAGAAGAGGAGAAAGAAGACTCCAAATCGGAGTCTTCTTCTTCCCTGATTCCATTGGAATGGGGGCCGATGAGAGTCCTAACTAAGTTAGGAATCTAGTCTATAAGAGCTTCTCTCCCTCTCCTTGAGATGGCCACCTAAAATTGCTTGGAAAATTGCAAAGGATTGTCAGGATCTCTCGTGGTCATTCATGGGTTGCCACTGGGAAAAGAATTGCTAGAACCCTTATTTGGTTGTCGGAGGCAAGGAAAGTCCCTCTTTCCCTTATCTTCTCTTTCTTTGGGTCATCCTCCTCGTCGCCAGTGCATGGGTAGAGCCGGCAAGTTACCAGATTGTTCAAAATAAGAAGATCCCTATTTTGTTCAAATACCGCCGACAACAACCATCAATTGGAACATTGTCGGGGCCATGGCTTCGTCATCACCAGGAGCTGCCATGGGTGGCCAACCTTAATCTTCTGCAGCCATGCATGGGAAAGGAAGAAAAGGAGGAAACCACCTATTTTGAAAAGAAGAAGAAGAGAAGGGGTTCTTCTCTCTCTTCTTTGGCTTATTTTAAATAATTAATTATTTTTTTTAGTTAATGATTTATTTCTTATTTATTTCTCTTTGATGGATTATGAAAAATTTTAGAAGAAAAAATTTTGGAAACGAGGTTGTGGACCTTGATGAAACCCAATAGAGAGTTCTCAATATTTAATTTAATTTATTTAATTTATTTTATAATTTAAATAATATAGAAGAATATTTTTTAGATAAGAGAACATCGAGTAAGGTTCTTAACACCTAAATCATAAACCTAGCTAGGTCAGTTTGATAATAGTAGAGGTAAGAATTTCTTGACATGATCACTAATATATATACTATTTTCACTATTGGATTTGTATCATTGGATTTGCATCATGAACCCTGGTTTACATAAGAAAATATGGTTATATAAATTTTAATATAATTATTATTTATGTTATTTTTATGTAGAAGATATGCCATATAGCATGTAACTTAAAATTATCTTGACATTTTGAAAAGAAATTACAGATAAATTTAGAATCACTTGACAAAGAGTAAATCATAGATAATCAAAAGAATATGAAGTAGTTTAGACTAGCCTCATCATAGGATAGCTCGTTGGAAGCTTATATCCTGAGATAGCCTCTAGAGGCTTATACTTGAGTTAGTCCATCAAGAGCTCATGTTTGAGATAACCCACCAAGAGCTTATGCTTGAGACAACAACCATGGGCTTATATGTGATTAGCTGAACAGGAGCTCATGCCTGTGACAGTCTGCCAGAAGCTTATGCTTGGGACAACCCCACGGGCTTATGCATGAAATTTTTGGTTAGATAAAGATTGAGTTATGATCTTAGTTAGTCCAAAATCGAAGAGAAAAGGGCTAAGAAATATGAAAGTATAATGAGAGAAAAAGATAACAAGTTATGAATTAAATGCTGAATAAAAAGATTTCATGTGTTGGCATATAATGACATACCTCTTTTGACAAGACATATATTAGATACACGTTTATATAGTTATTTGAATTATTGTGCATATTTGATATGAGAATTCATACTTTATTATTTATTATTATTTTCAAATTATGTTATTATTATTTGTGTGGATATATAGTGATTCTTACCAAGATGGAAAGTGCACATCCCTATGTTATTTTTCAGAGACATGGAAAGCTTAGTTCGGATGAGTAGACGGGAGGTCGAGTATTGGAACTCTTAGAGTATTAGATAGTTAATTTTTTTTGATATCATTGAACATTTCATTCATTGCATATGAACAAGTTGACTATTTATTTTGATGGACTGATTTGGTTAACATATTTGATATTTATTTAGTTATTTTAGAGATATTTGAATTTACTTTTATTTTAGACTTTACATGATCTCCAGGACATAGCTCTAAAATTCATGTGATCTCTAGGGCATCACTTTAGAGTTCATGTGACCGTGTCACATGGCCGATCCGGATGCTGGGTTCGGGACGTGACACACATACTCATCTATATCGTAAAATGAAAAAAAATAGGAAATAGAGCAGAAACTAAAGTATTTGAATTATCGAGTTGAATTTGGAGTTTTCCGAAATGAGTTGTATTCTCAAAAAGTTAATCATGAATCTATTTTTTAGGAGTTGAAATAATAGATTCTTGCTAAAACTAAGACGAAGGACTAGCTACAGCATTTTTTTGCAAACTATCAAGTTGAGATTCAGTCTCCAAAAATATATTGATTATCTTGAAATTATAAATGTTGTCATTAAAACTTTGGGAACTAAACATAATTTGAAAAATATTAGTATGATTAATGATATTTTTTATAACAGTTGGAAGCTAGATCAATCACATTTCATATCCATCGCAAGATTAGCAGCTAAAACACTAATCAATTATTGGGCCAATTTTTCAAAGATTATAAAAATTATTGTACCAGTTCCATCTTCAACAATACAGCTTAATTTGTACCTTCAAATAATAAATACATAATAATTATTTTAAATAAAAATCTATCCTTTTTTTTGAAAATAACATATGAGACCAAATATATTTTAGGAGGTTGACCATTTCTACCATATTGATTACATCAAAAGATATCGCCATAAATTTTTACTACAATCCTACAGTTGTAGCATGCCTTGTACCACCAACCGTAGGAGATGTCGATAGTTTTTATAGTTGCATTGCATGTAAATTTTACCCTCTAAATAACTAATCAAATGATTTAAGATATTGCATATGAGTATTGTTGTTAGCAATAATGAAATATTATATCAAAATTAAAAAACATGTAAGTCCAATTTTAGTAATTCTTCTACTATTTTTCTGTTGGTGGTAGCTTCTTGCTATGGGTATAACTCCTTGCTTCAATTCCTTAAAATCGATCGGAATAACTTATGCAATCATCTTATATATAAATGCATAGGTATATTTAGATCATAGAATATTTTTTTTAGCTATTGAATTCATAGTTCCAAAATATAACACCCATAACCTACTTCAATAACTTGTGATTTCCATCATTTGTATATCAATATAGTATCATGATGCCGAAGATGTTGATAAACATATTTTCTCTATTGAAAGAAAATAAAAAATATATATTGTTAACAATTATAACATCAATATTTGTAGTAAAAATTATCGAATAAATTATTTACCTCTATACATCCTCACCGTCATACCGTTAAAATAATAACGATAGGGCCTCCTTGTTCTTTTTCTCGAATAAAATTTTGATTAAATTCTTCGGCAAATTTGGCCCAAAAAATGGCAAAAATTCTTTGATTACTAACAATTAAATAAAATCATCATCATGCATATTTTATGTTAGTATTGTAGAACATTTATTCATAAAATAATAATTAAAAAGAAAATTAAATTAATAAAAATTTCTTTAGATTTTTTTTTCTAAATTTCTTTTATGAACTAACTTCTTTCTAATGGATACTTGATCAAGAGATCCAATTGCAACAATGTGATTGTTAACATCTAAAAAATAAATATATATATATATATAAACAAATATGTATAAAGTAGTGGAGTTCTATGTTTTCAAATAAACGGACAAAAGAGAGAAAAAAAAATTTGTATGCCTATCAAGTAGAGGTTGTTATAATTTATAGATTGTCAAAATTAATGAAGTTAAAATTTTGAAGCGGTATGCAGCTACCGTCATCTTCAAGTTGTTGCACACTTGTCCATCTATTGATGTAGATAATATATATACTGATGAACAATAGCTCTCTAAAACTTTTTTGGTTCAAAGCAACATTAAATTTTTCAAAAAAATATATAACTTTGTCAAATAGCGGGCTCCTAAATTATACTACATCTTTCTTCCTGATTGAGGCTTGAATTGTGGTGCCCTATATAGAGTAAATTCATTGAAAATACAAAGGACTCATTTGATTCGTGGGAAGTGGAGGACGAAAGCAATAATTTCTAAGAAGTGAAGAAGAGCCCTCTTATTTGGTTAGAGTTTTAAGAAGAGAATAAATAAAAAAAGCTTTTCTAAAGGGAAGATACTTTCCATATTTCATAAAAAGCGAAAATCCATCAAGGAGATGGATTTTAAAACTTTCCATGAGGTGGAAATTAATGATCACTTTTTTTACAAAAATATTCTTTTACAAATATATAATTGTGGAACATACAAATTCTTAAAAATATCATTAAATATTATCTTTATAAATATTAATATAATATTATATAAATATTATCTTAATATTTATATTAATATAATATAATATTTATAAAATATAAATATTATTTTTATATTTATACTAATATAATATTTTTATTAATTTTAATATAGCATTTATATTTATATATTAATATTTATAAATATTATTTTTATATTTATACTAATATAATATTTTTATTAATATTAATATAGCATTTATATTTATATTAATAGTGCTAAAATATTAGTATTATATTATTATAATAAATTATTAGATCTAATATTATATTATAATATTTTTAATATTATATTTATATTAATATAAATATATTATTATTATTTATATAAAATTTGGGAGCAAAATGATATGGTCTTATATCTATTAAGAATATAATAGATATTTTATATAATTTTTTTAAAAAAATGGATGTTCAACTAAACATAAGCCACTCTGCAATATGTTACTTTCTCGTGCTCAACTAAACATGCCAAAATCATATTCTGAAGAAGTAACTTTTCAAAAAGTTACTTTCTGAAAAAAAAAATCTTTCCACGAAACAAACGAGTCCAATGATATTTATTATAGCTCCATACAAAAAAAAATAAGAATTATAGCTAATTGTTATAACATTTTCATGAATCAAAATATAATCAATGCTTCACAAAGTTGATTATCGACGTTAGAATTTATTGAATCCCATATCCTTATAATCCTAACTTTTATTTTCCAATTGCGCTTTTCTAGTAATACCTGCGATAATAAATTGTACTCCACTTTTTTTGCTATTTTGTTAAAAAAATATACATAAAATTATTCTTTGATAAAGTTATAAAATTAAAGAAATAAGAAAATAATAATCCATAATTTATTCATGCATATAAAAAATATACCTGAAGGGACCTCACATAAAATTTTATCATAAATAATATTTTTGATATAATTATCATGCATCAAATATTTATTTTTTATCAAAACTTTTAGTCCTAATGTGATCTAGCTTGCGAAAGTGCAACATAAAATTGATCATGAGAAAACACTAGCCTCAGCAAATATAATCCAATCATATTTAATGTTTGATCTTGACGTTTATTAATTATCATAGCATAAAAAAATATAACTGAATTGCCTTCTTTTAAAAATAAATGGTTTTTTTATTTCAATTACTTGCATAATAATATGTGGAATATAAACATTTGTATCTATGTAACTATCGGTTATGACCTTTGCTTTGATCACTCTTATGGTCAATTGTGTTATTAAATCTAGTACCATTGCAAAGCACCATACTTTGATTAATATTTTGCAATAACATTACTGGCACTTTTTTTAGTTTCAACACATGATGTGGAACACCATAAAATTTACAAGTTTAAAAATTCTACTAGATAAAAAATATTTTCAGTAGAGGTGTCGTTGATATTCTACAAATTGTATTGTGGCTCAAGAAAATTCTCTTCACCAAGCACCAGAGAAAATATATGAAAATTTATCTCATCAACAGTCTCATTTCTAGGTGTGATGATAGCCCTCTCTCTTAAATACACAAGATCATCATAAATTTTTTAAAAAATTAGAATAAATAGCCAAAACAATACATTGAATATAATCTTTTCTATTCTTAAAGCAAGTCTGGAGTTCTACAAAATCCCTATCCAATTTGCTTCTTCTTCTTCCTCAAGCTTGATAGCAGGTATTTTACCATTACCGACACTCAAAATCCATTTACTGAAATTAGCTACTGATATTCCACATTCTTCATCTAGATGATTATCCAATTAACAACCTCGTATTTTTTTTTTAGAACAAAAACTTTACAATATTTTCATAAGTATGATCTACTTATCGAACTATTTTCATTGTACTTCCTCCAATGATAAGAAGTACCTGCCTGAAGTCTCCTCCAAGAAGCATTATTTTTCTACTAAATGATTTTTTTTAGTAACAATTTTTTTTATTTCAAAATATCTTTCAAAGATCTGTCAAGTAATTTAAAATAATTCATATAATTCATAGGTGCTTCATCTCAAATTTTTAAACTCATAGATTTAATTAATCTTACAAGTTGAGTATCTTTTTTGATTCCGCATATAAAGTACTCATCAATCTGAGTAGAAATTTTGAAACTTGAATGTGTTGTCTGCCCACTAGGTAATAAAAGTGATACTATTTCGAAAGAAGCAATAAGGAAAATAATTTTTCCTTGGGATCATATTTTGAAAACTATTATCTACCAAAGAAAAGTTTTTCCTGTTCCTGTATCATCGTATACAAAAATAATCCATCTTTCTCCCTATTCACAACATGTAATTCAAATAATATCAAGTGTTGCTGTTCCAACTTCTGTGTATGTAATTCAACTCTTTACTTAACAATCTGTTGTTTGCTTCTTCAATAACGGTTCTATTAGGTACAGGAAGATTATAATCCAAAAAGGAGCAATAATTTTTGTTGAATAATTTTTCAGCTCAAATAAAATATATTTTTTCAACTATAATTCTGGTATTTGGAGATTGTAGTTTCAGCACACTTTTTAATCTACAAACAATATCATCTGCAAAAACTTTTGAATACATTTTCAATAATTTATTAGGATCAACTATTTCATAATAAATAATCAATATTATAAATAATTATCTTAATTTAAATGTTGTCATCCAATGAAAAATTTCATCCAATGCTTCATGCCATTCTCTATCATCACCCAATAGACCAAGTACATTATATGCCGATTGAAAAGCAAGTTGCATGATTCCATCCATAGTTCTGATTTTTCCATAATTTTTTAGTCTTTTAATCACATTAAGAAGCATTCTTAAATAATATAATTTACTAGAAGTTGGATGAATATAGATAATTATGCAGATTCATTTTTCTACTTTTCTTTGTCCAAATTTTATCTTTAGAATTCCACACCCATCTTGTAGGAAATTCTGCATATGTTAGGTTTCTAGCATCTTCAAACATTTTTTTAGTGTCCATCCATTTCATAAATATCATTTTCTCCACATCTTTTCTTCCAAGAACAAATGCTAAGCTTTGACTTTCATAATAAGTAACTATATTCATGAATGAAAGATGAACAACCAATCGTTTAATAGTTGGTTCTCTGAAATAAATATCAAACTGGAATAATCTCCATATAGTCTCATAAGCTATCAAATATCTTCAGTTCAAATAAGTTTTAATTTCATCAGCATGCTCATATCGGTACTCACCAGTGTCTTCATTGCATAAAATATTTTTTGTAATTACAACTCTTATTGTATCAACACCTTATTCATATATTTAAATAAATATTTAGTCATTCTTAATTTAAAACATCATTCAACTTTTGTATGTACTTGGTAATGTATAACTAAATCCAAATTATATGAAATAATAAATCTATTATCAAGTTCGATACCATTTTTTATGACATATCGACCATCATTTATTCTTCTGTAAATAACAAATCCATTTCATCAATTGTTATTTTTTTCAATTTTTTCAAAAAATATTTTGAACATTGTACTTTTATCATGCATGATGATTTTGGATTGGCTAATCCGTATAAACAATGCATCATAAATTTTACAACACTTTCATATCTAATTGGATCTACAATTTTATCAAATAATTTTATAAAAATTATGGAATCTATATCCTTAATTACTAGAAATTTATTGTTTGAAGCAAATCAAAGCAAGATGTGAACATGCGGCAAACCTCATTTTTGAGATTCTATTGTATATAGAGCTGCAAATAACATTTAAACAATCATATCAATATATTGTTCATAATTATATGAATCAATATATTAAAAAATTAGATGTATGTAAAAGAAAACGCTACATACTTGCAACTGATTTTTCAAAATATCCTTTTTTTGTGATATCCGATATTAACTTCTCAAGCTTTATCTTAAAAATTCTACTCAATATCAAACATATCCTCCAATTTTTGACCAGGTATTAATTCCAAAGCAATATGAATTTTTGGCCATTACGCATTATAAATGAATGTGATGATTAAATTTGAATGTTCATGCCATTTATAAATAGTTATTGTATCTCGATAATTTTGAATCATTTATCTCATACTACCGATGAAACTTAACAGTAAAATAATCGTTTTTTCAATAGCTTTATGGTCAATATTATTGGAATCGGGTAATTTCATGCATGCAGTTTTAAAAATTTTGATTATACAGTGAAAATAGTATATAGATTAAAATTATTTTAATTTAAATATATATAAGATTAAATCTACTAAACTACCTCATTTGATCTATCATATGAATATGATAGATCAATATATGTTCTCAAGCTCAATCTCACATAAAGGTCGAAAATTGCCTTAAAATAATACACTGCATGCCTTCGGTCTGTAAGCTTTAGTTTAATTTAATTTTAATATTTTTATTATTTTTTGACTGGCTGTATTAATTAAATCATAATCGAGCCTTGTCAGAATCAGATTATTCTGTATATCCCCAACACCTCCTACTTCTCCTGATATCTCCACTAAAAGCTCCTTATCTCTTTTATTTCAATGCTATAACTGAGTCGGCTATAAATACTATGAGCACAAATTTAGTTGGAAGGAGTTGGACTCTAAAATGAAAATAAAATGGACTCCCATTTTAACTATATGGTTAGAGAGAGTTACATTCCTATTCCGATTCTAAGAGAGAATAGAAATTATCCCAATCTTTCAAAATTCAATCCTTACTCTCTATCGGAATTCAAATTCTATTTCGATTCTGGTTACGAACCAAACTCGTTAGGGGATATGGCCATTCTAATTTCTATTTCAATCCATTTCGATTTCAATTCCAATCATGAACCAAATACATCCTCATTTTCTATAAGGAGATATACACATCTTTGCTTCCCAAAGCTTTCTCTTGATCTAAACAAGGAACTAGCGAATTTTGATGAAGGTTGAGCCTGTCTCTTGATTGATAAAGCGGTGCTCTCTTTTACTCAAATGAAAGGCCATGGAAAACTAATCCCATAAGGTATGCTCTTTTGCTCATAAATGAAATGCCATGGCATACATTATCAATGTTAAGAATAATTGCGAATTTGAAAGCTGTAAGGGAGCCCGCCATGCAAAAATTTTTTTTTTTGGATCATGGACAGATACGGGATAGAACTCATGTTTTTACATTTTGATAAATTTGTAGTATTGCACATGGATATTTCAAAACCTAAGATTTTAATTACTGCGGTTGCTAAACCATTTGGATGTGGCAACAATGATTTGGATTGGAGTTCTACCCTTCTATTTTAATTTTCAACATAAAAAGAAATGGAAGACTTTCGAGATAAGCTACACTAAACGTATATGAACAAACATGTAGCCAGTATTTGCTGCTGCATGGCACTTCTCAAAAAATAATCATATCTCTTGCAATCACCATAAAATCACTTGAAAGGTGCGTGCCATTTTATTGTTTCCAAAAATATAAAACAACTCTTGAAAAAGGTTCAGAATATCTTTTTTTTTAAAAAAATTGCCCTTAACTTGATTACGATGATGAGAGCTTATCCTTGAAAAAGATAGAGACTGAATCTAATGGCTGCAAAAGTTTGAATACTTGTACACATTTCATTTACCTTAGGATAATAGGATCATGTAACATATATTTCAGATATTTCAGGTATGGCGATCAGGCTGCAAATTAGGCGGTCATGAGTTAGTTCCCGCTGAGCTTGCCTAAATTTTAATGGTTGATGTCATATCTGTAATGTTTCTTGGACTATAGCTTTCATGCAAGCTCTACCTCCTTTTATATACCAAAAAAGAACATGTAATATTAACTTGTTTAGATACAGGCCTACGAATAAGGGCACAACAACGGATGCGGCCCACCTTTGTTTCAGAAAAAACACACTCCAGCAAATAGATTCTCTCTCGAGAGGAAATTAAATTCTCATCGCCAGCAATCCATTTTTTCTTTCCCTTTTTTTTTTTTTTTTTTTTTTTTGCCTGATTTTTTTTTTTCTTATTAAGAAGCTCATGAGTCACTAAATTTCATATTACTCTAGAATAAAGATTTAATAAAATTATAAAAATACCTCTCAAAATTTAAGTTATTTACACTTGGATCCTAAAAATTAAAAAAAATTTTAAAAAAAAAATTGTCAACTAGCTTTCAAAACTTTAAATTCAACTTTAAATTTAAATTCAATAAAGATAAGATACATATAGGAGTATTTTGGAATCTACACAAGCAGATCACAGATATGGATACAGATATGGATACTTTAAGAACCATACAGATAAAATGTAATAAAGATCGGATGCTTTGAAATTCATAAAAAATTAAGTATTCTAAAATTTATATAAGCAAATAGATGATAGAGAAAAAAAATACCCCAAATTTTGTACAGAATCGATGATAGAATATAGTATTTCAAAATTTATGATGGCAAAGAATTGAGTGATTTAAAATCTATTCAAATGGATAATAGAAGATAAAATATTTGAAGATAGATAACAAAGATTTGAATGCATTAAAAAAATATAAAAATAAATAAATAATAAAAAATAAAATACTTTCAAATCTATACAAACAGATGCATAACACAAAAGATAATATACTTTGAAAATAAAGTGCTTTTAAATTTATCCTGTTAAATGAATGATAAAAGATGGAACATTTTTAAGATCAATGAATGATTGAGGATGGATTGCTTTTAAGATCTGGGATGGATAATATAAAATAGAATGCTTTAAAATTTATGTAATAAAATAGAATGCATTGAGATCTATATGGACAAACTGATGCGATGGATAGATAATAATTTAAAATTTATACAAATGAATGAATAATAAAAAATAGGTGCTCTATAATCTATGCAAATAGATGCTCTAGATTGAAGGTATTTTTATCTTCTCTGAACCAAATTACAACAAATTTAAAATTTTCAATATCAATTGATAGTTCTTAAATCTTTTGAATTTAAATATAAATAATCCAAACTTAAAAAGTGTTTCTGTATTTTTTTTTTAAATAATTTAATATCAGAAAAGTTTGCCCTATCATGAAGCTCAATAGATTCCATGAAAACCACCTACCACATACGGAGAAAGCTGCATATAAATAACCCTCCAGGCCCCACAATGGGGCGAATCTGTGCACCAAGCTACTCTTTTTTTCAACAAATTTGAAGTTAAACAGGCTAAAATAGGTCAAATTCGAAGGGAAGCAAAGAAAAAAAAAAAAAAGGAGAGAGAGAGAGAGAGCCGCAGCAGCAGCAGATGTCATTAGACTATATCTCTAATGTGTTTCCCCCTCCTGCTAGTTTGAAAGCATGATGTCCTTACAGAACATAAACTCTGAATAATCACAGTATCAGAAAATTCTTCTTTATTTTCTTTTTCAAAGAACATTGGAAAATACAGAACTCCCCATCATTCCTGCAAGATGAAAAGATCCTGGCATGATAATAACAAACCTATCAAGACCAAATCCACAAGAAGAGACTAGTAATATATACAGCTCATTGAACATTTTTTAATCAGATTCTATCATAAAAGTTCAAAAACCATACGTATATGGGTGACTTGCAGCACGACCAGGCCACAAGATGGTTTCGTTAGTAATATGCTTTCCGGGGATTCTTCTGCATCATAAAATTGTACTTGTACGCTTAACACTTGTCACATGTGACAATACAAAATGAAATAAAATAGTAAACAAAGCTTTACCAGCGGGTTTGGTCTATGACGGTAACCAAGCATCATCCGCTTCTTGTACTGGTCATAGATGTCATCATCTGGTGTGACCTCGCCAGGTTCATGTGCGCCAACACCTAAATTGTTCAATTTGACATTTCCTGCCATCACAGGATCTGCACGACCAGTTTTATCGCTGCCAAGCCCCTCACCTGCAATCGAAACATAGGTTATATCCAGCATAAAATCATCATATAATGTGATGACACAGAGAGATGACAGATTATGGTGAAAAATGACAGCAGCCTGTTCGCTTAGTTTCCTGCATGGGAAAAATGATGACACCTATTAACCCTCACAACACCTCATCGCATCATCTATGCTGCAAATAATGCCTAGCACAAGAATCCAGGACTTTCTAGAGCACAATAAACTATCACCAAGCTCAGAAAGCGTGAATAACATTATAATTTCACGAGCACAGCACTTCTCAGCACAGAAATGTGATGAATCAACTGCAAAGTTGCAGCCACAAGAGATGGTCTGCACAAGGGGAGAACTATCACCCAAGGTAATCTTCAAAGTAGATTAGGCTTCACTGACAAAGGCATAAAAGCAGCCAGCCTTCAAGGTTTAGCCTCCAGGAACAGGAATGAAGGGAGAAATTATGAAGCACTAGTTCCAAAGATTAACAATGCAAGCATTAATATACCTTCTTTCCAGCCCATCTTAGATAAAAGCTTGTGTCCAATATTGTCAGCCTGGATTTTATCCCTCTCTGCAGCCTCTCTAGCAGCTCTCTGTGCAGCAGCATCATTGCACGAAGCCAGAAACTTCTCCAGCTTTTCTGGTGGAATGTAGTCGCCCATGTGATGGCCCTTCTTGACAGGAGCTGCAAAGCCACAAAAAAAATTCTAGCTAATATCAGCAGTGCCCTTTTCTCGCAGCCATTGGTTAACTATATAGATAAATAATAAAATCATCAGAGCTACTGACTTTCAAGGAGGTAGCTTTGACATGGGAAATTTCAAACTCAACC
Organism: Cocos nucifera; assembly: GCA_006176705.1. Taxonomy (NCBI): domain Eukaryota; kingdom Viridiplantae; phylum Streptophyta; class Magnoliopsida; order Arecales; family Arecaceae; genus Cocos; species Cocos nucifera. Next base: position 1,439,323 of record QRFJ01000090.1, on the reverse strand, counting down.
ATATATTAGTCAGTTTGATGCCATGCAAGAATATATAATATCAGAATGAAATTACTAAAAAAGAAAAGATGAGAAAGCAAGACCTTGAAGAGAAGCGGGTGGTGGCATTTCATCTTTTGACTGCTTGGGTTGCCTCCTTCGTTCTTCTTCTGCAGCTTTCTTCACGTAAAATTCCATCATTGCTATAGGATCTGAAGCTGGAGGTCCACTGGTTTCACCTGTAAGCAAGCATGTCCAATGCAATTCGCATTCAGGGGAAAATCTGAAGGTCAAACTTATTAAAAATCAAAGTGTGGGTACTCCATTCCAATAATATTTCTTTCTAATCCGCAGATCACAACCCATTAAAGAGATCATTTTGTTTCTAAAACTACATAATTCAATAAGATGAGGTCAATCTGCACACAACTTTAATCCATTTGACAACATGAGCATGAAAAGCTGAATAAAGCTTCATCCTGCACGAACAACAAAGAGTGCATTTTATAAAAAAATAATGAGTATTATCTGTTTTATGAGGAATACAGGGAAAAGTTGTTGGCTCCTCTGCCTATCTCAAATTGGTGAGGGCCAGTGCTACCCAGGCAAGGGACACAGGTATCAAACACCCATGTCCCCAAGAATCCAACATGGCCATGCACACGACCGAACAAGTTAATTATATATAGAATGCACCCATAGATGTGTATCTACATATCTTGAGTTTATTTCAAATCATTTGGAGTATTAAGTAACTTGTTTGGAATTCAAAATATTCAGACTATATTTAAACAACAGTTCCTTTTTTTTGGAGGACTCTCTCTCTCTCTAGCCGCCACACCCCAAAACCATAGGGCACCGGATAAGAGCATAGGCTACCCACTTTCACCCAAATACAGGTTCCCTCGGGCCCTCAAGAAGCAATCAGGAGTTAAAAGCATTGGAACCATTGCGACAGCATTAGGAGGAAGAAGCATGCATGCCCTAGATTTCTCTCCTCTCTCTTTTCTTTTTCCGCATTCCTTTGTTGACAAGCATGAGAGAGAGGCGTCATGAACCTTGAATCAAGCCAATCAGGATGAACCATGTCTCCAACGTATGTTGTGCATGTTGCAGTATGTCCAAATTGGGAGATAACAAAAATTATCCCACCCTCCTATCTTCCTAGTCTTGTTGTACGTACAATATTATCCTTCCATAAATCCTTTAGATTTTGGCTAAGCGCCTATTTGGATATTCCTACAGGACTGACAATCCTCTAGGAATTGGACCTGTTGGTCCATCTAACATGCATTTTCTAAAAGCCTGTCCAAATCCAGCCGAAATCATAGCCTTTGGACTGCATGAGGAAAAAAAGACCTATAGAGGGTTTTTTTCTTCCTACAGGATTTGGGCTCAGTAGAATTTGGATGATACAGGGCCATGCTTAAATGGATGACCCAATCCACAAATCCTACAGCATTTTCAGCCCAACCCTGCAGGAATAGCCAAACAGGCCCCAAGAACTTGTTTAGAAAATCTAGCAGGATTGGACTAGATTTCCAATTGGATTCATGGTATGGGCAATCTACTAGGGTAGGCCCATATCGACTAAATACACCCCTTTCCCACCACAAATCTTGTGGGAGGGAAAAGAAAGACCGTCATGAGTCCCTTTTTTCCATCTGGCAGACCACCAGACCCACAAAATGAGATTTAGTCTAAGTATAGGACATACCTTTAGAGGAATACGGGCTGAGCGAGTCAACATACCCGATTTCTGCTGGAAATCTAGCCCAATCCTGCTGGATTTCCCAAATAGGCCCTAACCAATATTTAAAAACCTGAGCATGATGAAGCTACCAATCCAAAACTTACCCTCATGTGCATAAACCAGGTTATAATAGAGTAGAAATTGAGGAAAACTCCACTGCAAATTAAATATCAGAAAAGGAAAAGGGGAATGACAACTGAATGAAAAACAAGATATAGAACATGCTCAACCAGCTGCACATTCCAAATTTCTTGTCATCCAGAATCTGAGTTACATGTTCACCATTGAGCAACGTATAAAATTAAAAGAAACAAAGAGAAGTTTTCTTCATGGATAGTCATGTCAAGAATAGTCTTGAGACCACTAGACTGAGGTCCGATACACAATTGCTGGGAACCAGGTAAGAAACATAGTACTGCCCAATTCCAAATTCCCAAAATTGCAATCTGGTCCAAGTTTTATGCAACTTACTAAGCTTCTGATGAGTCACTTTGCGTCAAAGGAAAGATCAAAGCTACCTAGAAGTAATATAAATTGCAATTTTTCAATTATCTTTTATTTCAACAGATGGTATATGATAATCAGCAGCAAAAATTATGCAATAAGAAACAAATATGGAAATCTAGATTTTGTAGCAAGCCAGCCAGTCATAATATAATTCTGCCCATTTCTGAATTCCCAAAATTGCAGTCTGGTCCAGGTCAAAGGAAAAATCAAAGCTATCTAGAAGTAATATAAATTGCAATTTTTCAATAATCTTTTATTTCAACAGAAGGTATATAATAATCGGCAGTTGAAACTATGCAAAAAGAAACAAATATGGAAATCTAGATTTTGTAGCAAGACATCTAGTCACAATGTGATTCTGTAATCGTGCAAAAAAAAAAAAAAAAAATGTCAAATAACCTCCCTGCTAAGAAATATCTATCATCTCCAATCTTCCAAACAAGAATCAACCTATTTAATTTCACAAAGAAAAATATCACTCTCCAATGGTCCTTAGTACAGTCATACCAGAAAACAATGTTACTTAAGTACCTCTCTACCCGAACCGCCACATGCCAACTTGACATCAAATGAAAGAACAGTAATAGCTCCCATGCAGTTCAACCAATAATTGTTGGGATATCACACATCTCGAATATTTCAATAAGTGCCTCCAAAAATCCACACACATTGAACTTGGAAGCAAAATGCCAAATTCATTGGCAGGTACTTTATGAAAACTACATTAGAACTAGAACACCGTGAAATCTTAAATGTACAATAGATTTGCTCAAGGATGTTGATTGAAAAAAATTACTCGGTCAAATAAAAGATACTAAAAGGGTATACCATGACTGGAGACTGTTCCTACAGATGCAGGCTCCTCGTAAGTCCCATATAATGCTGAAGCAGGAGTTTGGTAATTAGAATGTTGTTGGGAGTTGCTCCTTTGAGAACCACTTGATGTTCTAGAAGTTGAAATGCTTGCATTAGCTGTCACAAAGAGAAGGTTAGAATTCTGAAATCGTCACCTAAATATATTAGATTGCATTCAGGCCAGAAAACTCTTCTCTTCTGTCTTCAAATTGAAGAAGCTACTTGGAACTTGGAAAGATGGAATCAGACATAGGCTACACTAACCAGCTTGTGATGCGTGGGACTCTTTCAACCGTGCAAGGGCCTTTTCTTCCTCAAGAAGCTGAAACTCATAGTATTTATAATCTGGACAGCTTGAATCAAACAAAAATCTGCATAGCACGCAATCTCAGTAAAAATCATTAATATAATAGATGAAAAACAAAAGTCCAGATTCATAGGACATGAAAGACTACATCCCACACAATATCTTTGCCACTAAACATCATGCTCATTTAAGATGGTCTATTAGAGAAGATCTGGTGGGTCTGAAAGTCTGATAATAGCATAAAAGGACCTATGAAGAAGCTCTTGAGAAGTTATGCAGATGATCAACTACTCACAGAATTATCACAAAATTGGGTAGGCAAGCCCCAAATCCATTTTTTTGTGCCAGATCAAATGTTCTTAGGACTACAATAAAACATGTAAGACATCCCCAAATCAATTTTTATCCACAACTGGCTCCTAAAAGAAAGACCCTCAAAGTATGTTGCTTCAGAAGTATAAGACTAGGCCGCATCCCTGCTCGTGTCCGTATACATGAAGAAGCATTCACCAATGGGCATGGAAGTGATAAGACAGTGTTTGACTGCTGAATCATGTCGAAGGTGAAGAACTTGCAGTAAGTTCTCAATGATCAGCAGATCCTGAGAATCTGAGATAATCATGTCATCAGATTATCTGAAGGCACTTGCTGCTGATTCATTTAAGGTTTGCTAACAACATGATCTAGTAATATATTTTCCAGATTTAAACCCAAAGATTCTTTTCTTCTGTCCATTATCAATATTTTGTGGGGGAAAAAAATGAAGTCAAACCTACTGCACAAATTAGAAAAACTATTCTCCCATGGCATTTTAAATCCTTTAGTTTTCAGAGCATTCCATTATAACTTAATGTTTTCTTCTTTAGTTTGTCCTGACCTTGTCGAGGCACAGTTCTCAGCTTGATCAACCACATCAAAACTCTAAAATATAATATTATCGTAATGCCTGTGAATAAAGATTAGTTTGACTTCTATGAATATGCATAATGGACTAGGAAAAGAGTTAAATATCATGGACCTTCCTTGTGATCCCTGTCAAGCAAATGTGGCTCCCCTCCATATTATGAGATTTGTCCAAGTACTAAATAACCACTTAACCAATGTATCCTGTTCAACCCACCTTTTCAGAAAGTAGGACCCCCTTATTAGGTTCCTTGAATAGAAAGGAGAGAGGCAAAGAGAGTCTGGAGAGAGGGGAGTAGTTTGTCATAATTAAAATGGGAAATTAAGGGAAAGAATGGAACATGGCAGTTAACTAGGAAGAAAGGAGAGAAGGGATAATGGCTGCTAATAAGAATGAGAGAGAAGAGAAGTGGCAGCATGGCAGTAAAAAAGGAACAAACAGAGAGAAAGGCCTAGGCATTTTACCTTTCTCTATCATTAAAAAAAGCTTCTTTACTTACCAAACAACTTTTTTCACCTTTCTGAAATAGCCCATCACATCTAACTATTGCTGGATTTGATCAGAAATATTTGAATATTAAGTTATATTAGTATTAAATTAGATGTTACATAGATCAGTCTTCACAAAGTAAGAAGGGGGTTTGAGAGAGAGAGAGAGAGAGAGAGAGGGGGGAGACAGAAAGGCTATGTTGCATATAGAATCAAGTGGTGCAGTGGATAGAGGGAGGAAAGATCTTCTCAGCATCAAGAATGGCTACTAATGCTTTTCATCTTTTAGAATTATTGTCTTAACGCACCTTTTTGTTGATTCTTCTAGCTCAATTTCACTTGCCTCCATTCTATGAAAACTTCAACTGCTTGTATGCACATATATCAAAATATTTCATCATATTTCGGCTACATTAAAAACTACATTTTTTGTTATCTACATTCTCAAATCTAGCGAAAAAAAATTAATGTGTTATCAAGCTTCTTTCATGGATGTAGTACACAAATTCAATAATATTATATATTTTTAGTGAATAAAATTTTGACTTGTTTGGTAGGATCTGTTTATTATAGCCTGTCGCCACAACCAACCACCACCCCCACCCCACAAAAAGAAGAAAAAAAAGGAAATAATCCTCATTCCATCCCTGAGCATACCAAAACTGAGCACTTTTTTGGGGGGCAAATAAGCACCAGCATGAATGAATTCAAGACTCTTGAGAACTGGATCTCATGGAGCACTAAGTGTCTTTTAATCTGCAAGAATATCTCATCCTTTTGATGAATGCTCCTCACTAACATCATAATTTTGTCCCTTAATACACATAGAGATTATAAAAAAAGAAAAAGAAAAATGACACAAACCGAACATGAGTTAGCATACAAGGAAATGCACATACACACACACACACAAAAAAAAAAAAAAAGGACCACTACATGGTCCATTTGAGTCCATGTCTTTAAGGAACATGCTCCAGAGAGGGAATCGGTGACTGTTCTTATGTATAAAAAAAAATTAAGACAAATTTACCACTGCTGTCAAATACTACTCATCAGTAATGCATTACTAACAGCAAATAAACAAATTAATTTTGAAGTGGAAAACAGTTTAAATCTACCATGCAGAGACATCAGGTCTGCTGTAAAAGCACGCTTTATAGGAAAACATTTTATTGCGTCTGCATAGACATTGCATGAAAGCATACATACTTGAAAGGCGTATCTCCAGGATTCCTCTGGCGCGTGATGTGCTCAAACTGCCTACCGTTCTTTGCAACAAAACTTGCTAATTTGTCAGCAACTTTCCTCACTGCAGGATCGCTTGGGGGAGATGGTGCTGCATGTCACTTAAAGAACTCATTAATACCAAGTGCATGAACAAGGGAATGCAAATAACTGTTGTAGCAGGCGTGCCACATTTTTCCAATTCTTTCAATCAACATCTCTTTCCACCAAGGTTGATAGATATTTAAGATACAAGCTGCATTCATGAGACAAAGTACCTTCAAGAACACTTGACACAGATCATACATGTAATAGAAACACTTCTAATGCAATGGAGGAAGGAAAGCAACTCCTGAAACTGAAAATGATGTTCTCATAGTAAAGTAATAATTTTGAATGTGCATGTAAACCTGCCAAGCATCAGAGCTGTTCCCTCAATTTTTCAGTCAAACATCGCCCAATTTGGGTTATTCTACTGAGCATACAAGATATGAATCTAACGTCAAGGGTGGGATAAAATCAGAAAATGTTGCTGAATTATGCAACCATGAGTCATCTGAATTTGGCAACTACAGATCACATGGAAGACGAAACCTCGTAGGGTTAAGGCTCTTGAATATTTCAGAACATCAGCTACTCTTCCGGTATCACCATGAGAAACTTACAACCCTGGTGGGTGATACCAAAGGGTGTTTTAATTACGCTAACACAATCTGCAGCTTGAAAAGTGCTTACCGAGCTTGGAAAGGAAAAGACCGAGGTAGTAGAACAGGAAAGTTGGTCCCCTATGCACTTCCCAGTCCCTTTTGGTCAGTATATTAGCATACATAAAACATTTCTGCTTTCTTTCACAGATAAATGCTAGTAGGTGACTTCTAGGTTTGTTAGATCTTAAGAAAAAATAGTTGAACTGATGAGGGGAAAAAGGGTAATGGCTTGCTGGCTCCTTTACCCAAATCATCTACCATTTCTGGAAGAGAATACTGAAGGCCAATATTTCAAGCAGTGAAAACTATATTCAATAGCAAGAAACTATATACCTACTGAAATTCTAAGGCACTACAGTCCAAAGATGAATATTAACCATCAATGTAACAAATAACCAGATAGAATTGTAAACAAAAAATTAAATTCTCACAGGAATAATCAATTTGATTTTATTGCAAAATATTGATGACCATTTCTGAAATACTGGTCAGCAATCTCTTGCATCATTGAACATAGATGAGTTTTTAATGAGCATAAAAAAAGCATAACCAGTATCAAAGAAAACATTATATAAGAACACATCATATATAAGAGGGATAAAGCATAAGCCTGGTCTCCTATACAAATCCACCATGCAAAAAGCTTAGAAGAACACATGGAATCCATTTAAAGTTCATATCACGTTCAGAGAGAGAGGAGAAAGAGAGAGAAGGAGGGCAGGAGGAAGGGAAGGAGAAGAATGTTCTGTAGCTACATATCTACATCTAGCATCACACCTACAAAGACTGAATAAACAAACTAAAATAAATTATAATACCGATAGAACCAGAACCATTTATGTATTTTTAATAAAAAAAGATGGGAAAAGAAATATTTGACCAGCTTAATCCAGAACCAACCCCCACCCCCTCCAACCCCCCCCCCCCCCAAAAAAAAAAAAAAAAAAATCCTTCAAGGAAAAACAAAAAATTCAAAAAAAAAAATAAAAGGTAACAGAAAAGGTTTGTGAATCAGCCACCTGAACCATATACATTCATAAGCATATGCATGCAATCACGGGAAAATAGAAACTAATAGAAAATGGCTTTTCATCAAATTGAATATAAGTAAAAAGAACCAGTTACATACTTTATATTAGTTCCCATATCTCTTTTCAGCTTCCATTTAAGAGTCAATGAAAAATATTAGCACCTAAGGGAGCTTAACATATAATAAAGCAAAATATTCTAAAATTTCATTGCTTAAGATAAAGTAGACAATCGGTAATTAACGGATATTGACAATAATCTAAAAATACCAAAAGCTTTCCTAACCCACAATTGCAGAATATAACAAACATGAAAACAAGTAATTACCAACATCCCCCTGATGTGAAGATGGATCAGGGACCTGTTGACCCAATTTCTGCCTCTTTGCTGGCTCGTCGCTAAACCCAGCCTCTACATCCTCTCCTTCCTCCTCCTCGTCAGCAGCAAACTTTACAGGGGGCAACGCAATCTTGGCCTTCTGTTTCAAGCTGAAGGCAAGCTTTCCACCAGATGCAGGAGGGTTAGGCTTCGCCTTCATATCAAATGGCCTCTTGTTCGCTAGAACAGCTGGCTTCACAACAACAGAAGATCCAGTCAGAGCTCTAGATTTAGGCTCCTCAACGGCCGCCTTCTCTTTCTTTTCTTGCTGGAGTTGCTTAAACTTTTCCATAAAAGAACCATCGTTTACGAAGAGGCCAGATCCAACTCCTTTCTCCATGGTCGGTTTCTCGTGGAGCAGTAAATAGGAACTCGAGGAGCAGTCAATAGGAATCAGCTATATTTAGGAATCAAAAGGTGCATTCTTTAAGCTGCGATTCGAAGGAGACTTATGAAGTTCTAAAAAAAAACAAAACAAAACAAAACAAAACCCTGGCCATCTCGGTCGATCAAGAAACGGAATTGATACAAATGTAGAAAAGAACGAACCCAATCAAAAGAGGGCACCGATTAGAAGAGAGCTTGTAAAACAAATATCAAACCCTAATTATCTTGGTCAATTAAAAAACCCAATCCATACAAAGGAAAGAAAGAACCCATCAGACCGCAACTGAAAGGCAATAATAACAATCGAATCTTGTTCCAAAAAATGAAGAAGAGCAAGATTCCCCATGGAAACCCTAAACTGCCCTTTATTAAAAAAAAAAAGGGCAGGAGGGGAGGAAATTGATCCTCGTTATCGTAATAATCCGGAAATCCCTAGATTGAAAGACTAGAGAAAAACGGCAAAATCGTAAAAGATCGAACGAGTAGTTTCGTATCTTTCTTTCACATACCTCGGATCTCGGCGAGCCGTCGACTTCGTAAGACTAAGATGGAAGGGGAAGGGGGGAATCGAGAAAACCCTAAATTTCGAGGAAGCCAGGTCTCAGGATTGCCTCTCAAGCAATCCTGCGATTCTCGCCAAAGAGAGAGGCGGACGACCGTCGCAATGGGAGGTTAAAGAACAGGGTGGAGGGTGGTGTTTTATATTTGATCCTTCCGAGGACGGCCATATCAATCGGTGGAGCCCCAGATCGTCGCACCCATAAGTATAATTTAGCTTACTTACCGGTATTTAAGAATATAATTTTACGCACAGACCGTAAACCATCCATGGCAAGTGTAGCAAAATTAATATTAGATTTATGTCTGTTTGAATACATTTTAAGACCCTAAGTACATATTACATTGCTTACTGTTCTCTAAATTATTAATTTCAACGATGGCTTTAAAGTTCTGTAGTTTCCACATTCTGGAAAAAAAAAAAAAAAAAAAAACCGTGCATCCCTAATATGTATTACATTGGCTATCTATCTCTAATTATTAATTTCATATCTGTAGCCTTTTGGTAGTCTTTATATAAATACATTCAATCACAAGAATGTTCGAACAAAGATCCCTATGCAAATTTTACCTTACTCGTCTTTAAGTTATTAATATAAATTTATAAAGACACTCTAAACTATTCATAGTCTCTAATGAAATATGTACAGAAATTTAATTTTGATTTTCCATATAAATTATATTTACAACACCAAGTAGATACTATATTACCTACTACTGTTTAAATTTATAGTTTTCATGTGAACACGTTCAAAAATAAACGAGTATATACTATTGTTTTTTTCCCAAACATTAATTTTGTTGGTAGTTGCTATATGAAATACATTGGGAGAAAAAAATATAATTATAAGTTTCTAACTGTATTTAATAAATATTTTTTGTTACAATATATATTTGGCATTTATTTGGATGATCCAGTAGCGTTAAGTCAGAATTTTTTATTGAATTCATAGATTAAGCAGCTTAATTAGAAACGTCCCATATCTACTTAACAGCCGCCAAGCTAGAAGAGTAACAGGTAGAACAGGGCTGAGCAAATAATCGAAATCCGAAGAAATCCACCTAATCCAATCCGATAAATATCGATTTCGATAGATTAAAAAATTTTGAATTAAATTATGACTCATAAAAATTCGATTAGTTATGATTGGATTCAGTTTCTACATTCTTAATCCATATGAAATTGAACCCGACTGATCGATATAGTATTTTTAATATTTAAAATATTTAAAAATTAAAAATTAATAATTATAATATATTATGTATTAATTTATAGATATTATAAAATTATTATATCCTAATTTTTATATAAATTAAATAGTATATTAATTTATAATGCTTAAAATCAATATTAAAATCTAAATCGAGATAATACATTCGAATCTACCATAAATCGTTAACTTTAGCTTCAAACGGTCTATATATGATAAACAGTCAGCAGCAGCAGAAAATTGAATTTTGATAAGATTGCATGCAAGTACCTAAAGATCTTCTTCCTCAATTTCAAAGATGAAATATTGGACCAACAACAATTTCTAACTCAAAAGGGAGATGATGGCTTGTGTATGAACAAAACTTATTGGTCAGTCTGCTTGTTTATATTCTCTCCGTGTTGACAACAAATGTGCGGTTGCTGTGAATAGGACGCATAGTCAAACGGATCACAAGGAGATACGAGGTTTCACAGACATTACAATGTGCGTGTGTGAGAGAGGGAGAGGGACTTTGACATGGGTGGCCACCAAGATTTCAACGAACATTCGGTGATCCAGATTTGACCAAATCAATGAAAGTCCATTTTCATTCGCAGCTTAAATCCTAGCTTAGATCTCAACCGTCCAACATTAAGAAAATGTAGGCCAAAATAAAATTTTAAGGGAGCATTAGAAAAAACTTAATCAGTGGCCACTAAAAAATTTAGGATATCATGCCACATGCTGCGGATGTCGATGTGCTGTGATGAGGTCCTCTCAAACGTCAATTTAGTTTCCATGTTGTCCCAAGAAATTTACCAGGTCATGCCCATCGTCTCAGTCCACGACCATATAAGACTGTATGGCTTACTCTTCACAAGAGTATAGCATCCATTATTTTCCAGTTCTAATGAAAGAATGCTAGACGCAATATCATAACATGAGCTCCTACGTTATCCTAGCATGGTCAACGAAGCAAGATCCATTAGAAATTTAATTGAGGTAAGTGACTTTACCCATTTAATTACGAGATCCTAATGACTACCATTCAAAATTTTTTCTTTGGCGATGTAGAATTTGTTACAAGATGTAACAAGGAACGGTTAATGGAGAGAACTTTCAGTACTCGAAGGAGACAAGGAGACCCGTCCGGCACACGAAGTCGCAGTGCATTTTCCAATTGTACCGGTCAGTGACAAGTCTTCGATACTTTAAGGCAGTAATCTGCCGCAAAGTCCAAATATGACGATCGCTTGCCTTCCCAGTAGTTTGATATTAGCAAAGCAACCTCCTTTCATCAACAGCATTATGCTTAAGATATGGAATAATCCACATCTGATAGATTAAGTAATCCAATATTGTTTGGTCGGTGACACATCTCTAATTTCTCCTACGGTCCACATCTACTACGGTTCATTTTAAGAATCACTGTCCGCATTTCTCCCACGAATGCTGAACGATCAGACAATGCAGGCTTCTTGGACTTAGGTGAGATCCAACATCCACATCCAAACTCGGAAGGGCAAGTCAAATTCAGATTTGAGTTCTGATCCATCAAAATGAGTAAGCTTCAAATTCAAACTCGGTTAATTGTCGGATGGGTGTTTGGATTCTAGTTTTTTTTAGGTTTAATTCAGCACATGATTTTAGCTTTATATTTTCTATCTTATTTTTTTAAAAAAAAATTATCCTCCTTATACCATTTATTAGAATAAAAAACTTATAAATTTATAACTTGAAAAATATTTAACTTTAACAAGTATAACAACGAACGAGCGAATGGCTGGTTTTGAAAAAAAATCTAATTACTTTAAAGATAAATTTGAGTTTCTTCTATATTTGATTTGCTAGAAATGAATTTGAAATCTATCAACTAAAATTTAGTAACCCACGGGGCGGTAGATGAGAGTTAAGAAAAGTATGTGCGAGAAAGTCTAAATCCAAATATGCAAAAAATGAATTAATCAAAGGCATGTAGCCAATCCACTTTATATTCTCATATTTTTGCATATCATATATATAGTATGATATGTATTTGGGTTATTAGATTCTTGGATTTGAATATACCTGGATCTGATAAGGATTTAGATCCTGCATAAAGAATCCAATTTGGATTCATTAAGATTATTGGAAATTTTAAGTAGATCTGTATCCATGTATCCAGTTATTAATATATAAAAAAAAAAAATCAAACTATTTGCTTTCTATGTAGCATTTATATTCGTAGAAGTGAATTCAAACATGTAGAAGAAAAATTTATTATAAACAACAAAAATTATGACACGGCACGGGGAAATTGGCAAAATTAACATACAAGATGCTCTCTCTCTCTCTCTCAGGGAAAAAAAAAAAAAAATCCACCGGATGCGTGTTCTCATGCCAAAAGTAAATTAAAGCGGTATCTTTATTAAAAAGTACAAATAACACTAACAACAAAAAAAAAAAAAAAAGGAAAAGAAAAAGGGATGGTTAGGATAGCTTACTGAGTGCAGCAAAGGGGAAAGGTTATACTCCTAAAGAGGAACTCGAGAAGAGTATCCTTATGGGAGCCAAGATTTGTTTCCAAATCAGCAAATTCTTCCGCTTGAAGATCGTTCCGGAATCATAAAAAAAGAGTAAATTATACTAAACCCTCTTGAAGTTTGAAGTAATTATATAATTCCATCTAACATTTCCAGAATATACATATAACCCCAAACCACTATCTTTCTTTTAAATAAGCTAACATATTTCATCACCCTCTAACATATTTAAGTTTTACATCTTACATTTTTTTAATTATTTTAAATTCTTTATTATTTAAATTTTCTAATAATAAAATTTTTATTTGGGCCAAATTATTTTCAAATATTAAACTTTAGATGATGATTATAACACATTTAAAGGATTATAGGGCTAAAAATCAAGAATATTTGTATATAATTTATTAGATTTAGGCTTTGAGATGGGCCAAGCCCAATTCTAGTTATAGATTCCCATTGCCCTGAATATCTATGTAACATAAGTAAGCTCTGAAAACCCAAATGTAGTAAATGATATATAAATATCTAGAATTCTTATAAGCATACTTCTTTGGCCAAGTTCTAATTATCATCACAAGTTCAATATTTAGGAATAATATGGCCAAATATAAAAATTGATAGTTTGAAAATAAAAATAAAAAAAATAAAAAAAATATTAAAATAAAAGATATAAGATATTTTAAGATTCAAATATGTTAGATAGTGATAATATAAGATCATTAGATTATTTGACAGAAAAATAACAGTTAAGATTCTGTGTCAGTAAAAGCTAAGCAGCGAAATGTATATTTCCAAAACAATGCACCAGAAAATCTGTAATTACCTCAAATCTTAAGGGGATCAATGTAATTTACTCTAAAAAATTATGATTATTAAAAGATTTAAAGACAAGAACATTTTTTTTAATAATAGAATCATAATTAGAAATACTTCTAATGGGATATTTTTCTTTTTTTTATATAAGTGGGCAATCACACAATTATTGTGTGAGTGCAACTCAAAAGGTCGGAGTACAAAATGTCACGTAGAGCTCTAGGATACTTCTAACCAAGATGCCATCCATTCACCAGTATAATCGGCAACGAAGGATGCTACCCAATCAGCAGCGCTGTTCACCTCTCGGTAGATATGTCTAACAGTAGTCGCAGAAAAATGACTAAAAGATTTTCGAATATCATGAATCAAAGGGTGAACAGTGGGCTGCTCTGCAGCACTCCGAACCCAGGCAATGACAGTAGCTGAGTCGCCCTCCACAACGATCCTCTCCGCACGTATCCTCAGTCATGCGTGAGTGATGCCCATCTAGATGGCCTGAAGCTCTGTGCTAGAAATAGATGGCTCAAAAAGAGGAGACCCTCCAGCTGCAAGCATCCTACTCTCATAGTTCCGGATCACATAACCCGCACCACCGCTACTCCCTCTGACACTATCATCAAAATTGATCTTGACAAAACCTGAGAGTGGAGGCTCCTAAGAAATGAAAAGCATCATACGAACCATTGCAGGAGCAGTAAAGGGGCTCTAGGAACTCGTATCATCAAGAAACTGTCTGGCAGCATCATAGCGATAGAACTCCTCTGCCAAAAAATAGGCGCGTTCAAGCATCCGATGAGCAAAGATGATCTCAACATCAAAGATCAAGCTGTTCCTCAATAGCCAGATCTAATAGACGATGTAGACCATCCTTCCAAACGAATCATGGCGGACCACACCAAGAGAAAAAGAAAACCAAGAGCTAGAGGATACATCCTAGTGTGGGCCATCCACCATCTGCCAGATCACGCACGCTCTAGGGCAACGAAGAAGGGCGTGTTCCATCATCTCATCCTCCATCCCACAACTCAGGCATACAGTCGGCACATCCATGCCCCTATCTCAGAGAAGGGATCGAGTCAAAAGACGGTCCCAAGCAACCTTCCACAGGAAGAGTCTAACCCTGGGATGGATAGTTGCTCTCCAGATCTAGGCCGCCTCAATCTTCCTCTCCGGCTCAGGTCTGTACATCGAAGCAAGCTTGTTGGTAAGGACCTTGGTGCAGCACTACAGGCCCCACACTCTCAAGTCCTGACTCCGGTGGATGGGGATAGCAAGAATCCTATCCACAAGGTGGCCACTGAAAAGTCGAGAGATGTCTTGAGCCCTCCATCCTCTGCCATCCTCAATAATTAAGTCACGAACACGCCAGTCATCACCCACCTCCATGCTGACAAAAATTGGCCATTGAGAGAGAGGAAGGCTAAAGATCCAAGCATCCTGGCTCACATCAACCAAGGTACCATCGCCAATCAACCACCTAAGCTGGGCCTCCACTGCTGGGTCATAGGTCCGAATCTTCCTCCAGATAAAAGAGCAACTGCGATCACCATGGCTATAAGGCCCCTGGCTCTAGGTTCCATAGCGAGCTCTCATCATCCTGCTCCATAGATAGTCATGCTGGATGAGGAATCTTACGGCATACCTAGCAAACATCGCCTCCCTCCTAAGCAATAAAGACTGGATCCCATGCCTCCTTCTCTCACAGGCTGGCAAATGACTTTCCAAGAGAGCAGGTGCAAACTGTAACCATCCTGTGTGGAGCCCCATAAGAAGTTTCGGAATTGCTATTCCAAATTTCTGAGGCAAACATAAGGCACAATAGTATTCGCAAAAAGGTAGATCGGGATAGAGCTCAGAACAGACTTCACGAGAGTAATCCTCCCCATCATAGAGAGGGAGCGGGCTTGCCAACCATCGAGGCGCTCTTGAATCCTCTGCTTCATATGCCTGCAATCAGCCCTCCGCAATCTCCAACCCGTGATGGGGACACCAAGATAAGTCGGAGTTCCAGTTTGCTCGGAGATCCCCAACATGTCAAGAATCGCGAGCTTCACCTGAACCTTTATCTTTAGGCTGAAGATAATGGTAGACTTCTGCCGATTGGCACACTATCTGGAGGCTCAACAGTAGGCCTCTACCGTGGATGCGAAGTACCTCACATTGTGCAGAGAAGTCCAATCAATAAACAAACAGTCATCTGTAAACAAGAGATGCGACAAAGGCTGCATCCTAGGGGCAGGCTAATAGGGCTCCAATTTATCCTCCTGGACTGCCACCTAAAGAGCACGAGATAGGTCATCAGCATATAAGATAAGGCACCCTTGTCGGAGGCCACGGGTCGAGTGAAAAAACTCAGTCAAAGAGTCATTGATCAGAATGGCGATGTTCGAGCCTTTTACACAGTCGATAATCCAGTCCATCCACTTGCCATAGAAGTCGAACTTCTGAAGCGACTATCGCACAAATCTTCAGCTCATGCGGTCGTATGCATGCTCCATGTCAAGTTGGATCGCCATCAAACTTCGATGAATAAAAATTTATTAAAAATCGTGCATAAACGAACGGACCAACTTTTCACTCTTATGCGGCAAGAACAGAAGGACCTCTAGCTGGTAGCTAGAGCCGGTCCTGCTGCAGCCCTCCGAGATCCCCCCAGGAGGCGCAGGAAACAAGCAAAATGAACTAAAGAAATTAGCTGTGGCAACAAAACCTGCTTCAACCGAGCTGCATGCCTGCACGCAGTGGATGTATCATATAATTCCAATTCCACTGGAACATCTCCCATGAACATTTCATATAATTCAAATTCCAGTCGAACATCACTCACGAACAATCTAGTTTGGCTTTCACATACATTTATCTGGAAATCACTATTCGTTTGTTAATCTCAAGTGAGCTAACCTTGTTGGTTCGGATTTCTTTCAGCAACAAGCTACATTTATGCTGTAACGATTGCCATGCATCATTGATTCCCAGAGACAGTGGTCTGCAGAATCCGAGATTTATTAGAGTTAGATTCACTTGTTTTAGTTCGAGCTGTGAGGAAACTATAATATAACGGGAAGGTAAAGTGATCATTAGGAACCAGAAAAGGAGATCTCCGGGTTAACAGGTGAAGCCCCACCTGGTTGGGTCATAACTTTGAGGTGGTCTGAGGAGAGAATGAAGTCCAGCCCCAACCTGATTTGGGTTGGGTTAGGGTGGGCCCAGTTTGGATGGAAGGACAATTTTTTTATTCGAGCGATTAACAAATGAAGGCCTTAACACGCTGGAACAATGACTCTTCACGCTCGAACAAACTTAGTTCTGAGATTCGAAACTTTCGCTATAGCACATTTTATCAAGAAAAGAAAAAAGCCATTCATTCAAATATCAGGTCGATATAGAATACATTCTGCACGAAAACAAGTTTGTTGCTGCGTATGGACATGTTTTTTACTTGGGTCGCACCCAACATCAGGACTCACCACATGTTTGGTGCTGGGTGCACGTTAAGTCCTCCATCAATTTGGTCATGTAAGCGAAGTTGGACAGGAAAGAAGGTCAACATTCGAATTATAGGTCATCCTTGGGTACACAACACCACGGTAACAACGTGTACTTCATCCAATCTTAAGGGAAAAGTTAAGCGAATTTTTTCACTAAAATGTTGCGGTTTACAACATTGTTGTAACGAAACCGGTATTTGCCAAACAATGGCGACACATTATGATGATCATAACTTCAAGACATACGGCTATTTTAAATATGTTTGACATATAGCTATAGCTGTATTGAGTTGTATATGTGCTGTAACTATAATTTTATTTTATTTATTTTTAACATCACTTTAAATATTTAGTTTAATTAAATATAATAAATATAATAAAAATTAATTTTATTAAATTATAAAATAATAAAAATAAAAATTATATGATATTTTTTAAGTTTAAATTAAGAATTAATGGAATCGTATAGTTGTTCATAGCATTATTTTTGTAGATAAATTTTAAAAATTTTAATTTATAATAAAATATTTTTTTTTATTTCAATGGGGTAGAGGTTATTTATAAAAAATAATTTTAGAAAAGAGATTGAGCTTAAATGTTAAACATACGAGTAATTTTAAAAAATTATTGATGATAAATTTAGAATTAAAAGTGCATAATTAACTTTTGATTTTGAATTCTTGAATGAGAAAGCTATCAATAAAAATTAGCGATCATAAACTATTTTTATCAAATACTAATATTATTATACTGTAGCTTAAATAAGCTAAAATTATTTCAAAAACTACGTGCCAAACATAGCTTCTATATGTTTATTCACTGTATGATTGCTCATATTGAAAGCTAGGATGCTGTATTAACTTTATTATGAGTATTTTACATACAAAATTTTTATATCTGTCATTATATTATATTGTCGAGATACAGATTGAAAATATCACATGACAAATGTTTGGGCTACTGTATAACATCATCTGACGGATCTTGATTAAACCATAATACATATATTGATCCATCATATTTGGGGAAATGAAGTAAATTAAATAAAAACAAAAATCTTCTGTGAGTTTAATCCTCAGAAGGTACCACTATCATTGGGACATCAAAAAGCTCCGGAGAAAAATACAGGCCAGGCAACAAAAATGCTTTTCTGATGGTGGGGGTAACTTTAATCATGCATTTCTGATCATTTAAAAAGCTGCAGGATTAGGGGTTTAATCATGGGAGAAAAGCTAGAGCAATCAGGAGCAGCCGGACATGATGGGGACTCCACTTGGCGATACAGAGGCTGGTGGGGGAACACACATAGCCGTGCTGATGGTATTGGCCGTTGAAGTGGCTCCAAACAGACCAAGAGAAAAGGCTTCCCCCACCGTCGCATTCCAAATTTCCGTCAGGGGATATCAGACGGTGGACAACAAAAAGGGACCCGACTACCCGTCCGGTCCTGGTTTATGATGTGATTGCCGCCGAATGGACCTCACGTGACAAGGCCTCCACCTTCTAATTTAGAGGGCTTCGCATCTTTATTTCTTATCATGGCCTAACTGATATTTGAACATATGGTTATCGTAGATGCACTCAAAGAAAGATATTGAGGGGACAATAAGATTCTGGATCCGGTATAAGAATTTTGATGTGTTTAATAAACCATCGTTGGGGTTCAAATCCCAGATCTCTCCAAAGGGCAATGAACTGGCGCCTAGGAGGGAGATGGCAAGATGCCAACTCGGGGAGTATATATACTTATATATGATATATGATGATCAAATAAAATAAATAAAAATATTAATTCAAATTAAAATGGATTCAAGCTTGTAGAGAAAAGCACTTCGAATTCTCCCACAATAGGCCCATAGTGACGTCCAGGACGATGAATGGAGTCCAACGAATCTAAGAATAGTCCAAACAGAGAAGATACACACAAAAGAAAATCGGCATGGAGTTGTCGATTCTTGAGCTTGCCGAAAAAGCCCACAAGCGGCGCCGACCGCCCGCAGCGTAGTCCTAACTGGCAGCGCATGGTGGCACTGGGCCAGCGATGCACTGGGTCGGCCAGGCACATGGGGGGCATGCAAGCATCCAGGCCCACCATGGAGCATGGTCTATGATGGACTGTCAGCATTTGGGTGCCCACGTTGACCTCTTAGCCCATTTTCTAGCCTGTTCTCATGGTCCATGGTACTGTTCCATGAACCGATCACGATCCGATGGCTCAAAGAGGAGCCAGTCACGATCGAATGGCGAAGATTTGATCGGGCTTTAATTTGGCGTGATGGCCTTTTCTTTATATGATCTGATGGCTGGGAGAGCTCTTGATCATAATTCGACGGTCCGAGATCGATCTGAGCTGATCTAGGATTATTGCTGTGCGATCCGACGGCCCAGGAGGGAGCCAGTCGTGATCGAACGGTTCATGATTGATCTCGAGTGTGTTTAGAACTGGATTTCCTATTGGAATACTATTTTTAAGTTTCTAGACTATATATAACTCCGACTGACGAACCGTTTGTTACGTTGGAAAGCTAGTGACGTTCCAAAGGTACTGAGAGGCTTCTTGAGAGATTTTAAAAAAAAATTATGAGAATTTAGAATTTTTATTGAGAGATTCTTGTATAAAAATTGAGTGGTAAGTTTTTCTTGTATTGTTTAGTTCTCTCTCATAGTAAAGCTTTGCATGCCCCATGGAGGCAAGCCTTTGGACTGATCCATGTACTTGATTATATTTTTTATTTTATTTTCTTCTTTCTTTCTATCATAATATCCTGATACTAGATTCTTAATAAGTGATATCAGAGTAGCTGATATCCCAATATATTAGTATTAAAGCCAGACGGTATCAGAGGACAGATTGTAGCAGTGGTGGTGATAGAGATTGAAGAATATAGAGAAGACAAGTGCAATCACGAGATAGAGATCAACAAGTTTGATAGGAATGGCAATATATCTTCTTATGACAAGTAAGGATATAGAATGCCTCATCCAATATGGGTTGATCGGTGTTCTCTTGTATGATGAGATGCCAGCCATCATAGAGGTGAAGGATTAAAAGCGAATCCAAATGCAGATGGTGAACATGATCCATTTGTACCTAGCGGATGATATGGTGATCCATGTACTTAGCGAAACTTTTCCAATGACACTGTGGTCAAAGCTCGAGAAGTTGTACATGGCAAAATCTTTCACCAATATGCTATTTCTTTGAAGGATGGCAATTTTACTAGCTGTGGATGAACGAAGATAAAAGCGTGCAGAAGCATCTATTCTCAACTTTCAGAAGATTCTTACTGACCTCCTCAGCGTTGATGAAAAAATGAAGGAGAAGACCAGGGTGTTGGTCTTGCTAGCATAGCTCTCTCCTTCATATGAGTTCTTGGTGACTGCTCTTCTAGTGAGAAAAAGAGCATCATCAAGATGGATGAGGTCACTATAGCGATACTCCAGAATGAGATTCTCAGGAAGAAGAACCTAGCTTATAGTTCAGATGGTGGTAGCTCAGCTTTGACAGAGTCTCTGAAGGAGTAGGAGGCAGTAGATGGAGTGGAAGAGGATCGCGAGGAGGATGATTTAGATCTAAGACGAGGGACCAAAGCAAGATCAAATGCTATAGGTGCGATGAGTTGGGACATCGAGTCAAGGACTGCCCATAACTTAAGGATCGGAGGATAGGGCTATTATGGTGGTGGCCAGTAGCGATATAAAAGATGGTGATGATGTTCTTCTAGTTACTGATGAGGTATCTACTTTTTTCTTCGAGTGGATTATGATTTCTACTTATTTTTATCATGTATGTTGCAAAGAGAAGATATTTGACTTCCTAGAGATCGGTGAGGGCACTGTGTTCCTACTAGATGGATCGAGTTGTAAGATCAAGGATAGTGGAATGGTCAACATGAAGCTTCATGTTAGAATAGTGAAGAAGTTGGGTGAGATCCGATACATACCCAGCCTTAAAAAGAATCTAATCTCATTGAGCAGATTGGATTCAACCGGCTTCAGATGGAAAGTTGATGAAGGAATTCTGAAGATCATGCGCGGCAGTAGGATGATAATAAGAGAAAGAAAGTATGGAGGACACTACCTCATGATAGGGAGCCCAGTGCTAGATGAAGCTTCAGATGAAGATGGATCGGGCATAGGATGGAAGACTCGGAAGAACGACATGCGATGTCGCATAGTAAAGTTTCTATTGTCGTAGGAGGCTACCCCAAGCAAGTTTTTGATCAAGAGGATCACAGTAGTTGATGAAGATGGGATCGAGCGGTCTGGTTTGACTCTCATGTTTGTCCATCTATGATCACCAGACGTGCCCTAGGGCATGAGGACGAGACAGATTATAGGCTCTCAGAGATAGATGGAGGTTGAATATCGAGTTGAGATGAAGATTATTAAGAAAAATACCTCGAATTCTTTCATAATAAACTTACAATGAGATCCAGGATGATGAATGAAGTCCAACAAGCCCAAGAACAGTTCAAATAAAGTTCAGACGGAGAAGATATGTGCAAAAAAAAAATAGAGTAGAGTTACTGATTTTTGAGCCCATTGGAGGGGCCCATAGGCAGCGTGGCCCAAACCGGCAGTGCGTGGCAGTGCTGGACCGTCAGGCGCACGAGCCCGGGCCACGTGGAAGCAGGCCGCTCGAGCATCCAGGCCCACCATGGAGCGTGGTCCATGATGGATCGCCAGCTCATGGGCTCCCGCGTGGACCTCTTGACCCATTTCCCAACCATTTCTCATGGTCCACGATACTATTCCATGGACCGATCACTATCCAATAGCTTAGAGAGGAGCCAGTCGCGATCGAACGTCTAAGATTTGATCGGGTTTTGATCTGGCATGATGGCCTTCTTCTTTGCATGATCTGACGGCTGGAAGAACTTTCGATCGTGATCCAATGGTCCAAGATCAATTCGAGCTGATCTAGGATTGCTGGTGCGCGATCCGATGGCCCAGGAGGGAGCCGGTTGTAATCGGATGATTCAGAATCGATCTCGAGTGTGTTTAGGACTGGATTTTCTACTGGAACACTATTTTTGAGTTTTTAGAATGTATATAACTTCGATTGATGAACCATTTGTTACATTAGAAAACTGGTGACATTTCGGAGGTGCTGAGATACTTCTTGAGATATTTCAGAAAGCTTTATAAAGCTTTGGAGATTCTTGTTGAGAGACTCTTGTACAAAAATTGAGTGATAAGTTTTTCTTATATTATTTGATTTTCTCTCTTATAGTGAAGTTTTGCATATCCTATGGAGGCGAGCCTTTGGGCTGATCTACGTACTTGATTATGTTCTTATTTTATTCTTTCTTCCTGCAGCAATATTTTGGTACTAGATTCTTAGTAAGAGGTATCAGAGTAGCTGATATTCCAATAAGACTATAGTACTTAGATTTAAAATCTTAATCATAAAAAAAATAACATAGCACTAATTGGTTGCTCGAGGTGCCAACTTATTTTGTTGATAAAGCTGTTGGGTTTAATACCAATGACATGAATTTGCCACCTTTGGCCGAATTTCCGCTAATCTTAGTTTTCATTTTGTTTTTAGTTCAACTAGCAAGGCATGCTTGCATGCATCTGTTATTCATCGCACTTAGAAACCTATCAAACAGTAGTTGTGATTGATGAAACTCTAAGTTTCGTTGTAATGATTTTATTATAAATGGTGCAACAATTATAAGACCAAGCTTCTTATACTGGTATCACTCAAATATATCCTAATATGGATACACTGCTCTTAGAGGCATTCCTTGGAAAATATGAATTAAGGGCCATTCTTTTATGGATAAAATATTTATCTAAAAAATATATTTTTTAGATAAATATTTTTTAAATAATATTTAAATAAAAAAATAATTTATTTATATTTTTTTATGTATGGATAAGTTGCTTTGAAATCTATTATCCATATTTTTTTACATTACTACTTTTCTGGATAAGTTGTTAAAATTTATTTATATTTTTTATAATATTTCTTATGCTTTTTAGATTTTAAGAAAGTGGATGATTGAGTTATTGAGCATTAAATGATGGAAATATTGAAAATGAAGATCGGATGTTTTAGGTATAAAATTAAGAAAATAGTTGGTTGGGGAGAGTAGAGGTTCGAAATTGGAATAGGTATGGATGACTCCCATTTCAACCGCTTGATTGGAGGAAGTCTCATTCCAATTTCGATTCTAGGATGAAATGAGAATGGTCCAATCTATCTAAAACTTAATATTCATTCTTTTCTATGAATTCAAATTTTTATTTTTATTTTCATTCTGATTCTGATTTCGATCATGAACTAAATACTTTAGAGGATTAGGCTATTTCAATTTTAATTTTAATCCATATTTATTTCGATTTCGATTTCGAGTCCAATTGTGAATCAAGCACCCTCTAAATGCTTACTTTATTAACTCATAAAAAAATGATTTAGTCAGGATAATTTTTTTTCCATTTTATGGATACATGTTATTTATAAAAAACTAATTTTTTTATTTTAAAAAATATAAAAATATTAATAAGTTGGTTAATAAAAAAATAAATTAATTTTTTTATAATATTTATTCATAAAAGAACGTGCTGAAGATTCCCGTAGTTCCGTTGACATCATTTATTTTCTAAGATTTCAATTTTATGAGCCCTTCCAAAGTCGTTACATGTCAACAATTCATTCGACATACAAAGGTGTGCCCTGTTTTACAAGGCCCAACGGTGACCGGTGCATTGGACCAGCGATACCAGATCAACAAGAGCGGTGCACTGAGTCGGGCAATTCTCGGGCCCATCGGGAGGAGATCAGATACCGCCCGTATACGGATCGTGACCGTTTAACGAGCATGCTTCCTACGAGTATATACGGTTCGTGGGCACAACGTACCGTATGGAGTCAGGTACTGTTATCGCTACTCCAGGTGCCGGCTTCTTGTGGGGTCCGGGCAGGACGAGCCGGGCAGCGGGCAGATCTCACGGGATGCGGGATGGAGTACACAGGGGACCACTGAATCTTCCCCGCCCACCTTGTGCGGGGTGTACTCCGACGCTGATCTGGGCCGTCCATCACACGCCTCCCCGGTCCCGACCTCGGTCCTGTCGGGCAAAGTTACATAGGTCTGGGTATCCATGGGTGAGAATCTGGTCTGCGAGGTCTTCCGAACGTCCATCTAATGGACAGCTGGGGACCACTTATCATAAATGCATTTATTGTTGTCCTGGCATAAAAGAAGCCAATTGCATACTGAAACCAATTTTTAAAAAAAAGCTGGACCAATGAATGCGTTTTTCCCAGAATAAAATCGTATAAATCCGGATGATTACTCGAAACAGACCCGGGTTGGGTCCAACGCCGGTGCCCATGACCAATTATAAAGTTGTGTATTTATTTTTGAACGGTCTAAATTGCTATAGTATGCTTGTGTTGAATTCTTATCCAAATTGATGCAGTGTGCTCGTGTTGAACAATCTTCTAGGATGCTAAAATACGTGGGATTGCTGAAATTGAAGCACCAAACTACAACCAAAGATTTTTTTTTTTTTTTTTTTAAAAAAAAAGTTTGATGACCCAAGTTCCATAATTTATATTTCATATTGGATAAGATCTTTTTTATTACTACAACGACCATCAGAAGTTGTCTCCTATTAAATTTGAACTTTTCAAATATTTTTTACTAGATTAGAAGATTCAATATACAAGAACAAGCTGAATCATTTTTAAAAAAAAACTCTTATCATTTTTTATTTGTTTATTTTGACTTCAAAAAGTTTTGAATTAAGTAAGGATTTTTAGAATTTTGTACAAGACTTTATGAGTCTATTTAATTCAAACTTTCCAAATCTGTAGGGGACCGTTGGAGGCTATTCCTAGAGTTCCATGTGAAAAGTTCCATGGCAACTTTATAAATCCCATCTTTCATGGAAATGCTATTCCACAAATACCATTTATTTATCGAGTGGACGTGATGAAAAGTGCATGCCTTTTTAAATCATATGGATATCTTAACTAGAGGGTGCATCCCTTCTTGATCTATGTACTAGATTCCTTTTTTTGGAGATGGTCTCAATCATTCTCCCCTCTATCTTTATCTATCATGGCATTCTTCTCTTTCTCCGCTTGACATCTTTATAAGAGACCAGAGGTTGCTGATTCCGCATTCATTGTTGCATGCCAGCAGTAAGGTTATATTGAACACAAGAACCCTATGCAGCAAATAGACATAACTCCGGAACGAAGATCTCTTCTAAACCTTGAATTCTATTTATTTATGAATCTGAATATATTTATTTAATTCAATCTTTATGCATTATTTAAATAAATCTATATTATTGTATATATTTTATTATTTTTTTATATATTCCTATTATGAAAATATACAGCTGTGTTGTAGCTGGCGATGTCAATTTAAATGGACATAACCATACAAGTTTCATTGAATTGCTCTAAATCCACCGGTCTACTGCAACACCTATACTTGGGAACAACCTGAATGGTTTATTTCCTCCTATCATCTTAATTTTTTTAGTCCTTTATGCATGTATGTGAATAAATCGGCACCTCCACTCCCTACCCCATCAAGCTGGAATACCTCTCATGTTCAAATAATGAGCTTATGCTGCTCCTCATTTTCCAACTATCAACATGATCACTAGAGCTTCTTTCTTGAGATGCCTCTTTCCAGAGATCTAGGAAACTATTGAAAACTTGGTTCAATTATTAACATATTTGACAAGCCAAAGGATGAATATCCAATCATGGTACCCTTCCTTACGAGGACATGAACATGATCTTTTTTTGCTTGGCAAACATCATTGCAACTTGGATGCTCGGAAGGTAGAAGGAGCTTCCTCATGAATTATTTGGAAAAGAAAAAAAATACCAAAGATCGGACAAATAGATGCCCACCGTATATGAGGCTTATAGGGTCTCCAGCTTAGACTATCAATTTTGACTAATTCCAATGGTGCCAAGGAATGAAGATTTATTTGGTTGAGAAGTGTTGAAAATCAAAATGAATTACTTTTATTTTAGTTTTTTAGTCAGGAAGAGTCCTATTCTCATTTTGATCATAGAAAAGATGAAAATATTCCAATCTTCCAAAATTTAAGCTCTACTCTTTTCTAATACTCAAAGCTTTCGATTCCAATTCTGATTATGAATTAAATCTGATTAGATGTATGATCTTTTTTATTTTTATTCTAATTCATACTAGCTGCAATTTCGTTCGCAAAATAAATACCTGATTCAACTCATGGTTAACTAACTGCCTCAATTATGAAAATTCTATCCTGACGACTCTAAAGTCTAAACCACTGGTTCCATACCTTTTCCTAATGATGCTTTAGTTGAATAAGGTTCTGGACCTCTGATGGGGGTTCTGCCCCTCCTCCATTCTCCTAACTCGACACAGACACAAACACAAATAAAATAAAATAAAATAATAATAAAAAAAATCTTTATGATTAATTGTATGTATTTACCATAACAACATCCACTTTCACATTGGCTCTTCGGGTCATCCCACGTAAATGACTTCTCAAGACATACGAACCATGGACCTAATTAAGCTCATGTACATGTACAAGTAATCAAAGTGGGACATGCTTTTGGATTTATGATGTATTTAAAACACACGGTCCACGTGTCTTGAATGTGGTTCTTTAGTGTCGTGATCTGCTTTGCTTACCCCTGCGTTACCCTTAAAATTATACGTATCTATTAACAGATCCACTCGACCACCGGCGACGCATGGCAGACACCCAAGCACCCACGATCTAAAATCCCCCACGATGGCGTCCTTCGACCGTGGTTGCCAGCTTGACGGAAAGTTCTCCGAGTCCCATCCAACCGGCTATTAATTTTCAGTCCTCTGATTTGACTGCTGCCGCTATTCTCACCTCCAAGATACTTGTGTACAGCAATTCCACAGTGTTTTCTTTTCCCAACCAATTGGCTGCTGCCATTATTTTCCTAAGATTTATCGCTTGGATTTTGAAGTAGCGACCGTTATAGCAATATTACAAACTATATAACAATATTACAACTATACAATGATATTTCATATCTTGATATATTTTTATTTATTTATTATTAAATTTATAATTTTTTCATATAATAAATTTTAAAAATTATTTTAATATTTTTTTAATTATCTAAATAAATAGAGAGGGAGATAGAATCCATCTTTTGCTTTTCATGCATTATACATGAGATCTTAGCTAAAAAAGAAAAGTTTATGGAGCTTGATAGTCATTATTTTTTATAAGATATGATCATAGCATGCATATATCATACGTGGATACTTATAAAATAAGAATATTCATCTATCTTTTTTTTTTATATATATCTCTATCATATGCATCTTTTTTTAAAAAAAAATTATTCAAACTAAGAACCACGAAAGAACATGAATCCCAAAACTATAATAGCACATCCATAAAATATCTTTTTATTTTGATCAATAAGCTATATAAAAAAAATGCCAGGGCCAATCACTCATAATATACATTCAATTAATAAATATCATTTAGCAATTATATTGTTGTATACCCATCATACTAAAAAAATAGCACTTGCTATAATTAATATAATTGGATGAAAAGTAAAATTTAAGATGTAGAACTTTTCGTCGGTTTAAAAAAGTAACATTTTCCTCCAAAAAGAATTTATTTTTATTATATCAAATAAAATAAATATATATTATAGATTATTTATGAACATAAAATACAGCAAAAATGGATATACATCCTTATAAAGATATATTAATAATTTTTAAATGCTAAACAATCCAATCAGACGTGGTAAAGAGGAAATAAGTAGATGATTATTTTAGGATAAATAAGGCTCTATTTTTGCAACTTAAAAGAACAACTACTCCAAATTAAAGCAATCACAAGTAAATGTATTTAGCATATATTATCTACCACAACGCTCACGACAATTTAACTTTTCCTGCTGATCTAATTAAATCAGCATATTTATCAATTTTAGGAAACAATTTCTCGTCCTGGTCCTTGGAACAGGGACCCAAGTACAGCCGGCCGCAACTTTCTGTTTCATATTATAAGTGACGGCGTCATGACGGAAAAACGGCGTTGTCAAAGCAAAATGCAAGCGAACGGACGGTTGGGATCTGACGCCTGAATCAATAAATGCCCGGAAAATGACGTGTCGGGCCCCCCAATTAAAAAGAGCCTGTCGGCTTTTTTTTTAACGACGAGAGCTTGGTCCCCCACCCCCTACGAACCCCACGGACGGTTACCACAAAAAAAAAGAGACCCCACGTACGGAGTGTTTCCTCCCACCATACGGATACCACCGTATGAAGACAGTGACAGTGTACGGTCGGGCATACGGACCCCTCTGTCCCCGTCCTCCAATAACGCCGTTCTCAGAGATCTTCTAATTTCTTGGCACCTTCCCCTATTCTCGTTTACTGTATTCGTTTTCTATATCTCTTCTCTCTTACCTTCTCGTCCACCTACTTTCCCTCTGTATGGTCAGGCAATCAGTTGACGTCCGGTGAGCTTACCCTGTTTACGTTCTTTTCGGTACATAAATTGTCACGCCACTTTTGGTATGGAAGAAAAATTTCATGTTGTTATTTAATATTTGTCAGGACAGAGTGCTCGGATTGTTTCAGCCTCGAGGTTTAGTGATTAGGAAATAAAATATTAGATTTTTACAATACGGTTGCTCTTCTCCATTTCGTTGGAAGAATATATTTATCTTTTAAGTTGCAGCACATGTTATACGACAGATGGAAGTAGACATTATTATTGTGGCAGTAAATTGCCAAAGATTCATCGTTCCAATATTAGATTTTATATTAATAAAATTTTATTATAATATTAATACATAATATGGTATGATATGCTTATCTCGGTATGAATCGTTTTGATATACTAATATAATAAATTTAATATAAAATAGTATGATAAATATTGTTTATAAAATTTCTTATTATATACTTATATTATTTTACTATATTATACTAAAAATACCTCTATCAATAAATATTTTTTATTAGAGATCTTTTATTATAAATATCACTATAAATTTATATTTTATATTATATTATTTAAAATATTCAAAACTAAAAATGCTAGTATAGTATTTAAATAATATGTATGTAAATAATATATAATTTATGAGATTTTAAAAAATTATTACTAAATTTTAAATTATTAATTTTTATATGGAGCTTGGTTGTGTCGCACCAATCCCATTAAATATGTTATTGTACACATATATTCTTCTACATTATTATGTAAAAATCATGGGTTCAATCGGACTTATATTAAATATTAAGAATAAAAATTTAAGATAAAAATATAATATAAAAATATTAATTTTTATATTAAAAATTTATTAAAGAGTTTGTGAAAAATTATATATGAACTTGGAGATGCACGGATGTTAATTTTAAAATATTTTAACAATAAAACCTCGAACATGAAGAATTAAATAAATTAAGTTTATTTTTTATTTTGTGAAAAAATAAAAGGATTTAAAAAAGATTGAAATATGAAAAATCAAATTTGATGGTGTAATATACCTGAGAATTAAAAGTGAATGGTTTGTAAAATGCTTGATATTGAAGTTACACAACATGCAACTACTTCGGATTCCATATCTCCATACTTTGAAATTACTTTGGGATACAGGGTACATGCAATATTGATCATTGTGACATATAAATGCATATGATGGATCCTAGACAGAGAGTCGGCAAAATGAAGAATTTCATTTCTATATTCTTTGTATAATCTTTGCGACTAATTTTCTCAAAACTTATAGATGTAACTAGAGTTATTTTTTTAGAATAAGTTATTTATAAGTTGAAAACCTTTTTCGGTCTACGTGGAGTCAGATTAAACTATTACGAAGATAACTAATACTACACCAATTAATATTTCGTTAACAAAATTATGAGTATTGGATTTAGAATATGCTTTTCATCCATATGGCATATAGTCTTACAAATACTCTTCATTCAAGATCATTGAATTCAATATTAGACTTAATGCATGTATTACGCATCACTCAACTTTGAAACATGTGAATATAGCCAAAAATGTGAGCAATGGAAAACAAGATTGCTAACGATTCAAAATAGATATAATTAAGGGTTAGATAATTATTTTCATGCATGTATAAATTTAAATAGATTAATGTAATAATTTACAATGCCTCCACCATGTTGACAAGACCATGTTGTATTTCATACCCAATTTTTCTCCTAAATTGTATAAGGAGATGCCTAAAAAAAAATCTCATAGTAAATTTTTTTCTAGATCCATCTTCCTAAAGGCCTTAACTTGGAGAATCATGTATATGCTTGCTAATATCAAAACACGTATCCATGATTTGGCCTATGTGAACAAAGCCACACATTTTTCAGTCTCCACAAATTTGATAATATTGCCATATTTAATTCATTCAAAGACCACTCTTTATTTAAAGAAGAATAGAAAAGTGCATGAATCAAAGTGGTGATGGATTCATCAAATCACATAAAAGCATACAAAAACTCTCTAATCATGTAAAGGACTACATGCAACCATCCTAACATTTGCATGCACCACATGATTAGATGCCTACATGTATATTTAAGCATATGTACATATATTGCGTGTGTATGTGTATTTTAGAAAATATCTTGGCACATGATTTCCTAAAAAATTAACATTAACTTTTATAATATTTTCTAAGATGCGAAAAAAAAAGATTATATCTCTAGTTGAATATATCGAATATTATTACTTCTAGTGGGTTTTTTTTATTTTTTTTAAAAAATAATACATACATGTGAAAAAAAAATCATATACTAATTGACTATAGTTTTTTTCGTAAATTTATTTTCTATGATCAGATCAAAATTTTTCATGATGAGCTCTACATAAATGGATTTGAATTAATTTTTAGCTTTTCATTCGGCAACATGATAATAAAATAATATTTTTTGTGCGAGATCCATCACTTTTAACTTAAAAGAGTGCTTTTGATGGAAAAAATTTAGAAGCAAGAAAGGGGATAGAATCATTAGCACATTATGTTGAAGGTTGTGAATTTGGTTTCGAGGGGTTCCACCCATCCTAGAATGCTAATTGCAATAAAAGAATTTATATTTACTCGTGAAATGTTCGTTGGTTGTTTAAGACCTGCATTTCTAAGGATTTTCATTTTCATAACCGGGAAACCATATACTTCTAGAAATGGTAAGAGTTGCACTTCCAAAGTCTGCGCCTCTTGTTTGGAAAAGCGCTATTCTTAGTGGGGAAGGGAAATGATACAGTGCATCATTGGTTCCCGTACAAGTATGTGAAAGTAGCCACGATGAACGGTCTACATTAAAAAATAGCTAACCTTTAATGTGCTAAACAACGGTTTTTTTTTTTCTCCTTTTTGGTAAATAAATTTGGCCTTCGAGACCTTTCTCATCCCATCCCACGGGATGAAAACTTCTCCTTCTATGGCGCGCTTCCCTTGGACTTGGAGCCGCTTATCACCGTCGGTGGTGACGTTGGCGGCGTCCTAGAGATGGAGGCACGGGTCCACGTCTACGCATCTCGTGGTGTCTCTCTCAAGGGCAGAGCCGTTCGAGGCGCCGGAGCCGGAGCCGGAGCCGGAGCCGAAACAGGTCCCCATCTACAACTACGTAATCTCAATTAGCTGAAATATAATAGGACGAAGGGGCGTAATACGTATATTTATCGACTGCCGTTCCCAAAAAGCAAAACTTGTTCTTATCCTCACCGCTGGTGACCATATTTCCCGTCCCTTTTTTCTGATGCCTCTCGTTCCAACCTTTTTATACGGCTCTTGGAGGTTGCTTTCAGGGAGCGGCTCTTTCCGGTAGTAAAACCGCAGTGAGAAAAAGAGGAGAGGCGCAGTGGGACAGACGAAGAGGTTCCTTCTTTATATAGTTCTCTGTAGCTCCACTTAGCGGCCATTTCCTCCGCTGGGAATACCACGTTTGCTTGCGAGGGCGGTTTCCCCATCCCAGAGACGGGTTTCCTCCGGAGCAAACCGGTTTTCTCGGCCCACTCCTCTCTCGCTTGGGTCTGGATCGCTCCCAGTAGCTGTTCTGGTGTTTCATCTCCTGATTCCGAGGAAATCAGGGTCCGTGAGTCGCTGAAATTTCGAGTTTTGGGGAATTTGGGTGAATTGACGCTCGATTTGGGGGTAATCTGCTTGGTTTCCAGGCGATCCATGGAGCCGACGCGAAGCTCCGGCGACGGATCTGGGAATTCCGGCACCTACACGCCGGAAATCGCGGAATCCCTCCGGTTCGAGGAGGAGATCCAGAGCTTCATGAGGGAAAACACGGTGCACCCCAGCCTCGAGCCCCCGCCGGCTAGCGGCGGCAGCTCCTTCACGGCCCTTCTCGGCCTCCCGGCCAACCAGGCCGTGGAGCTCCTGCACGACCCGGAGTCCGGCGACTCGCCTGCGGTAGCAGCTGCCGCCGCCGTCTCCGGCGGCGGCGAGATGTGGCGATTCGGGCTAAGGGATCCCAATGCCCTGACCCTCCCATCCGGCTGCTCCCCGACCTTCCCCTCCAACGCTGCCCTCGTGGAGCGGGCGGCAAGGTTCTCCATCTTCGCCGCCGAGGACTCGCCGGATGCGGCCTCCGTCCCGTCCCACTCCGGCGACCACTCCCCGAAGCTCAAGGCCGAGCCCCCGGACACCGAATCCCAGCCGATCTGCCCAATCCCCGTCGAGCGGCCGCAGCGGCCGGCGAAGAGAAAAGAGGCGGAGAAGGGCAACAAGGTAACAAAGTGCTTATTAGGGTTTCCATTTCTGGTAACTGCGGTTTCGAGCTGAGGAGACGGGCGAAATATTTTCATTTCTGGAATCTCGCAGGTGAAAGGGCCCGCGAAGAAGAGCAGGACCGCGGAGGAAGGGAGCGCGAAGGTCGCGGAGGAGAGTACGGGCGGTGATAAGCTCCCCTACGTGCACGTCCGAGCTCGTCGAGGTCAAGCTACGGATAGTCACAGCCTCGCGGAGAGAGTAATCCCCCTAATTAGCGGATATTCCTTAATTCATTAAACTATCTCCCCCTAATTATTTTGAAATAAAGTACTAATGTTTTAATTAAATTTTCTTTTTCAGGCGCGAAGGGAAAAGATAAATGCACGGATGAAGCTTCTACAAGAGCTGGTCCCCGGCTGCAGCAAGGTTCGTTTCTCTCTTTCCTCCTGTGTTCGATATAAATACTCCCGTTATCAGATAACCTTCGTCTTAACAATTACGCACAGGGCGCCGTAGGGGTAGATTATTAAAAGATGGGAGTGTAATTGTAAATCATTTTGTATTGCTTAAAGTTTCTTTTTATTATTTTTTTTAAAAAATAAAATATCATGTAAATGTTGGCCAACATTATTCTCAATCATTCTGCCCCTGTTCTCGTGATGTTACTAGGTTAATTTTTCCGAGCAACATTTATATATGAAATAAACGGACATGCTTATCCGCAATATGGGTAAATTAGTTTTTCATCAATTAGATAAAGTGATCCTATTTTCTATTCCTAAAATACTCTCGTTCATGTTGATACACTAATAAAACCTAATCTCATACTTTGCTAGATTAAACTTTTTCTTTTTCTTTTTCTTTTTTTTTTTCTCTTATTCATATTTAATTGAATATATTTTTGACCGTTTTGCCATGTAGTTGTCTTGTCCGATCCTCCAATTTTATATGGGTGAAAAGCCCATTTTAGTAGTTTACCCAAAAAAGAGAGAGTCAATTTTAGTACGAGAAAATTGGACTCCAATTATAAAGAGATGGTAAATGGTAAATATGTAAATTGGGTCTGCAAGTATAAAAAGTATCATGAGAAAGATGGATAGATTTTAGTAATTTATTCAAAAGTTATGATGCCAAAGAACTACATAATATGTTTTAGAGCTACTTTCTAATATATAAAAGAATATAAATAAATTATTTTATCATCTAAATATTATCCAAATAATATTTATTTAGAAAAAAGTTTGTAAACTTTATATCCTCCAAAGAACCAGTTCTTAAGGTATCCAAAAAGATATGATTTGGTCGGTCATAATAAGTGTGGTGTGATAAAAATTATTTCTTATGTATGAACTTTAGGACTTCTTTAGAATTTCATTTATCTTTTTTAATAATTAGGTGATCCCAGTCGTCTGTCTTGGAACATGTGCTGGTTGGACGATCAGGATGGATTGGGTTAGCTGTACTTTCAATTTTTTCATATATTTGTTGTGGATTGTGGCTGATTTGTGCGGTTGGTGGTTGGACGGTCGGGATCAAATGAAGCCACGTGAGCGGTGCATCCTATTTGGCCTACCGAACGAACGGTTGGCTTGGATCGCAAGCTATGTTGTCGGGTCTTCGATTGGAATCAGCTTGAAATCATAAGCAAGCACAGACGATAGTGTTATTTGGGAGCTTGTTTATGGGCTGTCAAGAAAGGTTTCTCCTTTTGTCGACGCAGGTGACAGATACAGCTTCTCGCTGCCAATCATTACGAAATGAATTTTGCA
This sequence comes from Cocos nucifera, assembly GCA_006176705.1. NCBI lineage: Eukaryota > Viridiplantae > Streptophyta > Magnoliopsida > Arecales > Arecaceae > Cocos > Cocos nucifera. Next base: position 1,404,717 of record QRFJ01000090.1, on the reverse strand, counting down.
CGTCACGTTATCAAATTAACAAAAAAATTAAATAGTCTATTGTGTTTAAATAAATTTTATATATCAAGTGAAACTTCTTCTCTAAGATGCTTTTGGCGATGGTGCCGACGCTTCTGTTATTTGTTATGGGGTGTCGCGCTCCCAATGTGGTAAACCTGATAATAAACTAGTTGAACTTGCGCTTCGAGCATGAAATGAAATAATTGCCTGACATTTTTCTGGTTTTTCTGGTAGAAATTGCCTGACATTTAATTAAATAGATACTTTTCATATTTTATTAGTCATTGCTTGTAAGTTAATACATGATTTTGTGGTTGTTTATTATATAATAATAGTTTAATTACATTAACAGCTTATGCTAGGTTTGAAATTACTCGAGCTGTGGTCAAGCTCATTTTTAATTTAACACCAGTCCAGATTGAGCGTGGGTTGTTGAGCTTTGCAAGATTGCGTGCACCTAATGATGGGACTATTACTTTCGTCTTTCTTTTCTTGAGCAAATTACGCCTTGTTGCAATTTTTTAAGTTTTCTGAAAATTATTTGAATTTGATCTGCCATGAGGTCATAACTTGGGTTGAGGAGAAAATAGAGAAAGTAATGGTCGTCTTTGCAATTTATGATGCAGATATCGGGTACGGCCCTGGTGCTGGATGAAATCATCAACCATGTACAGTCCCTCCAACGGCAGGTCGAGGTACGGTTTTGCGGCCCCCCGCACCCACATCCATGCCTTCCTTATTATCACTACCTCCAATTTACCAAAAAGGCCATCCTCTCCGAGCTTCGTTGAATTTACCAAAAAGCGCCTGAGTGGATTGGCGGCATTCGCGCTGTCATTAATTTTTGTCGTCCTTTCTTGATTTTTTCCTTTATCTTTTGTTTTGTTAAATAATGAATCATTGATTGTATCATTAATAACTCTCTCTCTCTCTCTCTTGGATTTCAGTTACTGTCGATGAGGCTGGCAGCGGTGAACCCCAGGGTCGACATTAGCGGCCTCGACAACTTCTTATCGGCGGAGGTAACGCCTCGATCGATGTTGTCTCTGCGCCCTTTCCCTCTCTTCCTCTGAATCCCATGCCGCAATCTAAAAATAAATAAACATCATCATTTACCAGTTCTGGCAAACAACAACAATTACTACGGTACCAATAATGGTAGGATACTTCGCGGGGCACATATAATTCGATTTAATTAGGAATGCCGACGGACGCCACTGTTACTTCCCGGATCGGATCGAATCCCCTTGTTCCTTTCCGCAGACGGCTCCGCCATTTTGCTACTAAATTACAACTCGCTCCGGCAGGACGTTTTAGGCAACCAGGTCCGTAGTGTCTTGCGATTTAAGAAATCCGAAACCCGAAACAGCTGGGGGTACCTGAATATAATGTACCTGATGGCCGTTTTCACGCAACTTTCCCCTGTTATCCTTTTCCGTTATCCTGACGGATATTGTGCTTCCCCATGGAGTCCAAGGGAGTTTGCTTTCTTTCCTTCTTTCTTTTCAATTTCCCCCCCCCAAAAAAAAGAAATTACATCTGGTGTTTTGGTTGTTGGGACTCAGTGTGGACGGGTCATGGTGGGCAATGGACGGGGCGGGGTTTGGATGGAGCAGTCGGCGTGGATGGATGCGGCGGCGGTAAACGGGGGTCGACGGCAGCAGCAGCAGCAACAGCAGCAGATCTGGCATCTCGATTTGGTGCACCCGCATCAGACGCCGTCGGTGTGGGAAAGGGACGATGCGTCGCACCTCTTCACCAACCCCAATCCGGGAACCTCGCTTTTCGGTTACGACCCCGCCAGTTCCGGTAGGCCTTTCTTAAAAATAAATACTTAGATCGGCTTGACTTTCTTAATTATATTATTATATTGTTCGAATCTAAAATCCATTATAGTGGACTATTGAGTATAAAAGGGCAGAAAGTCATTTAATGAGATTTTTAATTTTCTTTTCTTGGCAAGGACTTTTTGGAGTCCTGAATATAGTAGAAACGGGGAAGTGGTACGTAAAACCGAGAATTCTATAGAATTTATTCAGAAGGAACAGGATTTGGGCAACTGGACTCACTGCAGCGGTCCCGATAGGTTGGCCTTTCCTTTCCCTGTCGGCCCCGAAGTTGTTAATGATTGGTTGAAACAGTGAAGCTGTCGCATTTACTTGCCCTTCAAACCTCCCACCCCCCTTCAAATCTCCTCCGAGTGGTCCTTCCCCGCCATCTCTTGTACAACTGTCTTTTGTTGCCGAGTATAACTCCATTTCTTTGCCCTTGAGGTGTTATTTTCATGCTCCAAGCTCTCATTCCAAAATAAGTCCTCAATCAACTGTTTCTAGTGCCATGCACTTTGCTTGTGCGGATCAACTCTCACCATCTGATTGGATGTTGCACTTAGACATTGCTTATCTCAGGCCAGCTGTTCTAACACTGAGGTTGGTGCAAACCAGCTCACATACAAGTCTATTTACACTGTTGGAATCTGACTATCTAATTCACATTACTGCTGGTCCTGGGCCAGCTCTTTGGACCACTTAAAGCCCCAGTTGCTTTCACTAGACGCACCATGAAAGTTGAACCTGAATTTTACCTTGATTTTGCTGTGCTTTTGTCTGTGTCGAGCTTCTTCAGCCCCTTCTAAGCACCCAAGGCCCTTGAGAACTTTTGCTTATGCAGACCCTCTGATAAATTTTTAGGCTTGCTGTTGAGCGTTAGAGAAGGTAGGAAGTGGTTTCCAATACATGTTTGAGACGGTCCATGGGTGGTTGATAATTTCTGAATCCTGTAGCAGATTCACATCTAATATTATTAGATAACATCTCAATTTAACGTCTTCACACAAACAATGCTTCTCTAGCTCCTCTCATCCATCGCTTTGGTGGCCAATGACAACCTTGCAGGAGAGAAACTTAGCAACCTACAAACACATGTTCTCTTCTCATGTTAGATTCTTTTTTTGCTTCGCATTGCAAAACCGAACTAGATCCCTTCATGTTGCAAAAAGAATAGTTGGTCCTGAACTAGAAAGGCACCTGCCACACGTGTAGTATGTAAATCTAACATAGGTATGATGGGTGATGAAAGTACCTTCAGTTCAATGGAAGAGACAAACTTAGGAATTAAGATGATTGTAGTATATAGCCACTTAAAAGAATATTTATAAGATTTTTTTCTTTTCTTTTCTCTGTTCCCCCCTAAATTTCTGTACCACTGTTTTCACATCGAAAGCTGCCAAGAAAAATGCTATTCAGCAGAATACTTGTCAAGCAAATTAGCCTTTTAGGTTACCCAGCTAGTGCTCGTTTTTCACTCAATAACCAGAAAAAAGAAAACTCCCCTAATATGACTCAAACACACAATCCCTGAGCTTGATGCATGGCTTTAGATAGAGCAGAGGTGGTCCAGATCTCTGCGGCCATGATGATGATTTCTGAAAAGGGGTTCAAGTCTTTGTTGCCCCTTGGTACATATTAACTTCAATACTTATCAAGTGTTTCTGCAATGAGATGGACCACCCAGAGTAATGTATGGATTTATAAAATCTAGTGTGGACCCAAACTATTTGGGGGACCAGAATTCAGAAATCCTGCTGCTGTAAGTTTGGATGCATGATGCCTTCACTGAATAATTGCCAGTGGCTGTTTGCCTGGGTACTGGGGTCATCTTCGCCCAATTTATCAATTATCTTAGTGGTCCCATGCCAGATATTATGCCTGTCTGACATTTTAAGAGAGAATCGGCGATGTAATGAAATAGGAAGAAGACTTGGTAGCTTGCTTACTGACATTGGTTATATCCATCATGATGTCTTTAACCATGTTATGATTACCTCATGTCCTGTCACCGTGCTGTCATAAAAATTATCTAATGATGCTTATATTTGTGAGTGTCTCTACAAGTTTCAATATCTGAATGTGCATGCTTGCACTTCATACCGTATGTGGAAAATTGTGTAGAGATATTTATAAGCCTACAATTTCTTCTAATTTATATATGTTTAGCCATTGCACTGCATGGGTCCAATTTGGGATATAAACACCGAAATGCCTGGCTGACTTGTTTCATCTTCTGCTTCTGTTGTTTCTGGAGCAGTATCGCTGCACTCCAACCAGTTGAAGACGGAACTCTGAAGTCGTGGTGGTGGTTGCCGCCATATTACCAGTATGCTCATCTGATGTACATAGCGAAGATGCTACTGCTAGGTTGAGTAGAGTTGAAGACAAGGGAGCTACCTCCACATTCTTTAGTTACCAGCTCTTTGCTCATTAATTGCACAATATGATAAAACTCTAATTTTACTATATAAATATCCTTGTTAGTCTTATTTCCAGTGTTCTCAAATGAATAGCGGACACACATGCACCGACAAGGTTGCAATTTAAACGCAATTCTGACTCTGAAAAGAATACAAAACAAAGCAGCATGATCTTCAACAGAAGTGGTGTGCTTGCGGCCATAAATTACTGGATGGTCTAGATCAGGAAACCAGCATCATGAGTTGCTGATTCTAATTTCCAGTGGTTTAGAAAATGCAGGTCATATATATGTTTTGTTCTTAATAAATTTATATAAACTATGGCATGCGGGATGATAACAAGCTATTAGTACTTACTGTCGTAGTAGCTGTTTGACTAATTCGTCTCACCAGTTGTATACCCTTTTAGTTATTTGTCGGAATTAGATAGATTTTTTCTAATTCAAAATTTAATGCTTCCGAATAAGATGGGAGTGCGATCGAATTGAGTGAGCAAGTGAATGGTTTTGTGTGGTGGATAAGGCACAACTAACGATCGAATCGAGTGGCTGCTAGCTAGCAAGCTTGGAGTGCGAGGTCAAGGGTCCGACGTGGGTGTAAGTGGTGCTTACGGCCCTGGGCAGATACTGTGAGGGGTGGACCCTGATGGTGTGGGGTAGCTCACAGTCTAACGCCGACCATTTAAGTTTGCTTCGTGGGGATTAGGTTATTTTGTTTCAAGAGAACCAGGATCCTTTGTTTTGGGAAAAGCTGCTTCGTGCTCTTGCCCCGGTTGCTTCGCCATCGTCTTTGAGGATGTGGTACCGTTGAAGTAATGTCTTGTCAGAAAGTTTTTAGGCTACTGGTCTTAATCGGCATTATTTATGAGGAAGCACACGTTAAGTAGATATTGGAACATGAGTTTCAGGTGCCCAGGAAGAAAAAAATTATTGGTTACAACTGTTCCATCGTATATATTTTGGACCAACGAGAAGCTATTACATCATTTAGAAAAAAAAATATACTATTATATCCAACCTTAATTAAAATTTTTGAATGAAAAAAATTACACTATTAATATTTTGTTACCATATATATGTTTCGTTCTTAATAAATTTATATACACTATGGCATACGGGATGATAACAAGCTATTAGTATTTATCGTCTGTAGTAGCTATCTGGCTATTTCTTGTCTCATCAGTTGTATACCTTTTTAGTTATTTGTGGGAATTAGATAGATTTTTTCTAATTCAAAATTTAATGCTTCTGAATAAGATAGGAGTGCGATCGAATTGAGTGAGCAAGTGAATGAGTTTGTGCGGTGGAGAAGGCACAACCAACGATCGAGCGGCTGCTAGCTAGCAAGCTTGGAGTGCAAGGTCAAGGGTCACCATTGTTTCCCCTGGTGGTGCTGGTTTACGTCCCTGGGCAGATACGGTGAGGGGTGGACGCTGATGGTGTGGGGTAGCCCACCCTCTAACGCTGACCATTTAAGTTTGCTTTGCCAAGGGATCAGGATATTTTGTTTCAAGAGAACCTGAATCCTTTTGATTCAGGAAAAGCTGCTTCACACTCGGTTGCTTTGCCATCCTCTTTGAGGATGTGCAATTGTGGAAGTAATGTCTTGTCAGAAAGTTTTTGGGCTACTGGTGTTAATCGGCATTATTTACCACAGTGCTCACGTTAAGTAGAAATTTGGAACATGATTTCCAGCTTTTGAAGGTGCCTAAGGAGAGAGAAATTATTCTACCATATATATATATATATTTTGAACCATCTAATAAGAAGTCATTACATAATCTAGGAAAAAGACGTACTGTTATGTCCAAATTTAATTAAAAATTTTGAATGAAAAAATTTTTACTATTACTTTGAATGTATGGTAGAATAATTCTAACTAATAATTTCTTCCAAGAAGATTTTAGGCCTGTGGTTTCACAATGAGCAGGATATGCTCAAGATATGGATGGTGGATGATTGATGATCAAGTACTTGCTTTCTAAGATTGGCGTCTGAACTTTGGTGTTGCTGGAGACACCATCAGGTGCGGATGCCACCGCTAGCGGGGTATCACTGGGATAAAGCAGTGCAATGAACACTTGGGTGGCTGGAGTTCCAATATAAGACTAAACTAACTACACTATAATCTAACTTGCTAAAGAAAGATTAAACTAAATTTTAAAGCAAGTAGGCAGAAATATATATTTTCAGTACAAAACTATCTATGACATACTTAGGTTTCTCCATCCCAAGGACTCTACCGACTCTTCGAAGCATGGCATGACCAAGATCTTATCCTTAAAATCCACCAGAGCCCATGCGGAATACTCCATGTTAAAAAAAAAAAAAAAAAAAAAAAAAAAAAAAAAAAAAAAAAAAAAAAAAAAAAAAAAAAAAAACAGAGGAGCAGAGGAGGTATAGGCTTTAGGACATCTTACAAGAGGTAGGGTCGGTCGAGCATCCTCAGAGTTCAAAAATAAGTCAAAAACAATCTCCTAGTATTTGTTAAGTGTTCACGCCAAAATGATGCATCTAGATGCGCAAGACATGTGAATGCTGCTAAAATTGCATGACATGCTATCAATTATCACCCTTATTTTTTACCTAAAATATGATACTTGTTCCGCATACCTGGGCTTTCCACCAAATATGAATACATGATTTAAGAAGTACAGTAACAAATCCCAGGTAAGTAACTTGTGGAACAAGTAAAATAATAAAAATAAAAAAATGGAATGATATAAAGAGCAATGCTACAAATGCTACAGATACCTTCCACACACAGATAGATCCAATAGCCAATAGCCTAGTTGCTAGCCCAACCAAACTAATGGAGCCATCCATACAAACAAGTAATTGGACTGACCGGCCAGCTAATATTTATAAGAAACCTAAAGAATCTATAAATCTCAAAAGAATATCTAAAGAGCCGAGAGGAGAGGAAGAATTTAGTTTCTTTCTATTCATACTTCTTCATTGCCTAAAGGCTACGAATGCTCGTAAGACGATCTCTTCGCCCTCTCCGTTCCAAAGCCAACGGTCTCTCCTCTCTCGCCCGCCAAACTGAGCCCCAACCCCCGGCAGATTCAAATTTGAAATCCCTATGCCTCAACGGTCGATTGAAGGAGGCCCTGTTTGAGATGGCCGTTTTAGGAACCCAAGTAAAATTTAGCTGCTACGATTCTCTCATCACGGAATGTCTGAACCAGAAGGCCCTCAAAGAAGGCCAGAGGGTCCACGCCCACATGATCAAGAGCCGCTACCTTCCTCCCGTCTATCTCGGCACGAGGCTTGTGATCTTGTACGCGAAGTGCGACTCGTTGGAGGATGCTCGCAATGTACTCGATGGAATGCCGGAGAGGAATATAGTATCGTGGACTGCCATGATTTCAGGTTATTCTCAGAGAGGGTGCCACGCCGAGGCTCTGGAGCTATTTATTCGGATGTTGCGAACGGGTATCGCTTTCATGCTATGCAATTTCATGCACGCTTTAGATACAAAATTGTTTTTTCCTTAATGTTTGCATTTGAGACTTATTCCTGGAATGAACAAAGACTTTGAAAGATGCCCTGTGAGAATCCATCTTATCGGAAGTCCATTGTTTTGTGTCACGATCGATTCAAACGTGCCCACCTGATTAGCTGCTTCAGTTTTAGGATCCATAGGATTCAATGAAGGACGGGATGTAGCAGACTCAGCAGGGATGTCTTCTATACCCAGCCAAAACTTTTTTTATTTGTAGCAGTATGACATAACGAGCTAACAAGTTCGTCAAGTAATTTGGAACAAATTCTGATAAAAACCATGCCTTAAATTGGACACAATAAAATGTGGAAAAGGATTTGAATGAGAACCTGAAATTGTTCAATCCAAATGACAAATACATGTAAGAATATAATTACACATATGATGCAGACTATATAGATGAGCCGGTATTGAGAAGGGATGCTTTCCAGATTTTTTCCCCTTGAACTTATAGGTTCTTGAATGAACTCTTAATATCTGCATTGCTTGCCTACTAGATAGGTGACTTCATGGTATTGCTGTGGGAAAGTTTAATGCATTATCTCAGTTTTGTTATGAAACTAAATGATTATGTCCTGGAGTTCTGTTTACATGGGAAAACAATCTGGGTTTGTGGGTATTATATGAGAACAGACAATGTTGAATTGCATTCCTGATGTTCAAATGCCCCCTCCCCAAGCCCAACAACCACATCCCCCGCCTCACACCCCCAAAAGTAATGAGGGTTTTTGGCCACATGAATGGCTGTGTAATAGGAAAGCAAAAAATCTAGTTCTTTTGTTGCATTCTCTTCTAATTCCAATCAACTTCATTTTAGCTTTGTAGCATTACCGTGCTGCAGAGCAGCGGTACATAAACCCAAAATGTTTCGATATTCTCATTGATTGAATTACTCCTTCGTGATGCATGTCCATTTGCGATAATCAAAATAGTTCATGTGGTTCTATTTTTCAAGATTAACCATCTGGAATAACTTGACAGGTCTCCTGCCAAATGAATTCACTTTGGCTAGCGTGCTTACTTCTTGTTCTGGTCCTTGTGGGTTTGAGCATGGCAGGCAAGTGCACTCCCTTGTAGTGAAAACAAACTTTGAATCTCATATATTTGTTGGAAGTTCCCTTCTTGACATGTATGCGAAGGCTGATAAAATCCATGAAGCTCGAAGAGTTTTTGACATGTTGCCCAAAAGGGATGTTGTTTCTTGTACTGCAATTATTTCTGGATATGCCCAGTTGGGCCTTGATGAGGAAGCCTTGGAACTATTCAGAAAGCTGTATGAAGAGGGAATGGAGTGCAACTACGTTACCTTTGCTAGTCTTCTAACTGCATTGTCTGGGCTTTCTGCTCTGGATTATGGCAGGCAAGTGCATAGTCTAACAATCCGACGTGAACTACCATTTTATGTGGTTCTACAGAATTCTCTGATCGATATGTACTCCAAATGTGGATGCCTGATATGTGCAAGAAGAGTCTTTGACAGCATGCCTGAGAGGACTGTGATCAGCTGGAATGCAATGCTCGTGGGATTAGGGAAGCATGGTTTAGGTAGACAGGTTCTTCAACTTTTTAAGTCGATGCGTGAAGAACTGAAACCTGATGGTGTCACTTTTATGGCTGTTTTGTCTGGCTGTAGCCATGGTGGATTGGTTGATGAGGGTTTAGATGTCTTTGATTATATGCTTAATAAGCAAGGCCTGAAGCCGGAACATGGACATTATGGGTGCGTTGTTGACCTTCTTGGACGTGCTGGAAGAATAGAAAAGGCTCTTGACTTCATCGAAGATATGCCATTTGAGCCAACAGCAGCTATGTGGGGTTCATTACTAGGTGCTTGTAGAGTTCATGCTAATGCTTCTGTTGGAGATTTTGTTGCTCAGAGGCTTCTTGAGATTGAGCCAGAAAATGCTGGAAACTATGTAATTCTCTCTAATATATATGCTGCAGTTGGAAGGTGGGAAGATGTGGTCAGGGTGAGAGAGTTGATGAAGGAGAAGACGGTGATGAAAGAGCCAGGAAGGAGTTGGATCAATCTCGATAGAATCGTCCATACATTTCATTCTGGTGATCGTTCCCATCCTCAGAAGGAAGCAATAGATGCTAAGCTTAAGGAGCTATGTATGAAGATCAAAGAGGCTGGTTATGTTCCTGATCTCAGCTGTGTATTGCATGATGTCGATGATGAGCAGAAGGAGCGCATGCTTCTTGGGCACAGCGAGAAATTGGCAATAACATTTGGACTGATGGGCACTTCTAGAGGTGGGATGATTCGGGTTACAAAGAACCTTCGTATTTGTGTTGATTGCCATAATTTTGCCAAGTTTGTGTCAAAGGTATATGGAAGAGATTTATCTCTGAGGGATGGCAACCGCTTCCATTTGATCGTCGGAGGGGTATGCTCTTGTAGGGATTACTGGTGATTTCCATCTGATCGTAGGAGGTGTATGCCTTTGTGGGGATTACCGGTGAATGGTGAAGTCTCATGCAGCTCTGCCATCCTCTACCCAGTGGACTGGTGAATGCTACAACACGTGGTGCATGTTGGCACTTAAGTTAGCATAATTTATATCTCACCTGCCGATTCTTGAATAGCTGCAATTTAGAGTTTGGGTCCATGGAGAGTACCAACGAGGTGCTACTTGTGTGTAAAGATGGAAGAAATGGAGTTATTGCAGGAGAGAAATAGATGACTGGAAATTCTATCTCATTATGGTTGGAAGCAATCTATAGGTGTGCGGAGTGATGGAATCAATACAGAACTTTTAGGAGAAGATGGGATTAGTAGCGGGTACTGCAATGTATTTGGTTGCCGAGGAGTCTATTTAAAATCACCTTTTAAGAGTCTGACATTTGCTTTTTGGAAGGATGAAAAGGGAAAAGAAGTGATTGTTTCATTCATGTGTTGCAGCTACATGTGCATTAAAGAGAGAAAATAAGTGGAAAGGTGTCAATCTTCAGATCAACTAGCAATTGTAATACGTGGATCGTCAAATGCTTTGAAAATTTATGGTACATGGTGTAGAGAATACAACGATATGACGAGGAAAATCTTATCTGGTGGTGTTTCAAGCCCAATGGTGGTGATTTAGAAAAAGTCAGAATTGGCAGATTTTTGAGACAGGCTCATGTGATGAAGGCATTAGAAAGAGAAGTTTGTTTTTTCATTTTCGACCTTGCAATCATGGTAGCCATCCATGCGGAAACCAATCGGCCGAAACAGCCATTAACCATGAGGATAATTGCAAATGTTGCTAGACCATCAATAATGTTGATGCCGGTGGGCTCAGTTTCTCCCCCACATTTCAGTCATCCATCAGGGCAAGTAAGTCTCTCCTTATTAGTAACAATATAAGAAAAAGATTTCATCGGCGCTTTTAAATGTTATTATAAATATACTCTTTAATTTCAGGGGCTGTTTGGATGTGTTGATCCCCTATCCGTGTATTATCTGATACAGGTAAGAAGGAATTAGAAAGTTTATGCAATCAGTTAGTCTACTGGCCTCCTAACACAGTTTCTGGTATAAGGAGACTGACTTGGAATTCAAACAGCCCATAGTATTCTTCAGAAAATTCTGGCATCAGGTAAAAATCGACCTATAATTAGCATGCAAAATGGAAGATATGCTGCCCTCAGAGTTCTCAAAAGTTTCAAACTTGCATGCAAAGTGGAAATTCACCACATTAGATAGATAATATATTTTGTTATTATCCTCAAATCCAAGCAAAGATTTCAAATGCTCTGATGCAATGTTTGCAACTTCACCTCCATTGGTGGCTTCTAAATGTAGCTTGTTGCCCTCGTGTATACATTCCTCTTGGTTTGGGTACTGCTCCTTTGGAAGGAAGAGGAACAAGAGAAGCATACAACCAATAAACCGAAAGTTCATATATCATCACATAAATAATAAACAATAAATATAGAAATTTACATATTTATTTCGGGTGAGAGCTTTAATTAAATGGATAATAAGGGACGGGAATGGGCCAATGTGTGGGCCTTCATGTTGTTGGGGCTGAGTCATTGAGCCGAGTCTTCTGTTAGTCTATCTCAAAAACTGCGCTCTTTCGAGAAGCGTTTCTTTCGGAATTGAACTAGAAATTCTTTCGACTTTCGATTTCAATTAATACGGATTTTTTATTGTTTGCTTGCTTTCTTCGTTTCTCATGTTTTGGGTGCTGTTTCGATTGTTCTTTAAATCAGTTGCTGAGGATATCAAAATCTTTGGATTTGAGCTTATAATTTTTGCCCGTTTTTCAACATTTTTGAATCTTTGCTCATTTACTTTGCTTCTCATGTTTTTGATGCTGCTTTCCATGTTCTTTAGCTCAGATCCGATTCGTGTGGTTGAGTTACGGAGGATAACATTCTTTGGTTCATTCTTTCAAGATTTGTCTTTTTGCTAGTTTGCTTTTTTTTTTTTCACTTCTCGTGCTCTTTCTTCTGTTCTTTAGCTCAGACCATGGTTCAGATTTAAAAGGTATACAGCTAATATCGAATTCTTACGTTAGTAACTATTTTTTCACTATTTTGTCTCATGGTTCTCGAGTCCTTTTGCTTATTTTCTTTGCTTGTCGTGTTTTTGGTACTCCTCCTATTGCTCCTTTTGAGCTGTTACGTTAGAACTATTTTTTCACCATCTTCTCTCATGGTTCTCGAGTCCTGGCTTATTTTTTTTGCTTGTCGTATTTTTGGTACTCCTTCTATTGCTCCTTTTGAGCTGTTTGGATTCGAAATGGTTTGCCATGATGTCAATTTTTTTTTTTTTTAATTTAGAATTATTATATTTTTTTTGATTTTCTGCTTTCCAGAATCTCGAGTGTTTGCTAGTTTCGTTATTTATCTTGTCTTTTTTCTGTTCTTTCTATTGTTATTTAGTCATATTGGTTTAGATTTGAACGAGCTAGGGGGGAATTTGGAATTGTCTGAATTAAAGGTGAACTTTTAACATATCCTTGGTGCTATTTCTATGGTTAACCAACCAGTTGACCATGCTTACAAATAATTAAGACTGTAGATGGTGAATAGACTCCACAAGGCGGGATAACCAGTAATCATGTTCAAGTTCTACTGAATCTTTGACAGATACAAGAACATATCATGGCTCTAAACTTCAAAATATAACATAAAACGAAATAATACCGAGCGCACATGACCAAAAAAAAGGGGGGGGGAGGGGAGGCGGGGGTTAGAACTAAAAAGTGCAAGTAAGTTCCCTGCAAAATCTTTTAAACTAATGTCTCCTCTCCACCATGGCCTGAAAGTAACAAAAGAAAACAGTCTAGTCTGCTTCCTCTACGACCTTGGTTCCCAGTCCCTTGAACCCCTCTGGTGGAACCTCTGCAACAGTTACCAGCGAGTAGAGCTCTTCTTTGGCATCCTCCTCTTCATTCCTTTTGCGAGCAATTCTCACGCGCACACGTCTTGGCACGCTTCGAATCCCCCTGCTCCAGATGTGCTTGTTAAGCTTCACATCAACCCTCACATCTGTCGTACCCATCGCCTTCTGTGCAAACTTCCTAATTTCCTTGATAGCTTTGGGGGCCATCTTCTTGAAAGTGCTGCTCAGAAATAATAATAACTGAAGAAAATCAGCATACAGCAAGGTTTGAAAGAAATGATTCAAAGGTCTCAATCAATTTATCACAAGAAAACATACGGTTTTCCCACCGGACAACTCCAATAAAAGATAAAAGAAAGGATGAAGGATTATAATGTTTATATCATTGGACCAAGCTTTACACCAAATACCGACTTTTTCATCAGAGGGCTTTTGCATCCCTAATTTTGGCACAAACTAAGGTTTTAAAAAAAAAAAAAAAAAATTCTCCTGGGAGGAATAGAACAGAACCCAAAGCTACCTTCCATGGAATTTGCGTAATATTGTCAAAAGGAGGAAGATATCATTTCGACACACAGAAGAAGTTAGCTAAAGTACATAAAATGCGAATTTGAATAGCCATATATGAAAGATGAATAGAAAGAGAAGCCAATATTTCCACACCTCATCTCCCATGCCCTCATCTAAAATGGAGAATGCTCCCCATACCCTTTTCCATCTCTCTATAGAATGGTTAATGCAAATAACCAATTCTTTGTCAAAATCATGGAGTCCATGAATGCTAAACGCACCTTCATTATTTAAAATCAAATAATAATAGATAACCAATTTGCAATCAACTAAATGTATAACCTCAAAACAGTGCAATAAAAGATGAGACTGCACAAAGAAGACTACTTAGCATAAAAGGCCATCAGCTTGGTCCAAAATTCAAAGTCTAATTTATCAATCCAACAAGCCTGGAAACTTCAACCATCATATCACTGGACTTGGAACAAAAGAAGCCACCGGAAATCGCCTATCTCTGATTCCAAGCATAACACTTCAAAAAAGTAAAACTTCACACCGGGTATTCGCTCTAATACCTATTATAAGAACTACAGAAACAGCTGTCGTAATCCTCGTATTATAATGGACTAAAATCAACCATAATTTTAGTTAAAAAAGACGGAATTCAACATGTGGATGTCATAGATTCGAATATTTGATCGATAATTATAAAGGAAAAAACATAAAAAACAGCCAAACGAGTATGGAAGAATCTACTTCAGAGATAAGTGCGACGAGAAAGGAGACGGCTTTGGATTTGGCGATCAGAGAACTAAACAAAAGGCCAATAATTGGCAGAAAAGCGGAGGACAACTGGGGGAAAAGTAGTAAAGTACCATCCATGAACGCGTTTGTGGAGATTGATGGTGTACTCCCTCGTCACCACCTCCTCCTTCCTCCCTTTGCTTGCCTTCTCCACCATTGTCACCGCCCTCGCTCTCCCTCTCCCCTCAAAACCCTAATTCTTCTCGCGGCGAAACGCGGAACCCTTGGGAGGCCCACCGAAGAGTATACGTAAAAGGGATCGGATTTTCACGAAGACCCCTCCATAGTCTTAAAATACTTTTTTTTTTTACCCAAATGAAAACCCGCAATTGGCAGGTCGTACTCGGATCTGCATACGGTGGTGCCGCCCAGAGCTGACGCGTGGACAAAAAAAAATTCGAATCTTAAAGTGAATTTAACACCGTCTTTGCACCGTTAAGAGTTCATTTTAGTAAATATTTATACAGCGATCCCATCCAACAAATTTTGCAACATAATCCTCCAAATTATATTTTGTTACGAAATAATATTGATATTGTTGATAATCATGCATAAAAAATTAATCTTTTATTTAAAAAATAAAATAATTTTTTTTTTCCTATTTCTATAAATTATATTTTACATGGAGAGGTGGATGGATGGATAATATGAAAAAAAAAAAAAAAACTTTCATATATATTATTTTATTATTGGACGTATCAATCAATTATGGATCTAATCCAACTAAAAGTTATATGTTTCGAAAGTTATCACCGTAGAAATGAAAAAAAGTGGCAATCTCTGATCGTGCTCCATGCTACACCTTTTGCTCCTCTCTTCTTTCCTCTTCCTCCTCCAAGCAAACCATTCCAAAGCGTTATTAAGTTGTATTGATAAAATCACTTTACAGATCCCGAAGAAATTCACCAGCATTCTACGAAAAATAAAAATAAAAAAAAAAGGGAGGAAATTCACTAGCTAGACACCTGGCTTTAGCACAAAGATCCCCTGCTTTAGAAGCTTTTCCTTGAAAACGCTCTCCATTCCGGTTAATCCCAATCAGCCACCATCACAACTACTTTAATGTCATTACCTCTACTTGATCTTGATCGCAGAAACACATCAATGGGAAGATTGAGGGATAGCTGAGAGATCATACAACTGCACACACTGCATGCAAAGTGACACATCGGAATTACATGCTCCACATCTTCTACTTGATCATTGCATGCATGATCTTCTGATCATGCAGAAGCATTCCATAACTAAGCAAGATCGAATCGCATGGAATTCTTTTCCATTTCACCCTCCATCTGGGAGCTTCCAAATGCAGGACAATTCAGAATTTGAGTGGTTCACTGTGTTAGAGGGAAATTTGAAAATCGGAAACTTAAAAATTTTCAAATAAATTTTCCTCCAGGAATTTTCTTTTTTTAAACCATCTTGATTGAGATCTTTTGGTCCTAAAGATTTTTTGAGCCGAGAAAAAGATTTGACTAAGCTTTTAGAGATGTTTGGAGAAAAATATTTAATACATGCATGCGAACTAAACTAGTTTGGGGCATGGATGCAAGTGCAAGCTTAGCATCATGCAAAGCCAAAAATTTTATTTTTGATTTTTATTTAAATATATAAAATTTTAATTATCATATTAATATTTTAAATGTTGGGTAGTTAATTTTGGAACATTGGATCGGTCCAAAAAGTCAGAATAGGTTGTTATAAAAAGATCCTCTTAGGATCTAATCTAAAAAAAAGCGACCCAATAGCCTTCGAAGCTTCTTTTTCTTTATTCTTCAATAATTTTCTCTTAAATTATAATATTTCTTCTTCTCTTCATCTTCTTAGATGCCAAAAAAGTTTTCATCAATCTCCTTCATGATCGTGCTTACAAGCAGAGGATAACAGTCATATATTGAGATGGTATTTTTGAGTACTTTCTGTATAAAAGATGAAAATATGCTTTAGGACAGTGCTTTGCATGCTTTTGGATTTTAATTTTGGTATTTACGATTTTTTATAGGTTATTTACAAATTTTTTTTTTTACAAGCAAAATTTTTATTAATTTTCTTAAATCATATCTAAAATTTTTATTATTGATCTAATAGTCTAAGGCATATTTTTGGATGTGATTTAATAAAAGATTTTATTTTATGACTAATCTGGTGGATGTAATACCATAATGAAGGCATGATTTCATCTACAATATACCTTGTAAGGCATTATTCGTACGCATATTTGTACCTTATATATCTAATCACGTAGATTTCTCATACCTATACATGGCATAGATCATGACTTTTGTTACTATGAACTTCTAATTTTTATTATCTTCTCTTCATTTTTTTTATAATTTTTTTTATCCAAGACTGTTGCTTACCATATTGTGTAGAATATAATGTCTTATTCTAAAGACAAATAAATTCCTCCAGTAGCATAGCAACCATCGCAGGCATGATTTAAAATAATGATTATTATAACATTATAACAGCCATTATAATGATTTTGGAGAGAATCTATCATTGTTTATTTTGATAATGGCCGTTATTTGACTACTGTTGCATTATGACAGCCATTATATAAATAATAGCTGTTATTTGATAGTTGCCCTTTTTTTTCTCAATAAAATAATTATTAATGAATCTCAAATTTTTATACTAATTTTTCTTCCTGAAATAACTTCTACCATCTGAATTTTCTTAATGAGTGAATAGTAATTTAGACAATAATGCCATGTTCCTATTGTTTACTGTTATAATAGTTATTATTTTAATACCAAATAACTTCAAAGCAAATAACAGGTATAAAATTTTATAATAGTAAATAATGGTTTCGGAGGGTCAACCCACGCCCCTTGTGCTCTTACTTGAGTTATATAACCTTTATATATTTCCTTTTTGTCATCTCAAAATTTCATAGCACAAATCGGCACGAACAATTCTAGCAATAGAACATAATAGAGTGACATCTTTTGATTGTGGTAGAAAATAAAAATATTTAAATTTATTTGTTATATTTTTTAGTTCTCCTGCACCACCTCCACCCCCTAAAAAAATTTGCCATCTATTAAAGGCAAAATTGGAGTCTTGTTTGTAATGGAATTTGATGTTTGCTGATTAACATAATTGTCAATAATTTTTTTTATTTATTTATTAATATATTTAGTTTATTTTTGAAATGATTAGATTGATTGTATGATTCATGTTTAATCTTGCTAACTAAATAGCTTTTTTTTTGTCACAACTAGTTATTTCCTAAGTCTCAAGGTGATGATTTTGATCTAAGAATCACTTCTAAAAGAAAAAAAATTATTATTACATGATGAAGTTTTTAGTATTTAGCTAAATAAAAAGATATTAAATATATAATAGTAACCAGATGCAATAGCCTCTATTTTTTTTTTGGAAAGAGCAATGGTTAGTTTTTGGCTATATCATCAAAAGGAAAGGGGAGACTAAATACTGAAGTAATAACTATTTGCCCACTGATTAAGGTAGCTAGGGAAGGAAAGGGTTAACTAAATATAGTTTTTTCCTTCCTAATGCCGTTGTAAAGAAATTATAGTGCACTTGTATTGATACAATGATCTCAGTTAAATGGATGGTATAGAAATAAGCAAAAACATAATAGATAGTAAAGAAACAAAGAGTAAAATAGCTTATTAATGTTAAAAAAATAATTTTATCATAGATTATTTATTTCTCTTTAAAAATGGAAGACCTTCTATCATATATACTATTAAAAGATGTGTTAATTTATTAATATGCATTAAAAGGTGTGCAGCTACCCTTATAATCAATGTTAGCCTAATTCTATTTGGAAGAGCATTATATTGTACCATTGTATCTAATAATTAATACTCATTATTATTGTTATGCGAAGCAGTTAGATTATTTTACTAATGGTAGCTTTAAATTTAGTATTATAGTTTTTGTTATTATCATGCCAATGTTATCAAGCTAGCACAAATTTATTAAAATTTTATCCATAGATTCATTTGATATTAGATTATTTTCACTTGTTATTTAAATACACTTTTATGATAAAGTAGAACTAATACAATTTCCATCAAAAGAAAAAATACAATATGTATGATGTATTTGTTTTATGCTTTGTTTGATGATTTACTATCCCAAGTAGTTATATAGTTCATATTTTGAGATATATGTTTAATTTTTTAAGTAATGATTCTTAGTAATGATATGACAGAATAGCTATGGGGCATAGTCAACGCTATGATTTTCAGTATCTCAAAAATTATGGGGAGGGAGACCTTTTTTATCAGTCTGTCTTACAAAAAGTTTAAAAAGGACTAAAGCCCTAGAGTCATCGAGAGGGATGGGGCTTAGCCTATAAAATATCTTCCAATAATGAGAAACTAATTTTTATGATAGAAAATCCCTTGAAGAAGATTTAGTATGGTAATAACAAGGTGATTGGTTAGTCGAGAGCATATATAGTTTATTTGATACAGGAGTCATAAGCTCCATCCTATTTTTATAGTGATTAGTGCTCTTATGTAGTGGTTAGCAAGGATTTATTTTTGAATAAGATCCAAAAGATATTTCTCGAGATGTGATAGTATATATATCACTTATATAAGTGTATCTATATATATCCGTAGATATAAGATATGGGCTATCTATAGTAATTTTCATAAAAAATCAAGATATATGTGTAGGGCCGCTAATGCACCGACTCATGATGAAGAACTCTATACTATATACATGGTAGTTGAAGTCTGGATCAAAAAAATATAGTTTAAAATTTAATTTATGAAACTCCTTACCCATCGCATAGTATAAGCACCCAAAATTTATATTTTTTTTATTTTATTATTTAAAAAATTTGAGTTTTGTGATGGATTGTTGGAGGGAAAATTGAAATTTAGAAATCAAAAATTTTTCAAATAAGTTTTCCTCCAAGGATTTTTCCTTTTAACCACTTTGATTAAGATATTTTAGTCCCACAGCAGGAGTGGAAAGATTTTTTGAGTTTTTTAAAATAAGATAATGTTTGATTAAGCCCTTAGAGGCATTTGAGTAGGTTGGTTTGAAAGAAAATCTTTAATACACATGCACACGAACTGAACCGGCCTGATCCGGTTCAGAGCATGGGTGCGGGTGCGAGCTTAGCATCATGCAAACCCAAAAAATTTATTTTTTTATTTGAACTTTAAAGTTTTAATTACCATTTTAATATTTTGAACGTTGGGCATTTAATTCCAAAACATCGAGCTCTTTAATTTCTGAACATTGGTATTTAATTTTGGAACGTTGGGCTCTTTAATTTTTGAACATTGGATTAGCCCAAATAGTTAGAATAGGTTGGCCATAAAAAGGCCCTCTTGGGGTCTAATCTAAAAAAAAAGCGATTCAAAAGCCTTCTAAGTTTATTCTTCTCTATTAGCTAACAATTTTTTCTTAAAATATAATTTTTTTTTCTTGGATGTTGGAAGAATCTTCATCAAACTTCTTCATGGTCGTCCTCGCAGGCGGACGATGTATCTTGGGATAATATTTTCAAGTATTTTCCGTTGGAAATACATCTTAGAACGGTACTTTGAACGCTTCTGGATTTAGATTTTGGTATTTAAGATTTTCGATAAGTTATTTATATGTATATTTTTTACAATCATAATTGTTATTGATTTTCTTAAATCATATCTGGAATTTTAAGAATTGTTTTAACATATTGATCTATAGGTAATAATATTCTGAACTTCTTTGAAGTTTACCTTAACTGTTCTTGTTCTTGCCACGACATAGCGATCTTTGCAGTTTACGTTCAAATAGGGTCATCTTGACAGTAGCAGACACCATATCAGCTGGAAAAAATGAGTATAACTTGTGAACATCCCAGGCTCATCGTTCTGTAATCACATTCACCGGTTCGAGTCTCTCAAAAATATGCATCCATATTAATAATATATTACTGAACTAGAAGATAACCAAGGTTGGCTAAATCTCCAAATCCTATCATCTTTAATGAATTTAGCCGCCATAGATATTGTTCTCCAAACTGCCGAGCATTTTCTAGTAGGCTGGCAATGCTGCCAACCTCCGTTGACCTTGTATTTAGCTGATATGGCTCTGCTCCATGAAGGTCGAATTAAGTTCCTAGTTGCCTTGCTCATCTCTTGCTATTAGAAGCCCTCCCCCTCCCAATTCCTTTGATCGGCATATCTTTCCCATCCTACTAAAGGCAGTTTACGCTGGCTTGCCGGCGAACCCAGAGATGGATTTCTATTCAACTTCCAACATTGCAAAACCCTTGCCTGCACCGCATAATTTGTTGGATTCTCTACCGACCACCACCTCTGATGGGTTACCGAAGCAAAGGGGATGATGTGAGTAGTTTAACCAAACAGAGTACCCCAGCATTTATAATTTATTAGTGATCTCAAAAGTTGTATTTTTATTCTTTATTTTCTTTATATCTTCCTCATTGCAATAATTTCTTTTTTTTTATTGTAAAACAATTTATGTATGAAAGGTTATTTACTAGTTGATAAATCGATTTGGATCGTTTACATATTCATCTGAATGGCATTCGGCTTTCGCAGCAACCCCAGGTTGCCTTCTCTTCTTCTTTTATTCCAAGATGGTTAAGTTTTCTTTTTTTTTTTAGGGGCTGGGGATGGAAAGATTAGGCATAGCCTAATTGCTTTCGTTAATTAAATGAAAGAAAAGCCAAGACAAGTTAATATAGAATAAGGTTATGGGAGATGCTAATTCTTTTCATTTGAGTAGCCTAAGGGCTTCCGTTCAAAAAGATTTCCTTTCGCTCATAGGGATGGTAAAATCGATCCGATCCGATGAGCATGCATCCTACCCAAATCCGATTAAGTCCGAAAAATAGGATTTGATGAGTTTGAAAAAAATTCAAAAATTGTAGCACGGATACGAGTAGGATATGGGTAGTGCTATTTTCTATCCAAGCCCGAATCCGAACCTACTCGATATTTAATTTATAGTTAATGTGATATATATATTAATTTCATCAATTATTGAATAGTATTTGTATATATATATTTTTTCTTTTTCACTTAATATTTATTTTTATTTTTTAGTATGGAAAATGGGTTATCCATGGATATCCTCGAATCCATTTGGTATGAATATAGGATAATCAGTTTGGATTTGAGCTATTCAAATCCGATCAATTGCCTTAACCATGGTTACTTGCATGGGAAATGATATTTGAGCATGGGAGTTCCAATTTTTGCGTGTTATCTTGAAGCTGTTTGCTAGCACAGGGTATTTGGAATCGTCGAATTCTTCTCTCAAAGGTCTAGTATATACTAGTGCTTAACTAAATAATAGTGCAGAACAACTAAATGTTTGAAATAATTTCAGGTGCTGGATGAAGAGGTTTTTGTACTAATTATCACAGAGTATAAATGCATAACAATAATGTACCCCATGTTGACCACTCTGGATGCCAGAAACTTGTTGTGCGCACCACCCACTATTTGATATTAGAGAATGGCAGCAGATTCATCAAACACTTCGTGAAAAACTAATTCCAAGATATCAATACATTTCTTAGCAGGGGCTTATAAAAAGTTGTCACCACTAACCCCATCTCTCGACCAAAATTTGCCACTCATCCGTGTCCAACACTTAGTACTTGCTTCTACTTCTAGAGGGCAAGGAACTTGTACGCACAAGAACTTATGAATCAATGCATTAAGTCTTCATAACAATTCCATGAAATTAACTTCGTGGATCAACTACAACCCGATCTGCAGATGTCGACACAGAAACATTGCTCTCCAAATGGCGTTTAGGCCCAAGTAGAGATGATCATGGACTGGACTTGGGTGCAGACGCATCAGATGTTAAATAGGGCGAAGCCCAATTAAAAGAATTATAGGTTAGGCCAGAAGCCCGGCCCATGATCTGCTGTAGGCCCAAGAAAGGTTAGGGGAGGAAGAAAGACTCATCCAAGAGAAGGAGAGAAAAAAAAAAAAAAAAAAGGAGTTTGGCGCAAAAAAATGTTTTATCGCCGATGCACTTCATTCGGATCTACGGCAGCTCCATCGAGACTCAGCACGACACCAATAAATCTGAGTTTTTTTTCTTTTTGTGTTCATGTGCCGGTCCATATTAACAACATTGAGCCTTAGGTTCTATGAACAAGTTTTGCGTTGCAGCTGGTTTTGGTCTCCTATTGGTTTTTTAAGTTTGGTGGGAATTGAGGCATGTGAGTTGTGTTTTTTTAAAAGAGACGTGAGCCTCTCTTTGAGACATCCTTTTTGTGTGGCGTGTGAAGGAAAGGGAGAGTTTTGTGTGAAGTTTTTTTTCTGTGGCACGGGAGTTCAATAAAGAAGCGTGAGAGACATTGTCTTGATCTTTATGTTTTAAATATTTTTTTAAAAATTTTTATTTTATTAGTTTACATGATTTAATTAGTATTTACTTTGGATTCTGGACGAACATGATCAATTTTTACTCCACATAACATGCCATTCTATATGATATCAAAATCATAGACTCGGAGATTGATTGTTCATCTATTTGTAGTTTGGCATGATTTCAATAATTTACTAAGCAATGATACAAGCATGTAAATTTTTATTTAATGATTTAAAAGAGAAATCTTTGATATTAGAATCGACAAATTGAATAGCATCAATTATACATATCAAAAGGCCTATCTTAAGTCTTATTTAATCGAACAAGATGTATGGAAGATCATGAATATGATAGATACGGTGATGCCATTGAAAACTCCAAACAATGTAGAAGCGAGGAAAAAAGTAGAAGATCAAAGTTGAAAATGCTATGTATATCAATAAATAAATATAATCATCAATATATTTAAGATATATCATAGGAGCTGAAGATAGCATAAAATATTTTTTTCTACTCTCTACTCAAAGTCTGGATACATTTTTTTTATCAAAACTCTCTTCTTGGTGGTCTTTTGATAGGTCTTATATCTTAGTTGGCGATTTTAGATCAATTGCTAATGAAGACCGTGTATCTTGGAAGGATTCTACTCCCACAAAAATTGGTGAACCCTCTTTTTCTTCTCTAGCTTCTTCTTCTTCAACTCAATAACTAAGTCTTCTTCATTTTTATCTACTTTAACTGCTCATAAAAGTTCATAAAAAATTGACGTACAAGCCTTGAATTCTTAGAAAAAGAAATATACGTTGGAGAAGAAAAAGACAAAATTATTTTAAATAAACTTGGAGCTTTTGAGGATTCATCATATCGCAGAGAAGCAAGAGAAAGAAGAAATAAGTTGACATATATAAAAATTAGAATTATTTTTTTATTGATTATTCTTATGCTTGTACTATAGTTGATTGGGTAGAACTCACTCTATATGATGAGACCAAAAGCATTTGTATTTGGAAGGTTGTAATAAAAGAAAAGATTTCAGTGCTTAAGAAAATGAGACATAAGATTTAGTTCTTTTGCCTAGTGATATTTCTTGTATTTTCTATAAGATGTTTATAAAGTGCAAAAAAAAGAGAGATTTTTGTACAGATTTAGCTGATGAATACTTTTACCACTACTTGAGTGGTAGCTCAGTCGTAACTAGCTATGGTCCTATGCCCTTCACGTCTTAGATTCGAGCTTGTGGGAGTTGATTAAATGAAAGGATTTATCTTGGATGCTTGGACGTGAGTGCGTGGGATGGTTATTGGTCTGGTTGATATTTAGATTGGGGCTGGGGTGACGTACTCACCCAATGCAGTAGGATTTTGGGTCATATCCATGGTGGTGGAGAATGGTTGAGCCACGAATATTATCGCCATGCATCGAATATTCTCCAATAAAGCGGGGACATCCTTAGAATGGGAAGTACCGTAGGATACTATGCATGGTTGAATGTTGTCCATCTTAAGATGGATGGTGGCCCAAATTATCCAAATACCTCTAGGATTTATAAATCTTCTTTTCTTTTGGTATTTAATATACGCATGTAAGCGCGCACGACCACTCATCTTATGATGGACCACGTTCCACTATATACTGCATCCTGCGGTACTTTATGAGTACCTCTATGATCATGTCCAATGGGTAGCTATGCTGGTTGTCCTCCCTGACTTCTTTTCATGTAACAAAAAAAAATAAAAAAACTTTCACCAAAACATTAGCAGTCGGACAGTTTGAAGATTTTTGTGCAGCATGCTTGATGTTGTTAATATGGAGTTCATGAACTCCAAGTTTTGTTTTTTTGGGGTGTTAGCCCATATTAAATAAATCAAGCCTTAGGTTCAATGAACAAGTTGTCTTGTAGTTGGTTTTGGTCTCCTTTTGATTTTTGAAGTTGAGTAGGAGTTGAAGCATGTCAGTTGTTCGTTTTAAAGAGCTGCAAGCTTCCGTTGAAGCAACCTTTTTTGTGGTGCGTAAAAGAGGGAGAGAGAGGGGAAGAGTTTTCGTAAGATCTTTTATGGTAGGGAAAGTATTTTTGCATAGCTTCTTTGGAGAAGCATGAGATATATTATTTTAATTTTTATTTTTTTAAATAAATTTATTTTTTTAATTATTTTTTTATTATCATTTGATTTAATTGATATTTATTCTGGATCCTGAGCCGAGCATGATTGACCTACTCTAAATAGTGTTCTGCTATCCAAAAAAGAAACTGAAATGAGCTTCTAATAGGGATTTAATGTTATTTATATTTTTTATTTTAATTCTCATATACGGTTAAGTAAGGTGTGTTAGTGTCGATTTGTTTTGTTTTTATATAATTTTTATGCAGGGGCTTTACATTTTGCCTTCCTACTTTTTGCTTAATTTGGAAAGCAAACATGATTTTACCATCATGGTCCCTATCAGTCACTTAAAATATTTCAAATATTTAGCTCCTAGGAGTAGTGCATTTGATGATCCAGAGAAATATTAGTGTGAAGACCCATGAGGATGTATAGTTAGTCCTGCATTAATTGCATGCGGAGAACATGGTTACTTAGGTCAAATGATATTAACTATGAAAAATTGCTACAAGAACCTCTTTAAATAATTATAATCCATCATTAACTATACGCATTGAAAATCTCTATTAATGCCTATCAATTAAAATTTCATTGATTATGTGTTCAAAATTAAAGAACTATATATGTGTTGAAAATTTCTACTAGCATTTAGCAAAAAAAACTCTTTAATTATGTATTTTGGAAATTTTCAGTAGAACTTACTAAAGAAAGATTCTTTCTAGGTCCATATGCTCAACAGTTGATGATATGTGTTGAAAAATTTCTACTAATACTTGTCCAAATAAAATTTCATTAATCGTGTGCGTCAAAAATTTCTACCAGCATTTAAGAAGAAAAAAGACTCTACCAGCGAGATAGTGGTATATTTTTTTTCATGATCGTGAAACTGACTCATCGAAAACAATGAGGGTGGTTGTTTTAAATAGATACAATAAAAGTCGCCCACTCGTTGTGACCCATTGGATTCCCCCATAATTTGTAGGTGATTCATCCTATGCGGATTCCAAAAGATCCATTCGGACGATCTCTCGAAAGTCCTATTGCTTGCTCCATATGGCATGAACTGCTATGGCTGCAAAGAACCATTTGAAAAGGTAAAGCAATATGCTCGGGTTGCAATTCAGGGTTTAGCTTATGAGGAATTATTGTTGTACATGCAGTGTAAAAAATAATTTCTTTTAGATTATTGTTATTTCTAAAAGTTGCACTTATTTGGCTTGGAGAAGTCTTCAACAGATGCACCTAAAATTTTAGGTCATCTATTGTTCATGTCTAAACCTGATTTTTAATCAACATCCGGATGATTGATGCCATCACATTTTAATTAGCAACCATAGAATAGAATAGGAGAAGCAAAATCTAGTGTCACATGACCGACCGCTTACTTTTGATGACTTGTAGTTAAATTCTTGGAAAACATTATAGCCACACAACAATATACTGGCAGAAATTATGGGCCCACTCATCCCTCCCCACTCGTGGGGTTGTGAAATTTCAGGAAGTTTTGGGGGTCATTTGTCATTACTATTGTAATCATGTTACCACCACTTCATATTGTAATCATTTGTATCACCATGCTATCTCTCATTAACTATCCGCTAAAATTACATGCCAGCATAGTTAAGTTTGGATGGTTAATGAGAGACGCCATAATTCTTTAAAGCACACTGATATGAAGCTGGTATCTATGACACAAAGTTAATAATGATTGACTAGTATTTGCTTCGCTCAGCTTTCAACCATCCTCTTTGTTTCAAACTCATTTCAAATTTTGCATTAGAAACTTGATAATTTCATAATTTTCATTTGCACAATTTTTTCTTTTTTTTTTTGTAATTTGTTTTATCAAGCAATATTAAACACAAACATGACGACAACCTTTTTACCCTGGTAAGTTACCACTAGTAGATTTATCAACTACTATAAATTCTAACAAGACAAAATTGACACAAATGGGGTGTATATTTTCTCGTGGGAGTGGGGTTGTATTAAATATAAAGGAAAGTTTGGTAGATCCATCAGTCCCTTGATTAAATCCCCTGTCTGACCTTTATGGCTTGAACAGGTGACCAGCCAGTCAAGCAGGTATTTATCCGCTGGAGGTGGAGCTCAAGCTCTAAAAAGTCTGGTACTGCTAAACTTAATTCTAATGCATGGATAATCCAATGGCATGAACTCAATTTCAAAAACTAAATGGATGACCTTAACACTCCCATCCAAGTGCTGACACGCAACGACAACTACCACTTGCTCACTTTGGCCACAATCTCTATCCATCACTTTGATAGAAGAAACCATCCGGAAGGAAAAAAAAGAAAAAAAAAAGGTCCGATAACTGAGACGCAAAGGTTTCCATTGCCATCCAAGATTTAACAAGAGGAGAGGGACACAAATGGTGGTGTATATTTTTTTTGCCGGGAACGGAATTTTGTTAAATAAGTTACAAAGTTTGGTAGATCTACAGGTCCCTCCCTTGAACCCCCGGTCTGACACTGGCCCTTGGAAGTAGAATAAATCACCGACCGACCAAATAAGTTATGTTTCCATGGAGGTGGACCAATTCATAGACGCATACTTCTTAAGACACCCAATTGGCACCACAAACATCACGCAATGGAATTTTTAGTATCTCTCTCTGTTTTCGTGTTTCCCTCAATCCAGACTGAAATTACTAAAAAAACGAAAAGAAATCAGTATGATTAGAGGAAATTATATCCCTGAAATCTAGTCCAACAATAAGTCATATTCCAACCGATTTCACGAAACAATATTTTTTTTTCACCACCACCATCACCACTATTACTATTATAAAAAAAAAAAAAAAAACCCGATATACCTTGCTATTGTAGCTGAATATATTATTAAAAAAAAAAAATCTTATAAACCGGTGATTTCTGGGCTATGCCAGTGCAGCCATGAGTTCGCGCGGATGCGGTCAGGATGAATAAATCTTGCCTATAATGTTTTCACAAAACCCTCTTTCTTATCTAAATATTACATATAAACGTCTCAGTGTTATGATACGACACCTTATTGAGTTTAAACATGGTATATTAACCCGTCGCTCCAGGCAATAGAGAAATACCCTCAAAGTGCATTAAGAAAAAAAGTACCGAGGAGCGCTTCTCGGAGATTCCGTGTAGGATCACCCCCACAAGAATCCACTCCCGGGTCCCACCTCGCATGTCAGCAGAAGGCAGCACCTTTCCTGGTAAATTTTTTTTTGGGGAAAAAAATACCCGAGATCCTGAGGCTAACCCTAACCCAAGTCTCAAGTGCTAAACCTAATCGATCAATTGGAGCCGGCGTGACGCAAAGATTGCTTCTTCCACTTTCTTTTGCATTGCAGATGGTACGTAGCTGTTGGCTGGAGACGACGCCAATTCCACTACCGATGGCGATCGATCGAGATATCGACGCCGATCGAGGTTGGAGAAGCGGTAAAAGGGGCTACGGAAGGAGGGTGGTGGCCTTGGGGCCGAGGGTCGAGGTCGAGGGGCCACGTCGGCGCCGTAAAACCCCGTGATCTTTTTGGATTTGCCTTTTGACAGATATCCCTCCTTTCGTTTATTATTATTATCGTTTTGTTTTTTTTTACTTTTTGGTGATGAGAATGCCCCCTTTTCCTTCAATTCTTTCGTTCACGGGAGGAAATCTGCACCGCATTGGCCTTATCCTTTCGTGACCGCGATAAAAAAACCGCGTCTCAATCAATCCACTTCTCCCACCTTGTTGGTATGTTGGCCGTTTTTGTAGTGCGAGCTGGATTCCACATCTTACACCTTGTTGGCATGTTTGATGTTTTTGTACTTGGAGCTGGATTCCTTTGAAGGCTGGTCACTGGGTAGAAAAGCTGTCCATTTACTTGAAAAAAGATCGCCTCTTTTTGTGCTCGTCTGGCGTTAAATCTTGGCCTGTCGCAATTCTCTGTGTTCGCTTGCTACGCTGGTATCTGTTCCTGTCTGATTCTTCGCCTTTCTTGATGCTTTGTTAGTAGGTATGAGAAAGATTCGATTTTTGGCTTAGTTCTGGCACGCACTTCACACTCTGTCTAGAATCTTGTGTTTAGCTTTGCCTTTTTTTTTTGGTTGAATTTAGTCGCTGATGCTTCTCGAGTTTGATTTGGCATAACACTGTTATCTTCTTGGAAAATTCCAGGTTTTCTCATTCTCTTTCGGTGTATATCCGATCGTTAATCTTCTAGTGGATCGTTCTTTCTTGAACAATAGAAGGACGATGGCATATAAGTTGTTGCTTGGTTTCTTATTCCTAGCATCCACACTGTCAGGCCAAGTCTCTGCAAAGGAATGTACAAACACTCCTACTCAGCTATCCTCGCACACTGTCCGTGCTCAGCTTATGTCTACCAATAATGAAACATGGAAGGACGAGATGCTTTCTCATTATCACTTGAATCCAACTGATGAGTCCACATGGATGGACTTGCGCCCTCGAAAGCTTCTGAACTCTAAAGCTCCGCTCGAAGAGTTTGATTGGTTGATGTTATATCGGAGCATGAAGGGTTTGGGAGGGGTCAATGCCTGGCAGAAAGGAGGAGATTTCCTCAACGAAGTCTCACTCCATGATGTCCGCCTGGATCCAGATTCCATGTATGGGCAAGCACAGCAGACAAATTTGGAGTACTTGTTGATGCTGGACGTGGATCGGTTAGTTTGGAACTTTCAAAACCAGGCTGGCCTATCTGCTCCTGGTAAACCATATGGAGGGTGGGAGGGGCCAGATGTTCAGCTTAGAGGGCATTTTGTGGGTTAGTATTTTCTGTTCGTCAAAGATAATAGTTGGCATGCATTTAATTTTGATCGTGGATGCATATTTTCTGACAATTTGTAGAGTCTTACTATCCTGCCTAGATATTGGTTTGGCTTCAATTGCTTGAAGTCCTGTTTTCTGTTGATTTAGTCGCTGATCAACTCAACGCCACCAGTGCTTGATTCTGGAAGGTCACAGGGTTGTGGTTCATTAAGCTGCTGAGTGCTGTCTATATGCCCTTTTTAACCATTTCTGCTCAAAACTGATGTTTGGAAATTAGTGTACAGGTTTTCTTCTGTCACATGCATTACTAATTTCATTGACGGCTGTTACTTGATCAACTAAATTTAATTCAGGATCTTGAATGGACTGTTTGGACTAATTTGAAACAGAAAAAAGGGAAATTGTTGCTCTTTGGATCATATTGTTGAAGAAATTCTCCTAGTATTTGACTTCTTTTATTGGCTGACTAGAGCTGCAAATTACTTCAGAAATACTCACGAACCTTTTTATTATTTATGAAAATTATGGAATACTGAAAATTATTACTCATGGAATATATGCAAATCATTGAATTATATTTTGTTATTTGTTTTCATCATCACTGTTTTGTGTTGTTTCTGATCATGGTGGTTGCTTTTACATACAATTGCTCGTTTATAAGTCCATCAACTATTTCCATCATTTTGAAAGAAAAAATCTCTTAGTCTCATTCTGGATGACATCCACATGTTTCAAGTAATTTCTGATCGTGGTGGTTGCTTTTATGTACAATTGCTCAGTTATAAATCCATCAACTATTTCGATCATTTTGAAAAAAAAAAAGAAAAATCTCTCAAGCTTATTATGAATGACATCCACATGTTCCAAGTAATGATTTTTTTACCCATGCTGAATTCATTGTTCTGGAATGCCAAACTGGTGATTATGCTATTACATTCTCTAACAATTGGTGTCTTGAATCAGATTGATTGCACTGAATGGTAGCTATCATTTTTGTAGGGCATTACATGAGTTCGTCTGCTATGATGTGGGCTAGTACACACAATGATACTCTCTATGAGAAAATGTCAGCAGTTGTCGATGTACTTGATGCTTGCCAGAAGAAAATGGGAACAGGATATCTTTCTGCTTTTCCTCCCAGTTTTTTTGACCTCTTTGAAGCTGTAAAATATGTCTGGGCTCCATATTACACTATACACAAGGTAAGCCTCAAGTGTTAATTGTAATACTCCAGGAAATCTTCTTTGTGCATAATGTTCGGTGACCCCAGCATTGGTTACTCCCATCTTCATGATCTCTGTCATTGTAATTTATTGCATAGAAACTAATTCTGCTTTTTTAACAGATCATGGCAGGTCTTCTTGATCAATATTCATTGGCTGGGAACAATAAAGCATTACCAATGGTGGTTTGGATGGCTGAATACTTTGGGAACCGTGTGAAAAATGTCATACTGAAATATACTATAGAGAGACATTGGTTATCTCTAAATGAAGAAACTGGTGGAATGAATGATGTTCTTTATAGGTTATACAGCATAACGGTAAATTTATTTCAATTCGGTCATGACTTTTTATCGATGATTCACATTGAAGCAACCTATTTGCCAAAATAGTTATAGTACAATGTAATTGACATTCATCTATGTATGCAGCCTTTGCTATTTAATAATAATCAAGATATTTGATGATCATAAATCAAACAATATATGTCTCTTAGCTGTTTGAAGGACATGTAAAGGTTAGCTGTATTAGCTGGTTCAAAGTTTCAGACGTGTTTCAACTACTCAAGCATTGTCGAAGATATATGCAATGGGAGCAAGGTTCGCTGAACTGATATTGGAGGGGGTACTGACTGGGAATTGGTTTGGTATAGTACGGGTCTGTACCATACCCTTTCGAGCCATACTGATGTAAAGAGAGCTGGAGAGAGAGGGGGAGAGGGAGAAGGAGAGAGAGGAAAAGAGTAGAAGAGAGAGAGAGGGAGGCAGGGAGGGTGGGGGAAAGGGAGCTGAAGGGAGGGACTTACCAAGGATGGGGGGCAAGGGGGACCATTGTGAGAAGCTGCACGAGCAGGGGGTGAGGGTTTTTGAGATCTCGAGCAGCAAGGACTTTTGACAGACTCAGAAGCGGGGTGTGTGGCTTTTGAGAGCAGAGAAATATGTGACTAATTTGCTTTCGAGGATTTTTGAGAGAGTTCCAGCTCCATCTCGATTTAACTGGATGAACCATGCCGGTCCCCGACCGATCCGGTTCATTACACCCCCGACCGATCTAGTGCGATCGGGCCGGTTCAGCACACCCCAAGCTGGCTGGCCGGTTCAGCAATCCATGTATGGGAGTTAGTTACTTTGGGATGTAGTTTCTTGTTTTGCCTAGCATCCAAAAATGCAGGATATATCGTATTAGCAACCGTTAGATCAAAGTTATCACCTTGTTTTGTGAAGCATATTTAGGAGCCTGACATTTGATTCCTGGCTGAACTGTCCGGTAATGTATGTGGAAATCCCGTTTTTGTGGACTATGTTGTTCAGCATTTCTATTAGAAGCAAAATGTCTGACTTTTCAGTGGCATATTTTTTTTCTCCAAAAAATATCTTTTAGCAAGTAGATTTCTTTAAATCTAACATAGGGAACTTTTGCCATCAAATATATTCCAACTTTTTACCGAATCAGTTTTTGGTTGATCGTAAATTCATGCATGGATGAGATCCAATTTGCAGTGTGAGTGCATGTGTCTCTAGATTTGAGTGTCTCTTATTCAGTTCATGTGCGTCTGATTCATATCTGCCTGTATTCAAGAATATAAAATCTTAAATGCAGGAACTTCGTTGTCGATAATTATTTGCATTTCTTTCATATTCTTCATCTAAGATATCTAAATGTCGAAACATGTGTGAGAGACACAGGTAGGTGTGTGTTGGTTGTGGGGGGGGTGGGGGAGGAGCGTGGAGTTCACTATTTCTCTATTCAGAATATTCAGTTGGTATGACCTCCCCATCACACATTCATCTAGTCAATTTCTTGAACCCATGAGTGGATGAATGATTGAATCAGAAACATCTTAAACAATAGTTTTCCTGCAACAACATGAATCTAAAACGCCTCATCTGATCTTTTTATAGAGAAAATTTAGAAAGAAGCTTTGTCCTAATATTTGTGATTGTTTAATGAAGGGTACCATGTTATCGGTTCCAATGAAGCCAAACTCTTTTTTAATATTACAATTTGAGTATGTAGAGCCTATTTTTTTATTTGGTAAACATGCAGTATATTACTTCAAAAACTTCACAATCGTCCAGTCTTCAGATCCTCTTGCACCCTGGTTTTCTAGGTCAGTATGTTTATTGCACTATTTTCTTTATCTAATGTAAACTTTATTCATTCTGTCATTTATAATTACTTCAACTGATTCCTTGTATACAATATGTGGAGTTAGTTTTCCTTGAAGCGTATAAGGTCCATCTCAATATAATTTTTGTTGGAGAATATGTTATCATGGTCCTTTGGCATCTCATATTGACTTTGAAAATGTAACATGAATTCTGGGGAAATTAATGCAATATAGATTAGAATTTTTTGGTAATATTTATGTCTAGAAGGAAATTATGTAACTTGAAATACCTTGTTTTGGCCACATATATTGATGAGGAAATGATGGTTAAATAACTTAACCAGACATTGATGGTGAAATAGATTTTGTGTCCACTGCTTTTGCATGTCTATAACTCTTGTGTTGTGGTTTGATTCTATGTGATGTAACATGAATGATTTCTGTTGGAGAACTAATATACCTGCTTCCATCTGGAAGATCTCTCTACTGCAAAATGCATCTTTATTGATACTCGTTTTAGTTGTATTTATGAACTAGAATTGTTGGCACAAATAATTGGGGAAATTTGCAACGGAAGTCCACTTTATTTTAATTTTTACAAAAATGAACTATCTTTACATTTTGCCCTGGATAAATGGTGTACTTTCGAGTTTACCAGACTGTTAACCCTTGTCCTTGTAACTAATATAAGAACATTCTTACATTTGCAACATTCTACTGCATGTGCATATCTTATCATCATGTGCCTTTGTCTAGTGCCTTTTGAGCTAAATGTATGCATTTATCTATGGGTTAGACACATAATGGTTCCATAAAATCCAAAAAATATACTTTTTATAAAAAAAGGTAGCTCATAGTTGCTAAATGAAAATAAAGTGTTTTTTCTTCAAAATCCTCATATCAAGTTATTCATTTATCTTCTTTTTTAGTGTATTTGGTAGTTTTCTTTTATTCCTTTTGTAATATGTGGATTTCTATGTTGACTTTTATTCTAATTTTTATGTTGACTTTTTGCAGAATGATCAGAAACATTTGATATTGGCTCATCTTTTTGACAAACCATGTTTTCTTGGTTTGCTTGCTCTGCAGGTCAGCATCATACCTAGCTAAAATCATGGATCTGCTCCTTATTAACTTGCATTTTTTCTTTTTCATTTTACCTGTAATTTTCATTCTAAACAAAAGAAATGGAACTTACATGAATTTGCTTTTCTGACTTGGAGTTTCTTTGTCAGACAAGATTAATTTAGCATATGGACTTCACAGATTTCTATTTGTTGGTAATCTTTTTTAAAATTCAGTAGTTACTATCAAATGTGTAACAGGTATTATGATAGCAAACAAAGTTTTCAAAAGCTAATTACTACTAGTTTCCCAAAAAAGAAGCTAATTACTACTGGAAGTGTAGGTGTAAAGTTGTGGTATATTCTTATTCCTCAGTACATTTTATATGCATGCTCAGTATGGTTACATAGAAACATCTGGATCTTTGTGGTCCTATTGTTTTCTAATTTTTACCAAAAAATTTAGAAACTTCAGCCAACAAGGCTTATGTCATCTCTGTGCGTTTCAATTTAAATCTGGATCAGGGTACAGTGCATCAAAGTTTTTTCTTTTCATTTCTTCTAAATGCCAATTCTCAGTAAATTGGAGCCACCTTTCTGTCTGATAAAAATTTTGGCAAGAGAGTGGCCTGCCATCATTGAAGGCCACTTGGTGGGCATGGGCCATGGGGACATACTTTATCGGTTCCGGAGTTTAAGCTTATGGTAGAATGTGGTGAGCCTCCAATGTTCAGTCTGAATAAAGTGAAGGTAAGGTTTGACTGTACATTCTCCTCTAAAGCACACTATTTGAGTCATAAACCTTAATTAAAATACAATCCAAGCAAAAGGCCCATGGATTGATAATTAAATATGCAGGTATTGCTGAAGCTTTAGAAGACACCTAAATTTGGCAATTATATATTTTTCAGGGGGCAAGATAAAAGAAATATGGTCATTTTTAACCTATACTATATGAGCAGACGATATGTTTAAATTTTTGACTATCACTCAAAAGATTCTATCCATCAGTTTTCATCCCCATAATACCCTAAGAAACTCCACTTAAATATTATTCCAAAATTTTCATTTGTTTTTCTATGCAATCCCTATGCTTTTAATTCTTGATCACTCAATCTATCCCGAACTTTGGACTTCTCGCTCGTTTCTAATTTCTTGGCTTAATTAGTATTTCTTTCTTCAAAATTTCCAAAATTTGTCCTAAATCACTTCGATTCAGCTAGACTATCTTTCCTTTTCTTATGTGATTAAGGAAAAGGAAACAACTGAGGGATCTAACATGTAATTTTCACTTCTCTATGTTTTTATCCACCGAATATCTGACATGGGAATGATTCCTAAACTATCAAGGTGTTTTTTTTTTCCATTTTTGTATAATAAAGAAGTATGCTTTCTTGAATGCACTGTTTCTCACCTATTTACAGTTTTTATCAACCAACAATATGCATTCCAAACCATGCATTTCTTGATGAATCCTGTTTCCTCTCTTAATCTCCTTTCCCTTAAATCTCTCTTAAATCCTAAACTGCCACAAGTATTTGACCTGGATGGCCCTCTACTTGATGTATGATAGCCTGTAATGTCTGTTTCTAACAGGCTCTGCATGTGACTATTTGCTTGTACCTTGAAATGCCTTCTACATTAAGTTTTCCATCTAATCTCCTTGCTTGTCTGAGATTATATAAGCTGCCCAACAAGGTCACTATTGCATTGCCTGACATCCTAGTGTTCGGCTTAGAGCCAAGGCTTTTAAGACTCACAATGCAGTCATTATTTGGGACAATATGCATGTAGTATCAATATATCATATCATGATGATACTTGGCAAACCTTGTTCAAAAAAGATACATAGAGGTACATGTCAAAAGTTACTTGAGATGCGAGAGGACAAGCTTGACCTTCTTCTGCTATTGTCTTTGTGCTATATTTGATTGTTTTAAAGATGAAACTAGTAACATGACTGAACCTTAAAGGGCTTGTGTTTTGCTTTTTCCAAGAAGATTTCATTCCTAATTAATGTCACTAGTGCAGACATAGAACTTCACTGTCTTCTTCTCACTATAATCTTAAAGGAAAAATAATAATAAATAAATAATCAACCTTGTCCAGATCAAGTGGCAAGTGTTCCACTCAATATCTCTTATTTAATAAACCTAGAGCTTTGTGTTAATGCATAATCTTCCCGATGCCAATTGTTTACCTAATTTTCCATAAACAGATGCATATTTAATGTTCTTACACTCGAAATTACAGTCCTCACAGTCAATCTTGGTAGTAATGAAAGCTAGCTTGCATATTTAAAGCCAAGAATTTTAACAAGTGGATAAATTTTGTAGCATACGACTTGAAGATTCGATGGGTTGCTAAGCTTCCCGCTTTGATGGATTCTCATATGTGATCACTAAACTAACCTCTCCTCTGGTTGAAAAGGAATATGTATATTTTAACACTTACAAAATAAATCTTCTTTCTTCATCTCATCTTCTTGAAGTTCTTGTAAATTATGAGCAACCTTCTCTTGGAGAAGGTAATATTTCAAGAAATTAGGGCAAATAGTCAATATTCTCTGTTTCAATGAAGTTATTAAATATGTGGTCAAAGTTGGATGTTGTGATAAAGTGATAGAGATCCCATTGCTATGAGAGGTCCCAATCTCTACTTACATGCATTTACATGTAAAACTTGTCCCTCCAAGAAGCTTGATCTTGTCAATTGAATGTTGAAACTTTTAGGGTTAGCACAAGCAATACGAATGTGATTCAAATTTTAATGTGATGAGGTCCATCATATGGACAATATTTTATGAGAAGCCACAGCATG
Source organism: Cocos nucifera (assembly GCA_006176705.1). NCBI lineage: Eukaryota > Viridiplantae > Streptophyta > Magnoliopsida > Arecales > Arecaceae > Cocos > Cocos nucifera. The sequence continues at coordinate 1,367,877 of QRFJ01000090.1, read as the reverse complement.
CACATTCTTCCTTCTCTGCAACAGTTGATCAAAAGTTGCTTATATTGCATAAGTTTGGACTCACATTGGAAACATGCTTTGTTGCATAATGGGATTGCATCAATATATGAAAAAACAACTATCCTTACGTCACCTCTAAGGTTGATGCAATAATTGATGCAACCAGCCAAACATAGTCTTCATTTCCTATAAAACTTGAATTGTTGCTTATTTGCGAGGTCAAGGTCTTTCTACATCAGAGTATCTGCAGCACTTTTGTCTTTTTAAATAAATTATTTTTAGCCATGATAATAGGAACACTTATTTTCATCTTTTTAAAATAATAATACGGATGTGGCTTTGACTTCTAAGTTAGTTGAAACTAAGGTGTAAATTTTGTAGGTAATTATATAGTTGAGTGAAAATTAAAAGCCCCAGTTTTTGCCTGTTTTGTCTAGACAAGTCCAGTTACAGCTAAAATATATTAGTGTTTGCTGTCTTAATATATCCATGTGATTATTCCATACAAAAAACTCTATTATTTGTTTCATTTTGCTTTTTTCCATCGCCAAGAGATGATCTTTCATTTGAATCCCATAGAGAATCCTTGGAATTGGACATGTAGAACAAACATAATAACCATGACAATTATCATATCAGTGAATGATTTTATGCTACTGTATTAATGTCTTTATGGAAGCTGCATTGATCACTATTAATAATTCATGGAAAATGATAGCATATTTTCTAAGAGCTGGGAACATCTTAAGATGAAATATTATAGTTTATGAGATTGGAAACCCGAGATGCATTGTATCGCCACTAATCTAATGCCATTTAGCATGTTTCCCAAGTATCATATTTCTTATAATAATGTATTTTCACCATCATTACTTCTGATAATAAATATATCTCTGTTTTTTTATTTGATCCCAGATGATGCCACTTTTACATGTTGGTTGCAGGATGATAGCCTTTCTGGCTTCCATGCCAATACACATATCCCAGTTGTTATAGGAGCGCAAATGCGATATGAAATCACCGGTGATGCTCTTTACAAGGTAAAACTAACAGTATATGCCAATGCACTTAGCTGGCTGTGTAATGATCTGGGAGTTAGTCCTGTATTTTTTTGTTTCCTTGGAAAAAAACACCATTCTTTGTTCAAGAAGTTATTTTCAAAAGGTATGAATTGTCTTAAAGTTTTAGTTAGAAGCCACAATCTATCCATAAGAATTGGCAGTTCCCTACAGCCATTAGCAGGATTAACATGTTGTAGACTTCTTTTGAATTCAATTGTTCCTACTTTCTTGTACTGCACGCTTTCATTTGGAACAGTGATCATATGCTTGTATCATGGCTGAGTGGTCCATTTGCAGTTTTAGAGTATCATGGTCTATATATTCTTTTCCACTGTTGCCATATCAAGGACATCAGATGGAATATTATACAAGTTTGCTTTATAGCACTTCCATTCAGTCCACAAAGTAAAGAGCAATATGGCTTATGTTAACAGTTATATTTTTCCTCTGAATGTTTGGTTTCTATAAGCTTAATGGTGTTGTAGCATTGTTATGACCTTGCGGATGAATTGAAGATATGTTTATCCAACTTGCAGGAAATTGGAACATTCTTTATGGATATTGTGAATTCCTCCCACAGCTATGCAACAGGAGGAACTTCTGTCAGTGAATTCTGGTAGCAAAACAAGTCAATATATCCTTTTTTATTACCATTTTCATGGCAATAGAGTTTTTTTTTTTTTTTTTTTGGGGGGGGGATTGATGCAGCTGGTTTTTTTCTTGAACGATGTCTTTGTTTTTCGAGAAATGATATGCTTGAATATGTTTTCGTTGTTAACTGTGGGTTAATCCCTTTAATTTTCATACAGGTCTAATCCAAAACGTTTAGCAGACACTCTTAGTAGAGAAAATGAAGAGTCCTGTACAACATACAACATGCTTAAGGTGTCTAAAACTTGATTTCAGTATTGATTCTATCAAAATTATGTTGGAAAGTAAACTAGCCTGATGGCATTTGGTTTGCATGTAATGCTTCTCTTTTTTGTAGGTACTAACTTTATGTGCATATGCCCTGTCTATACAGGTTTCTCGCAACTTATTTAGATGGACGAAGGAAATGATTTATGCTGATTATTATGAGAGAGCCCTGATGAATGGTGTGCTAAGCATTCAAAGAGGCAGGGAGCCTGGAGTAATGATCTATATGCTACCACAGGGGCCAGGGATGTCAAAGGCACGGAGCTATCATGGATGGGGAACTAAGTTCGACTCATTTTGGTGTTGTTATGGAACAGGTAATGCTATATTATTACCTCAGCATTTTATGTTCCTTGAGTAATCCGTGATATTATGCGAAGCTTTTTGTGATACTACCTGACTCTTTGTTTCTGCATTCTAAAAGTAATATGACCTATAATGCAAGTATTCCCTAAGTCATACCGTGTTCTCGTTCAATTTCTCTTGCTCAAGAAAACTAATAGCTGAATATCTACATCGCCTGGGTTTTAAAGCTGTCTTGTGAGACCTGAGATAACATGACTCCAGCATTTCTATTGCTATTCCTGAGTTCTTATAATTGTCAATCATTTTTATGAGGCAAGTCCTTTAGCAAGGCACGATTTACAGGTGTCAGTGCATCAATATCTATTAGAAATAGATTGACTGATATTTCAATGATTATGCATGTCCATATGTTAGTTTTGTCTGCTCCAAACATGTTATCTTTCACCTGGTGTGTTTGCACCTACTGTTTTCAACACATTATGTTGTTACTGAGTACATGCATCTTCTTTCGTTTTCCAGGAATAGAATCATTCTCAAAGATTGGAAATTCTATTTACTTTGAGGAGAAGGGAAGTACACCTGGACTCTATATCATACAATATATACCAAGTTCTTTTAATTGGAAATCCAGAGGGATTGCACTCCATCAAAAAATAAACCCTGTTAGCTCACAGGACCCGTACCTTAATGTCACATTGACTGTTTCTGCAAATGAGGTATTTCTGGGAACATCATTGTTTTGACTGCTTATAGGATTGCTGAACACTAACTAAAGCTTACTTCTTGAATATCATGTCTCTTGCTTCTGCGGTTAGCCAACCATTACACTTCTAATGGCTCATGGCTTCCTCCCCATAGGAAAAAGGAATGTTTTTTTAATACATAAATTTCCACTTCTATGTTGGCATTGAGATCATTTTCTTTATTAGTGGACATTACAAATGGCTTTTCTCAATTAGTGGACATTACAGGGAGCTAAATTGTGTTCTTTTGACTTTTGTACCTCACTGTAATAGTCAATTAGTCAGTCTTCAACCCTGAACCTGCGGATACCTTCTTGGATATCTTTAGATGGTGCAAGAGCAGCATTAAATGGTCAAGACATGCAACTACCGGATCCAGGTGACTTGTTTTGATCTTTGTTCCTTTTAGTTGATCTGTCCAGATCTTATGCATATTTCTTCTGGGCCTTTCTAGATTAAAAGCAAGAAAATCACTAACATTTGAAGGTAATATTTGAACTGAAGAAACAGATGTTCATAACACATTTGGGGTGTAAGGTGATAAGGATACTGGAGGGGTGCCTTCATCAGTGGATAATATAATATTGTCACTTGAAATTAAAGTTTCACAATGCAATTCAAACCAGTAATCTTTGGTTAAGCAAAATCGATAAACAAAGTAGAAATTGGTGTATTTAAATGAATGCGTGACATCAGAGAAATAAACAGAATTGAGGACTTATAGGCAGATTAGAAATAAGATGGACAGCGGTGCACATGTTGTGTATTAAGAGAGAAAAAACCATTATACCAAAAGTGTTAAGGCTGGTTCAAACATTCTGCAGCCAAGACTAGATGAAGATTTGGATGAAAAAACCAGAAATGGTTCAGAGTGTTACATTCTGAAAGTAATTTTTTTTTTTTTTAAAAAAAAAGCCATGGTTTGTGCTAAGTTCTTCATGTCCTTCCAGCATTTTGTATTTTGTGCATCATGTCGCACTGTTTACATAAATTGTCATATATCATGAGTATTAGCATCTCACTTCTGTGTAATTGACACATAGCTGGAGTCTGACCATCATCTGGATAGTTTATGGAAGTTAAAGCCTTAGACATCCACATGAGGCTCTTAATATGTCGGAACTTCATTCATCCTGGGAGAGAGAGGATTTGGTTATTCATATGTCAAAGAACTAATGCCATTTATGACACCCCCCGCTGCTTTTTTACTGTATCTCCCCATTTCTTTTGAACTACATCTGATTGATTGTTACTGGGAGTTGATGAGTGCTTAGATTTTAAACAGAAATGAAGGTATAATCACTTTGAGCTTAGGAGAGGAAAAGAACATCACAATCTACATGCAACAGTCATAGGTGTTGCGACAGGGAGCATATGCATGATTCACCATGCTCTCTGCTCTCAAGTTCAGATGAAATTATACTTCACTTTGTTAGAAGATCAATTGAATTTCGGCTGATGTCATATTCTCTTTAGTACATGTTCCCCATCATAGACTCCCTTATCTCCTCTCTTCTTTGTTCATTGGCAGGAAATTTCTTCGGTGTCACCAGAAAATGGGCTTCAAATGACAATTTGGGTCTTCAGTTCCCCGTCACTTTAAGAACAGAGGCCATAAAAGGTTACATCATGGAAATCATGCTGTTATAAATACATGCATGTTGTTTTCCCTCATCAAAAATTGGATGTAGAAGACATACTAGGAACTAACCAAATAGTTTGCATGTTGAAGAAGATTAGTAAAATTGTAACTAATATAGCCTTCGTTGGTATTTTTTTCCTGTTTCACAGATGATCGACCTGAATATGGGTCCATCCAGGCAATCCTTTTCGGTCCATACCTTCTTGCAGGTCTGACTGATGGGGATTGGGACATAAAGACTGGGAATTCCACCTCCTTTTCAGATTGGATCCCTGCAGTTCCAGCTTCATATACTTCTCAGCTGACATCACTGACCCAGCAATTCAACAACATGACCATGGTCATCTCTAACTCAAATGGCTCTCTCACGATGGTGGACTGGCCTGCAGATGGAACTGATGGTGCTGTTCATGCAACGTTCCGAATTTTTGCTCCAAACTCAAAGAGTTCAAGTGTCTCTGCCCGTAAGATGGTTGCTGGAAGCTCTGTGATGCTTGAGCCATTTGATCTTCCGGGGATGGTGGTGCAGCAAGGGCCAAATAATGGCCTGATAATCTCTGGTGCTACAGGATCAGGATCTATATTCCGCCTTGTTGCAGGATTGGATGGGAACCCACACACAGTGTCCTTAGAATCGGTGAGCCAACAAGGCTGCTTTGTATCTAGTGGAGGAGCAAGTACCTCAACCAGGAGCATTCAGCTCATATGCCAAGGGCTCTCAGTATCAGATGACATATCCTTCCGTCAGGCGGCAAGTTTCGCTCCTGTTTCTGGATTGAGGCAGTACCATCCTGTCAGTTTTGTGGCCAAGGGTGCGAGAAGAAATTTCCTCCTGGAGCCATTGCTGAACTTGCGAGATGAAGCTTACACCATCTATTTCAACATTACAGCTTGAGGATGCATACGTGCCCAGCTAATTGCACCATGCAAGTATCACAATGACCACCACAAAGCATCACGTCTTGGTGAAGATCATGTACTAGATATTGGGTCATCTTAAGAGTTCTGACCACCAAAACATAATGGTTCAATAATGCTAGGTGTTACAGAAAAGCCCTATTCATGGGATGAGTCCATTGGCTCTGAACCGTTGAATAAAATGCGGATCCTATCAATAAAACTGTCTTTTCTCTAACTTTAATAATTGTGAGTAATGATTAGTTGCACCAGTCATCTCTTCCACATCGGAGATTGATAGCATCTCTCTCTGGCAACTGCATAAAAGTATTCTTTTCGACTATTTTCCATTCAGAATCTTCCTCTTGCCTGGTTCCTTAATGGCTTGTAAATTTGATATTGCCGATGTAAAGATGCAGATCAGTCTTGAACTCTTCCATGGGTTACAAGCGGGCCAGTTGAGGCCTCTCTGAATCTGTCATATAACTGGAAAATGTGAAAAAATTGACATGAGAAAATCAAGAAAATGACATGAAATTGGATCATAAAACAGAAGTAGATCTCGGTTTCTAAAACGCACGCAAAGAGCTTCGTCAGGTGTATGCCTTGTCTGCTGTCACTCAAAACTTGCAATAGAGAAAAGTAGCATGATGGATAAGCTCGCCCGTGCTCTGGAATATCAGAGGAAGTGGTTTGCTGTCGCGCCTCAAACCAGCAAAACATTATGATCATGCTACTACTGGCAAAGTGTGGTGAAACTAACCCCGCACATTTTTTAGAGTTAAATGCCATTCATGACCATTGGTAACTGGCATAAAATGTGTCTATGTCCACGATTCATGGAAACTAATAGACTCAACAATCATGTTGGACACCCACTCCAACCCAAGCGATCTGCGCCACGTGATAACAAGAGATTTATACAGTAAATTCGATCTCTGTGTTTCTTTTCTCTCATTCCTTTGCAACATACATATAAACTCGGTAATATAGTGTTGTAAACCCGACATTATTACCAACCTTCCAACTAGATGGCTCTACAGACCTTTTCGGCTGCAAGCAGTCATGCACGTCCAAATGGGACGCAAGGAGCTAAATTCTGAAGAATCCAGTGTCATTCAAGACCATTGCACGCACCGTTTGTTTGGCGGCAGGTTTCAGATTATTCCAAAACGCAAAGTCGCACATGCGGCTGCATCTAGAACGATATTACAGCATAAGATTAGACTTGCAGCAACTCAGCTTTCGTCAACGGCCAAAAGCCTCTTCGGTCTATCGTAACCTGCAAATTCTATTGTTAGTCCGCACAAACAGGTGAATACAAAAAAAAATTGACTCGTACTTCAATTTTGACTCTCTATTCCCACGTTTCCTATATCAAATATTTCCTATATGCACGTGCCGAATGTCTTTCACTTGATGCAGGTATATCTATCTATCTATCTATCTATCTATATATATACACACACACACACCTTTTTCTAACTTGTTAACTCCTGCAATTATATTTTTGTCATAATTTATTTTGGATCGGGACCCTCTTCAATTCACATTTTTTCTTTTCTTCTTTTCTTGATGCCAGTAGAAGAGGTAGAGACAAAAAAAAATTAAGGGTATCAATGCTTAACTGATTTTTGACCTATTTATTAGATTGGTCAAATTTGAATTAACAGATTTTTAACTTATCTTTTGTATCCAACCGACCCGATTGTCATCTCTAGAAGGAATATCCCGTCCAGGTGAATAAAAATAAAAGAATACAAAGCTATGAAAGAGAGTAGGAGGAACTCAACAGTTTCGTGCTACAATTCGTGCTTAAAATAGAGAGATTTAGTCAAATGGTGCCGCCTGCCTCATGCAGCGAACGGTTCGCCAGCAGTCCCCAACATCGCATGTATGCATGCGTTGCACGGAGCAAGTTCGTCTGCTAAAAGAGCAAGTTTTACGTTAGCTGGCCGGGTCTTCTAGAAGCAGGGGACCGGGACCTGGGGATGAACATGGACGGCACGTGCGTATCGCGTGTCCCATATCTCCGCGCGATTACTTCATCCGTCTCTCCCTCTCCCTCACTCCCCACCCTCGCCTCCTCCTCTGCCCTCTCGATCTTCTCCACGTGTCCGCCTACTCTCCCTGTATGTACGCCGATCGAACCGGCGTCACCCTTCCCTCGTTCTCTTTCCGCTCGCCATTTTATATGGATTTGTTTAAATCAAATCCATGGATCTTTTTCCGAATTCAAATCCACAAGCTACCAGCATTAGCAGATGTTTCACCTTGCCTCGATCGGAGTATCACAGAATTTGCTACGACACGTAAAAATCAACAGAAAAATAAGGCACCATGACTTCTGAAATAATTTTCGCGCTCGGTAACCACATACCTCGGCATGCATCAAGGTCGCCTGTAAGCATGCTTTTGGCACCAATTGTTGATGTTGGCGGCAAGGCAGTTTAGGTCATGAAACATAAGGATAAAAGCCAAAAGCATCCACAAAATCGCTGATTATTGAAAAAAATCAAGAAAGCAGGACCCCTTCTTCCACATCTAATCACGTCTCCAGGTTTGCTAAGCCATTTCCTAGCAAATATTAATTCATTTGTTAATGCTCCAACGAATCTAAGACTACCCATTATTACCACTTTAAAAGACGACAACAACCACGACCATACATCATTTCTCCTTCTGGATGAGATACCAAACTATCACCAACTTATCAGCAACCATTACCAGAATGTACAATGCTATCAAGATGTAGCCAGGAAAGCATTATGAAAAACCAAGCAAAATAAGGTAGCCCATCACCAGATTGAATGCTCAACCAACAAACTCAAGTTCCATATCAAATCTATAAAAGATCATCTTCCATTTTGTTATCATCGCAACTGAGTACTCTGTACTAAATCAATAAGTGCAGCACCATTCATTTCAAACGCATGTAATAATAAATAGGCTTAAGGCAATGTCATAAACATGCATGACTCTTAAATCTAAAATACCAACCACCAACCAACATAACTTGCAAATCTCATACTAAGCATGTATCAAAAATCAATTCCCCCAACTTCTTTTGTCACTGCCTACCAACATCAGCAGAAATATCTTTAATAACATCTATACTAAAAATCTGTAACAAAAATCTAAAGTCATGAACAGAGATGCAAACGAGGCAAAATTAAATACTCCATCTAAATAAAGGTTTCATGGGGATACAGCACAGCAACCTAAAAATAGCCCAAGTGTTCGGTACTTGTCATTTATATTGTAGGTGATGAAAATAAACAACCAGGAAGAGCAACAAAAGAAATGGATATGTGATAAATAGAAAACATTAATAAACCAATATACACATGCATGCATCCAATATAACCATACAACATAGACAACGAAGATCACATACTATTTCATACTTTACGGAGCCAGTGATATAACTATCAAATGTCTGGACATGTCAGAAGCTATAGCAGTTATGCAGTCACACAAATACACACAACCCCATCAAATACACTATGCAAAATCATGGAAATACTCAAAAAAAAAATTGAAAAAAAAAAAGAGAGAAAAAATTTAAATATATATATATATATACACACACTTAACCAGGCATCACCAAATTATTGCCATCACTCTATGCCCCTCCCCCCAAAGTGCACATACTCGAAAAAATAAAAAATAAAATACCTAACCATGCATTACCAAATAACTGCCACAACTCTGCAGCCCCACATTCCTCAATTTATTAACTTAAAAATAGGACACAGAAACATTGAGCGGAGATATGAACTTTCACACTATTTCATGCACCACTGCTGATCATTACTATTGACAGAATGTAACACGAGAACCAGGATAGCAGGTTACAAAGCTAGCCAAATCATAAGCCACATTAACGTCCATCAAACCAGAACGAATAAAAGCTCACACACCAGAGCCAACATGCAAACCTTTTCTGATCATCAAGAAAAAGTAGTTGCGGCTGAGGCTGCAAGGATGCCCCAGGAATCATGCATCCAGCCATTTATGGCGACAAAGGACACCGACAAGAAACCATCATCAACAGAAAAGGCACGGATAAGAAAGAGAAGCATCACTTCGGAGTTCATTGGCCTTCTCTCCCGGCTCTCTAGATCTTGTCAAGTTTTTCAGCCTTAACTACAGGGTTTGCTTTAGCAATGGCATCCCTAGCAGCTGTTCGGTAGTCAAACGGACAGTCGTGCTTGTCAGAATAGCGGTGCACAGCACAGAAAAGGTTCCCACACCGGCAACTGAAGCCCATCAAACCCACCCGTTTCCTACAAGCGTTGCATCTGTTCGGAACCTCCTTCGTCTTTGTTTCTTCATCCTCACCTGAGACCAAAGCATCAGATGGCTGTGATGAAATGGCCTTCAGATCCACAGAACCAGCAACCATGTCCACGTTTCCGGAAACAATGGGCTCCTTCCCACCGCTACTTCCATTCACGATACTGCCCATGGAGGACGCCGCCGACTTGGCTTGTTCCTGCTTCAACATCATATCCTTGTGGCACTTGGAGCACATATTCATGGTAGCTGCACTTCCAAAGAAGCCGCAGTTGTTGATGCAGAGTCTTGGACCTTCAGGTGCCTGGCATCCAGTCTCATCGTGCTCCATCTTTTTTTTTCTTTTTTACTAACCTGAAACACATCCACCTCAAATTCTATAGGAACTCTACACCTAAATACTTCAAAACCCCAGCCACCAATCTAACCATGTCCGAAAATATTGAAAGGAAAAAACGAAGCTTTCAAGAATCAAAGGCCACAAATAGTCTAAGCAAGAACAGTCCAAGACGTGCCAGTATAAATATCAGTGATTGATCAAATTTCAGAACCCGATACACTAAATACATCTAGATTTTATGTACCATTGCCCAAAACCTAAAACCAAGAATACTGATTAATCGGAAATTAATACAGTTCACAACTTTTATCATTAGACAATCTTCAGAAATCTTAAAAGCCAGCTGAAAACAAAGAGGTTATTCAAGCAATCAAATTAAAAAGAAAAAACTTCGTAACAAAGTCTTACATTTATCGTATAAACTAAACAAACAGAGGATGAAAAGGGGACATCTCGAATTAAAACCATAATTTAATAAAAAATAAAGCTGTAATGTTATAAAAAAAAATTCAAAATTCCAAGCACCAACAACAAGAAGAGGGGAGAAAACAAAAACAGAACTTCGCAACAACTTCAAGCAAAACTAATGCCTTTAAATCTAATCATGAGCTCCCATCCAGACAGAATCGAACTCGGACTGGGACTGGTACAACAATTTAATTAGAGGAAACAAACAGGGACGAGGAGGAGGGGAAGGGAAAAAAAGGCACCAGAACAAGCTCATGATCAGTCAAGCGACTTTTTATTTCGAAATTATGCAAAATGAAGAATCTTTAAACAATTAAATCAGAAATCAAGCCTAACCCTCGGTCCTAGCCAACCCCACCAAAAAAAAAAGAAAAAAAAAAAACAAAAACCCAAATCCGGGCTAATCAAAACCCTAACATACCTGCTCGAAATGGCCTTCTTCACGACCCCTCAGCGGCGATCTCCCCCACGATCCCCTGCCATCAAAAAAAAAAAAAAAAAAAAAAAAAAAAAAAACAAATAAAATGGATCAAAACCTCGTCATCAGATCAAAATCTCCAGAAAAAATTAATCAACAGTAATAGGTCGAAACCCTAATCGTAGCGGCCAGAAATCGCCTCAGGATCGTGGAATCGAAGGCTCGGATGGGGAATGGAGATAAAAAAAGACGAAGGGGAGAGAGGTGGGTTGGGTTACCATTCCGCCCCTATTTAAGACGAGTCTTCCACATCCTAACTACACGTCCGCATATTTAATTATATGCAATCAACTACATTACCGTCCATTTACCTTTGAAGGAGATCTCACCCGTTTGATGATGGTAAACTCGTATGATCTGCTATGCGTTCGTTTAGATAAAGCCTTCGTCCTGAGGCGATGCAACCCGACCGCCATACCCTCGCGGTTTAGACCGCAGTGTACCGACTCGAGGTACTGATATCCCTGAGGTCCAACCAAATTAATATGTACCAATGACGTGGAGAATTTGTTGCCGACAGATGTAGGGTTTCTGAGATGCAAGGCATCGAAGCAACGTGTTCCGGCGGAGCGTTTATGTTTTTTAATTTTTTTTATTATTTTTTTTGGTATAAATGGATCCAACTAACCTAATTCGAAAGCAATCTAAAAAATCAAAAAATAAAATATTTCTCAGGATCAAAAAATGGTCAGCTCCAATTTTTGATGTATTCAGCAACAAAGAAGACCATTCAGTCAACTGTATTATTGATCTCTAGTGATTCTGTGTAAGATACTATAGTGTACTCATTAATGATCCTTTAGATGTCATCTAGGAGAAGATGAGTATCGTGATACGTGATTTCTTCTTCGATCCAATTAATCATCGTCAGAGAATCTCTCCCAATGATAATCCTTCATGCTCCAAGCCATACGAAGTTCTGTATCCGACATGGATGCCTCAAGAAAAGAAAAGTCCCTGCAGCCAGTAATCTTGAGTCCAAATTTTGAATGATAAAGTTTGAATAATCTCTATCATTTCTAACATCAAAATTGATCTTAACAAAATCCAGGAGGATGGGTTCAGCAAATTTTTTTTTTTTTAGTTGTTGGGACGAGCACGAAGTGCGTAGGAATTACCATGCGGTCAGAGGGTTCGTTGTTGAAGAGATTTTTGGCTTGTAAAAATAAAACCGTCAGCATTTACCAAAAAGAAAAAAAAAAAGTAAAACCGTCGAATACTCTTGATAACAATCATAGATCTCCATATTTAAGAAGTGACACCAGTGTGACATCACGTAAGAAAGATTAGTTTAGTGGTATTCCCTTACGTGCTTGCATATTTTGTTACCGACGAAACCTTCCATGCATGAAACCAAAGATGGATCTTAGTATCCCAAAACTTTTTAGAGGCTATATCTGGTGATAAGAAAATGCTTCGAGGTACATGTGACCATCAAAAATTTATGGAATCCGCATTTGCTAGTCTGGAAACTTCATAATCAACCAATTACTTGTATTTAGTAACAATCCCATGAATTATACCAATTCATTTTTGCTACTTGATAAGATAATTATTTGTATGGACACATCAGATCCCTATAGTATTAATCTTGGTTACACGACTTATTTTTTCCCAATCGAGGGAGTTGTTTCCTTCGAGAATTAACTAATGCTCATTGTTATCATACGCAAATAGATTATATGACCATCCATATAAAAGTGCTGAGCCCTTTAGACTTCTGTAAGCTCATGTCACTTGCTCTTATGAGGCTGAGCATGTTAAGTTGTTAATTTGTAGACTGTCCTTGCGTCAAATGCATGGCATAGAGAGCTAGCAGGACAGGGATTCACTAATTTACACGTCCACCATCATATTTATGACCACAAAGCATATCAAATGCAACTTAAAGGATTGAGTTGCTAAAACATCCGCTCTTTTATAATATATGCAAGGTTCCTTTTTTGAATATATATATATATATATATATCAATAAAGAGCAATAATATGATAACATAAAACAGGGGGATTCCTATGGGCAGACCATCTCTTAATTAAAAATCTTGTTTGTTCAGAAACCAATCACTCAATGAAATGTATGTCCAGCCAATCATTTATTTACCATCTTATCATCTCATCTTGGATTCTTGGTTTTTTAAGTGTTTGTTTCTTAACATCTATGGCCACCACTTTCATACAAGTTTCACAGAAAGGGCTCACTCATGTAGTTAATAGGTAGTAATCAAAAGTTGACATGACCGGTTCAATAATCCTCCGCCTTCTGGACATTGTTCAAGGAGAAGGTTTGATCCCTAGAAAGGTCTATTATTGCCACATTCACCTATTTGGTACTAGTAGGGATTTGAGCTATCCAATTTGTTAACGAGCAACTCAAGATTGGCTAGGCTAGGAGCTTGTTTAGATAGTACATGGCAGCCCAGAGAGTTCTACCATCCAACTCACAAACAAGCCAATTGTGAATACTAAAGGTTAGCCGGAAAAAAGAAAGAAAAATGTTGGCTCAGTTTGGTAAAACTCTAAACTCCTAGCCCGTATTGCTGAATTGGAACAACTTTAGTAAAACTTCGCTGAAGCTGAACTTGATTAAACTATTATATAATAAACTTAGGTTGAACAGCCAACCACCTAGTTTAGCTCGGTTCCTTCCTATCTCTAGGCACCATAGGTGGACACCCGTCCGCAAGTCTACACCGATGTATATTTAGCTGATACTCTACATTTTTGCCCATCAACGCAGTGAATAATTTTTTACCACATCCAACCAAATAACAAAAATAATTTTGTACCTTGGCATTGAAAGGGGTTTTTTGTTTTTTGGTCGTGGTGTGTGCAAACAAAGGCCTTTTAGTTAAAATGGATTATGGAGCCATTTTTGTAAGTTTTTCATATTGTTTATTAGCTTCATCTGCATATCCATAACTAGTAGTTTACAAGAACCAACATCAGAGTGCTCTATCTAGGACCAAGTATCATTTAGGTAATTTATTGCTACAATCACAAAAGAAGATAAAAATTTAAAAGGAATTTTCCAAAAAAAAAAAAAGAAGAAGATATATATAGAGAGAGAGAGAGACACTATTATCATATTGCAAAACCAAATTGCACTTTTTAAAAACAAGATGCACATAAAGGTAAGACATGAACGCTTACAACACGTTGATGCACATGTGGTGAAGTAGTTAGCTGCAACAACAACATGAACAACAGCAATAGCGGTAACAGATAATGTTCTTTTTACATATGCGATAACAAAGTGTAATTTTTTTTTTCCCCAAGAATAGGACTATGCTCGAAAATTTTCTTTAAGCAAGAATTGCTGCTACTATTTCAACTCAGATAAACAGGAACATGCTTGCATGGTTAATAAAAATTCTCAGACAGTTCTCAACCCTCCAGAGGAAAGAAACTGAAGCAAAGGCAATACTAAAATAAGGTAGACTGATTTTACATCAAAGTTACCACATTAATGGAAAAGGGAAAAAAAAGGGAAGATCAGATTAGGCCCCATCTGGCTGCATAAAGGGATTTGCAATCTCATCGGTTCCATCCGTAGGTGATACGAGCATTACTGCAGTTCCCCTACAAACCTGTGATGAACCAAACAAAATTTAGTTTAGAGGACATATCTGCTTTCTTTTTGTTGGAAAGAAAAAAACACGATCAACATATGTTGGTTTCTTGTTTTCATTTTTTTTCAAAAAATAAAAAAATCAAATAAGCTTTCTACAAGAATACCTCAATTTCATACCTTCTTTCCTGAAAGATATTTACTTCTACGGCATATCTTGTTCTCATGAATCCATATTAGGACGATACTAATCATACAAGATTTCTACAAAAGCATCTGAATTTTTCATATTTTTCTTCCTACAGGATCTTTGGTTCCTAGTTACTTTATGGCTATATAGAAGGTACTTAAATAACAGTTGAATCATCAGTCAAGTTCATGCTTTAGAGTACTTAAATAACAGTTGAATCATCAGTCAAGGTCATGCTTTAGTATGATAGGACACTGCATCATATTACGTTTTTTTAAGTAAGATTTCTTACGTGAGCAAACAATAAGCAAAAGCTGCAACATATAAGAGCACATACTATTAGGCCAAGACGCCTGGTCTGATCTGTAGTCTTCAGTGGATCATCAGGATCTGCAAATGTTGGGAAAAAGGTGGGACAAAAGTGAACCCTTTGCTTTGCAGAAAAAAAATGTCCATCTCATCCAGAAATCTTTTACAACAACTTGAAGAGATAATGGCGGACCCTCACCCAACAAAAATAACATAGTTCACATAACTAAATGGGAAGAGCACCAGCCGTGTTATGCAATAGATTATTTGCTTAAGAAGAAAGCCAGTTACAAATCATCTACCTCAAAAGAAAGATGAACAGACTCATGAAAAAAAGAAAAAAGAGGGTCATCTCAGCTGGAAATGGCTTTCATAACCGTAGTTGCTTATTTCAGGAGTTGAGTATATCCCACCAGAAAAAAAAAAAAAATCCGCCAATAACTTCCAATACACAATTCATCAAAGAAAGACACAATATCATACTTATAATTTGTATTGCATTGACGAACAGGTAGATGTTTGTATAGATACACACATCACATATACAAACTCAAGAATTCTATTCATGTACGGTAGAGAATTTTATAAAAAAACAAAAGATAATGAATGACAAAAAAGCTCAAATTAACTTTGAGCCAGATTGTGTGGCAAATACAAGTACCTCTTAGAAACTCAACTGCTTCATCCAGCACTAGATTTAGCAGCTGATCATATCCTTTCAGAGTCCCTGTAACTGCAAGAAGTTAAAGCTAAATTTTCAGGTAAATAACATCGATACAAAAAATATGTTTTATCGTTGAAACATAAAACAAGAAGTTTTATCCTGAAAACTAAGGGATCTGCTCTAGGAATTCTACTCGATGTTGATCTTATTTAAACCCACCTACAAGAAATTCATTATGGACTATATCAACTACATTAGAGATTCAGATTTATAACCAATGTCATAGCCTGTAGATGAGTATAAATCACAAATTCATTTATATCAGCATACTTTAGAAGCATCATTGAAATCAAATTACTGTAACCTGAAAATGATGACATGAATATTTCAGCACTTTCTCATCCACATATTCCTCGTCTCTTTTACAAATTTTGTTCTCTCTCTCTTCCCCTCCCCTTGTCATCTCTTTTTCTTCCCCTCTTTCCTTTTCCTTTCTTTGTCCTCCTTTTCTTCTGCTCCTTTTTCATCCTTTCTACTGCCCAGTACCCTAGGCAATAAGCAGTGATCGGGGCTACCATTGCTTACGGACTTCCTAGCCAATGCGACAACCATGCACAGGAGATGATAATAAAATTGTTGGTATCCGAGCATAGTAACAGAAACAGCTTGTTTTTTTTAAAAAAAAGAATAATCTTTCCTACAAGTAAATTCCTTCTTCCTTTTTTTCTGTTACTTAAGCTTTTTCTGCTTTACCACTTTAGTCTTGCATTGCTTGTATATCCAAGACCGGTTCATCAGCTACAAATCAGTTTACCAGCTGGAACTGGTGTGGTATTGCATACTAGACACAATTGGCAGATTCCTTTTTTCCCCTCTTTTCACAGAAGGGAGCATACCGAGTATTTAAGCCCTTGGCTGTGTGGCTTCTCTTAAATAAAAGAAAAATGGCTTGTGATGCAAATCATTTCATGGATCTTCTTCCTCACCATGAACTGCATACTTGCCAGCAGATTAGCATAGTGGACCTTAGTTGCTAGAATCTGGAGGGAGGGTATGAGTGGGTTCAAGAGCAGGATCAGGGAAGCAGATATTTCAGAATACATGAAAAAGAATGCTTAGAAAACAGGTTTAGATTCGAGATCCTAAAAAGATTCCAAAGCAACTGCATCATCTTGGTACAAGATTCTGACACTAAGTAATGGACTATATGCAGCCTATACTACAGCAATCCTCCTGTGAACCAGTATATGCGCATCTGCAATAACATTAATGAATAGTACGTTAATTACTGAAATAATGCATGGTTTTTTTCATTATCCTCGTTCTAATAAATTCCTTTTTTTCCTCCAGATAAAACGAACAGTAGCTGCAAGACATTTTAGTTATCATATTTTGGTCAAATATTATGCTTGCCACAAATTGAATGCTGACCTTCACAAATTCCTTTCTAACTTCTAATAACATCAGATACATCATAGAGTTGGAATTTCTAATAAAAGAAGCCATATTAAGAAAACCATGCCAAAAAAAAAAAAAAAAACTCATGCCACTCAAAGCCTATTAGAGTTATTTTCCTCCAGTGTATATTAAAGTACAGCATATAGTATGTGTTATATGGTACTTTGTGCAAGCTTTTATTAATAAATTGGTCTTTATAATACTTTACCAACATGAGCAAAAGTCAGAATTCATTGTTTTCTACAAATCTCTTTGTTAACTGGGTTGATACATTGGTTTCTTATAAACAAGATGGAACATAATAAAGATATATGTTGTAAAAACCTAACACTAGTATAAAATTCACAATATCTCCCAACTTTTCATTCCAAAAGTACCCATACTTATTTTCATTATTTATTTTCACAAGCTTTTTTTGAACGGATATTATGAACTTTCTTTAACCAAAGCATATATTGATTTCTCCTCATTAAAAATGGCTCTATCTTTGATTGCTATCGTACTCTTGACTAAATTCATTTTTGATTTAATTTCACTTCTTATAGAGAACTAAACTTTCAGGAATTTACAGCCTATCATAAACAAGTGGGACCTCAAACAAGATTTGAGAGTTCCAACATAGTAATACCAGATTGGACATGGTCTTATCCTCCTAATGGAGACCCACTAAATTCAGTATCATCTTAAGTGCAACTTTTATGAACAAATCAGATTCATTTTTTTATTAATTTATTCGATACATTCTCAATATTTTAATGTCGCCAAGTCATGAGTTCTTATTTAAGTACACATTCATTAGTACATGCATGATAACTAGCAATTGCAAAATATTTATATAGCAATTACAAATCTGAATGTATAAAAAAAATAAAAATAAAAACATGAACTTCAGAACATACCTTGCCTTCCACCAGTTAGCTTGACTTGCACACCCTTGTCAACAAACTTTGCCAAATCCAAAACAGTTTCTTTCCGGCCTGACTGAAATATATAGATAAGCAATAAGCTGTTTAGATCAGCACAATATTTAGGATTATAGTGTAGTCCAGAGTTATGAAAAAAGTTTAATATAGTGAAAAGAAGTCTAATAAGAACAAGCATCATATGAAGTTAATAAACAGGATGGTTAAATGACTTTGATTGAAAAATATTCTTGTGAGATTAGCAGGAGTTGACAGAAAGACTGTGGTATAAATTTTTTGTGCCCTCGAGTCCTATAAGCTTTACACTCATCTATTCCAATAAAACTATGCATTAGCATTCCTGTCTGGCGATGTAGGCAATAGCCGAAGGATCGTGATTTACAGCCAAATGATAAAACAGCACATGAATGGTTTAGTTTACTTCCCAGAACATCTTTTCTTCAGAGAAAGAGCATCATAAGTACATCGAGTCGAGGCATCATAATTTTGAGCCTATAAAACAAGTTGCCATAACATAACTTGATACAGGAATAAATTGGCTATGAAACAGATAATGCAATTAATAACATGTACAGGAGAGATGCGGCGGTGAAATTTGGGAGTATCATGGTGCAAATTTATGATACATGAAAATCAAAATAGCTATAAGCTTAAAACACAAGGATTTTAGTAATAGCACAAGTTTCTTTTAGGCACACTCCAAGGAAGCCTTGAAAGCGTTTTAACACGTCTAACTTTCTTTGGCATACAAACCCGTGTGTCCCTAAATAAGAACATTACATCTAGCTCAGTTCCATTGAAATTTCAGTACACATCCAATATTCACTGTTGCACATTCAGTCAATGTCTGACTTCATTCTGAATAATGCTTCTAAAGTGACATGTGGAATTTGTGTATCAGCACATGCCATCCAAGAACAAGGTCTTTATTCAAACAAGCTACAAACTGTGGACCGGCTGACCAAAAAAGAAAAAAAGCACTTATGGAACACCAAATAGAAAATCATGACTCCTTGTTCACTAGTGATGAGGCAAATGGCTAAGGTAAATGACATTAATAACCTTAGCATGATGTTGATGCGACCAATGCAATGGAGAGATATCATGACATATATAACCCATCAAGTTACATGATTTTGAGAAGCATGATTGTGATACCTAAGATTAACAATTTCTCAAGATTTAAGCCGGTTGGTTGCTCATATTAAATCAATGCAGATTCATTCGGTAAAACAAAAATACATAGTTTTCAAACTTGTATAGTCTGATTCTTGAGAATGGAGCAAGGATTAGCATAATGAACTTACCATTTTATAATCTTAATCTTTCTAAGATCTTCCCAATTTCAGCGCTTGAAAACTAACCAACTAAGCTGACTGTATAACACAATTACCTGAGATCAAGTAACAACGTCAGTGAACAATAGCTCCAAGATTACAGAATTTGCATGAGAGGAACTAAGATGAAACCCCCCCCCCCCCCCCCAACGTTTTTTTCTTCTTTTTTGATCAAGATCAAAATCTTAATTCTTGATGTCGCTCGAGATTATTTTTCGAAACAATAAAAGAAAAGAAAAGCAAAGGATCTTCTTTCTTATATAAAAATGGGTAACCGAAAGGAATAAACGACGTAATTAACTGAAGGTAGAAAAATAATTAAGGGAGAAAAGGGATCTTCTTTCTTATCAAGGTTAGTAAGAAAACAAACAACTAGTAACCATTGAGGGAAAATATCCAAGAAAGGTTTTGCCTAAATCTCAAAGAAGCTATCAATTTGGAGGAACGATGGACGATTTAAAAGAAGAGTATTGCTACACAACAAATCCGGCGAGGGAAAACGAGCTTTTATAATCTTTTTACCTATGCCAAGATGACAATAACAATATACAAGAGATTCGCCCGATTTGAAACCCGATCCCCGAGCTCTCGAAATGCATCCCCTATTAAACCCTACTTATCAAAACCTAGATTTCGGAGTTCGAAAAAAGAAGTGCCGGAGAGGAATTACCGATTGCTTGCGGCAGTGGAGGTGGTTCGGCCGCCGCTTACCCCAGCAAGGATCGTGGCGAGTCCTCCCTCCAATCAAAGTTCTGCCAACGTGGAGCCCCTTCCAACAACCGTAGCGTGTGGACCACGCCGGTTTGTGGAGCTGAAAAGGGTCTCGAATCCTTTCCTTCGTTAGATCGTACAATAACTGCTTTCAGATTGATGCCAAAAGATGAATCGAAGGTTTGGATTATTTTGAGATCCATGCGGAGAAGATCAGCCGAAGGATACAATCCAAACCCGCCCCAATCCGGGTACGAAATGACACACCACTCCAATGCATCAGAAGATAATTGGTTATTTCTCATCAGCAACATGAATCGATATCTGGAAAGTATTTTGGCACCACATTGTCGTCGAGAGGGATGCAATCGGAGTGGTGGATTCAATTTCAGAGAGTAGATAAGGGTTGCAACCACGTATCCGCTCCTGCATGATGTATAGAAATTGCTGAGGGAGTATGTTTCGCTAGACGCTAGGCATGTCGTGAGACAAATGATTCCACTGATTTAGCCACCTCGAGCATTGTGGATTGAAATGGGATTACTCCAGCACCATTCGGTGATACTTTATTTTTTATTTTTTTTCTGATTATACTCATATTATATATTATATGGGTGCTTTGTCTATTAAAAAAAAAAAAAAAAAAAACTTTGATCCATTAGTCCTCCGATTGAACTTAGTATCAGCATTTTTTGTTCGTCCACCTACATAAATCTTAAAATAACTATTGATGGCAACCGCTTGCTTCTCTCAAGAATAGCAGCTGTTCACTTATTTCCCTTCGAAAGTCCGCATTAAAAGAACCCTATAGTAATCATTCATGTATCTGGTTGCCGGTACCAAGAATTAGATGTTCCAATGACCCAATGGCCTTCCTGATAGAGTTGCAAGGGCCACGTAGTTGGAGAAGCTCCGCAATGGCATGGCTTCAAAATCTCTATATATATCTCTGCTATTATAATTAAGCAGAAACGATCACACACATATAAACTATGTTTCAGCATATATAAACCCCACTTCAATAAACAGAAAGAACTTTTACTACTGGATAAAGACACCATAGATTTCTATAAGAAAAAAGATCCTCATATTGACTTTGCTCTATTCACCCTTCCTTCTTTCCCTCCCACCACCTTTTAATTTTTCTCCTCTTCCCCTCTCTTCCGTATGGTTGGGATACGATTGATTACGGGATAATCCCATAATTCATAGAAATCATTTATCTACAAAAATGATTATGAAGAAAATAAATTTTTACTATATTTGATTGATAAAAAAATTACTTCAAAAAATAACATAAAAAAAAATATTACATTTAACAAAATTTATAAATATATTATTCAATATAAAATAATTTTTAATATTAAAATAATATTATCATCTTCAATTAATTTTTATATGATGACTATAATCACATAATCCTTTACATAATGTCATCTTCATCTTAATTTTTTTACAAAAAATTTTTATTAAATAAAATTTGAAGGACATTAAAATAAAGTCAATGATCACAGCTTTATTGAAAGTATTTTTGTTAAATATGAATTATCATCATTCGAAATTTTATCAAATACCAATTCTTCATAATATTTATTTTATCATCTCTCTCCAAAAAATAATCATGAAGTCTACCAATTTTTTTACCACCCCACTTCTACTTTTCATACCAAATATGATTTTTAAATATGTAAATATTTTACCCCACGTGCCGGAAGCGGTCATAGTTGAATGGCTGGGGTCTCCTATTGTCAAAGTGATGAGCCGCAAGGCACGCAAGCCATTAATAATATATAACTCGCACATAGATGTGGACTTTGCGCAAAAAAAGAAGTTGACAGGGTTTAGTTCATTCAACCACTACCACCATCCACGAATTGATTAATGGTGGGTGATAAAACAAATTAAGGCAAGTACGCTGGTGGAATCGACCCGCTTGATGTGTTCTGCTCCTGTTCAATAATCCATGATTGATTAATTGCGTCATTCAACCAACCCAGGTCGTAGCCTAATGATCAAGAACACATCGCAAGGTGTGGAATTTTATACAATTCATCACCACAATGAATGCAATAATAACCAATCTTACAATCCAACCTTTCGTCCAAGAACGTAGAAGGGAAAACAAAACTAAGAGACAATAGTGAGAACCAAATTAATAACTGATGCACTGATTTGCCGATAAACTTGATCAACAAATTAACATGGAATTAATGATTCATTCATGCACCACACGGAAACTCCTCTCTCTTCCTCATCGCGAAGAATCTAGTGCAAGTAGCGGGCGAAGAAAGAGAGGACCGAGGCACCGATCAGGGTCCCAATGGCAGGATTGACTGCAAATGAGCCGCTGGAGGGGCCCGGTGCTGGGGCCTCAGCAGCCAATGCCGTGGTGGCCGAGGCGGCAACGACAAGGACGATGTAAGCGATCTTCTTCATCTCCATTCTGGTTGAGTTGGGTTGGAGACTAGGTCGCCGGGAGCCTGCCTTTGGGTTTTCTAAGAAGCTTGCTGGATGCAGATATCTCTCTTGAATGTTTTTCTGCTCTCAGAGAACAAGTTCTTGGGTGGGTGGGAGGGGTTTTATAGGAGGGCTTGATGATTGCTTTTGCTAACGATACTAGGTAAAATTAAGGGAGAGAGATGTTAGGGTTCTGTGGCCTTTGTTTTATTAGGGTTTATTTGTGGGGGTGGTGGCCTCCATGTGGTAGTGGGAGGGTATTCTGTTTACGTTTAAGGCATGTGCATGAGGCAATGGAGAACGAGACAACCGGGTCCGGTCGTTACAGATGGGTGGTCAAGGGTGAGCTGCATGCTGTAGCATAGCTAAGTTCAGGCAAATGACCGGACAGCATGCGTCCCTTCCGATGCAATGTGGCGGAAGACCATTGGATGAATTTGCTGTATTGTGGACGATGTGTGGCACTCGTCAAGATCATTCTACATCTAGGACCCTTGGGTGTACGAAGGGCCATATGGAAGGAAGATGATCGATGGCACAATTAAGTGCGGACGGTTGCTTGTCATGGCCCCACATTGCTGGACCTCTTAAGAGGAAGCCCACCGGTCCAGGCTGTTGACAGAAGGAAACCACCAGTCTCGGCTGTTTAGCTCGAGAGGGTCCCGCAAGGCATTAGGCGGGCAACAACGCAACATCGATGAATAATTCTAACAGACCATTAGAAAAACTACAGTTCAGAACGTCATCTCTGTGAGGCTCCAAACCGTCATCTAAAAGTGCACGAGGAATGAAACTCCCAGTTCCTGTCGCTCATCATTTGTGTGCAATTGAGCTCGACAGGAGAGGTTGGTGAATTTTCCAATGATCGCTGACTTGTTAACGAAAGCATGCAAATGGGTAAGGCTACGATCAAGATTGTTTTTCCCCCTTATTCAAGCTTAATATATAACACTCGACACAATCTTGATTCATACGGTCCGAGTTGAGTATAGGTTGCATCTAACTAAATAGTAGGAAACCAATCAAGAATATTAATGTCCAAGTGTTGAGCAATACAGCTCACCAAGATATATGAATGTGAGTATAAAAATACTTCTGAATAAATTATAATAGTCAAATGATTTGAAGTTGACAATAATTGAGATTCAATATTTACGCAGCCAGCCAAGAGGAGGACTGTTCTAACCGTATAAGTAGATATTTTATATAAAAAAAATGTATTGAGTCCGGAGGTTGTATATGGAATATGTATAGAAAACATTAGACAGCATGTATATTGTACATATATGGAATCTTTTTCTTTTGCGGGAGCAAAATGGTATATCGAATCTAAACCGCATCCGACAAGGAGAAAAAAATTAAAAATTAAAAAAAAAAAAACCTAATTTTAAAAATTGACACATGGATTGGTAAGCCACGATTGGATGCATGATTTTCAAACATTCTAAAGTCGATGCACCAGCTGGCCTCTCTGTGTGATGGGCCCACATTAGAACATCTCTTTTATCTTTTATTTTTTATTTTTTTTATTTTTTTCAAAAACCACTGCTATATAAACGGCCCAACTCTCCTCCACTCCCTTCACTCCGCAGCCCTCACAATCTATTGCTCTCTCTCTCTCTTCCTTGTTTTCACTCTTAAACCTTAGCGCTAGCTTCAATGGCACAGATCACCTTCTTCTCGGTGGTGGCGGCCCTCCTCGTCCTGTCAGCGATGGCGGTGTTGGCGCAGGAGAGCGAGATAGTGCCGTCGCCGCTCCCCGGGGCGGCCGCGTTGATGCCGGCATCCACCACGATCGTCGGATGCTCTCTCCTCTTGGCGCTCATCGCTCCTCTCCTCCTGTCTTACTGATCTTTCGATGATTATAACTACTAGTTGAGACTTAGGTCTTTGGATTGTTATTCCGAGTTTTTTACCTTTCATTTTATTTTTTTTCCTCTTTTACATGCACATTGGGATATATGCACGTGTATGGTATGGTGATTCTTTTGAAAATATCGGGGTAACATTCTTTTGTAATGATTTGTATTAAGAATAATTGGAGTGGATTCTTTTATTTATTTCAATCTCTTTTGCTTCCATGCATTCACATCCAGAGAATGCTTCTCCACGTGCTAGCCAATGTTGGATACGTATCATATCCTAGGTCCTCCCAATTCCTCTCTATCAAAGTCAATATTGCACCCAGTGATTCTATCATTGACATTAATGTTATCTCAACCTGCCCTTTACCATTCTTATATTCAAGTTTAAACCCCATACTTCTGCCTATTTTCTTCGCTTCTACAGTTTTACATCGATTTTGACCTTTTTTTTTTTTTAGGTCTCCATCCTGTGTCAGATTATCGTAACTTGCTTTACCATCTTATTCTTTTAATATGTTTTCTTTTATCCAGCTAGTCCTCCCTCTTTGTTATCATGGATATGGTTTTGATTGCATTCATTCTATATATTTTGATTCTTTTATTTTTTTTCAAAATGATATCTGAACCCTTAAACATTTATTTATAAAATAATATTCCTAATTTTCTATTATTTATATCTATTTTATTCTATACTTATTTTTTTTTTAAATTCTAGCTCATCTGAGTCTAAATTATTTCTGAATTCTTTGTTTTCAGAAATAGTTGTTCATCATATCATATATGTTAAATTTCTTCGTGATTAACTTCTGGCTTTTTGGTTTTCTCTTTGCCCTTATGGGATATTATTTCTTCATAATACATAACATATCTAGAAATTTCACTTCTTTACAATACCACCAACCTATCTAGAAACAGGGCAATTGTCACCGCTAAGACTCTGCCGAAACTGATATGACATCCACCAAACAAAGATCTAGTCAGAAGCTCATACCAAACACTTTTAGACAACAAATTTTCACTTTCAAAGTCACGAAAAGACTTTTTTAAGCAACATCAAATATGCCCAAAAAAGACGAAGAGAGAGAGAGAGAGAGAGAGAGAGCAGAATCGAACCGTTTGGGCCTTAAAGTTCACTCAACTAACCTTTACAATGGCTGCCAAACAAAGGCTAGGTCGCTAAATAAATATTATAAACGATGATTATTAAGCCTCGTTGACTAATTATTAGGCCCAATCAGTGATTAATATAGAAGCATCAAAAGCAAAACAACTCACAACACTAAGTCCAGTTGAGGAGAAAAAGATAAAAAATGAAGATCACATACAATGAAATTAAGCCACATCAACATAATCTGGGACAAGCGAACAGAAAAATAAAAAATAAGAAAAAAATAAAGTGATAAGAAAAAAATGAGTGACATTGACAAAAAAGTTCAATTAAATCAAACTCATATTACTTAAACTTAACATAGTGATCCTAAAACTGCATCAATATATTAAAAGAATACTAAAACAGAGAAAATACAAAAAATAAGAAAGAACATCGATCAGAGGAACATAGAAGCCCCATGCGGCCCATGACCTGCCAGTATGACTGTCATTGTCCACCTGACGACGCCTTCCTCTCCATACCAAACTCCACGCAGCCCCAACAGCTCGCTACCAGACGGTATGGCCGTCACCATCAACTAAGCTCCGCCTATAAAGGACCCTCCAGATACGCTAATCTCTAATCTCTGATCTCTAAGCTCTTCTCTTCTTCTCCAAGCTCTGGAACTCATTCCCGAACACTCCATTCCTGTTGGTCAGAGCTGACTTGATCGTCGGAGGGTCTTGCCGGAGCCACCCCCACCGACTCCGGACGGGACTTTGTTTTCCAGGTCCCCGACGGCGACCTCATCGGCCTCCACTTTAGCGGATTCCGACGACGACCAATTTCTGCGTCAACAGATTGGCGCTAGAAGAAGGGCAACCCCAAACCTTCGAGGTTCCCTTATTCTTAAAGGAGTGCTCGACGACGATTTTTCTCTTCCCTCTCTGGAGATCTCCCTCTTCTCTTTCGAAGAGAAAATGCCTCCGAGGAGAACTTCGACTCGGCGCTCGGCGGCCTCCGCAGCCCAATCCCATCCAAATCCGTCTGTTACTGCTTCAGTCCCAGTAGCTCGGATTCCACCTATACCCACGATGGATGTGAAGCAGTTCGACCAGCTTGTCCGACAGGTCCGTGGCCTCACGAAGGCATTGCAGGCCATACAGCAGCCCCCAGTGGCAACTCCACCAGAAAATCCACCATCGAAATGTTGGAAATCGATCCCAAGGAAGAGTACCAGGGCCAACGTACCTGTCGCCCCTGAGAAGGGAAAACAGAGAGCCGAGGATCCGTGTTCGGATTACAGTTCTCTCCTGGGGGAGACCTTCCCCATTTGTAGCCGGAAGCCCCCTAAGATCTGCAACCAAGACGACGTCCTCAATCGCAGACTGCGGGAGATGGACCGACGGATTGAAGAGCTCGACCACGTCGCCCTGGCTCATCATGCCGACGTCCATGCCGAACCTCCTTTCTCCCTCCAAATTATGCAAAAATCCGTTCCACCGAACTTCGAGCTCCCTCAACTTGAAAGCTACGATGGAACTTCTAATCCGGTTGATCATCTGGAGGCCTTCCGTGCCATGATACTACTCCACGGTACTTCAGACGTCATACTGTACCGAGCTTTCCCATCTACTTTAAAGGGAGTAGCTAGAAACTGGTACTCGGCATTGAAGCCGAGTACGATATTCTATTTTGACTAGATGAGCAGTCAGTTCGCGGCTCACTTCATCAGCAGCTGACGTCCGCGCCGAAGTTCGGATTCCCTGATGAGTGTCAAGTAGAAGCGGGGGGAATCCATCCAGGCTTACGTCACCCGGTTCAATGCCGCGTCATTGGAGGTCCGAAACTTGGACCAGTCTGTTGCGATGGCCGCACTCAAGGGCGGCCTTCAAAAAAATGACTTGCTATTCTCCCTGAAAAGAAAGTATCCAAGAGACTTCGCCGATCTGCTGGCTCGGACTGAGAGATATGCCCGCGCGGAAGAAGCCTTCAAGTTGAAGGACGAAGAAGCCTTAAGAGAGCGGCTGGCAAACGATGGAGAGCCGAGCGAAGTCCGACCGCGCTCACGAAAGCAGGTGGGCCCGAACTCTCGAGCTTGTCGTCAAGGAAGTTCTCCCGCGGAGAATTTCGCAGAAAAGCGGAATGAAGTTCGACACGAACAGAAAAGCTGAATGAAGTTCGGCGCGAGCAAAGTCGAGCTCCCCCTCGAGCTTGTCGTCAAGGAAGTCCGGATAAAGAAGCAGGAAGTTCTCCAGTTCGGCGCGAGTGAGGCCGAACTCCACCTTGAAGCTCGTCATCGGAATGAAGTTCGGCGCAAGTAAGGCCGAACTCCCCCCTCAAACCTTATCGTCGGAATGAAGTTCGGCGCAAGTGAGGCCGAACTCCCACTCGAGTATGTCACCAAGGAAGCCTCCTACAAAGATTTCATAGGAGGTGAGATGAAGTTCGGCCGCGCTCACGACCGCCCCAGGGCAAATGAGGACTCCCTCTCGAGTATGACTACAAGGAAGCCCCGACAAAGGGGCATGAAGTTCTCCCGCAGGTTCCGAAATGAAGTTCGGCCGCGCTTACGACCTCCACAGCGCAAGCAAGGCCCGAACTTTTCGAGCTCACCACCAAAGAATTTCCAACAGAAGGGCGCGAAGAAATCTCCCTTCCGAAAGGTTCCGCGACTGCGCCCCCCTCAACGCTCCTCGAACTCAAATTCTCGCAGAAGTTAAGAACCAGCTGCCAAGACTAGAAGGGTTACGGTCTCCCCCAAACAAGCGCGATCGAAGCAAGTACTGCCTCTACTATCGCGACTATGGCCACGACACTGAGGAATGCATCCAGCTTTAAGACGAAATTGAGGAGCTCGTCAGAAAGGGACGGCTGGGTAAATTCCTTCGACGCTAGCTTGAAGCAGGAGAAGATCGGCCAAGGGCGCTGCCATAACTAGAAATGACAAGGTCGGCCGCCTCATGGCATCATCAATGTTACTCCGAGGAGGACCTTGGTACATCGGCGGTTCGTCGTCTTCCAGCGACAAAGCCAAGAGCTTGCTCCAAATTGAGAAGGTCAGCATGAGATAGAGGAGGTTGTCCGGCCTGAGACTTACTGCCAGAGAGAACCTGGAGGAGCAACGCCCCTACGATCCTGAAACGGAAATGTACTACGAATAACTTTCCCTCGGTAAAATTCTCCCCCAATAAATAATATTGTCTTTGGGTACAAAAACTATGTGATGACAGGGAAGAAGCAATCGATAGTTGCCGTGTTAGGAATAAGAGGAGAACCTCGTCCTAACGCGAGCAAAGTCGAAGGCCTCATTCACAAAGAACGAGACGGGAGGAGACGGACGATGGTCCGAATGTGCCCCCACAGCCCGTTAGGAACAGGAGGAGAACCTCGTCCTAACGCGAGCAAAGTCGAAGGCTCCGTTCACAAAGAACGAGATGGAAAAAGACGGACGACGGTCCGAATATACCCCCACAGCCCGTTAGGAACAGGAGGAGAACCTCGTCCTAATGCGAGCAAAGTCGAAGGCCTCGTTCACAAAGGACGAGACGGAGGAAGAGGCGCGGATGACGGTCCATATGTGCCCCCACAGTCCGTTAAGAATAGGAGGAGAACCTCGTCCTAACGCGAGCAAAGTTGAAGGCCTCATTTACAAAGGACGAGACGGGGGGGAGAGGCCGCGGACGACGGTCCGTATGTGCCCCCACAGTCCGTTAGGAACAGGAGGAGAACCTCATCCTAACGCGAGCAAAGTCGAAGGCCTCGTTCACAAAGACAAGATGGGGGGAGAGGCCGTGGACGACGGTCCGTATGTACCCCCACAGTCCGTTAGGAAAAGAAAGAGAACCTCGTCCTAACACGAGCAAAATCGAAGGCCTCGTTCACCTTAGACGAGATGGAGGGAGACAGACGACGGTCCGAATGTGCCCCGACAATTCGTTAGAAACAGGAGGAGAACCTCGTCCTAACGCGAGCGCCCGCATCAACTTAGGCCAAAGAAGATAAGATCTCCCCCGATTGATCGAGCCAACCTCGGTTGGAGAACTTCAACTTTAACCTCAGCCAGATAAGATCTCTTCCGAGCGACCGAACCCACCTCGACTGGAGAGCTTCAACTTCGACCACGGCCAGAGATAAGATCTCTCCCGAGCGACCGTGCCAACCTTGACTGAAGAGCTTCAACTTCAACCTCGGCTAAAGATAAGATCTCTCCCGAACGGCCGAGACAACCTCAGCCAGAAATAAGATTGAAGACAACCTTGTCCTGAGATCAGATCTCTTCCGAGCGCCCGTATTAGCTTCTGCTGCTGGAGACAATATCGCCCCGAGGAGCTCAACCTCCAACCTCGATCGCAACGAACGAAGCCTACCTCAACCTCGGTCGGAGATGAGATCTCCTCCGAGCTTCAACTTCGACATCAACTTTAATGGGAGATGAGATCTCCCCCGAGTTTCGACCTGAGCCAGCATGGAGATCAGAAGAGAACTTCGACAGTCACCTTTTCTGCACTCCCTTCCTTCGAGTTTCGAACTTGGAAGTGGGGGACTATTGTTGGGGATAAACCCTGCTCCTGCCGAAGTCAAGTTCGGTTCCCAGCCTGATGCGGCCAGTAGCTACGGAAGAACTTCAGCGGATGGGTCTTGGCCGAACTGTTTCAGCTAGCCGAACTATTTAGCGGCTGAGCTCCTTCGGACTCCTCAGCGGTCGGGCTCCTTCGGACTCCCAGCGGCTGAGCTCCTTCGGACTCCTAGCGGTTGAGCTCCTTCGGACTCCCAGCGTTCGGACCGAACCCCTTCAGCCGACCGAGCTACTTAGCGGCCGAGCTCCTTGGACTCCCAGCAGCCGGGCTTTAGCCGAACTCAACCGTCGAACTTCAGTCAGACTCCCGCAAGAGCTGAACTCTCTCCGTGTCGTTCCAGCCAGGCGCCTGCAGGAGCCGAACTTCTTCCGAGCTTCTCCTTCGGCCGAACTCCTCCACAAGTCCAAGCTCCTCTGGACGAACTGTCGCTATCAGTCTGCGACAGACGACGAGACCGGACGACATGACCGCCACAACTGGCAACACCACTCTCTCCGTAACCAGTCCCATGCGGCCCATGACCTGCCAGTATAGCTGTCATTATCCACCTAATGATGCCTTCCTCTCCGTACCGAACTCCATGCAGCCCCAACAGCTCGCTACCAGACGGTATGGCCATCACCATGAACTAAGCTCCGCCTATAAAGGACCCTCCAGATATGCTAATCTCTAATCTCTGATCTCTAAGCTCTCCTCTTCTTCTCCAAACTCCGAAACTCATTTCCGAGCACTTATTCATGTTGGCCAAAGCTGACTTGATCGTCGGAGGGTCCTACCGGAGCCACCCCCCATCGGCTTCGAACGGAACTTTGTTTTGCAGGTTCCCGACGGTGACCTCATCGGCCTCCACTCCAGCGGATTCCGACGATGACCAGTTTCTGCGTCAATACTCTCCAAGGGAGCATCGAATCTGAAAAATGCTCAATAAGAACATGAAGGGAGTCAAGATTTAAATGATTTCAAGCTATACCTCATACTCTTCAATGGATATATCAAACCCTTAACATATATTACATGGCCCAGGCAGCTCCTGCCTTTGTGGTAAGCATTACTTTACTTCCTCCAATACACGCAAAAATGAAACAATTTGGCATCTACAATGATATAAAACAGGGACTGGTATTGTGCAACCATTTCCTTTGAAATCCTTTTTTCCCAGGCCTCAAGCTATATAGCAGAATCGGAAAAAGACATGAACTCAGATATCGTACTTTGAAAAGAAAATTGAAACATCAAACAATTATTAAATAGTCAGGACAGTAAAATAGTGACAGTCCACATACATATGCATATTCATAGACATAAAGACATACATGCATGTAATTTAATTTTTATCAGACTAACAGATCAGATAATAAATCATCTCACTGAATGTCAATTCATTTGGAAACATGCTTCTCGCACGCAAGAAGTGAAAAACCACGAACATGTCTGAATAGATTAGTCAGAGTAAGAAAGCCTCCAATCTGCATGCATGATTTCGTATGTAGGTTGCTAAAGATAATGTTTCCCTGTTTATTTACAAGATTACATTATACTTACCAATAAACAGGTTACTCTATTCAGGAACCATACAATATCAGCAATAAAACAATAAAATTCTTTTTTAAAGAAAAAAATTGAAGACCAATATTAGATTAATGGGTATATGCCCCTCTCACAGGCCCAAATCCCTCACTACACGTACCAACAACAATTCTAGAAAAATCATTTCAAGTGCCTACAAAGAATTTTAGATTAATAATATTAAAGGTAATGTACAAGAGAATGGACAATTTTCATGTTCTTAATAAAGGCAGTCATACAATAAGAAGACTTGTGAAACATCTTCATCAAAAAGTTTTCAGATGAATGCTCAAGATTTCTGAAAAGGGAATGTGAAGAAGATGACAGAGATTCAGCTACCCGCAAATTTTTGAACTAGTATCTTTTTCAAAGCAATTACCATACAAAAATAAGGTGAAGAATTTACAAGTTACAAACCAAAGAATACAATCCATATGATCTATGTTATTGGCAGAAGAATTAGTCCACCACTACAAACAAGAGGGAAAAAAAAAACTTTTTGAGTTGCTTCCTCACCAGCATATCAACATGAACAACATCCATGATTTTGAATGCTGGTAGGAGTTGTACATCTAGAAAACCAACATGCTGTTAAAATGACAGGGATGAGCAAAGTACCCCTTTCTTTTCAGATCTTGTAGCGGTTTGTTTCGTGCATGTTTCATCTTCATGTCCGTGTCTTGCATGTTTCTAACATTTAAAAGATAACAAATAAAATAACAACAAAATATTTAAAATAGAGAAATGCAAGATACCAAAAACCTATGTGCACAAAATTAGTGTCAAATCAAAATTGTTGGAGGAGACTTGATGATTCTAACTATACACACTCATTAAACTCTTAAATTAAGGTCCATATAGACTGGAGCGATCAAGAAAATGGCTTGTAAAATTAACTATAAAACATATGCATGCAAGGAAGAGAAAAAAGATCAAATGCAATATCCCTCAACTAAAAATATCACATGTTGATAGCAACAAAAAATGACATGCCTAAAAACAATGACCAGAATTTATGATGCCAAACTAATGGAAGCAACATCCTGCTTGAACTACCACATTACCACATTGAGATCATCCAAACACTTCATATCATCCATTCATGAAAACTCTTTGCAAGATGGAGCAGCTAACTGTTCAACACGTAAAACTGACATCCAAAGCAGCAATCACAGAAGAGTCCTAGCAACCATTGTATGCGCAAAAGAATCCTGGAAATACCCAATTGCGACACTCTTGGAATTTCTAGTCTGGTCTCCACGTACATCCGAAAGATATAGATTATAGTAATGATGCAAACTCTTTACGCAACTGGTTCTTGCTAGATTGCTAACATGATATAGTGCAAGAACACTGATGATCCCCAGAAGACTCATACAAAGAGATTTGTAATAATTGATAAGTATCAAACATAAAATTTATGTTCATTTAGTCAGAACTGAAGCTGATTGACAGCCAAGTTATAAAACTGGTTGAAGTTTTACAAATATAAAGATTTTGGGTGCTGATCTACAAATAGAACCCTTTGTAAAGAGAAAAGGGAATACCCATACAGGTGGGATAACACTTGTTGCCTGTTTTGGGTACTGAATGCAAAAAGATATGATCAAATTAAGCCCGCATCAGTATATTAAAGTATCCAAAAACAGAGAAAAAGCAAACTAAGAAAATAGACCCATACAAGACAATGAGAAGACCCAAGGGTAACTTAAGATTCACAGATGATAGATAACACAAAATCCAACTTATATAACAAGGACACCAGGTACGCCAACATCATATTCTGAAAAACAAATTAAGAAAAAAGAATGCCAGACTGGAAAAAGTAATTCAAAGAAAAAACAAGTCAATCCTTCATCGTGTGTAACACATGATCCAGCCCTGCAGATAACCCACAGATATAATATATCTGAGGGGCATAAAAAACCAACAAGAAGTACTACTTTCTCGCCAGAAGAGAAGAGAGTAAACTAGACAATGTCAAGAAAAAACTGAAAAAAAGAACCGAAGCTTGTTCCCGGGGAAAAGAAAATCTTGACAAACAAATCACTAAGCACATGGGAAAAGAACAAGTCTTGACGGAATAAATCGCTGAAAAAGAGGGGATGAGGAACTGCTCACCTTGACAAAGAGAGTCCTGATGCCTCTGGCAGAGGGCGATTGATCGCCTCGAGAGTCGACAAGGAGGGTTTATCAAAGGGGTCAGATATCTTTTAACGGTTAAAAAAAAAAAAATTTCAGGGATAGGGATCGAGAAAGGGTGGATACCCTCGTGGAAGAGAAAAACGCTGGAGGCACCAATGCTAGCAGACTCGGGCGCTCAAGATCCCACATTCGGCGCTGCGAACGGCGGAGCGAACGACCGCCGTCGCCATAGCGCTTGGCTACTCCGCTGGCCGATTCAAGAGCTAGGAGGGAGGGAGATGATGAGCCGTGAGGCCGCCATTTTATATGGTGTAGAGGCGGTGTAGACGAGTGCGTATAATTGATGCGTACGTAGACTAAACGCGTGAAGGGAACAAATACGATGTGAGGATCTGTACCGTCTGCGCTGGCTACGCGGATCCATCATATCCGTTACTACGTGGCGTCGCAACCGACAGACGTGACGCCAATCTTCGACGCTGTAATGTACGGTTGAGATGTGCGTTACCAGCAGTATAGACGGAAGATCTGAATTCGGCATGGCGCCGCGCGGCAGAATATTATGTTTGCGTCTGGAAAGGCGTTAAGATTCGATTGTTGTTTGATCTATTCGATTTTGTGGTGGATTTTTGTCGACGGTAGGGTGGAACTGGGCCGAGTCCGAGTCCAGCTCAAAATAATATTTTGGATTTCGAGTTGGACTTAGGTTCGAATTTTTGAGAAAATACAGTCCAAACCCGACCCGAATCCAATTGGACCAACTCACTCTGCTGGGCTCGCAACTTTCTTGGCAAATGGGGGTGGCGGCGGTGACGATGGGAGCGCGATGGACGGAGGGGGGTGGTGACATTGACGGAGGAGGGGGCGGTGATGATGGAGCGCGGCAGAGGAAGAGGCGCGACGGAGGTGGGGAGGGGAGTGACGAAGGTAGGGGAGGAGGTGCCAGAGGGAGGGACGCGGGGAGGGGCACGATGGAGGTGGGGGAGGAGACGACGGAGGGAGGGACACGACGGAGGTGGGGAAGGAGGCGACGAAGGGAGAGGCGTGATGGAGGTGGGAGAGAGGCGTGACAAAGGTGGGGGAGGAGGCGGTCAAAGGGAGGGGCGCGAGGAGGGGCACGATGGAGGTGGGGAAGGAGGCGACGGAGGGTGGCGCGCGACAGAGGTGGGGGAGGGTGCAATGGAGGTGGGAGAGGCGCGACAGAAACGGACCGGGGGAGGGTGGAGAGGGTTCGCAAGGGTCAGGGGAGAGCGAGAGGGGCATTTCGCAGGGGGTTAGGGAAGGGTGGAGGCCCGAGGAGGGGTTTCATGAGGGTTGGGGCAGGAGGAGGCGGGGCTGGGTGGAGGTTTCGGGCGTGGATGGATTTTAATCGGGCCTGAGCCCGGATTCAGGTCGGATCAAAATAAATCTGAGCCCAAACCCAGTTCGAAAATAAAATAAATTTTATTTTTTATTCGAATCCGGCCGAAATGATTTTGAACTGAATCCAAGTTCGACCTGAAGCCGGCCCGATCCGAGCCCACTTCCAGCTAGTCGACGGAGGGCGGGAGGAGCCGTTCCGTGAGCACACCAAATTCCGAAACCCCAGGAAGACGGCGAGAAGAGAACTCCATCCCAAACGTGATCGAGGAGGGGTTCTTACCGAAGGAGGAGGCCTCGATGGATCCACAGGTCCTCGTCTCCCTTGCCCTCTTTCTCGTCGGCTGATCGACAATCTCAATAGGTACGTAAGGGTTTGCAAGAGAACCGCAGCAAAAACGATTCTTTATTAGCTTCATATCTCCGTTGACTGTTTGTATATAGTTTCTTGGGTTTTACGAAGTATTACAATATAGGGCAGTTCTTGACCGCGTGATCTCCTGGCTTGTAACTGGTTCCTTCCTCCCCCCCCCCCCTCTCTTAAAGATTTTGTTGGATGGGGTTGGATTCGTCGCCCTTGCTGTTTTGATATGATTGCATGTTGTTTTCTCTTGTTTTTCGGATAGATTTGGGATTTGTTTTGGTACTGTAGTTTTGTTTCGTTGATTTAGCCTTCCTTTAACCCATGAACTGCTGCGTTGGACTTTTTGGTGCTTCTTTGTGTAGCTTCTGTTGATAATTTGTTGTTTGCGAGTTGCTCGTGGTACTTATTAATCTGAGTAGTTAAGTACTAGGGAAAGAAGAGAAAAATGGGTGATTTTGGCACGTTGAGGTGGTGGTCTGTTCTTTTGTGATGCGTTTAATCTCGTTAAAAAAGAAAAGAAGAGTTGTGGACATAGGATGAGAGAGTTTTAAGAACCAGTACAGGTGCCGTAAGTCACTGAGATGAATATGACAAATAGATATGTAGATATTAACAACAGTTAGAAGTATAGAATTATTCTGAAAAGTAGCATTCCCTTTGGTAAGTAAAACTTAGTATAGCTTGATATGTTTGTTTGAATGTGCGTAGGTTATTCTTCTGCGTGTTTATTTTCCATATTGCAAAACATACCATGGTTCATAATATGTGCTTACTGTTGCATGTCCCTTTCATGCCATACAATGCTTTTGGAGCATTCACATGCTAGTTGGCTGGATTGGAGTACCACTAACATGGTGACTAAACTGAAAAGTTTTATGATAGATGTGCACTCTAATTGTTTGTGTCATTGTAGTTTGTGGGTGGCTAAGAAAATGTTATGACAGGGTCGGGATAGGTGGTGCATGTGAAGCCCGAAATAGTTTATCAGAGCATTGAGAGGATCTAGCACCTTTTTAAATGTGAAATTGAGGTTCATATTTGAACTATTTGAGATCCAAGAATTCACCAGTATTCATGCAACGGACAAGAGATCTACATACAGCATTATTGGGCCATGGTCATTTTATTCCCCGTGATCCGGTCGTTTAGCTGGCTATTGTGCACTTACTCTGTGGTCTTGGGTACTGGCTGGAATCTTGATGGAGTTAAATGTGCCCATGTTGGTTTTTCATTCTCTTCTGTGGTAAAAGGCAACTCATAAGCATGATGTCTCACTAAATCTTGTGACAGCAACATTGTGCATAGCTGGCATATGAGATTGCAAATACATGTTTAGCTTTCTTATGGTAGATCATCAACATACCTACATGGGCAAAAATTCCATAAAACTGCACATATATGAATGTAACCATGCATAAATTTGTCAACCATTGGACTGTATGAACTAGTTAATGCAACCCTGTTTTATTATATGGTACATTATAATAAAGTCGTAAAGGTGTGACATGTTTCAATAAGTTTGTTGATAGATTAGATCATTGATATGTGGCATTTGAAAATGCTGAATGTCATTACTTGTATTAGACTTTTTTTTTTTTTTTGAAAAAGAAAAAGACTCCAAACTGTACAGCTTCTGACTAAGACTGGAATTTCTCAACCTAGACCTGCTAGCTTATTTGAACCAACTCAAAAAAGGAGGAGGAGGAGGAGGAGGGATACCAGTCCCAATTTGTTTGATATGAATTGGACTCAACTCAATCTTGAACCAGTCATAAGAGGTTTGGATTTGGGTTGAGTATTTGGGCACAGACATATCATGTTGTGAGAAAAATATGGAATGGATTTTGCTCTGGAGCCTGATGGTACCTCTGGTGCTCTGAACAGCTCTACTTTTTGCGATTCAAAATTATCTTCCCAGTCTTTAGATGCTTGGCTTTTACAACTAATCTTCTATTTCTCTGTAGGTTTATTAGGCCAGTCATTATTTGTCGTGCTTCTTCACTTTCTCTTATTGCTGCAAGAAGTCATCAAATAAATTTGTATATTTCTCTTACCAAGGTTTTGTATCACTTGGATCTGTATCAAGTTAAGTTTAATTTTGCAGGTGATCTTCTATCAAGGAAATCAAGTTAAGTTTCATTTGGGTCCGTATCACTTTATTCTAGAAAAACAAATTTAGACTGCTCTATCAATCTTAATTTAATGAAAAGATGATTCTGGCATCTTAAGGTTTTCCATTAGCTTTGAGAACATATATAAAGAATGGAAGATACATATTTTTGATCTTTCATGTTTCATTTTGTAAGGTGTTACCATAGCTTTTCCTGTCTATTTACTGCTCTTAGTGCCGTTTGAGCTCAAGCATCTTAGAATGCTAAAAGATGGAGGGTCTAATGAGTGAGAATAGAATAAATAATTCACAGATCACATCTATTTGAGCAATATCATGCTTTTCTTTGTCTAATGCCAAGGTTGGCAATTTATGGCTCAACCCACAACCAACCCGAGTTAAATGGGTTTGAGTTTAACATCAAGAGGTTCAGGTCATAAATGGCTTGACCCGACTTGACTCATTAATTGACCGGGACCGTTGGGTTCAGGTTGAAAGTCCTGGTCTGTTTAACACATTTTGATCTGTTTAATAGTTGGGTTTGTCATCTCAGATGTGAAAGGCTAATTCTAAGAAACATTGACATAGGATCCTGCTTAGGGACTACTAAGAAACATATGAAAGGCTAATTTCTATTAGTTGAATAAATATTGCTTGTATGATTATGACTTCTTGATCATGATCATTTTCCAATGTCTTGGCAAATGCTAATTTTTAGATATGGTTCGTTAGAGCTAAACAAACTGTTGCAAAATTAAATTTGGGTGAAGAT
This sequence comes from Cocos nucifera, assembly GCA_006176705.1. Classification (NCBI taxonomy): domain Eukaryota; kingdom Viridiplantae; phylum Streptophyta; class Magnoliopsida; order Arecales; family Arecaceae; genus Cocos; species Cocos nucifera. The sequence goes on along the minus strand of QRFJ01000090.1, from coordinate 1,329,257 downwards.
GCTTTTCGTCTGCTGCCTGATGTGTCATCCTCCTCTTTGAGTACTTAACTTTCGAATTTCAGATCTTGATGCATGCCTTTTGAGCTTTCATAATTTTTCATGCAGAATGTTGTGCTAATATTCTGTCTCTCCATCCTATCTTGACATGAACCTTTTGTTGATCAGAGTAGCTTGCAACTTAATCAATATCTTAGTACATGCAAATAAAATTCTAAAAGGAAATGGGCATGGCTTCAATAATTTCAATATATTCAGTTCTTGATGTTTTCTTTTTACACATTGGTGGGGATTTTTTGTGTGTTCACAATAACAAATGACAGAACTGTTTCTGTGCAGCTTACCTGTTTCCAAGCAGTTTAGATCGAAAGATACCTAGGCTTACTTGGATCAGGTTTTCCTATGAAGGTGACATTAAGTTACCAATAAATACAAATTAGTCTGAATAATCTGATTCTTACAGTTTATTCTTTTCTTTTCTTTTTTCCTTTTTTATTATAAAGGCAGTTGGTGGAGTTGTCTTTTCTGATATTGCATGATGCTACCTCCAGCATTTGAATGTGTGGGTCAGGAACAAGCTGTCAAAGCAGTCTTCTTTGGCATGGCTTTCATGTCTGCATGGTTATGTAAGGAGCAAGCAACTTAAAATGCTTCGAATGTCCAAAGGAAAAACAAAACATTTAGCATCTGTTTGGGTGTTTGGACCCAAAATCCGATAGGATTCATGGGTTAGGCCAGCATAACCAGAAAAAATCAGTCCGAGTTAAGCTTGTTTTCACAAATATCCACAGGTCTTTGGAGTGGGCCAGCCTGAATCCCAAAGGCCCTTGGGTATTTGTGAAAACAAGTCCAGCCCAGGCTAATTTTTTCTGGCTGTGCTGGCCTAACCCACGAATTCTATGGAACTTTGGGCCCAAACATCTAAACAGCCCTTACTCCAGTACCCTTTTAGGGCTACTCAATTATGCCAGCCTGTGAGTTGTTATTGTATGTAAACATTGAAAAATATTGTACGCTGGTGCCTAGATCCTGTCCACTTTTTTCCAAGTCAAGCCATACCTAACCATAGAGTACTAACCTTCAGCCCAGTTTTTAGGATTGATTTTATGGTACCTCATTATCCAATCACTCATATTAGGTGCCCTAGCATTAATACAAGCTTCTTCAAATTTCTTATTGCTACTTCAGTTTCTGTTAGCTTATTAGGTCTTCTCGTCCTATTTCTAGACCCTTTAACAGAGACCTTTCTTTGCTGAGGTTGCTCAGAGTCAATATACTTGAAACTAGATTTTTTTTTTTTTTTTTTTTTTTTTTGAAATGTTTCATAGTGATTAAAATTTATGGATGACTCTGAATTGATCACTTGATAAGATCATCGAAGTTCCTGAGAATGGTTGCATAGCATGAGATGCTTTTTGACAGGTATGTGCTTGCACTAATTCTTAGCATCAGGAACATTGTAATGCTATTCCTCCTGAAAGTGAGCTTCCTACTTAGCAATCCTTGGAGGTGGAGAGGCTGTACTCTTGTTTTGGTTTTTGGTATCAGGAAGACACATGATGACAGGGAAATGACATGGTAGCTGGACTAGAATGTTAGGGTGTTTGAACTCTAGCCAATATTGTTTCTGAGAACCGAACTACTCAGGTGTGAGTTTTGGCACAACAAATTATTAGATTGTTGCCAAAAGGCTTTTTGACTACATGATATGGTCATGTGGCTTAGTCTGCCTTTGAGAGTCAAATGCCAGGAAATTTGGAATCACCATCCTTGCAGATGGCAGACTCATTACATTATGTTTGCTTCTTTGGTAAAATGGATATTGACTCCATGACTTTGGGGTCTCAAAGAATGTTGCCAACTGTGCCGCAACCATGACCCACTAGATCTAAAAACAGGTGCCTCATATTTTAATTGAACATTAGATGTCAAACTGCTCTTCCTAGAACTCAAGTGACCCTCTTTATCTCAGTACAAATGTTTTTTTAAGTTATGCATGTCAACTATTTTTCTGCTCCATCTTTTTTAACCATTTATCTTTTATTTTCAATGTACCTCTGAAATTGCTTATTGTATTGGTAGCTTGTATTTCTTAGAAATCAACTGTCAAAGGAGATGAGCTTGTAGCTCTGAATGGTTCATTTCTCATCGTAATCAAACATGTTATGCATATTCCAAAATCTAGATGTGTTCTTCCTACCTTGCTGCTACATTTAATATCATGTACTGGAATTTTTGTTTTCTTGATATCTGGTTGCCATCAGTAAGATGGGAAGTTTGTCTCTTCTTCAGAAGCAAAATTTCTACATTCCATACTCTTTAAAATACTTCTTCACAAAATATGGTCCATATTTTTCTTACTTTTTCTGATGGGGTTCTGTATCAGCCTTGAATTGCCATGGCAAAGGGAGCAGTTTGTTTCAAGTCAAACTGTGTAGGAGATTGCTGAAGAATCGGATCAAGTATCAAAATCTTTGGGTTCTCTAATAGACCACATGATCAGACTTAGATCATGGAGAACACAATCAGCTGTTTAAAGAGAGCTCATTCTTCTCTCCATGAACCATGCCATACTGGACATTTGTTTGCAAAATATTGACTCATTCGATGTCACAGGAAGCCTATCCATGAGAATGTAGCTCTTGGAGATTGCAGCCATGCTTGGTGCTTTTGAAATGTTGATTATCAAAAATAGTAAAGTCCTGTATAATTGCAATAAATACATGTTTAGATGGTTGTTTGATACACATTTGATGCCTTACCTAAGTGAAGTGATGCTTTCTGATATCCTGAAAAGAAACATCGGAAAAGGTTATGCTTAGCAGCTGCAAGCTTCTTGTGAGAACGTGTCCAAATTAAGCTGTCTATTTATTTATTATTGCTTGGATGATATTGTACATCCATGCAACTCTACACTTGCTTGGAACACTGATTTCTTTTGAAGGTGGAATCAAATTTGAGTGTCGGAAATGAAGCTTTTGTTTCATGTTATTTGTTCATCATTCTTATTCCAAAAAAAATTTATGCCCGATGTGCTAATTGGAGGAAGGTATAACCATTCGACCTCACCAACAATCTAATATCAATACCCTCATCGACTGCCATGCATATAAATTCTGTTCACTCAAATGTATCTCCAAACTGACCTTTAATCTTGTCTTCGCTCTGCACTTGCAGTGCTGGAATGAAGAGATAAAACATGATCAAACGCGTGTCCAACAATGAATATTTTAATTTCTCGCATGCTAAAAAGCAGTGGCATTTGTTCAGAAATTTTTGACTTTAAAAATGATCCTTTGAAGATAAATTGGTCCGGCTCGAAGCTAAAAAGCCAGTACAAGCTGATGGATCTGGTACAATATAATAACAATAGACACTAGCAATAAACCTTGTGCGTCTATTTGAGGTTATGATTTAGAGAATTTTGCCATCTGGTTCGATTGGGCAATAGATTTCATGGTGAACGGAAGAGATTTCTAAAATCTCCTAATCTTTTCTCTGAACATGGTTTTAATTAATAAGACTTATCCAGCTACTACCAAATCTTTCGACAACTTTTATCTTCACTTTTTGACCTTTAAATTTTCCTTCATGTCCGCTTCTAATTTCTCCAATAACTGTGCTATTCTTTGTTATAATATAACATGCATGCTACCTTAATGTCTTCGTGTTAAGCTCATCTTTTGTGCCTGCACTCAGATCTAATTTTCCTTATTCGGACTTCACACTGTTTCTTGCCTTATCATGTTTAAATTTCCTCGATCCCAGTTCTCATTTTCACTTTATCCACCCCTGGTGTGCGAAGCGTTATCCATCTCCGTCACACCTTCCATTCGTTTATATGGTATATCTGAGGTGACAACCTCTTAATCCTTAATTTTTAGGGTTGCTCTGTTTCCACTACATGAAATATGTTCTATTCACATTTATGATTATACTTTTATTTATTTTTTTTAATTGCTTCTTAGGCCTTTATACTATAGTGCATTCATTGACGGTTTGATATAACATTCATTGTACCATAGTGCCTCTATACTTTAAAAGTTGAAATTATATCATGGGAAAGTAGCATGCATAAATGGCTTTTTCCTTGACATGAGCACTCGGATATCTATGATTGGTGTAGCATGAACAATTTAATTACTCTTGACCGTGGGTTTATGTTAAATAGGACAAATTCAGATTATATCGTGAGCAAGTAGCACGCATAAATGGCTTTTTCCTTGACATGAGCATTCACATATCTATGATAAGTGTAACGTTAACAACTTATTTTTGATTCTGGGTTTATGTTAAATAGGACAAAATTGTGGCATTGTCTTCATATGATTTGATACAATTCCTAGTTTTTGGTCAGGTTTGGGTAGAAAATGGAGCTTTCTTGTAGATGAAGTAGCAGAAGATGATACAAGGAATCTTGCGCAATTGGAGTTTGAGTGAAACCGATGAAGAGAATTCAGACAGTGGTGAAAGTATAGGATGATGACCGGGGAGAGCAGGAATGCTCCAAGATACCTTACTGGAGAGATATAGCAGGATGTCTTATTTCTTTTTGTGTGCATTATAAGAATCAAAGTGCGGGGAATGAATCTAACAATCTTGTGATCGCATCGTAAATATTCGAACAAGAAGATGGGAGGGAAGAGAAGGGATGCCCCAGGACACCTTACCGGAGTTCGCATCGCATCTCGGGGTGCCGTGCATCTTTGGGTATCATAAGAATTAGGTTCAGGGGATGAATTGAACAATCTTTTGATCAAATCTCAAATGTGAACAGAAGTCATGAATAACTAGGAACAACTTTCATGCTAGATCCACCAAGCTAATGCTTGGACTAATTGGAGGAATAAAAGGTTCTGATGGATGGTTATGCTGCAACGTGTCAGCTCTTTTGACTGACCGCTTAGTCCGAATTCCCGTGTTCCATTTATTTTCAGAAGAGACATGCATGAATATTGGAATATTACCCTTAATTTTCTTCAAGAACTAAGATAACCCAAATATGAGTTTCGCCTTAGTCTTCGTTGGTCCTCGAGTGCTGTTATCGGTGCATTGATGAAAGCCCAGGAATCAAATGCTTTAGGTGCTAGCTGGGTACGCCAAATGGCAGTTGCCACATGCTATGCATTGAACTTACTCCAGTCTTACATTTATGAAATCTGAAAGAATTCTATGCAGTCCTCGACCTCTTGTGGAGACTGATACTGGCTTTGATTACGTTGCATGCGCTGTTGATTTATGACAAATCGACATACAATTCAATGACACTGAATGCAGCTGGAGAACATGTCATATATCACATAGAATTTCAGTTAGAGATCAATCATACCAAAAGTATTTCTGGTCTCAGATTCAGAAAAAAGGATCCAATAAAGATTGATGCATGCCAGGCCTAATTGTATGAGTATGGGAGATAGGGCCTACGTTGGAGTGGGTGTCTTTCTTTCATATAAATGATGCATACCTCTGACCATTCTATACCGCGCCCAACGATGGCACTCTTTTGTAGGAAATTGATCTTGATGTAGTGGGATAAAAAGATGAGCACACTTGAAAGCAAAGAGGAGAGCAAAAAGTCTTTCATCAACTAAAGTAGAAAGCAGCACTAAATTTTGCCGAACTTTATTGGGAAGAGAGAGTCTCTTTGTTACATTTATAACAAGCTAGACCCTAGACTTTAGACTCTTCAAAGCAACATAAAGCCATTCCTCAACCAATAGACCTATGTGGAGGAAGAAAGCTACTGCAGTTAGTTATGGTGGCACGATTGAAAGCTCCTGCCTTTAAGCAAATGTTATAGTTAATGGGCACAGCTAAAAGTGATGGGTATTGGTAAGTATCACAAGGATCCTCCTCTCAAAGATGCAGTTGCCTTTTGCCCTGGTTGCTATGGAAAGGATCATCTGATATTCTGGTGCATGGAATATTAGTCTTGTTAGCCTAATCCACAGGGGCATGGCCCAATCCAATAGTTGTTCTAACGTGTTCAAAATCTCATCAAGTTGGCATCCCAGAATAAATAAACCACCAACAACTCTGTGATATCACACCATCTTGCGACCGGCAAATTAAGTTGGATGGGTTGCTGCTAGTTTTTGAGAGGGACTCCGCAACGGTCAACCTGATGTCAGCTTCCAACAAATTTCCAGGGGTTTGCGTGCATCACCAGTCTTAACATTTGTGCCTGCACACGCGGAGAGAGAGAGAGAGAGAGCACAAGCAAGTTCAAGTTGTCCAAAAGATTAAACCTGAAAAGTATTCGAGTCTACTTGGAGAAAAATGCTCAAAGAGTAGGTGTACTACATCAAACATATACATTTATAGAAGAAGATTACGCTCGTAAAGCGATAGAATTTATAGGGCACACGGTGGTCCCCAAAACAGTGTTCTAAATGGCACCGGTGTTCAGGGGTTGGTTGGTATATCAAATATTTTGTTTGTTAGCTACATTGATATGGTTGTGCGGAATGTTAGGTGAAAGTATTGGAGCTCAACGACATTGCTTTCGTCCTAACAAGAAAAAGAAAAGAAAAGCAAAAGGGGCATTGCTTTTGAAATAAGATATCCTCTCTCCCGCAACCAGTTTTTGCCGATGAGAAGAGCTGGTATCTCTCTTGGAACATACGATAATGGAGAATGTTTGTCTGCGGCAATATAGCATGTTATGGAATGCACTAGCTATGTATGCAAGCATTGCATCTCGGGGTATGAGATGTCCATTTGAAGTATGTTGTCACAAGGAAAATTAAGCTGGGATCCAAGGATGCATGCATGTTAGAGACATAGAAATCTTTAAAAATAGCTGATAAACTAAGATAATCTTAATTGAATGGGTTGGGGGGGGGATCTTCTCGACAAGCAAGCAATGGGAATCATCCCCAGTAGTTGACAAATTTTTGCCATGCCGGTGGTAATTCGTCATGACAGACAAAACATTCAATGCATGCACGCACGCATTGCCGATGGTAATTCCTCGTGACAGACCAAACATTCGCGTACGCCCCAAATCACAAGCAAACTAGAGCATGAAATCCTCTACAAATTAAAGCTCGTGACGCTCTTTTTATCTCCAGCAGGAGAATCCGCTCCATATGTTATTAATCTTGGCTTTGCTGACTGGCTCAGAGACGAGTTCTTATATGTTCTCCTTGCCAGCCGATGTGGGACTGGTGGACTCGTGACACGGAGAGGGGGATGCAGCGTACGGACCTTAATAACTCTTACTGCAATCCAATCCCGGTACCCCACTCCCCATCCCATGTCTCCCGCGAAAGGAGGTCACGTCGCGGGGGGCTCTTTTTCACTTCTAACACCCTTGGATCTTTCTGTTTTACCGTTTAATGAGTTTTGACCGCGAGAGATCATGTAACTCTTTTCTTTTAGGGTGGGGGGTGGGGTCTCGAATCTGGATGGATCCACTCAGATGCTGCCACATGGCATGGTGGGATGATTCCATTTATCTTACATCCCCCGGGAACATTTTGCAGCCGGTGGCCTGGCCGCACGCTGGACGGGCCAAGTGCAATCTTGTGGCCTGTCCATGCCATGCTAAGGAAAGGGCCATCAAAATGGGAAAGATGTCCTCATGATACGATTTTAATTATTTGGTTTGTCACATTTTGGTTTTAATTTTATTTTAAGTTTTGGTTTAATTTAGAAATTGTGCATGAGATTTTCCATATTTTTCCAATAAAACAAAAGGGATTTACTTTTATTGATATCGTATGATGGGTATCAGACAAGGTTAATATTTGTTCCAAGGCTAATGCTTCATGAATCTACCAATGCACATGAAAAGTTTTCTAGACCGATTTAACGTTCGCTTGGCAACCCCGTATTCAACCATCCTCGTGTATCATACCAATTCTTATAATTATTGGATTGGATCCTTTCATATTATATGGTAGAGGAAACTATATATCCAAAATTTACATCAGAACTTTCTCCTAGGTGGTGGAGGGGCATGAGCATGCAGTACCGATCGATAGTTTAAGAAGATAATTTTTATGTTTTTTTTTTTCTTTTTTTTCCAACTTGGATACCTAATGCATGCAGTTTATGATCATAATTGAGTAAGATGTCTTGCACAATTGAAGAATTGGCAGAGATTTTTACTAATTTGGGAAGCGTTTTGGGTACCACAATTCACCTTTGTGGTATCCCAAATTACTTACCTGAATTAAGGAATTCAGGAACTCCCACAATCCAGCAGTGGGAGTATGAGCTGGTTGGGCTTCCAAACATGCTCTCCTATTTATTTTCATTCTAGATAGATCATGCCTGAGATAGAAAATCTATCTAGCTCTTGTTTTTTAACGGTTCGCAGCGGTAATGTCTTTTACATTGCTCCTTCTAAATTACTGTATTACATCATAAGTTATCCTCCATCCGGATGCTGTCAATCTTGGATTGGGTTGGGATTTTCGTGGCTCATCCATCTTAGCACTTTTTCGCACCTTGTAGCAATCAGTACTCTTTATTAGATATCAGTCCTTATAGCGTGATTGCGCTCATACAATCTAAAGACTTATGTTTCATACCGATCATCATTATAGATATTTGATCCAAATAACTGGTGATGTACTTTTCTACGCTAAAATTCTCTCTCTCTCTCTCTCTCTCTCTCTCTCTCTCTCTCTCTCGTGTCTAATTTATTTTCATTTGGTATTTCCCTTTAATTTTGTACATATTGGTATATGAATGTAGATTTAGGTTGGCATCACCCCTTGCCCGCACTCACCATTCAATTATAAAGAAGTGATGGGCGAATTATTTTGGGAAAAGTGGAGTGCAGATTTAGGAATCTATCTAAAAGTTGCACCCGGAACCTTTTCACCATTAATATAACGTGCCATACAATGATTTTTCATCTTTAAAAAAAAAAAAAAATGTCATAATCATCGGTTCTTTCAACATTATAATATTCAATTTTTGATATATTCTGGAGATTTTACAATCTTGTTAAATGTGAACACAAAATATTCGGAGTACCATTATTTTGCTGCTTTGACTCTATTAAATCAACCATATATCATCAAAATAGGGCAATAAATTTATCAAAAATATTTTCCTCAAGTTCTAAGTTCTGCTTTAGGCTTCATTATCTATTTTTAATTGTTATAGGGAGCTGCTAAGGGCCTCAATAGGCATGGCCGTCACATGTGAATGAAAGATACCATGTTGAAAGCCTAAAATTATGTAGCTTATATTGGGTTCTGTTTGTTCCATTTTTGCCCCATTATCCGTTGTCTGACCATTTTAGTGCTTGAAATTCCCACTCATGAATTGAATATTTTACTAAGTTGTAAATGCCTTCTTTTAGCACCTTGGACTCTGGTGTGAACTTGCTTTGAAGTAGGCTTTTCAAAGATGAGGGTTTCTTTTACTTTAGTTTGGTGCTTTTCCATAGATAAGACCCCAGCAAATAGACCTAGATCTTTATTTTTTGGTGGCATGTCTCTTAGCATTATCCATTGATTTGATTTGTTAATGGAATCATGGCTGTGAACATCAAATATTAGCTTTTTTTTTTTTCCTCATGGTCCTAGAGGAAAAAAAAAAGGAGAAGCCTAGAAATGTTCTTTTGTCATAACCTGCCCTATCTTTTCCTTTTGTCTTTGATCATATGTTCTTCCTTTCTTCTCTTTCAAGATTCTATTTAACCTTATTCCCCAGCAAAAAGAGACCCAAATGCCCACCACTTGGAGAATCTCTCAACACATCCAACGAATTCTAGCTTTAAACAAGGAGAATGAATCAAACCAAGCAAATAACTTGGATGTGGAGAGAGAGAGAGAGAATAGAAAACCGAAGAGCTCCACGTGTCAGTCCAAAAGTGTGAGATTTCTTTTCTGACTTCGTCTTTCTCTAAAGGTATGCAACCGGTCTCGCTAATTATCTCCTCTGATTAGTGTTTTTGACTTGTGAACCCTGAATTAAAGCAATTTCACACTTGAGATTTATTACCTCTAGCGAACTTGTGTGTTACATTATATTTAATTACCATAACTATAACCATCAGACCTTTTTCTGATCATCCGGGTACGGCTTTATGAATCCTTCTTCACCACCCAAGCCTTTTTATTTTACCTAATTACTTGATTAAATATGTGGTTGGTAGGTAAACACGGAAAGAAATGAGCATAATAATCTAACGAGGATTTGGCTTAGGTCGAGATATGATAATTAAAATACCTACTTTCTTCAACCAGTGCTTGGTTTAAGCCGACCACCTCATCGTCAAGGAGTGGTCATATTGCACGAATCATTAATTGGTGCCAATGGTTTATCGATGAAGTTTCCTTCTTCCACTACTTTTTTCCTCTCGCTTACCACCTTGGTAGGTAAATGTTGGTGTAAAATCTGATTGATATTGGAATCGAGCTGGAGTTGGAGAAGACAATGTCACCGTCGGAAATCTACAAGATAAGTTCTGACCGGAGTCGGGGGTGGTGGCTCCGACAGAATCCTCCGACGATCAACTCAACTCTTCTGGCCAACAGAAATGGAGTGCTAAGAAAAAAAAGTAGCAAAATTTTGAGAAGGAGAAGAGAGCTCTTGCCAGAAACGTATCTGGAGGGTTTCTTTTATAGACGGAGCCTGTAATAAATTGAGAGCAACAGTCATAACCATCTGGTAGTGGACCGTTTGGGACCACGTGAAGTTTGTTATAGAAGGTGATGTCTGTTATCATTACGTGCCAGTTCGTTAGAATTTAATAGTTGAAGTTCGGAGGAGTAGATGTCGGTTGGTGATGAACTATGAGTTATATCAATTCCACAGGAGTTCAAACTTTCCTAAGATAGTCTGTATGTGAGTTAGTTCATGCTGTGTATAAAGTCGGATTCGCGTAGGTGAGGATACCCTTTTGGGCGACTACAGGAAGTTCGACCGAAAGGGATTCGGAAGCTCTACTACTGGAGAAACCTTGAAGGAAGTCTGCTGGAGAAGTTTGAAAGTGGATCCACTGGAGAAATTCGAAAGTAGATCTGTTGAAGAAATCTGCATGTAGATCCGCTGGAGGAGAAATATGAAGAAAAATTCGTCTGATTGAGAAATCTGATTGAAAGAGAAGTCTGAAAGAAGTTCGACTGATATAAAAATACGAAAGAAGTTCGGTTGATATAGAAGTCCGAAAGGAGTTTGACTGATGGAGAAATTCGAAAGAAGTTCAACTGATGGAGAAGTTCGGAAGAAGTCCAACTGTAGAGAAGTTCGACTGTAGAAAAGTTCAGAACGAGTCTGATTGATGGAGAAGTTCAGAAGAAGTCTGACTATCCGCGAAAGATGGTCCACGTCGCGGGGGTCTTCTGTTTTCACTTCTAACACCCTTGATACTTCTGTTTTAACCAACCGTTTAAATGAGTTTGACCGCGAGAGTATATGTAACTCTTTTCTTTTAGGGGTGGGGGGTGGGGGTTCTCGAATCTGGATGGATCCACTCAGATGCTGCCCACAACCTGTTGCATGGTGGGATGAAATTCCTCATTTATTCTTCATCCCCCGGGAACATTTTGCAGGGGGTGGCCTGGCCGTGGCGAGCGCTGGACGGGACCAAAGTGGCATCGGGCGGTCCGCAATGCTAACGGAAGGAGCCATCATATAAATGGAATAGAAGCCTCCTGAATACGCTTTAATTATATTCGTTTGTCACATTTTTGGTTTTTAATTTTATTTTAAGTTTTGGTTTAATTATAATAGTGCAATAGAGATTCTTCCTTTTTCAATAAACAAGGGATTTACGTTTTATTGATACATCAGATAATGAATGGGTAATCCAGACAAAGGCTTTTAATATTTGTTCTCAAGAGGCTAATCCTTCAATTGAATCTACCAAATGCACATGAAAAGTTTTCTAGACCGATTTAACGTTCGCTGGCAACACGCCGTATTCAACCATACCTCGGTAAATCATACCAGATTCTTATAATTATTGGATTGAGGATCCTTTCATTATTAATATGGTAGAGGAAACTATACTAATCCCAAAATTTACAATCAGAACTTTCTCGCTAAGGTGGTCCGGAGGGGCATTGAGCATGACAGTACCGGAATCGAATAGTTTAAAGAAGATAATTTTTATGTTACTTTTTTTTATTTTCTTTTTTTCCAACTTGGATACCTAAATGCATGCAGTTATGATCCATAATTTTGCAGTAAGATATGTATCTTGCACAATTTAGAAGAAATTGCAGCAGATTTTTACTAATTTGGGGAAAGCGTTTTGCGTACCACACAATTCATCTTTGTGGTATCCCAAATAACTTACCTGAATTAAAAGGAATTCAGGAACTAACCACAGAATCCAGCAGTGGGGTAGAGCTGGTTGGGCTTCCAAACATGCTCTCCTATTTAGTTTTACAATTCTAGGATAGATTCATGCTGAGATAGAAAATCTATCTACGCTCTTGTTTTTTAACGGTTTCGCAGCAGTGTAATGTCTTTTACATTGCTCGCTTCTAAAATTACTGTATTACATCATAAGTTATCCTCCATCCGGATGGCTGTCAAGTCTTTGGATTGGTTGGGATTTTCCGTGCTCATCCATTCTTATGCACTTTTTCGCACATTGTAGCAACTCAGCTTACTCTTTATTAGATATCAGTACTTATAGCGTGATTGAGCGCTCATACAAATCTAAAAGACTTATGTTTCATACCGATCAAATCATTATAGATATTTTGATCCAAGATACTGGTGATGTACTTTTCCTACGCTAAAATCCTCTCTCTCTCTCTCTCAGGTCTTCTCCTCTCCTCTCCTTCTCTCTCGTGTCCTAATTTAATTTTGCCATCTTGGATATTCCTTTAATTTTGTACAATATTGGTATATGAATGTTAGATCTTAGGTTTGGCATCAACCCCTTGCCCGCACTCGACCCATTCCACAATTACTAAAGAAGTGACTGGAGCGAATTATTTTTGAACAGAAGTCATGAATAACTAGGAACAACTTTCATGCTAGATCCACCAAGCTAATGCTTGGACTAATTGGAGGAATAAAAGGTTCTGATGGATGGTTATGCTGCAACGTGTCAGCTCTTTTGACTGACCGCTTAGTCCGAATTCCCGTGTTCCATTTATTTTCAGAAGAGACATGCATGAATATTGGAATATTACCCTTAATTTTCTTCAAGAACTAAGATAACCCAAATATGAGTTTCGCCTTAGTCTTCGTTGGTCCTCGAGTGCTGTTATCGGTGCATTGATGAAAGCCCAGGAATCAAATGCTTTAGGTGCTAGCTGGGTACGCCAAATGGCAGTTGCCACATGCTATGCATTGAACTTACTCCAGTCTTACATTTATGAAATCTGAAAGAATTCTATGCAGTCCTCGACCTCTTGTGGAGACTGATACTGGCTTTGATTACGTTGCATGCGCTGTTGATTTATGACAAATCGACATACAATTCAATGACACTGAATGCAGCTGGAGAACATGTCATATATCACATAGAATTTCAGTTAGAGATCAATCATACCAAAAGTATTTCTGGTCTCAGATTCAGAAAAAAGGATCCAATAAAGATTGATGCATGCCAGGCCTAATTGTATGAGTATGGGAGATAGGGCCTACGTTGGAGTGGGTGTCTTTCTTTCATATAAATGATGCATACCTCTGACCATTCTATACCGCGCCCAACGATGGCACTCTTTTGTAGGAAATTGATCTTGATGTAGTGGGATAAAAAGATGAGCACACTTGAAAGCAAAGAGGAGAGCAAAAAGTCTTTCATCAACTAAAGTAGAAAGCAGCACTAAATTTTGCCGAACTTTATTGGGAAGAGAGAGTCTCTTTGTTACATTTATAACAAGCTAGACCCTAGACTTTAGACTCTTCAAAGCAACATAAAGCCATTCCTCAACCAATAGACCTATGTGGAGGAAGAAAGCTACTGCAGTTAGTTATGGTGGCACGATTGAAAGCTCCTGCCTTTAAGCAAATGTTATAGTTAATGGGCACAGCTAAAAGTGATGGGTATTGGTAAGTATCACAAGGATCCTCCTCTCAAAGATGCAGTTGCCTTTTGCCCTGGTTGCTATGGAAAGGATCATCTGATATTCTGGTGCATGGAATATTAGTCTTGTTAGCCTAATCCACAGGGGCATGGCCCAATCCAATAGTTGTTCTAACGTGTTCAAAATCTCATCAAGTTGGCATCCCAGAATAAATAAACCACCAACAACTCTGTGATATCACACCATCTTGCGACCGGCAAATTAAGTTGGATGGGTTGCTGCTAGTTTTTGAGAGGGACTCCGCAACGGTCAACCTGATGTCAGCTTCCAACAAATTTCCAGGGGTTTGCGTGCATCACCAGTCTTAACATTTGTGCCTGCACACGCGGAGAGAGAGAGAGAGAGAGCACAAGCAAGTTCAAGTTGTCCAAAAGATTAAACCTGAAAAGTATTCGAGTCTACTTGGAGAAAAATGCTCAAAGAGTAGGTGTACTACATCAAACATATACATTTATAGAAGAAGATTACGCTCGTAAAGCGATAGAATTTATAGGGCACACGGTGGTCCCCAAAACAGTGTTCTAAATGGCACCGGTGTTCAGGGGTTGGTTGGTATATCAAATATTTTGTTTGTTAGCTACATTGATATGGTTGTGCGGAATGTTAGGTGAAAGTATTGGAGCTCAACGACATTGCTTTCGTCCTAACAAGAAAAAGAAAAGAAAAGCAAAAGGGGCATTGCTTTTGAAATAAGATATCCTCTCTCCCGCAACCAGTTTTTGCCGATGAGAAGAGCTGGTATCTCTCTTGGAACATACGATAATGGAGAATGTTTGTCTGCGGCAATATAGCATGTTATGGAATGCACTAGCTATGTATGCAAGCATTGCATCTCGGGGTATGAGATGTCCATTTGAAGTATGTTGTCACAAGGAAAATTAAGCTGGGATCCAAGGATGCATGCATGTTAGAGACATAGAAATCTTTAAAAATAGCTGATAAACTAAGATAATCTTAATTGAATGGGTTGGGGGGGGGATCTTCTCGACAAGCAAGCAATGGGAATCATCCCCAGTAGTTGACAAATTTTTGCCATGCCGGTGGTAATTCGTCATGACAGACAAAACATTCAATGCATGCACGCACGCATTGCCGATGGTAATTCCTCGTGACAGACCAAACATTCGCGTACGCCCCAAATCACAAGCAAACTAGAGCATGAAATCCTCTACAAATTAAAGCTCGTGACGCTCTTTTTATCTCCAGCAGGAGAATCCGCTCCATATGTTATTAATCTTGGCTTTGCTGACTGGCTCAGAGACGAGTTCTTATATGTTCTCCTTGCCAGCCGATGTGGGACTGGTGGACTCGTGACACGGAGAGGGGGATGCAGCGTACGGACCTTAATAACTCTTACTGCAATCCAATCCCGGTACCCCACTCCCCATCCCATGTCTCCCGCGAAAGGAGGTCACGTCGCGGGGGGCTCTTTTTCACTTCTAACACCCTTGGATCTTTCTGTTTTACCGTTTAATGAGTTTTGACCGCGAGAGATCATGTAACTCTTTTCTTTTAGGGTGGGGGGTGGGGTCTCGAATCTGGATGGATCCACTCAGATGCTGCCACATGGCATGGTGGGATGATTCCATTTATCTTACATCCCCCGGGAACATTTTGCAGCCGGTGGCCTGGCCGCACGCTGGACGGGCCAAGTGCAATCTTGTGGCCTGTCCATGCCATGCTAAGGAAAGGGCCATCAAAATGGGAAAGATGTCCTCATGATACGATTTTAATTATTTGGTTTGTCACATTTTGGTTTTAATTTTATTTTAAGTTTTGGTTTAATTTAGAAATTGTGCATGAGATTTTCCATATTTTTCCAATAAAACAAAAGGGATTTACTTTTATTGATATCGTATGATGGGTATCAGACAAGGTTAATATTTGTTCCAAGGCTAATGCTTCATGAATCTACCAATGCACATGAAAAGTTTTCTAGACCGATTTAACGTTCGCTTGGCAACCCCGTATTCAACCATCCTCGTGTATCATACCAATTCTTATAATTATTGGATTGGATCCTTTCATATTATATGGTAGAGGAAACTATATATCCAAAATTTACATCAGAACTTTCTCCTAGGTGGTGGAGGGGCATGAGCATGCAGTACCGATCGATAGTTTAAGAAGATAATTTTTATGTTTTTTTTTTTCTTTTTTTTCCAACTTGGATACCTAATGCATGCAGTTTATGATCATAATTGAGTAAGATGTCTTGCACAATTGAAGAATTGGCAGAGATTTTTACTAATTTGGGAAGCGTTTTGGGTACCACAATTCACCTTTGTGGTATCCCAAATTACTTACCTGAATTAAGGAATTCAGGAACTCCCACAATCCAGCAGTGGGAGTATGAGCTGGTTGGGCTTCCAAACATGCTCTCCTATTTATTTTCATTCTAGATAGATCATGCCTGAGATAGAAAATCTATCTAGCTCTTGTTTTTTAACGGTTCGCAGCGGTAATGTCTTTTACATTGCTCCTTCTAAATTACTGTATTACATCATAAGTTATCCTCCATCCGGATGCTGTCAATCTTGGATTGGGTTGGGATTTTCGTGGCTCATCCATCTTAGCACTTTTTCGCACCTTGTAGCAATCAGTACTCTTTATTAGATATCAGTCCTTATAGCGTGATTGCGCTCATACAATCTAAAGACTTATGTTTCATACCGATCATCATTATAGATATTTGATCCAAATAACTGGTGATGTACTTTTCTACGCTAAAATTCTCTCTCTCTCTCTCTCTCTCTCTCTCTCTCTCTCTCTCTCGTGTCTAATTTATTTTCATTTGGTATTTCCCTTTAATTTTGTACATATTGGTATATGAATGTAGATTTAGGTTGGCATCACCCCTTGCCCGCACTCACCATTCAATTATAAAGAAGTGATGGGCGAATTATTTTGGGAAAAGTGGAGTGCAGATTTAGGAATCTATCTAAAAGTTGCACCCGGAACCTTTTCACCATTAATATAACGTGCCATACAATGATTTTTCATCTTTAAAAAAAAAAAAAAATGTCATAATCATCGGTTCTTTCAACATTATAATATTCAATTTTTGATATATTCTGGAGATTTTACAATCTTGTTAAATGTGAACACAAAATATTCGGAGTACCATTATTTTGCTGCTTTGACTCTATTAAATCAACCATATATCATCAAAATAGGGCAATAAATTTATCAAAAATATTTTCCTCAAGTTCTAAGTTCTGCTTTAGGCTTCATTATCTATTTTAATTGTTATAGGGAGCTGCTAAGGGCCTCAATAGGCATGGCCGTCACATGTGAATGAAAGATACCATGTTGAAAGCCTAAAATTATGTAGCTTATATTGGGTTCTGTTTGTTCCATTTTTGCCCCATTATCCGTTGTCTGACCATTTTAGTGCTTCAAATTCCCACTCATGAATTGAATATTTTACTAAGTGTAAATGCTTCTTTTAGCACCTTGGACTCTGGTGTGAACTTGCTTTGAAGTAGGCTTTTCAAAGATGAGGGTTTCTTTTACTTTAGTTTGGTGCTTTTCCATAGATAAGACCCCAGCAAATAGACCTAGATCTTTATTTTTTGGTGGCATGTCTCTTAGCATTATCCATTGATTTGATTTGTTAATGGAATCATGGCTGTGAACATCAAATATTAGCTTTTTTTTTTTTCCTCATGGTCCTAGAGGAAAAAAAAAAGGAGAAGCCTAGAAATGTTCTTTTGTCATAACCTGCCCTATCTTTTCCTTTTGTCTTTGATCATATGTTCTTCCTTTCTTCTCTTTCAAGATTCTATTTAACCTTATTCCCCAGCAAAAAGAGACCCAAATGCCCACCACTTGGAGAATCTCTCAACACATCCAACGAATTCTAGCTTTAAACAAGGAGAATGAATCAAACCAAGCAAATAACTTGGATGTGGAGAGAGAGAGAGAGAATAGAAAACCGAAGAGCTCCACGTGTCAGTCCAAAAGTGTGAGATTTCTTTTCTGACTTCGTCTTTCTCTAAAGGTATGCAACCGGTCTCGCTAATTATCTCCTCTGATTAGTGTTTTTGACTTGTGAACCCTGAATTAAAGCAATTTCACACTTGAGATTTATTACCTCTAGCGAACTTGTGTGTTACATTATATTTAATTACCATAACTATAACCATCAGACCTTTTTCTGATCATCCGGGTACGGCTTTATGAATCCTTCTTCACCACCCAAGCCTTTTTATTTTACCTAATTACTTGATTAAATATGTGGTTGGTAGGTAAACACGGAAAGAAATGAGCATAATAATCTAACGAGGATTTGGCTTAGGTCGAGATATGATAATTAAAATACCTACTTTCTTCAACCAGTGCTTGGTTTAAGCCGACCACCTCATCGTCAAGGAGTGGTCATATTGCACGAATCATTAATTGGTGCCAATGGTTTATCGATGAAGTTTCCTTCTTCCACTACTTTTTTCCTCTCGCTTACCACCTTGGTAGGTAAATGTTGGTGTAAAATCTGATTGATATTGGAATCGAGCTGGAGTTGGAGAAGACAATGTCACCGTCGGAAATCTACAAGATAAGTTCTGACCGGAGTCGGGGGTGGTGGCTCCGACAGAATCCTCCGACGATCAACTCAACTCTTCTGGCCAACAGAAATGGAGTGCTAAGAAAAAAAAGTAGCAAAATTTTGAGAAGGAGAAGAGAGCTCTTGCCAGAAACGTATCTGGAGGGTTTCTTTTATAGACGGAGCCTGTAATAAATTGAGAGCAACAGTCATAACCATCTGGTAGTGGACCGTTTGGGACCACGTGAAGTTTGTTATAGAAGGTGATGTCTGTTATCATTACGTGCCAGTTCGTTAGAATTTAATAGTTGAAGTTCGGAGGAGTAGATGTCGGTTGGTGATGAACTATGAGTTATATCAATTCCACAGGAGTTCAAACTTTCCTAAGATAGTCTGTATGTGAGTTAGTTCATGCTGTGTATAAAGTCGGATTCGCGTAGGTGAGGATACCCTTTTGGGCGACTACAGGAAGTTCGACCGAAAGGGATTCGGAAGCTCTACTACTGGAGAAACCTTGAAGGAAGTCTGCTGGAGAAGTTTGAAAGTGGATCCACTGGAGAAATTCGAAAGTAGATCTGTTGAAGAAATCTGCATGTAGATCCGCTGGAGGAGAAATATGAAGAAAAATTCGTCTGATTGAGAAATCTGATTGAAAGAGAAGTCTGAAAGAAGTTCGACTGATATAAAAATACGAAAGAAGTTCGGTTGATATAGAAGTCCGAAAGGAGTTTGACTGATGGAGAAATTCGAAAGAAGTTCAACTGATGGAGAAGTTCGGAAGAAGTCCAACTGTAGAGAAGTTCGACTGTAGAAAAGTTCAGAACGAGTCTGATTGATGGAGAAGTTCAGAAGAAGTCTGACTATAAAGAAGTCTGAAAGAAGTTCGGCTGATATAGAAGTTCGGAAGAAGTTCGACTGATCGAGAAGTCCGAAAGAAGTTCGGCCATAGAGAAGTCCGGAAGGAGTCCGACTGTAGAGAAGTCTGAAAGAAGTTCGACTGATATAGAAGTCCGAAAGAAGAAATTCACGATTGAAGCTCTTCTGCGATTATAAATTACATTTGGCTGAGCATCAGATCAAACTTCGATGGAAGCGAGATTTATCCCCAACAATAGTCTCCCTAATTCTGAGTTTAAAATTCGAAGGAAGAAAGTAAAACGACGACTGCCGAAGTTCTTTCCTGGATTTTCACACTCGTCAGGATGAGACATTTTAGCATTTATCGTGCTGGCATCGAAGCTTTTTAAATCTGAAATGAGTTTGAGAAGACAATCCTTCGTATTTTTTATCAAAACTCTGCCCTATATATGGCGCCATAAAGACTCCGTCTGTCGCCACTTCTCTGTCATGATGAGTAGGACATGCGGCATATGCTGATCAGTCGAAGTCGATCCGCAATCATAACTATCTTGGATTGCCTCTAGCTGTTCAAGGCCTTCTCCTCTCATCCAGAAGTCATTCTTGCCCGAGTCTTCTTCTTCCTCCGATTCCCATTTTTCTTCCTTCTAAGGGTCTTAGCTTCCTCCCTCGTCTTCTTGAGTTTCGGACGCTCTTTCGACTGTTTTTCATCACATCCAACATCTTTTCGTCCTTCTCAAACAGCTTAGATCAATTTTTCAACCCTTCTCTTTGGGTATTCGCGCTTTTTTTTAGCTTCTTGCTCCTCCGATTTCTCTATAGCAGTATTTATCCTGTATTTTTTCTTATTTTTTGAAATTTTTTTAAAAAATTTTATTTCGATCTGAATGTCTTTCGAAACTTTTCATTCCATCGATTCTTAGGGCTCGCCTCGACCAACCTTCTTAGATCCTGCACCTCTGATCAAGGTCGAACCTAGGAACATGTCTCACTCATTCTTTGTTTCAGACACCATCCCATCCATTCTTACTCCAGATGATCTTTCTCTGATTAGGATTTAGTACGGGATCTCTCAAAAGTACGATCTTGAACTCCCCACGTCGAGTGATCGAGCAAGTTCTCCGATTGATCGATTTTACTTATATTTAGAAGCTTTGCGCACTGGACTTCGACTTCCACTATCCCCTTTCGTGGTTGCTCTTTTTTGCTTTTTGAACATCTTTCTTGCTTCCATAGCACCAAATTTTTTTAGGTTCATAATAGGATTCATTTTTCTTTGTCATCTAGCTGAGGTCCATCCGACCATTTCACTCTTTAGAAATTTCTATACCTTCAAATGCCATCCTTCCATGAAGGACTGGTGGTACTTTTTTTCTCAGTTTGGCAAGAAGGAATTATTGAAAGGTGCCCCTTCTTCCATTCATAACTAGAAGAAAAAATATTTTTTCGTGCACTGTACCACCTTGTCATTAGATCTTCTTTCTTGGAATTACATTAGGAAATCGGTTCGCCAAGCTCCTAGCTTAGATAGAGCCGACCTCTATTCCTCCAATAAACATAAAGCATACCAAGCTCCACTTCTTCCCATCCTTCTAAAAGAACAGATCTTATTCAATTTGGATCTGAATTTCTTCGATCCTACTGGTATATTTTTCTACTTTTTGAATTCTTCGTACGATTTCACATATATGTATTGTCACTGATCGCGATTCTTTTCTATTATAGAAATGGATATCAAAGCTGTCAAAATACTTACCAAGGGGCTTTACGTCCAGAAGAGAAAAGAAAAAGCATCAGACGGTAGCTCAAAAAGGGTGAAGGTTGGCGCTCCAAGCTCCACAGCCCCTACCGCCACTGCCGCTGCTTTTGAGATTGCCGCCAGCATCGAGGTTGTCCTAACTGCTGAGATCGGCACCATTGGTGCGGGTTTCATGCCTCCCGTGCCCTCAGACCCTTCCAGCGGAGATCAAATTTTGGAGCATCCTGTTGAGGGAGAGATGGAGGAAGGTAAGAAGAAAAAGAAAGCTGTCGTCAAGATGCCCCACAAGGCTCGTCTTAGTGAGTCGAATCACGACAACGATGAACGAGGAGAATATCCTTTCGATAACTCGGAGATTGTCCAGAATTTAACCGATAAGTTTGTCATGCTGAAGGTGATGGACCTCATGGCCGATCTTGACCCACGGCAGCTTGTTTGGGGTTCCCTCGGAACCATCCTCAAGGTGATTATTTCGTTGCTCAACTTTTTTTCTTCTCTTCTGCTCTTTTCTTCTTCTTCTTTTAATATCAATCGTTTGTTGCAGTCGGATCACCAAATACTCGCCTACATCAAGAGGGCGTGCCATCAGGAGGCAGAAGCACAGAAGATCCAGGAGGATCTTCGAGCTGAGATCGATCATCTTCAGAAAAAGATCACCGAGGTCGAGCATCTTGCGGAGGAGAAGACGGCAAAAATTGGGAGTCTCTATGGCGTGCTTCGAAAAGAGAAGTTTGTCTCAATCGAACTTAAGGTCGCACTGACCCTGGAGGAGGAGAGAAAGAAGGAAGCCGAGAATAAGGTCGCCGAACTAGAAGCCCGAATGGCAAAATCGATTCCGGAGGTGATGACCCGGGCCGTGGAAGAATTCAAGGCCTCTTCCGAAATGAGGAACTTGAACATCGAATTCGGCCAGCAGACGTTCATCAAGAATTTAAGCTCGATGAAGGCAGGGTGGCCCAGAGGTTCCCCAAGCTCGACCTCGAATTTCTGAAGAAGGTGGACGACGTAGAAGTGAGACCGTCCGATGCCGCAGTCGATCCTTCCTTCGTCGAGCCTACTTTTGGTCCATCCGATCCTACCATGAAGGTGCTTGAGCCAATTCAGGAATCCGAGGTAGCAGAGAGTACTCCGACTTCGTCTGCCGTCGTTCCTTCCAAGGTTAAAATCCTCGATCGAGTAGTTGTACACATTTTTTTTTATTTTTTTTTATTTTGTACTCAAAATTTTTGATTAAATGAAAGTGAATTTTCTTTTTGTCTATATCTTTGAGCATTTTTCATACTTTGAATGCAGTCTTTTGTCAACGCTGATCCACTGCCTCGAGAGATTTTCCTAAAATCTTTAATAAAAAGCCTAAGAAAAAAAGTCCATCATCTGAAGAAGAAGTTAAAGAAGATGGAGGATGATATTCAAGCTTCACGAAAGAATGCTTTGGAGGCGACCAAAAAGGTCACTCACCTTCGAAACTTGCACATGAAGGACTCCGCAAGTTTTAGCATTAGGAAGGGGAGCTTCGAGAGGAAGCTGGCCGAACTTCGGAAGAATGCAAGCAATAAATCCTGGATGCTGACGGCGAACATCGGCTTTCTCGAGACTCAACTCAAGACGACGAAGAAAAAGATTCAACTTCTGAAGGAAAGCTCGCCGTGGTCCTCCGATAAGGTGCGATTCGAGTGGGACTGATCGACGAGGTTCTTCGCACTTCAAAAACAGCTACATGATGCTGAGCTCACATATGAGACTTATCGATTGGACTGGAACGATAGAATGTCCAAGCTAGAACAAAAGCTTTGTGCCTCCAATAATGAAGTAGTCCGGCTCCAGTGGTAACTTGATAACGACTTTCGAGTTGGTACAAGCAAGGAGGCCAAGGAGGCCACCTTCTTGAAGAGGACCATTGGTGAACTCTGGGAGTCAATCGATGCAAAAAATGCCGAGGTGCAATGACTGAAGCTCGAGCTAATTTATGAGCGTCAGACTACCAAGGATGCGGAGGCTGAGTTCGAGGTCCTGAGGAGGAGGCTATGAGAGTCAGAGAAGAACTACTGCCAAGTCGATAGGATGTTTCACGATAACATAATGAGACGGAGGGAGCTCGAGGAGGAATTCAATCATCTTAAGAAATCCTTAGTAATGGCCACCAATTCGAAGTCTGAGGGATCCGACCCTTCTTAGAATTTCGACGATCTTTCTTTTTTTTCTTTTTTTTTGGTGTAATCAATTTTATCGATCTATATTTTGCTTGTAAAAAACTTATTTTTATAATAAAATGATATCTTTTTTATTATTTTTATTTCGTACAAATTCGAAGCTTGCTCATGGCTTTATTTTTTTTACTTTATTTTTCTTTGCGTTGTTTTCTAATGAGATGCTTCTTGTGAATGTCTAGTTGGAATCTCTTCTGCGAACCAAGATAGGATTCCATTTTCATACTTGACATAGTCATGTAGTCGTAGAAAGAACATGTATAAGGATTGTCGATAGGGCTTTTCCTTTTTTTCTCGTCTTTGGTCAACAAAGTCTTAGCTTTTTTGCTCACGTTAGAATAAGATTTTTCTTCTGTTCCTAATGTGGCTTGTGGAGGCACATTAGGACGTTGGTAGGGCCTCTTCCCTCATCTCATCTTAGTTTAACGAGATCTTCGATCTTGCTCATGTTAGGACGAAATCCTCCTCATGTTCCTAATATGACTGTATGGATACATTAGGGCCATTATCAGGGCCTCTTCTCTCATCTCGTCTTAAATTAACGAGGCCTTCGACTTTGCTCATGTTAGGACGAGATCCTCCTCATGTTTCTAATATGGCTATAGGGATACATCAGGACCGTTGTCTGGGTCTCTCCTCTTATCTCATCTTAAATTAACGAGGCCTTCAATTTTGCTTATGTTAGGACGAGGTTCTCCTCCTGTTTCTAACAGTAAACATAAAACTAGCTCAGATTTTAATAGTATCCCCACATTAATCCATAAATCTATCACTTCTTTTTTCTCCAAAAACTGATAACGATTACTTGGATAAGTAATGCATTAGCTTCACTATATTCGATAACTAATTAGTTCGCTTGTATGGTTATCTTTGTAGAAGAAGATCATACAAATTAAATGAGACCATTGTAATTAAAAGACGTGACACCAATCGGCAAATTAAGTCTTGTGGTATTCTAGAGATGATGGGTTGGATGGGCAAGTCTGAGCATGGTTCCCCCCACCTCCCTCTCCCTCAAGACCTCGTGATTCCACTCGAGGGAGACAGAGCTGTCCCCATGTGTTGGAACGTGAACAGGAGAAAGGAGTAAATATATCTAATCTTTCATGGAGGATTGCTGGTTTCATTGACAAAGTTAGAACAACACTACAGTAGTCTCCATAATATTACAGGGCCATGAACGTGGCACAGGGGATATAAAAAATGAGCTAGGGAGTTGTTGAGGCCTTGGGATTTTAAGCAGACAAGGGAGACAATAAGTTCTGTTGTCCCCATGTGGGCAAGCCTCTAGTAGTTCCCCCATACCCTCTCATCCGCTCCATCTTGTCGACATTTCCCCGCCAACATTACTTCCCCTTTTCTCTTTGGATGGAGCTTATGCACTTGAAGAGGTAAAAAAGGGCCCTTTGGAAAGTCTCCACTTGTGCCAAGGATTTAGCATTTCTTAGTGATCGTGCATGCCTTTCGAAAATGGTGTCATTCTTCTTCCCCGTGACATTAATTATTGAGGATGGAAGACCTCCTTCCAATGTTTCAAGAGAGGTGAGGACGAGGGGAAGGAATGTAGGTCAGAGTCCAAAAAACCAGCTGCCCTTCATATAGTATATTTCTTTCAACAATATTATCTTTTGATTCTTGCCAAGTAAATATATAGGTCCTTTCTCAAATATATATTTTTGATGCTCCCCGTCCGTTCTTTTCTTTTCCTCGCTTTCTTGATGAGGATGCTGGTGAATTTAGTATATGGCTTGAAAAGGAATTGGAAATAAAGAAAAAAAAGAAAGAAAAGGATGGGTAAATTTTCATAGTAAACATGGTTTTGAATAAAAAATTATAGGTGTATATCTAGTCGATTTTGAGTACTTATATAGGGCTAAAACAGTAATCATAAAGGATCTTTTTTATGTGGGGTCCTAAATCATTATGAGTGATAACAGAGCGGATCCGGTTTATGATCCATGTAAATTAAGAAACACTGCAACATAAACTCTTTTGGGATTGACCCATGACCAATGAAGATCTATATAATTGAATTTTGTTAGATTCGAACCCTTAGTCCAACTATAAAGATGCCAAAACTTAAATGAAAAAGAGTATGTGAGGACCTAGATAGGTTATATATTTAGTTATATATTAGTTTGTCGGGAAGACCTTGGATGCTTATACAAGATCAATAACTTCAAATATCAAATTCAAGTCAGCTATTTAGATGAGGTCCTAGGTCATTACATTATCTATATTCACAAAATAGATTACTATAGTTATATAATTTGGAGATTAGCATGGATTTGCATGAAGAAACTTTACACACTAAAAAGAAAATTCAAGGAATCTCATTTTTTTTTGTTTCATTTGATTGGGTGATTATGCTCAACTTTAGATTGGAGGCCAAGTAATTTGTGATATTGTTTATGAATACATGAATATATCAACGAGCATGTGCATGTATAATTCTATCGGTCTCAAATATATATAATTGTTGGGATGGATGCACTCCATTTTTATTAACCTCATGGTCATATTTGGGCACCAGGTTGTCTGGCTAAACAATGACAGTAACAAGAATACCAAAATAAGGGAGAATTCAATGTCTATTTTTGTGATTCCAATGACCAATGTACCAAGTAACCGTGCCTACTTGACTTTGGAATAGCGTGAATCTATTATTAGGAAATTCACTAATAATCACTAGTTATTTGTGCTACTACTGTTACAACAAATGCATCGCACATGCTCTGCATGATTTGAACAAAGCTATTTCTTAAAGGAAAAAAGAGGGGATAAATATATCTAATATCACTTTTAATTACTTCATTCCTCTTGAAGTTAATCCTAGAAAATGAGGTCCAGGTTCACAAGGAGAGAAGTTGCTGTTGAAGAGAGGTAGACTAATAATCCTATTACTATAATTAAGAACATGTCAAAACTACCATACATATGATATAGTCCCATTGTAGAAGTGAGGTTTTGTATAAGTAGGTATCTATTAAGTTTATCAAATTATCTGCATCGTATTTGCAAACTTCTCATTTCTTGCACCTGCTAAATTAAAGCATTACTCAACATAAACTTGCATGTATTATGGATTGATTTATTAATCATCATTTTCGTGGAGAAATATTTTAATTTGAATACCAGTTTTCTTGATCAAGTGATTTAATTCAGGTAACTGACTTGAGAGTGAGTTATTATGTTCCATTGAAAAGCGTCACATAGAAAATATAGATTAGCGTCCTGTTAGTAAATTTTAAAGCAGGTTGTAAGATGTTCATATTGGTATATACACGTCTATTCGTAATGAGATTACTTACCAGTTACATATAAGACACTGATTTTTATCGAATAATGGATACGACGAATTATTGCTCTTTTAAGCTAATAGATATACTATATAATATCGTTCATTATTTAATGCATTTATATTTAGGAGATAGAAGTCTAGCATAAATATACTTCTATTTAATCATGAGCTAGAATCATTCCAATGAGATATTTTGAGTTCTTCACGCACACATTTAACTTATATATTACTGTAATATAAATGTTAGAAATATCATTCTTATGATCTAATTATAATAGATGATATTACACGAATGTATAATTATAAACATTGAGACAAAGACCAATAGGCAGTCATGCTCACGATCAATGAGTTACTAATATTGATTTTGTCGATACATCCACCAGGCAAAAATCAATCAAGAAAAATAAAAAAGAAAAATAGATAAAATAAGAGATAAAAAGAGTAGAGGAAGAGACAAAAGTCACGAGAGTATACTGAAAATCGTAATTGAGTTTCAGGGGAGTGTGTCGGAGGCCTAAGCCAAAGTTCTTTCCGGTGAGCTCCTATTTGGCTGCTCTCATGCGTGAGCGTTCTAGAGGCCGAGTTGACCAGACTTGATGGACTAGAATTAGTGGTTGAATAATTACAGACTGTTCGATCTATAAGGATGTAGCTAGTTAGACTAGTTTCCCCTTCCCTCTGTCACGTATAGTGCCAAAACTCGTCGATATAAGGTCGATCTCTATTCTACGGTGATGCTCATCTCTTCGCAATGCACTACATAACAGATTCACATCATGAGAACTCATATGGACATAAGTATTACTGTCCATAAAATGAAACTACCTATTACTGATCTAACTATCATAGGCTCCTTTGCTCTATGCCTCACTAGGTATACCATATTCTCACGCACACACAGCACTCGCACTTCCGCGCTCTCTCACCCTTGCCCGTACCCCCCCATCGCACCCGTCTCACGAGACTATCAATTAAGCTTGAGTATGTGAATTATCAGCAGTATTTTGTCTACATCCATTCAGACAAACGACGATACTCTAATATTCCATCACCAAAGCAAAGCATCTAATCTCATCCTTGCATGAGTTGACTCACCACCAAAGAAAGTGAGATGCTATGCAGGACTTTCTGTTAAAACGAACATCAGTGGCCACAGAACTTCACTTTCGTTGAGCTTTCTTCTTTTCCTCCGGCAGCTCGGTTGCGGATATCAGTCTGAGCAGATGGACATGACGATGAACAAGAAGAGTAAGTAAATATCATAAGATAATGTATAGAGTCAAGTTTTGTGGTTCGCAAAGGCATCTCTAGGATCATAACCCTTCTATTTATTGGAGAGGCAGGCTATCAAGCTTATAAACTACTCCTTGCGTAACACAGCTGTGACCTTGGGGTATCATTCCTCTATCTGATAATTAGAGCTCCACCAGACTCTCTTTCACTTTATATTGGGCAAGAGAGCCATTACACAGAGGAGCAGCAGCCAACAATATGGAGTTATCTAGTCCGTATGGGAGGAGATATATGGAGAGATATGGCATGCGGGAAAGAAAGCATAGACCATCTCCGTCGTTATGTCTGTATTCCTTCTTGGTAATCGAAATATGAGTAACCGATTGTACTACGCGAATAGAACTCTTGAGTCCAATAAGGCAATCTCTGATATAATACACGAAGTATGTCGAGAGAAAAGGAACGAGCAGACACAACGCAATGGGCGCAATCGCTCATTATTCACGATTGGTATACGAACTTAAGAGTCAGGGTATTTTAATATAAAGGGATACATGGATGGTGACCATAGTTAGTTGATGGTCCTCTCAAGCTGCGAGTCGATTTTGTAGAGGTATGAAAGAGGAAATCTTAAGACTTAAGGTTAAAGTCGCTTCATGCGAAAGAAGAGGACAGAATCGTATAACCTATGTCTATCGCTTCCATCCCACGGGATAATTTCATATCGTGCTGAATTTAGTTGGACACGTAGTTTCATTATGCCGAGATGAGAGATTTTGATGTCACGATGAATAAATACACACTATATCCGATGATAAAGCTCTCCTCACCGAGATATTGCTAAAACTTGCGGATTATCCATTCCTCTCTCTAAAACAGAAGCAACACGCCATTATTCTCCTTCTAAGCCACAGAGGAAACGCTGTAAATTCTCTCTTATGTAATGTGAGGTCTATCATCGAGTTTTGTCTCACTTTGAGATTCAGTCTCAATATAAAACTGTGAAAATACGGATGAGTAAAAAGAATTCGAGAAATGAGAGATAGAGTTACATGATTTTCTTAAACGAAGATCATTGTTCGAATGTCATCTAAAACTTATTAGTCTATGTCAATATCCCATTCACGTCGTTGACAAATTAAGGACCAATGTATGTGCGAGAACATGGATATTTTCATCATATTAGAATAATGCTCTTTCTCTCACGTTTTCGCCTTTATTATTTCCAATTCAATTGTATAGTAGAAAGCACCTTACAAAAGATTAAAAAGATCATGAGAGAGATAAGAATAAAAAGCTATAGGAAAAGATAACTTACGCTAAAGTTGAGTTAACAAGAAAGTCTCAGGAAGGTCATCTCTAAATCTAAACGACAGATTTGACATAAGATATCGTGCGCTACTTATTTTCATTAGTTAATCGCTAAAGCACTGCTCCTTCTCTCAAAAAATATAATATATAGTAATAGACAAACAACCATGCATAAAACCCATTAACATCGATAATCTCACTCGAAGTTAGTCTTATGATACAATTGGAGAAAGGAAAAATAAAATTCATCAAAGATACGCATTACGATCAACGTTACATCAACAATATCATAACCAGAAATATTACAAAAATGATACCTATGAGCGAGTTGCTTATATGTATATGCGTATCATACTTTGGGATATCCTCATGAGAGGAAGAGGAGAAAGCGAAGAATAGTGTATTCTTCTAACTTAAAATGGATAAATCAATATGTAGTTGTGTAACAAGGATATGATAAAGCACTAATACCTGCAGTCAGACACCGCCGCACCCCCGACGCACTCAAATACGCGAAAGTTTCCTCCTACCCCATGTCTACCTCCTCCCTAGTGGTTACTTCGTTAATGGTAGTTGATGATCGGCCTATTCCTACTCGAATCTCCGCATGAAGTGGCTCTGCTACCTCGGTTCTCCAGCACGAAGCAGTGCGAGTACCCTGGAACTCAGCACCAGACGAGTGGTGAAGCCCAGTCCCGGAGAACGCCCTCGTAGATGTGTGTCCTGTGAGAGAAGCGTCTTAGTGCTTGCAAGGTCGGAGCACCAACAGTGCGTACGCCGCATCAGCGTTGCGACACGAGTGTTTTTCTCTCACATTGTGCCGTTACGTCCTCGCCCCAACGGACGGCTGTATATGCGCCTTGTCACAACTATACCGGACAGCATGAATGTGGACGTCTGTATTGCCGGCGTGCGGTACCTATTCTGTATGCTGGGTCTCGGACAGGGTCTCTAATTCACTTGAAGCTGGAGCGTTCAGACCATTTTGGCGCTTGGATCTATGGTTGTATTCCATCGCACCCGGGCGCGCAGCAGTAACATGGCAGCCTCAGCATCGCCGTTGGTTGGGTGCCTCTCAGTGACTCCGGCCCCCTCCGATACTGTGATCCATGCCCCCACATGTGCATCTATTGATACCGTCTGCGAAATTCCGATTGTCAAGTTCTCATTTCGGAAGGGAGGGCCTTGAAATCCTTCAGGCCGGGTCATCACCTCCGGATATCGATTTTGCATTCGGTCCTTATTCTTTTTTTTCTTTTTCTTGCTATCTAGTCCCCTAAAGAGAAGGCGACTATAATAATCAAGGCATTTATTAGCTTACTTCTCTGGCAATGCCAGCATGGCATATTCTATGTCTAGTATTCTCCGCACCCGTCGACTTACGAGATGAGGAGAGATAATTAGACAAACTTATTGTGGTGTCGAGGAAGTTTACAGGTCTATGAAATCAAGGTTTACCGATATCCGGGACCTTTCTTAGCACAATGTCGATTTACGTACTTCTTTATCTAGTCGTGAGAAGCGAAAGTGCCATAACGAATATATTTGTTCTTTAGTGAACGTTTATGCGCTCTAAAATATATGTAGATTTTCGCCTCTCTTGTCTAATTCTTTCTTCTTTGCTCGACATCGCAGGGACTGGTATAGCGACTGCGTACGTCTCAGTCCACGATTGTTTTGGACGGGAATGGGGATCTCAACATTCTAATGTTTCACTAGAGATAGAAAGGAGAATTGTCTACTCGAGAGAACTACCACTGGAGAGAGAAAGAGCATGCGAATGGGAAGGATTGATATGTCTGTCTTGTTCACACAGTGACATACTCTAATTTTTATAGGGCTGTTGTCACTTTGTGAGTGGTGGGTGGGCTCTTCAGAACTGGTTCGGAGTGGGCGCGCTGCAGCAGATCTCTAGAGAGGGTTCTGTTTCCATATGGAAGCTATGCGGATCCAAGACTGGAAAGGTGACTGATAGGACGTTTCTGAGAATTCTTCCCCGCACTCAGGTGGCCAAACACGACCAAACAACCCAAAACGTACTCTAAAAAGATTATATTTAAGAGAGAGACCAACGAAATCGAACATAAGATAAGAAGCACGAGCGTCCTCATGTGTGGTTCAAATCACAATAAAAGAAAGGAAAGGGTAACTACTAGAGAGCTGAGTTCCTGCATGCTCATTACAGAACGAACACAAAATCCTTACTGCATCCCATCGAGCACCGCTACTCATTGCTAGAAAGAGAGGAAATCGATCGAGAGCACCTGGTGTACACAACAAATTAGAAATATCATAAAATACTGGACCACGAGAAGAACAAAGGTAATAGGCACAAATAGGAATAGAGCACGCTCACCTCGCATCGTATTGTCTCTGTATCATTCGATGGTCTGAGCACAGTCAGCACAAGAGAGCTCAATGATAGAATGTGGTGGGACAAATGGGATTTTGGAGGAGCTGGAATCCTCACATCTGAGTGGACTTATCCGTTGAAGGAGGCATCACCTTATGTCCAGGTACGCTAGAGGATATTAATGCATCGACCATTATGATTCCTGTTCTGTATCACTCGTCATTTGCTCCACTTTCAAAAATGCATGACGGAGGACCGCTCGGATGAGTTGGGAGGATCAGCTGCGCTGGGCTGGCGGAAGTCCTCACTGTTTGAGAACGGGGCTAACAGTACACGAGCCCCTCCTCTATCATATTTTTCTCATCATTGCGTTCTTTTTACTGTTTCTTCTCCTGCCCACCATGCTCACAGCAGAACGAGATGTCTCCTCCTCTTTGCAGAGACTAGAGGCATGAGGAGGGGAGGGGCTCATCTAGGGTAGGCGGAGGTGAGCGCGACGTGAGTGGGGTGCTTTGGAAGGTGAGAGTGGGTGTCATCTGTGAGGTGCTACGAGAGCTGTGGTGGGGAGAGGACGGGAGAGGAGGGTGACGGTTGGCACGACAGGAACTGATTGACATTATCTCTGTTGACAGAATTGGAGTTATAGGGAATCGACGATTTCACCTGTAGCTATTGGTAGTGGGAAGGGAGGGGAACTGTCGGAACTCGGAGAGACTAGTTCACTGTCGAGGGTCTAGACATCGATACGAGTAATATTAGAGGTGGGCGCGGAAGAGGATAGGGTGGACGAGTGAGAGAGGAGAGGCGGTCTATGAGCACCAAGACAAATTAAAGGCAAGGCCGACAGACAGGTCCATATAAGAGTAAATACCTATAAAACAAGCTGTACAACGTGGGTGTATGATGTGGAAGAACCATACCAAATCGCTTACTGACATGACTATTTTATTCAATATCGTACACACTGCTGACGTGAAGAGGTGGGTGCGAGAGAAGGGCAATCATCGGTAGCTTAAGACATAAAAAGGGTATGGAAAGATTTATGTGGATGACTCGTGGCAGATTATGTGTTGAGCTATATGAAAAAACAAAGGAAACAAAGGTAGAGTGATGACGATTATAAAGTGGTGAGAATTGAGATAATAACTAAGACTTTCGTATAGTAAATAAATCAGTACGATCCTTAGTTGAATGGGTCATTATTAAATTATTAATGAGAATGCTATAAATAAACTAAACATCCACGATAGAGAAAAATCTCTCTCGCAAGTGAATAATAACCAGAACATTAGACCACGGAAATACCCCAATCGAGGAAACACAAAGTATTCTTTTCTTTATAAAGAAAGAAAGAGAAAACGCGAGGAGGATGAGGAGAGAGATGAGAGAGAGAGAGGAAGGAGGAGCCCGTAAAAGTACAAGCTTAGAGAGGTTTTATCATGTTGATGTTCTCTACTCTGATCAAGAAATGCCATCGGAGAGAAGGTTAGAGGGAATGTATTATGCTACCTATGCACCTATCATCTGGGTTGGTGGGATTTTGGTGGTTATGTTCTAGAGTGAGCGTATTTTCTCTAATATTGAAAGGACAATTATTACATGATAGTTTACACCAGTAAGATATTTTATTAGTTAGTCTAAATTAGTTGGCTATATTATGAAGCTTGCGCTGGTATTAGGATTATATATTGCTATCTGTTCTCCTCGATATGATCATGTGGTGAGGGGAGGTGTGCCGCCTCCTATTTCAACTCATGTAGCATCTGTCTCGCCTAGACGACGTGCTAGAGGTCTGTGCCTTAAGCGCAGCTCTGGTGCATGACGAAAGCGAGCTTATGCCCTGCTGTTTATTTGATGCTTAATTTACGTGCCATAACATATGTACGCGTTCGTAATGAATTTCTGGCGTCAGCCGATGACTACCCAGAGCTCAAACATCATAGACACGACAGCATCGCGCTCTCCATAGCTCGACATGCACTGACGGCACTAGAGAGGCTCATGGTTCGGGCTGGGTTTTCATGTCATTAAGATAGGCCGAAAGATCCATGGCAAGCGAACTGCATGGCTGGTAAATTATGTAACCAAAAGACACTCCGTTATAGAGTTAGGTGCCTCACACATAAGCGCGACGAAAATATAGAGAGATAAGAATAAAAGTAACGATCCACCCTGACCACACACACTGAGCACGGATATCTAACTGATAGTATTATGTAACACAAACGTAGCTTGTCGAATGATCCTAATTAACCGTTAAACACCTCTGTTTCGATGATCCAAGTAAATACTGGTGAGAGAGAGGAGTCTTGAAGCATAGGATAGAAACTTTGCGAGATTGCCATAATCATATCGGGAGCCACTTGGAAGGTGACGCATGGATACTGTGGTAGACTTGCTAGTTGGATTGTGTAATACTTCTATAATGGAAGTATTTTATATTGAGAGGAGAAAGAGGGAAGAAAAGGTTATGATTGGTTTTTGCTGTTTCTAGCATAATGGACTATCAATACACGAATTATGTGCGATCAGATGGTTGGGACCAAACAGCTGGAATGTACTTAATTTCACCTAGGAGTAATGTATGTAATGCGTAGCGTAGGACATGTTCGTTGAGGAGGTGAGGGCGTGCCAATCAAGTATAAATGGCAGTAAGAGAGATACGATGTTGTATTTATAATATCTATAAGTCGTCTGTGTGATCGAAAACACTACACTTTTAAGAACGACTCAGCCGTGGCCAGCTCTATATATCATGGTATTGATTCTAATATAGACAGTGCGTGTATATACGAGTGATCACAGCACCACATCAGACACACGTCTAGAGATGGAGTTACAATTTATAATCCATGTTACAGGAGTTATAAATCCTTGTTACTAAGTTCCTTCAGTTATGCTAATGCTTGAGAGCGTCATGCACTGTGAGATAGCATCGTGTTTGTGATTGTGAGTAAGAGTGAGAGAGAGATGAGTAAAAATAATAATTAATAGTTTAGAAGTTAAACCTAGATCGAGACACTGCTACGATAACAACATAAACTTGGTTCTTTACAAAGCTAGCAATGTAGGAGTACAATATTCGAGAATTGAACATAATGAAGTTATCATAAATATAAAAAAAGTTCGCGTTAGCACTACAGCCCAAGAGTAAGATCACCAGGTAAGTGCTCAAAATGACACATATCTTTGTATTATTATAAGAGCTGATGTTGAGTTATTTGGTCTACAATCAAATATATAGAAGTTAAGATATGAGATTAGTGTAACGTATAAAATCTATGATCATACCTCTGAGTGAGTAAGCCGGCTAGAATAAAAAACTTCACTACTACAATGTGATTTCCATTCGTGTGAGATGCCACCTAGATTTCTTCATAATATCAGGACGCGGACTTCTTTTCAGAGAAGAATACGAAAAATAAAAATATCGAGCTGTAAAATTTACCTAGGGGAGCAGGATGTAAGTCATAGAAGCGCTGGCGACAATACAAGAGGATTATCAGCTGTAGGTTACATCGCGTCACATAGTTATAGATGTTGAGTATTATTGAACTTCGTAAATAGGACATTTAAGGCCTTAAAAATCTTGCAAATGTGAGGAAGTGACCAGAAAGTTTATTATAAGATATTTGAAGTGGTCTCCAGAGAGTGACCCGGCAACTTTAATAAGCTGCCACGTTTATGGTGCTGATTGGGTGTTGACGCGAGTTTCTCAATATTCAATAGCTTCTTTCCTTACATACACTTGTTATTCATAAACTTTCATTATCTGAATTGGATGATTGTTTTGGTGTATAGACTAACCACCAATGGATCCTTTTCTTTCTTAATAGTGCGCTTCTATTCATTCTACTTTGCATCAGCGACTATTGCAGATTGTATACTTTGGATTATAATAAAGACAAACAACTTAGAAACTTCGCCTCTGCGACTACTCATGAAGACTCTCACGCGCACAATTACTCTAAGGATATTAAAGCCATAGCTTCGGAATCGCGAGCGCATAGGAGCAGACATAACTGGGCACCAAAGTAATGATAGGCAGACATACGCGAGCTGATGCGCAAAACCATAGCAATGGTAGGAAAAATTCCGCCACTCCGACCCTGTGTTAGACATTTGTCATTGGCCCTCATACGGATATGTTTTAATAATGAGACACTAGCCATCCTTGATACCATTCTGTCAGGTGACATTGCTATACAGTTTCAGAGAAGGCTAACAGAAAGCATAAGAATGCTCGGAGCACTCACCAATCCGTGAAGTAGGGCACTCATTTTACTCCAATGCATGCGTACAAGCATGAACCTTCAAGAGATATTAAGATATAAGCATTACAACAGTGAGCGCATAAGGCAGAGGTTATGTAACTGTATGTGTGCATGAGAGAATGTGGTATGTGCGTATTCGAGTGTCAAGTGCATTCTAAATATAGTAAGTTTTCGAACATAGCATCATGGTTTGGTCAGGCAGACTAGATATCACTTTTCTACGTCTGCAAGGCTAACGCTGACTGATATGTGGCTGTAGGTGGGCGTTGGGAGGTAAAGTATGTACTTGGCGGAGGGCGGAGACAATATGCGTGGATCTGTATGCTAGGGAGTTACATCAGATGAGACATGTACACAACACAAGCATATCTTATATCTATCTATCACCGGGTCGGACACGATTTGTTTTCATGGCCTTTCCCTTACTGGCTATGTGACAAGTAAATTCACTCTAATCCGTTCACACTTCCTGTATACATCCTTTCCCATACGATGAGTTTACAGCTGCGTGCCGCGCAGAGAGATGATGATGTATCACACATACACACACGAGAGCCGTGTATTAGAACTCGACATCTTGTGCGAGGAGTACATGGGTTGCATGTGAGGTAGTACTTCTTCTCTCTCATGAGTAATTTCATCGTTGAGTAGAGGTCATTCCTATTCAGGGACTTTATTATTGCTGTCACTCCGCTCTTCGACACGTCTTCTCTATTCCAAAAAATCTCTCGTTATCGTGCTATTAATAATTGAAGCCCGATCTTTTTTTCGTATTTTTAAATTTTATCTGGGTCGATACTTCTTTCTGAATACGCTTCTCTTTTCAATTCTAAGTTTCTCATGGATCAGACGAATTTCTTCATATTCTCCTCCAGCGGATCTACTGCAGATTTCGGGTTCTAAAACTCAGATTGCTACTTTCGAATTTCTCCTAGGGTATCCACATCTAACAAAATGGCTTGGCGAAGCAGAAATATATCCTTCATATAGGTTCTGCCAGTTAGTAGATGCTCCTGAATCCCTTTCGGTCGTAATTCCTGTTAGTCCGCCTCAAAGGTGTATGACCTAGCGCGATATCCGACTTTAATACACATAATGAACTAACTCAAAATAACAGCTAATATTAAGAAAAGTTGAAAACTCCTGTGGATTTGTATATAAACTCATAGCTTCATCACCAACCGTATCATCTGGGTCCTCCGAATGGCTTCAACTATTAAATTTCTTTACGATTACTGGGCACTATGATTATACAGACAATCACCTTTCTAATAACTGACTTTCACGTGTCCCAAACGTTCCATCTATCAGATGTTATGATCTGTTGCTCTCAATTTTATTACGATGCTCCGTCTATAAAGACTCTCTCAGATACGTTTGGCAAGAGTCTCTTCTTTCTCTCTTCTTTCAAAATATTGTCTACTTTTGTTCTGTAGACTCCTTTCTGTTTGGCCAGTAAGAGTTGAGTTGATTCATGTCGTAGGATCGTGTTAGGAGCCACACCCGTATTCGTCATTGTTGAACTTTATCTTGTAGATTTCTCGACGGCTGACATTTGTGTTTTCACCAACTAATCGATTCTTCAATATCAATGTCAGATTTTAATGCATACTCTAAATTTACCTACTCAAGGTGGTATGCGAGTGAGAGAAAAAGTGTGTGAAGAAGGAATACTTTCATACTCGATAACCTGGGGCACCATTAATGTGATTGGTGCATTATGACCCTCCTTGACGATGAGGTGGTCGTTAAACCATGTCACTGGTTTGAAGAAAAGATAGTGTTATTTGGTAAATTGATATATCTCGACCTATAGCATGATCCTTCGTAGAGATTATTTATTGCTCATTTCTTTCGCGTGTATACCTTTACTTGAACCACTAATATTTTAATCAAGTAATTTAGGTAAAGTGAGAAAAGGCTTGGTGGTGAAGTAAGAGTACATAAGCGACCCGGATGTCAAAAAAAGGCTGATGTGTTATTGTTATGGGTAATTTTGAGTATAATGTAACACACAATTATCGCTGTAGGTAATAATGTCAATGTGAATTTGCTATTATCAGGTTCACAAAGGTCAAACACTAATAGTAGAGATAATTAGTCGAGACGGTTGCAATGTACCTTTTAGGAGCATGAATGAGCTGATAGATGTCGATGGTAAAATAAATACTCACACTTTTGGACTCTGACACTGTTTTGGATGCTCTTCGTTTTTCTTAATTCTGTCTTCTCGTCTTCCTACATCTCAAGTTATTTGTCTTGGTTTGGGATGTTCGATTCACATCCTTGTTTTTAAGTTCTAGAATATTTCGTTTGTAATGTGTTGAAGAGATTCTCCAGTGGTTGGCATTTTGGTTTCTTTTTGACTGGGTGAATAAGGTTATATTATAGAATCTTTGAAGAGAAGTAAAGGAGGTTATATACTAATATGATCAAAATGGGGTACAAAAATGAAAGTATATGGGCAGGTTATTTGATCATAAAGACATTCCTAGTTGCTATGATCCTTTTTTTTTTCCTCTTAGGACGTCATGAGGAATAAAAAAAATAGCTAATTTTGTATGCTTCACAGCCATGATTTCCATAACAATCATAATCAATGGTATAATGCTTAAGAGACATCCCCAAAAATAAAGAATCTGTGAGGTCTATTTGCTGGGGTCTTATGTCTATGGAAAAGCACCTACTAAAGGTTTATAAAAGAACTCTCATGCTTTGAAGCCTACTTCTAAGCAAGTTTTCACAACATTAGTAGTCTAAGTGGCTAAATGAAACATTTTCATCTTAGTAAATATTCAAATATCTATGAGTGGTAATTTGAAGCACTATGAAATGTGTCAGACTAAACGATAATGGGCAAAAAATGGGACAAACAGTATACTCCAATATTAAATCTACATAATTTTTTAGGCTTTCAACATGGTATCTTTCATCTCAACCTATGTACGGCCATTGCTATTTGAGGCCTCTTAGTCGAGGCTCCTCTATAACATTAAATAGATATATATGTTATTATATGGCGCTAAAGCAGACCTTAGAATTGTGAGGAAATATTATTTTTGATAATTTATTGCCTATTTTTGATGATATATGGTTGATTTAATAGAGTCAAAGCAGCAAAATAAAGGTACTCCGAATATTTTGTGTTCACATTTAACAAGATTGTAAAATCTCCAGAATATATCAAAAATTGAATATTATAATGTTGAAGAACCGATGATTAATGACATTTTTTTTTTTTTTTAAAAGATGAAAATCATTGTATGCCGTTATATTAATGGTGAAAAGGGTTTCGGGTGCAAAACTTTTAGATGATTCCTAAATCTGCAAACTCCACTATTTCAAAATAATTCCCATCATTCTTATATTGAGTGGTGAGTGCGGGCAAGGGGTGGATGCCCAATAGGCCTAAATTTATACGGATTCAGCTTAATATCCAAATGTATAATCAATGCTATCAGAGTAGGATTGAGAAGAGGCTTTGTCCATTCGTGAGCGTGTAGAGTGGAGACCTGTGGTAAGAATGATGATCTTCTGCTAAACACGAACATTGTAACGGAGAGAGAGAAATTTGATTTGAGAAAAATGTTACTCGCGCTAAATTATGTATCGCTTTTATCATATGTAACGTGGTAATGTGGGGGAGACAGCAGTGAAGGGAGTGTAGAGAAGAGAAATTTTTAGCGTATAGAAAAGTACATCACCAGATTTGGATCAAAATATACTATAATGAGATCGGTAATGAAAACATAGTCTTTAGATTAGTATGAGCAGCAAATCACGCTAAATAAGGACGATTTAATAAAGAGAACTGATTAGCTAAAAGATGCGAAAAAAGATGCTAAATAGATGAGCCACGAAAAAGTCCCAACCCAATCAAGATTAAACAGCATCCGGATGGAGGATAACTTATGATGTAATAACAGTAATTTTAGAAGGAGCATGTAAAAGACAATATTACGCTGCGACGCGTTTAAAAAACAAGAGCAGATAGATTTTTCTATCCTCAGGCATGATCTATCTAGAATGAAATAAAATAGGAGAGCCATTTGGAAGCCCACCAGCCTAACTCCCACTGCTGGATTGTGGAGATCCTAATTCCTTATTTCAGGTAATAATTTGGGATACCACCAAAGGTGAAATTTGTGGTACCCAAAACGCTCCCAAAAATAAAGTAAAAATCTCTGCAAATTTTCAAGGTAAGCTCCAATATGGACACAGCTCCTAGTGTACCTGCGGCTCACTCTATATGCTTGAGGAAGGATTCAATACAATATCAAAGAACTTGACTATGAGTTATGAAGTAGTGAGATATGAATATAAAAAACGTAAAATAAAAAATGGAGTTATCACTGATCAAGAAAATGTATTATATCATATTTCTATTAACTATTGGTGAATGTTCAGGATGACTGCAGCCGTATGTCAGAAAATCGGTTGCACTGCCGCGAGGTTTTGGAGGAAGAACTCGCCGTGCATGGCTAAACTCAGATCGTAGCGTCCTGAGTATATAGTTAATTTTTACATGTAGTATGTAATGGTATAAGATTATGTTTGTAGAATATAATGTATCGATAGAGTTTGTGAGATTTTTCGCTTGCGAAAATCTAATAATATTAGTTTGAAACAGTTGTATTGAGTATCCTCTCACTGAAGCATAGAGAGATGTCTTCAGAGTCTGCGAGGAACCTTAATTAATGGTAATAAGAAGGTGAGTTGTGAGACCTCATCTTCCGGATAACGACGAGGAGGATTGTATGTGGGTCGTTTATGATTATTCGCGCACG
Source organism: Cocos nucifera (assembly GCA_006176705.1). NCBI lineage: Eukaryota > Viridiplantae > Streptophyta > Magnoliopsida > Arecales > Arecaceae > Cocos > Cocos nucifera. The sequence goes on along the minus strand of QRFJ01000090.1, from coordinate 1,288,613 downwards.
ATATTTAGACTCTAGATGAGAGCAGAGGAGAGTTACTGACTCATATAATATCCTGAGTCTATTCGCTATTTGAAACATGCAACTCTATTTCATTAGACTTGGATCTTGAGAAATACCTGGCAGGTTATAGTCCTACCTTATTCTAAAGTGAGAGTATAGAATATACGTCTACTTTTATATTGCAGAGGGATGGGACCCACCAAAAAATATGATGATACTGAGAGGCTAGCATTTGTTTAGGTCTTGGGGAAGGGAGTAAAGATGGCCTTTTGGCACGAGATTGGGAAGAATGGAGCGGTATTTATGCAACTTATCTACACTATTTTACCACATAGTTGTCCGTGGTTCTGGATTGCGAGAGATATGTTATTGGTAGTCGCCACGACGAGATAAGCTTAGAGTGGTACCTTATTAGACTTCTTGGCAGTGCACTACCATCATTTATTGGACATAAATGTTAAACCATCACACACTTTGGAGAAATATCTGAAATTGATATATGAGCCACACATAATAAATTTGTGCCACACACACTCTAAAGAAACTCAACCTAAAAGCAATGCGTAACAAAGGAATGCTGCTATATCTAATCTACACAGGGGAATATCTTATTATATTGCTGAGCCTTATCTTAACCGTTTAGACGATATCCATTTCTTTTTGCACTTCTATCTATATATAAAGAACCATGATGCCGCATCGTGAATGCCTGTGCTCTCTTAGCATGGCCTAATGGGCTATTTGCATGGCTGGCCGGACATCAACAGCATCTGTCAATAACTGCATTGCCCAGTTCACAGGTCGGTTATAGCTAGACACTCTGAAACAGCCATGTTGACAAATTATCAATGATCCATCCCGGTAGAAGTATATTGAAGTATATTGGACACATTGAGCAAAAAAAAAGCGAATGAGTCAGCACCCAAATCCCCTCAAGCTAAGCCCTTTACAGATGTTGTTGACCAGTGCGCTACATCTGATCTATGTATGCGCGAATCTCATTTCCACACTCATCAGCAGTACCCCTTACGGTCCATCCCTCACGCACACATAGTAAAGATGTTAGACTATATGCTCTTATAAACAGAGATTGCATAGCTAGAACTGGTTTCTGAGGAACAAATCATAATACCAGATTCGGAGAATGATAAAACAATATGATTACAAAGAGAAAAGAGGTCCAAGTGATGTGGTGCTTTAAGAAGTAGATTTGAGAGTTATTATATTTTATTTGTGAGAGGCGACACTCCTGCGAGCGAGAAGTGCTTATAGAGCATGAAATATTGCAGTCGCACGTTCCTTCATTTGCAGCCACGAGGATGAGGTGGAGGCTAAATTTGACCAGTAGAGCCAGTTGCGGAGCAGGGTATTACTATATGCAGAGTCTAAATTCTATGCGATCTTTTTGCGGCATTGAAAAGAAAAAAATAATCGGAACATAGAGGTTACACATAGTTGACACTATTTCTATCTAGGTTGCCTAAAAATATAAGTGACAGGCGTCTCTGCGACGGATGAGGCACACACATAACCCCGAAGGTCCTTCTGTTCTGGGTGAGTTCCACAACAGCCATGTTTCGGCATGCACATGGAGACATTATTGTCCAACTCAGTCGTTGTGCCTCACTGACAGAACATATCTGGATTGGTCGATATGTATGTAATGAGACTAGAGGCTATAGTCTAAATATATAGGAGTTATTAATGATATATTTAGTTATCTCACATAATAGTATCAGGACATGTGTATGTCTGTGGATGTGCGTACGAGATCTCTGCCGGAGATATAGAATAGTAGAGCCGGATCACAGCATAGCATTAAGTAGACTCAGTCATTGAGTCGAGAGGTGCGCTGGTCTATAAGCATGAGACATATGCGAGAGAGAGTGACGTATGAGGCCCTAGCCCACGCAAGGATCCAGAGGACTGTCTAGGGGCAGGTGCTCTAGCCCTGTGGCCACGAGTTATCGAGATGTATAGTGTAAGTGAGAGTATACCTAGACATACCATTTATATTATCTATCAGAAGAGTAAGATTCTTGACAGCCAAGCGGGAACGTAGGGATATTTGTACGCATGAGTCAGTGCAGCGCACGACTATTGCTATATATCATTACGCGGAGCATGGCGTGACTATAGAAAGCGAGTGGCCAGTTATATATGCGCAGAGCAATGAGAGCATAGGTGGAGCGCAGGATGAGTAGCTGTGCCCGACTAGTTGTCAGGTCACGGACCAACCATACAATATATGAGGGTGCATCGGCATACAGAGTCGGAGAGCAATGATATCAAGTATATAGATGACTACCGCGTGATAGAATATCCATGACACAGCAGGATCAGATACCTTGCACATTGTCAATGTCGAGCGACTGCGGTCTGATATGAGCTATATGAGCTATGGTGTATTATCACGTAAGCGTAGCTGGCTCGTGTACTCGAGACGACAGAGATTAATAGAGCAGTCGATATATATTGAATGTAGACAGAGAATCGTACTCTGCTCATACTTGTGACGCTAAACATTCGCGCTTCATGCCAGGGACTGCAGGTCAGATGGATCGTTACGATGCATCTTTCGACATAGACACACTGAGTAAATACACGTCGGTATTACGATTGGCATTACACACTCGATACATGCCGATTAGTACGGAGATATGACAGGAGCACTAAGCAAATCAAAAAGAACCTATCGGGGGATGAAGCATCTACTCTGCGCATATTATGCCAGAACAGCGATGGATGACTTACCGCTGGAGACTCGCCGCTCAGCCAACTATAGTCCCGTGCTAGTAAATACTATACTGTTTTGCACACTATGCTATAGGTAATCCAGGTAATGTCGATTATGTGGCAAGGATTGAGCTAAATATTCCGATCTATGGCACAACCTCCAGAGATCCAGCCAAGAGAAGTTTATCTTGGCCTACAGCTAAGCATGAAGATGGGGCAAGCCAATTCTTCTAGATTGGCAACCAAGTTATAGTCATAGTCAGTTTAGGTGAAATGACCAAGCCTGTGGCATAAATAAATAGTTTCCATGGTCTACTAAGATCTTATATGGCCAAACCCTGGGAGATATTGCTCAGAGCAGAACTCCATGTCTTCTGTGACCTATGGGCTATGGTTGAATTCAAGTCTACCTAGTAACTAGAGGTTACAAAAGTTTCTCTTATTTTTCCCCCTCTTCTGGCTCTTGATTTCTTAAAGGCATCCACAAGGCATACTCAATATATTATCACATGATGGCTCTCTCTCTCTCTCTCTCCCCCTCTCCTGTATGTGTGCGTGTGTGCACGCTCATGTGCACGTGCGCACCTCAATCATTCAGATGGGTATGATGGAAAATTCCTTCTCCAGGGACTTAATGAAGCTAAGTTGTAGAGCCATGGTACTACAATATATATATGTGGCAGTGCTTTATTCCACAAACAAGGACAAGGGAAAAAAAAAAGGAAGAAAGGACGTTTTCTACATTGCTTCTAATAAGCGAAAAGCGTAGATCAATTTATGAAATTATGAAAGGAAAAAAAAGGCTATTCATTCCTAAAAGTTTGCCTAGACGCAACTTAATTCACACAATCTACGCATTGATACATGCACATGATTTTGGGCTGGCAGTGTGTAACCAATTTGTTTTAATAGGGAGTGATCCAATTAATGCCTATTAATAGATTTATAACCCTAAATAAAGTCCATGTTTCAATGATAAAGAAAGGCTGGTTTGATTCTGTGCTTCTTCTTATTTGTGTCCTCCAATATAGATTAGAAATTGATTTTAGAGAACATGGAGTACTCGATCGACTTGTAACAAATATGGACCAAAATTATATTCAAAATTCATCTAGTAATGATGATGATGATGAAACGGATTATTTATTTACTCTAAAACATAAGATTTTATTGGAGGAATTTCTTGATGATCTATTGTAGTGTTTCAAATTAAAACAAATTATAGGCTATAGCCTTTCTTTTCCCCCCCTCCTGAGATTGCTATTCATTTGCCTCTCCCGCATTAAAAATGAAGGAAAGTGACATAATAGAAGCTACTAGGTAACATCTATTACAGAAATTTTTCTCAGGAAAAAAAAAAAGTAACAACAAAGATTACATTAAAAAAAAAAAAAAAAAGGACATAATATTAATATTCCCCTGAAAATATTTCAACATAGATGGACCAACTTCTTGTTTGACTGACTACTTATTATACATCATAATTAGTAAGGACCCATTTGCCGGTGTCTTCATTCCTCATTCTTTCTTTCAGAAATCACATGAAAAAAAGGTATAGGAAGACTCAAAAACATGTTCGCCGACATTTCCTTCATTAGTTTTTGATTATTTATAGATTGTTTGAATTCTTTGGAAGTAAAATTGCATTTATTCTTTAAAAAAAAAAATAGAGAACAAAAGATTGGAGGTCTACCATTGGACTTTCCTTTCTTTTTTTTTATTGAGATAAAGCGGGAGACCTTCTTCGCAGAAATTAAATGATAATAATAATAATGACGACCACAATAATAATAATCATAGATCTGCTCCGAAATTATTATTTTTACATTATCTTTCATGATCTCTATAATGATGGCTACAAGAAACTAGATTTTTAAGTCATCATGATGATTAATATAAAGTAAATATCTCCGAGAAGAAATTATTGCATGGATCAAGTTCAGTGGACCAATCCAAATCCTGGAGCATATCTATGATGGATAACAGGTATCCTTCATTTGATATTGAATTGCTTAAATGCCGAAGGGGGAGGGTGTAAACGTGGCTAGATGCTAGTGGACGGGTCCTTCGAACTTGGTCCATCTAATAATTAGACGTCTCAGAGGGGGTTGTTTTCCATGGATGCATGCATTTAAGGCATGAGAGGCAACGTAGAGCAAAGGGCTTTGCTCTACCTAAGCTGACCAACATTCCACATGACCAGTATTAACAAATGAAGGACAATCCAGACGACTAGAATGTCACAATTGTCCTCCCTTGGACCGATCCAAATAACCAGGAAATGGTAGCAGTCCTTGTCACAAATTATTACGAAATTTATGAAGCCAAATCAATAATTGCAGACGCTAATAAATACAACTACATGAATTAACTACCCACAAATAAGGTAACAACTAACATGTATTCATCCATGTACATCCACCATCAGCCCAAAGAACTCACAAAGGCCGTCTGAAGCATGACCTTCGACGCTGTCATGCACTTAAATGCAACTCCCAATATGTCTGCGATTCCTCCTCCGGATAGGATTTAGGCTTTTAGAGAAGGATTCGGGTTTTATCTTTTGTACAAAAGAATGATTGATCTTTTTTTTGTAGCATCAACCACTTGATCGTATTTATACCATAGATGGAAGGTAGAGATGGGAGTGCTTTGAAAGCTGTGCATGCAAATATGCCATCCAATGGTTGACACGATGAAAGAAGAACAATTAACCTAAACACTTCCGAGAGACTAGCAAGCACATGCACTGTTTTGATTAGCATATGTGCACTCTTCTTGTCATAGGCCACCCAGCAAGTGGGTAATATGGATGATTAAACTGCTACCTCAATTTAAGGAGAGTAAGCCGGGGCACACTTCAAAGAACATTATGCTCTATGCCCTTATCACCTCTTTGATTTCTAGGTGTTTCAAAGTATTTAAGAGTGGTCTCCTCAATCTACAATATAATCCAAACTCCCGAATGCTCCGTTTAAATGTCCCTATAAATATGGGTTATTTATTGCACATTTATCCATCTAAAATCAGTGGTTGTGTATGTATACCTTTGAAAACGTCCTATGTTTACAACGATCCATTTCACATTAGATCTTATGATCCTTTTACATCAACATGCCTGAAAAATTTATGCAAAAGTATAGCTCTTAGCATATAAATTAATGCTAATTTTCTTTTTTCAAGGGTATTGATGTGAAAGGATGATAGTATCATTTATTCTTAGAATAATTATTTATTGATATCATCAATAAAAATCTATCGTTGCAAAGTTAAAATGATTTGAGAGAGATATCTGCAAATAATGATTTTCATATGTTAAATATATAATAAATTATATTTTTAGAGGTATATATGCAAGAAAAATAAAATAAAATAATATCGTGAGGTGCTCCTCAACATAAGTCACACATTAGACCAAGATCTGACGCATGTTAAGGTGGGATAGTTTACGATCCAAAGATCAAATCAATAGCCTCTAGTGGTTAATTCTACCCATTCTCCCCACCAAAATTGTGCAAAATGTTTCTTTACAAGAACACGTCAAACAGCTGAACTTGAACAAATGATGACACATGGGTGATGATCTTCCAAAAGATAGCAGCCAAAACTTTGGTCCATTAAGTTGGCGACTCCAGTTGTCGTGCTTGTGCCAACTGACGTTACAAAGCTTAACCATGAGAGGTGGCACTCCCACCATTATTCAGTATATATATATATATAATTTACCGTTGTTCCTTCTTTGTGGACCTAATATCCTTGCTCGAAGCCACATATGGGCAGCGTTTTTTATTTCATCCGGACTACCAGACGTGAGTCCGCATGTGGAATTGGATTCGGCGTGTCTGGTCTATTTTGTACTTGCATGAGACATGGTCGATAAAGTTGACCTTGGACATGAGAAAGATGATGATTCTAAATATTGTCATTTAAGAGGACGACGAAATTAGCTGAGCCTTCGCCATCATCCAAGTAAACTACCAACATGAGCATATTGTTGCTGTTAAATATTTTTAGGGCATGTTTTGCTTAGTTTGGAGGAGTTGGTTATTATCATTCTTATTATTTGGTTGAAAAGAATCTCATTCTAGGAGAAACGAGAATGTCCGATCCTCCATAATTCAATCTAAACTTTTTTCTAATATTCAAATCTTATTTCTATCCCGATTTCAGTCATGAACCAAATGTATAAAAAAATACGGTAATTTCAAGTCTCATACTAATGTATTTGTATTTCAATTCTGCTTCTAGTCATGATGAACCGAACATACCTTTTGATTTTTGTTCGGTCTAACCACATGCATAGCCGTTGGGGAAAAAAATGGCGCAGGAACACACCTGCGAGGTAGAGTTACGCCCCACCCCATCACTCGGCCTGAAGGCAACCAAATATGGGCATATATATATCATGACGCGAGATTTGTAAAGCATTGACGAATACGCTGCTCATCAGAAATCCATGCTAGCATCCATTAATTTATAAGCAAGTTGGTGGGAATTACTTTTTCCCAAAAAATATTTACAAAAAAAAAAGAAGAGGGATAAAAAGTGCCACTGGCCTGTGATTCTAGTGTCTAATAAATAATTTGTACTAATTTTTTTCCAAGATGATGAGGCATAAATGCCAATAACAAGCAACAAAATTCAGAAAAATGCCTTGAAATAGAGCACCATAAAGCAAAGATTGTAGAATCCATTCTCTAGAATAGTTTTCTATTTATATTATAATGTTTGCTATTGGCAATATTATCAGTCCAATAATGATGACAAGGGTTTGAACTGCATCTTTCACGATGGCACACCGCTAGCCTGCTCTCCAAATTTCTTGAGTCATCCATAGGTCTCGAAGTAACCAATGCACAATACAACGGTGCATGCATGCAAAAAAAAAAAAAAAAAAAAATCTTGACGATAGAATACCGTTGAGAGAATCAGCCACACAAGAGTTCAACATAACACTTATACCATCAAGGTACAAAATGAGTAAATATGCAATGAATATTTGGGAAATATTGTCACGGCCACCACATAATTAACAGAATGACAAGATTATCATGATCTAATTGCACCGACATGACTGCCTACATTAACCCAGCACATTGCTTGAAATAAAGCTAGGTGGAGATGGGATAGCTCACAAATCTAAGATATGCATAAGCAACAAGATGAACAGCAACTTCTTTATATTCGCCTCAAAACAATGTTCAGGGTTAGTTTAGCTACAGATAACCTGGCAAAATTTTATCTCCAGTTTTCAACTGACACCAATCTCCCATGAGCTAATTCCACCCACCTCATCTTAGGCCGACCGAAAAAAGAGTCATAAAGATGCTTGCATGGCACCTAGATTGGCAATGAATAGCTAGGTACCCCTCATTATGATTCTACCAGATTCTCTTTTCTTCAATTTAAGAGGAAGCCCAAACATAAATGATTCCATCAATCAGGTGTTACCACCATTTTCTAAACTCTTAATAAATATGATTGGGAGTTGTAAGTCCTGCTGAGCTATACAGGATCAAAAATTTGAAATATCTACACAACTATAAGCCTTCTCATGCCTTGCTCTAGATACAGCTCAAAACTCTTCAAAACAGCAGCTTCATACTACCACCGCAAATGGAAGAAAGCCCTTAATATATATATATATTCCAGCACGGTTCTCTCATACTCCTCTCAAGCAGAAAAAAACAATGAGTTATATTTTCATCGAGTATCATGCTGAATTGCTAGAAAAACTAACATCTGACGATAATTTAGCGGAGATCCCAAGGGCCAAAAAAGAAAAGGAATGAATTAATTGCGATAGCCAACTCCAAAGTGGAACCTGCTTGCTAATTTATCATTAAATGCATATTCTAGGCGCAGGGGCCCCAGGGGTGAATCCACACAAATGCCGGCCCCAAAGCCACAACCATTCCCAGGTTTTCCCCTTGCTCCAGCCGGATCACCTGATCAAGCAACAACCAGAAGCAACATGCCATCATGTTATGCCTTATTGAAACACCTTCATCTAGCTATTGTTATGCAAATATTACCAACTCCTGAATGCTACTTCTAGTAGTGTGGTACAATATTCTATATAATATGAATCAAAAATATTGTGCATGGTACCCAAAAGAAGTCTGCTGATAAATTTGTTGTTATCATAGCAAAAACACGATTCTTCCACCAAAGAAACAAAGGCAGAAAGAGAAAAGATGCCTAAGACTATAATAAAAAGCAAAAGATAAACAATGAAGTTCACTTTTTTCCCCCCCATGGATGATAAAATCTTAAAGCAAATGGATACCGTGCTTTAGCCATTGCTTGGTTTATGTTGTTTTCTTCACTAGCTAGTTGCTTCTAATCTTTTATGGACAAGTATGATAAAAATGAAAGCAGAGGGTAAAATATTTGAACAAAGGATTTACCACGCACTGTAGGGCCTGAACCAAGATCATTTCCATAGTCCGCGAACAGCAAGCCTTCCAGTGGTCCAAACTATAAAAGAACAAAATAAAATAAACAAGCAGGCAAGTTTTTTTAAAAAAAGAAAAAACAAGTGCAACTGAAAAAAAAAACAAATATCAAATTGGATGTGCATGGAGATGCATACATACACATGCATGCGCATTTTCGCTTTATGATCAAGGTTTTACGTCCCAACAGGACGGGGGGCATCCCAGCCATCCCATCCCATTCCTATGAGAAAATGGAACCAGGACGGGATCGGGACTCCGAAACCCATCCATATAGGAAAAGAAGGAGAAAAGAAAGAACGGAATATGAAAAAGGGAAAAGTGAAAAGAAAGAAGAAGAAAAACAAAAGAAAGAAAGGAAAGAAGAAAGGAAAGAGAAAGAAGAACAAAAAAGAAAAAAAAGAAAGGGATGACGAAAAGAAAGGAAAAAAAAAAGGAAAGAAAGAAACGTAAAAGAGAAAGAAAGAAAGATAGAAGAGAGAGAAAAGAAGGATAGAAAAAAATAAAGAAAAGAGAAAAGAAGATGAGAGAGATGGAGGATATCTATTGATATGCATGATCGGGACTGCTATCGGGACGGGACGGTACAGTATCCCGTTCCATGGAGATATCGGGATACCTCCGTCCCACGGGATTTAAAACCTTATTTATGACAAGATTCATTTGCAAGGAATGATTCAGAAATTGATCAAACATGCTACATCACAAAGATGTTACTACAACTGGCATATTATTATTTCAAATAAGCTAAAAAGAATGTGTAAGTGTTTGTTTTCAAGCAATAAACTTCTAAGGCTGAAATTGAACTACGATGAGTTAGAACAGAAGGACGAGCTAAATTTCCATTTACTAAACTAAATAGCAGTCTTTGAAACATGGAGAAAACTATCAGTGCCCAAACTTCCCAAAAAAAAAAAAAGCAAGCTCAGTTAGATAAATGGTTTGTCTATCACTTGCGAAGATTAATGTTTACATGAGGCCCAATAAATAGATTTGAAAATCATTTGACTAGCTTTTGTGTTCTCGTTATCAGATTAGAAAGTGCTATAGTGATTTGTACTCCAGTTTTCCTGGTAAGCAACGAAGGTCAAAATTTTCCAATAAAAAATGAAACATGCAATCCACTGATAAACCTCTTTCTTAATTCAAGTTCGCTAGAAAAGTACAATCTTTGAAGTAACAACTTGAATTAAGTGGACACAAAGATCAAAGCTTACCACGTGAAAAGAGATTTCTCCACTACAAATCGCATATGAGCGACCAGAACCCACAGCACCTTCTTCATAACCCCTGACACTGTTTGTCCCACCAATGGCAAATGCCTCATGAGGCGGAAAATTTCCAATGACATGGCCTCCAGAGACACTACAGCATTAAAAGGCTAATGAGTGCAACAAAAATGGTCACTGAAGTGGTGGCAGAGGAAATATAGATAAGCCTACCGTGGACTGGCCTCATCAATACTCATTTAACTCTTTCATAAAATAGAGTGATGGCCAATCTCGTTCTCATTTTAGAAAAAGGGAGGGGCCATCACTGAAACAGTAAAGGAAAAGGAAAAGATTTTTCAAAACAGCTATATATTACTTACTGCTCACCAACACAAGGACTGAAAAGGTCAGAATATTTTCAGTTTGTCCAATGGTATGATGCAAAGAATATTATGTTAGCTGACGAACCACAAAAATTGCCTAAATGGTACCAATGAAGATCCTTTGATCATTAAAAGATCAAAGGCATAGGATGCCATACCTTAAAAGAAGTCGAGCAGGCCCAATTTTATATCCTTGCCTAGCTCGAGCACTCACTCGATTGAAGCATAACCACTCAGGTAGAACAGGGAGTCCTTGTTCCATGTTGAATACAAACTGCAAGTGAGGTGGTTATGGAAGGCCAAATGAGGACAAACAAAACATAAAATTTGTGATTGTTTATCCTGACAAATGGAGAAGATGAAAACTAACTGTTGAGGAGCTATGATCACCAGAACCTGTGTAGACACTTTCTAACTTTGCAAGTAACATGTCATCATAAGCATTGCCACTGCAATAGACAACTAACAAAATCAAATTCTACACAGGCACAAAATTAGATAAATAGATTTTTAAAAAAAAAAAAAAAAAGATGATGAGGTGATGTAAGTAAGCAATCCATATCAATATTCAGATATCCAGAAAGAGGAAAATAAAGCGCTAAGTACCTTGCAGTTAATGGACTGTTGTAGATATCTCTGATTATGGGATTGCCTTTATCATCACGACCACCAGCATGCTAAGAACAGTATGGGTTATTACAAGCAAATGTGGTGTAAGACGAAAATAGACAAGATAGCATACAATGAAGAAAAGGACCAAAGAAAGAAAATAACTGAAAATTTATTAGATTTTCTCAGAAAAAAAATAGTTAGGCTTATTTGTTTCCATGGTGACACCAAATAGTTAGGACAGGGCCTGATCAGTATAATTATGTTTATATTTGCTTCCAATTGTCCACATTAAAAGTCATGATATTACTTTAGAGATGTGAAATACGGGTAATTAGAATCAAGTATGGCATGCAACTCACGACAAGGGTTAAATGGATTGAACCACAAATCTATTTACACAATCCCTCTCAAATAAATTATAGAGATATTTAAAAAACGTCATGCAAAAAATTGATCATAGCTTTTCATATATCCATATTCATGTCTTGAAATGACAGAGATAAATGAGAGTGCATCCAAGTAATGGAGTCTAGACTATAGATTGCATGAGCTAGCCAGTCAATCCAGCCGGTTTTCTTGCTTGGTTTCCTTGCTTGGCTCCATATCAATCACTGAATTCAATTTCAATTATTGTGCTTGCATGAGATTTTTTTTGTTTTTGACAAGTAATTTTTTACTAGGAGTAAAAAAAAAATACTATGATGTTTCTGTTGCTTTAGATATTTATTTTGTCTGCAATATAGCAATTCCAAAGTTCATTTCTAATACAATCAGACCTGGTAGATCCTTTACATAAAAATAAGAAATTGTCTGTGCAACAGTTGTGTTAACGATTTCTGCAACAAATAAGGCCATGCTTCATGAAGCTTTCCTTCTAAGAGATTGGAAGCATTAAAGTATAATTTGTTTAAAGTTGGAGAACATGCAGAGCAATATCTGCACATGATCACCATCAAACATCATAATCATTTACTCCACCTGTCGAGGAAGGAAATTTAGTTAGTTGATAAGTACAAGCATGTCTCTTTAACTGCAAGCTCTCATCACTAGATGATGATATTTGTATCACTAGTTTTCATATACATATTGGCAGATAAAATGTGCCAAACAATACTGTAAAATATTGGAAAATGTTGACATAGCAACACAGTTACATGCCAGACAAGCTGCGGACACACAGCAAACATGGAAGTAAATCATATGCAATGAGTGTTAACATCAATTACAGGACAAATGGGAGAAACGTAATACTTTATTCAGAAACATTAGCAGATGTAATTGTGAACTCGATGTCATAAGATGAAAAGTCAACACCAAGAAATAATCCAAAATGTTTCAAAGAAAGTACCTGAAAAATAAGCCCAAGCGTTCCACTCCACTTGGGCCTGAAGGGTCGACTGTATTCAATTCCAGCAGTAACTCGTGCAATTGTTAAGCCACCGTGATCAGATTGGTTATTCCCATGAACAAGTGCTCCTGAAGTACTAGAGTTCTAGTACAAAAAAATTCACTCAACTTAATAATTGTAAACCATGTGTATGTCTGTATATATATATATATATATAACATATAAAGAGTACCTGAATCATGATTGTTCTGGATGTCCTCTTATTGTCTCCTTCAATCCATGGGTCAATATAATTTATGCGAAATATTGAGTCAATTTGCCCCCTTTCTAATGAAAGGTTGAGTTTTTGGTTCCTACCAAAAACATTCCTATGCACATATGCAAAGCTGCAATGAAAATCACATGTGAGCAGAACAGCAGAACACAAACTTCTTGTCATTCAACTACATCCTGGACATGGAAGAAAAATTATTTCGCACTGTGTTAAATTACATTATATAAGTTTTTTAAATTGCTAGCTGCTGCTGCATATTTATATGCAGCTGTTTTAGATAATATAGTACTTTGTCTAAAGCGGAGAAAAGGGACATGACTTGAAGTAGGGAAATACACCATATATTACCATCCCTCCAAATTGATTAGTGCAGCACAGGCAAAATAAATAAAACCTTGAAACAACCCTCTTAGACAATATTTAGTTTATTATCAGATGGAAGAACCCACTGGATTCTCTTAAACAGATGCTACAATCTTATCTGATGCATGCTAGAAACAAGCCTAACCGAAGCATTAAATATTTAAGAAAGAATAAAGCACCATATTTATTCGACACTGGTATGGTCTTTTCCGAAGCTACGATACAAAGTTACTAGTTATAGTGACTATAGCAGATCCATAATGTTTAACTGCTTGACCAAAGTTCAATATTGTGCAAAAGCAATTCAATCAACTGGCTATCTGCTACAAAAATGTGAAGTATATTCAGACCAACGAGGAAACATATATGCATAAGTTATCGGTCACATAAACATCAATTGCCACTCAGATGAAAGGAAGCAAAAATGTGCAGTTGTAAAAAGTTAAAGTAAATGTCATACAGAAGGTGTTATGGTTATTGTTGTCCAACATAACATCCAAGTGCCACTGCAATCTAATGTTACACCCATGGCAAGGATCTTATGCTAGTTAGCAGCAATCTTTGATCAGGCAACATTATCCTGTCCAAGCAACTTTATCCCTCAATTTGATCCTTCAAATCCCATGACAACACACTGGTACCTACAAGCAGCATGCCCTAAAACATGTCATTAATACTATAAGCACTTCAACTACAATGGAGTAGGCCTAACCATAATAAGCATTGCACATCAACTCTACATGGAAAATTATGTGCATAGCCACTACAATAGGTTGACAGATGTGCTGCATCAATCATAGACAAGAATACACAACCACTAGAAAGCAAAAAATAGTTGCCAATACCTACAAATTCGAGCATCTTTTCCAAATTTTCAGGTTTAAATGTGTATTGCTTGGCTTGAGACAGACTTTATGGATCATACGGTAGTCAATCCACTATATGAAGCAAGAAGGAACCAATAATAGAACAATTTAGATCAAGGGCAAGGTGAATATTAAAAATATACAATATATCATTTTAAAGAACCTGAAAGGTGTTTGGAGCTTAAAAGCCTCGTATTTGAAGAGGTTTCCTCTACAGCAGTTGAATGTGTAAATAAGAAGGTATGGTACTACTCCTATGATGCTGGTCAGAGACATGGCTAAATGAGTAGGAATAGGCATTAAAATACCTTCAGGGAAGGAGACCAGCAGCAAATTGGCTGGTGAAGAGAGCTGTTGTATGATATGCAGATGTTATGGGAGTATGTATAATTTCCATTTTGAACTTATGGAACTAGTAAGGAAAGACATGCAGTCCGCAGACGGCTGTCATTCCAGCCTGAAAATCTGGTACCCAACCCACACCTGACCCTGATCCTTTGATGAATGGGTTGGATATTGGTTCAAAGTTAGACTCACTAAAACTTCGGGCCAAGTCTGGGTTTGAGGTTTTTATAGCCGATCCCAACTAATTACCCAACTAACTTATATAAATAATATTAGTCCTGGTGTATAAAATTTTGTTCTATAGCTTTGTTCTATAACCTGATGGGATAGAAAAGTAAAAATGATCACATATTAGAACATGCTTAGTTGTTTGAACTTGAATAAATTCAGTGTATCTTTTCAAGTTTTAGTCAATCATTATAATATGATTAACTATCAAGTGAATGTTGTTCATGATTTAATTTTTGGAGCATGTAATTGGACGTTTCATTGATAAGCTTCTCAAAGCATGGATCATTTTGACTTGATTAATTGTTCAAGTTAAAGTTTTTGGTACATGATGGAAACCCAAACCTCATGCCATGATCCAAAGCCAATGGAACGGATGTTAGTATACCCAAACCTGACCCGAAGACCTGATGGATCTAATGATATTTTATTACCCAACCCAATCCTTTAATTGGACAGGTACAGAACAAAACTTGGAAGAAACCCCAATAGGTCTGGGTTTACTAAAACCCAGACTGATCCTTTCTGCACTGAGTCCAAAATAATGCATCAAAAATGCAATTAATTATTTTGTGTTATCTAGATGATGGTAGGGAAGCACGAAGAGACTTCTGGCTTTGTTGCAAAAACAGTTGGAAACAGACTGTCTTCAAAAAAATAAAAAATTTAAAAAAAAAAAAAATCCAGAAACATGCATCACAGTTTAGGTTGACGTATAGGATGTATTGAATTTTTGGTTCAACAGGTTGCAAAGGTAATGCCAAGTAACCTAATTAAGGATGTAAGAAATTTTTTTGATCTATGTCACATGGGCAAGGTTCCAATTACTATGGCAAAAATATGGAAATGAGCTGCATCAATTAGCTTAAAAAAATCTTTATCATTACCTTCCAATCAGTCCTGCAAGAGGGCCACTTGTTATCCTACAAATGTCACAACAAGTAATTACTAATACAGGAATGCCAACTATTAACGGAGCAAATACAAAAATATTTAATATATTTCTTTGGAGCATCACTTACCCACTTGAAATTCCACCACCTGCAGAGAAACCACCATTACGACGCTCCACAAGATTCAACACTAGATCAACCTTGCAGGGATCTGCAAAGGTCCAGAAAGATTCCGAATGTCAAGTGTTAGGGTCAAAAAAAAAAAAAAAAAGCATGGACAGCAAATCATTGACTGCTCATATTTTGTTTTCAGTAGCAATTGATGAGATGTTAAGATGGCTTGCCATGTGTAAAAGTAATTGCAGAAGAGAAAAGATTTATTAACTGCTTGCAAATTTAGGCACAATCTGGAACCTATCAAATTCTTCTGTAATGATAAAGTGCGAAGCAGACAATATAGTCAAGATCAAGCATCAATGAGAAAGAATATTCACAAAGCAACATACTACTTAGTAGCTGTGCAAACACTACCAAGCTAAAGAAATAAAAGACCCAAGTATCCATAGAATGACATCTTTCATTCTTCTACCATGGAGACATGTTTAACCCAAGTTTGTCCTTCTTCAATACTGAGGAATAGCACTCACCCTTGAACATGTGGAACACAAGTTTAACACAATTTTCCTATCAACAGAACAATTTCCAGTAGACCAGGCAAGTTTTTCAGCTTTAGATTTTGCAACTTCACTGAACCACTTGATTAGTTCAAAGAAACAATAGCCTACTTTGTAACAGTTCACTAGGAAAATAGGGGTTGCAAAAATTGTCTTCATGTGGTATTGCACCTGGTACAGAATGCTGCACGTTGATTTATCTTTTGCTTCAGCTCTCCTTGTGTGCTGCCACTTCATTTTTCACAGCCTACTGCTACAGACCATTTAGATTTTGTAAACGCTATGGATGTATTGTGCTCTCAGTTATTCAAACTTTAGCAGAAAGTTACTTCATGCATTCACATATATCCTGGCCCCATGCTTCAGCTTCAACTCCTTCCTCCTCGATGCCAGAACCAATCTTAACTTCTCAAATTAAGAAAGTTCATGTACTGAATGGTGATTGTGATGAGATTTGCATGCTTGAAGCAGTCGGTCTTTTATTTAGTTCTTTGATACGGTCAAGTCAACTTGTGCATATTAATAGGTTGATATCACTTAAACAGCATTTTGCACTTCATGCATTAAAACAAAATAAGAAATCTGTGATGAATTTTTCAAGCTGGAAATCAATATACTTAAGTTTACATCCATTGCAATTGTTACAGAATACAAATGGACAAAAATAGATAACTACACTTGTGATTAGCAAAGTCTGATGATGACATATCCAGTGTGAATATCTGGAAAAGGACAAAACAACAACTAATAAAGATAATTCACCTCCAGTAGGCTGAGGAATAATTGTAACATCTTCCATAATTCCCATTGTTAATATTGTCTCAACATCTCTTTTTCCTTGTAGTCTATTGTATACCTAATGCAGAAAGTATTGAAGAGATGAAAACCTTGATAAGCCAGAATGGATAAGAACACTACTATATATTTCAATACAAGATGTAATAGCCTTCCATCTAAAGAATGTGAGACACAAGCACATGAAATACAAGATATGTATTTCTGTATAAAATATAGTCTCTCTCATGACAAGAGCACACAAGGGACAAGCACATGGTTTGCATTTTTCATGCTAATAAATGTTGATATCATGTAAAATTGTCAATGCAACAACCTAGAAAAAGGAACATGATCCAATTTTGATATCATTATGACCAATTTTTCTCATGAAAAAGACATTTCTTTTTTTCCAAAAATTGCATAAGTTGCCATATCCAGATATAAATGCACTGAGCTACCGATAATTTACTTAAAATAACTAAACAGTTGTTTGTATTTCTTTCAAGGTTCTTTCAAAGTTGGTTGTAGCTTATGATCCGTGCCTTGGAGATGAGTGATTCTTCAACATTACATAACCTCCAAACTTTCTTATACAAGAACAAAAATTTAAACGAAGCACCCACAATAACAATCATTATAACCATCAAGCCTTATCCTAACTAAATAAAAAGACAAGCTTATTTGAGATACAACATAGTAAACAAAAGCAATCTTATCTGGGGATTAAATGCATTATAATAGTACAGGTTAACAGCCACATAAAATGTAGGCCCATGCTTTGACCTGTCCTTTTTTTGTTGTCAGTTGTTGAAATATAGTCTCTGGCCTTGTCTTCCCTGTAGTTGGTTCACCACTGAATATATCAACAAAAAAATATATATATTATTATCAGCAAACATCAAGTATACGTGGTTCTAATATGCTGCTTTGTGATTCCAAATGCAATAGCAAGATATTGTTCTTACGTCCTTCTATCAAGAAACTGAATGATGGTATTATTGACCTCGGCTTCGGAGATTTGTAACCTAAGGATTCCTCCAGAAAGAATCTCAGCATATGAAACCTGAGACAACAATCCCAAAAAAACAAGACCAATGACAGGTTAATTACATCTCCAAACAAGGCTTAAGAAGTGAGCTTACAAGGGAAAAAATGACTGCCAAATAGCTACAAAAGCAAGTAAGTGCAGGACCAACCAAACCAGATAGCCCACGTTCATAGTACCAGCCATTGATGGATTTAATCACTTGATCCAGATGCTGTATATTGATTATTTTTCCTGCATAACTTGACACCAAAAACTTAACTAAATGCCCAACTTACAATAGCATCAAATGAAGATTGTCAAGGCTAAAGAGTTGAAAGAAAATATGTTCTCCTCTTTATCATAACAAAAGAAGGGAACATATATTTCCACTTTTTCATCTAAGACAACTGAGTGTTAACCCTCTACCATCTTCATCATGGTCAGGGAGCAACACTACCATCACCATGAGGCCAATAAAAAATTAAAGAATGTTGGAGATTTATTCAAAAACATCTAGATGGAAGTTGGGGGAAAGGATTTGACCAATTAGATGATGATAGAATCATAGCCTTTAAATGGCCAAAGTTAGTGAAGCTGGCTGTTAATTGCTGTGGTAATGTTTTGTAATTATAGCTTTAATTTGCATGCTTTTATGGCCACAATTGCCTCAGTCTTATTTTTCCTGCTTTCTAAAAGCAGCAAACTTTAAAGACAATAAATAGGAACAGATCAAGAACTTACCATACCCATCACGAAATGCATCCTCCAAGAATTTTACAGGAAGAATGTTTGCACCCTCACAAATCAATCCTTGGAACTCCTGATTAGGTTCCACCTAGTACAACATCAAACAAAATCACAAACTTGTGTCATGGAAAACCAAATTGATCATAAAATTTGCCTTTACAAACCTGCAAGGTCGTACCCACCAGTCATTTAGTTCTATGATTTATGACAAAGAAATTGCTCGGAGACCAAACAGAGCTGTCTTTAGTAGTAAAAATGAAAATAGGCCTAAATTCTAAACTTCATAAAGTCATTGCTCATGAGTGCTGTATATTTCAACATCTCTTTTGATACCGTTATTATATAGTTAAACCCGTGAGTACGTTAAGACAGCAAATGATACAATCAGAACTCATCAGAACCGTTGGATACCAAAAAGAAAGCTGGCTGATATGATTCTAATGTGTCATGAATTTAAACCGTCTGCATTATGTGTGTCAAATTACTCCTTTCTTGTGCCTAACCTTGACATTATTTCGGAAATTATAATTTAACAAATGGTGAATAAACGAGCATTGCAAGCAACCAAAATCTTCGCCTTTCCCATCTCCAGTCTTCATTGATATTTTACGAACAATGCAAGAAAGGAAGACTGCACGCTTTAACGCATTAGCAACCAAAACAACACAAAAGTCCTCTCTTTCCCCAAACTACTACTCCATTAAATCTTATAGAGACAATTTTTCAATATCTTGAATCCAACCCGAGAAGGAAACAATCAAAGGAAGAACCTTTACCTGAAAGACCAGCCGGATCCCATCCCGGGTATCGACGGCAACAGGCATACACGAGCAAAAGTACCCGCTCTCGATGATCCGGTGCACGTCCTCCTGCACCTCCCGCACCGTCAGCGCCGAGTTGGGCCGGCACGACTTCAGTGCGGCGGCCACGGCCGCCTCCAAGTCCACCCGCTCCAGCGCCTCCCCATCCTTGTTCCGGATCAGCACCTCGCTTATCAGGACCCGCTCCTCGTCCTCCTTCCCGTGCCGCCGATGGTTCGTCTCCACCTCCTGCCGCACCACAGCAAGGGAGGACGAGCAGAGAAAGCGAGGCCTCCACTGTCTCCGAAGCGATGCCAAGAAGCCCTGGATCGCCTCTCTAGCTCGGTCGAGATGGAGGGAAAGGTTGTGGCGAGCGAAGGGGAGGGCTGATACGAGGGGAACGGGGTGGGCGAGGGAGGAGCGGGGGATTTTAATGGCGGAAGAGACGAATCGGACGTCTTCGTTTCTCGACATGGGAGCGGAGAAGAGGGAAGGAAAGGGAGAGAGACGAGGGGAGAAGAACCCCGGGGTTCGAGGGTTTCTCGCCAAAACCCTAGCTTTCCGCCATTACCGAAAATAAGTCAAAGCCTCGGAGTCGGGCTTCCCAGGCTCGGCAGCGAGCCAGTGTCGCGTACCGGTTCGATGCCGGCCAGGGTCGACCCTGTCGGAACTTAATGGGCGTTTGGTTGGAAGTAATCTATCGTGAAAAAATATTTTTTATATTAAATTATTATATTTTATATAAAAAATAAAAAATAAAAAATTTTATGAATCTCATATTTAATTTTTGAAAAAATAAAATAAAATAAATAATATTTAAAAAATAATATTTAATAAATTTTTGAATGATAGTAATTTATATTTGATAAAAATATCTTTAATAAAATTGCATATGATTTTATTCTAATATCCTCCAAAATTTATTCAATAAAAAATTTTTATAAAAAATATTAAGATGAAGATAATATTATACAAAAAATTATGTGATTATAGTCATCATATAAAAATTAATTAGAGATGATAATACTATTGTAATATTAAAAAATTATTTTATATTGAAGGATATATTTATAAATTTTTTAATATTATTTTTTAAGTAATTTTTTCATCAACCAAATATCGTAAAAATTATTTTTTTTTGTAATCATTTTTTTAGATAAATAATTTTCATAAATTATCAGATTATCCCATAATCTGATATACTCCAACCAAATAGATTCTAAAAGGATTCGGAATACGATTAGTTCTTTTTTTCTTTTTTTTTGCGTATGTTGGGGTTGATATTGTTTAATATTTATTATATCCTTTGCACAAAATATTCAACAAAGTGGCAACTGTGATAGTAGAGTTTCTTTATAATTGGTTATAAATGATGTAATCCAATTAACTATACTATTAGTCTCTCTATAAATATATATCATCTCAAATGACCAAAAAATTGTAATCAAATATTGATAATTTTGTAGCAGAAGATGAGAATAAATATCTAATAAAATTGCAATATTGAATTCTAATTCTACTAGTATATGCCATGACGGTGATAATCAAATAGGCTTCATAATACATACAAAATACCATCCCATATATTTACTATTATGGGTATAAGCAATTATAGTCGTTTTACCATACATTAATTAGCATGATTGGGAGAATATTTCTTTATTTCTTTCAATCTTGAATTGAAGGGAAAGAGAATTTTGAATTGCTCTTTCTTATATGCACGTAAAAATTAATATGCGGGTCTTTTCTTAGAAGTTAAGTATTGAGAAATGAGTGTGGTGACATTTTATATATATATATATGGATAAGAGTGAGGGTCGATGATCATCGATTTGATACTAGCATAAAATATTTCATCTTATATCCAAAAAATCACATTATCTTGTATGAAAATGATGTAGTTTTTAATATGTTATTATAACTTCTCATGTTCCTGCCTTGTTCGGATCTCATGAACATATGAACTTTTCTCACATATGTCTTATCACTTGCCCCTTCATATATTGTTTTGCTTTCAATGTGATATTTGTTGCAGGATATATTTCTAGCTCCCTCTCATGGTGTCATGCCCACTTACTCTCATTTCTCTCTCTTAGGTCTCCTCTATCAGGCTTTTCTTCCATGATGCCTTTCTTTTTATGTACCTTAGCTTCCATCATTGTAGTTATCTGATCAATCTTTCATCTTCCACTTGGTCCTTCTTGTTCACCTTTAAGCATGGAAAAGAGATAAGTTCAATAAAATTATTAATCTGCCTACATCCAAGTAAATGATATGGAGCAAAAGTTGATAATAAACATAACACAATAAAAAACCAACTTAAATATTATCCTTTCTTTTATTTTTAATTTTTCATCATAAAATATATTTTTTATTAATTAATAAATTAATTGCTTGTCCATAAAGAGCAAAATGTAGATGTATTTCCTGGTTTTAATTGCAACATGTGTATAAAAAATTGCCATGCCTTTATCCTTTTATTCGAGGCTAGTAGAAAATCAAGAATTCATATTAGACTAAAAAATTATATCTTACAAACACAATGTAAACTGATGTTACAAGGAGAATATGAATGTTCCCCTCTTAAGCATCAGTTGCTTCTTTCCAAGTCATTTCTTTGCTCATGCTATTCAAGATGGACGTCAAAAATAGTCATTTCTTTAACAATCTTCTTAAAAGTTAAAGTATTAAAAAAGTACTTATTAAGTATATCATACAAGTGGGTAAGTAAAGATATTTTTTTAGCTAATAGATCCTTAACAATTTTGTAGCAAATCCAACTATAAATACAAAAAGAGACTCCTATTCTTTCTCTTTTAGCGAAACCTAATCGACTGCCACTCTATTCATCCATACTCACCCAATTCACGGCCAACATTATAAATAATCATCTCTCAATTCTCAAGAGAATCTCATTTCTATGTAAAATTTTATATATATATATGGTTATAGTTGCACAAGCAAGTGCATAGATACATGCATATATGTTAGAAAGAGACAATTTAAATGCTTTTGAAATATAATTAGAAAACTAGATTTTGCCATCTAATATCAATATATATGAGGCAGTGAGTATGCATGATACTGCTATCAAATCAATATTCAGAATATCTTTTGGCATAATAAAATGCTAATTATTTTATAAGATTTCTTTTTTTTGATAAGTAGAACGGGATTTAGTGGGGGTGACCCAGCATAGCTACCTTCTTCGGGTGTGACTATGAGGTCCTAAATTCTATTGGAGAATATTCAATTTGAGAGCCAATTTTAGTTATGGGACCCTCCTCCCCCCATATGGACGAACTCAAAGGATGAGTACCACCGCCACTTATATATTGTTATAGTCACACAAGCAAGTGCATGGATGCATGCATATATGTTAGAAAGAGATAATTTAAATGCTTTTGAAATATGATTAGAAAACTAGATTTTATTGTCCAATATCAATATGTATGCTTAGTGAGTATGCATGATACTATGCCCTATCTCCTCTGGACGTGATCATGAGGCTCCAAATCCTATTAGAGAATATTCGATTATCAAGGAGTGAGTACCACCACTATGAGCCAATGGATCAGATACTCCTTTCAGACCCCATGCCCATGCCATTAAGAACGAATTGCCACAGATCATATAAGTTCTGACATTTAATCAAAGCCATGGTATCCACCATGACTCGAATCCGGGCTACTTGGTTGGAAACTAAGGCCTATTTCATTGGGCTACCACTATGGTGGTGATTTTATGAGATTCCTTGAAAGATTAATAGGCCAAGAAATTTCTTAAGATCTTTTAAATGGTGTGAGATCACAAAAAAATTTTGAAATGATTTTGATAAAAAATAAAAAAGAATTATACAAAAGCAGAAAGCTCAAAAAGAATTAAGATCCATAGAAAACAAAATATTAGTCAAATGACTTATATAATCTATTTTATAAATAGAGGCGGCTTTGCATCTAAAGGACTTTAATTCTCTATTACTTGCATAAAAGATTTTGCACAACTATTGCATTTATGTCATTATTGGGAAAGTCATTGAATTCGAGATGAGATATTATATGCATAGCATTATGCTACTTTATGATCATATTAAATTAAAAAGTATCTAAAAAGGAAAAAGAAAAAAACTAAGAAAGAAGGAGAGCATAGTTTGGTTAGAAGGAGATAGCAATATTCATATGAGAGTATTGATAGATAACCATTTTAAAGAGGGAAAGTTACAAAAATAGAAAAAAATATATAATAAATGGTTAAGTTCAAGAATTAAGGATGTATGGTATCAATTTATCCCATCAACATCTTAACATTTTATGAAGCAAATAGTATATATGTAGGGTAGATGCACGATATTAATTTAAGCATGAACTGATCGAGATATAAGTACTAATTAAGCCATACTAATTTGCTTGTTGACTCGGTCAACGATAATCAAGATACAACTAAAAAAGAATTCTTCGATCCTTGATATTCTTTTTCTTCTTTGCTTTAATCATAGACTCAAACTCGAGGAAAGAAACAAGAAAGGAAATAGAGAGGATGGAGAGAAAAAAAGAATGAGGGAGACTTAGTCAAAATGCATTGTTATACACCTCACCATCAATTTAAAAACCATAATAAAGATATTCAAATACTTAAATATTAATTATAAAATTATTTTAAATAATAGATATAAAAAAATAAAAAAGATGTTCTGATATTATATTGATTTGATGCTAGATCAGTATATCAGCTAGCCTTGAGATTGAAACTTTCATTGAATTTAAAAAAAAAAGTTGTATATATATAAAAAATAATTTATTATTAGAAAATCTAAGAGTTATGCTGGGCTATTTTTATTTCTCATTATATCTTTATGCAATACTCAACTAATCATATTTACTTTTTCTTTTTTAAAGTAGGATAAACCTTCCTTACTCCATTCATGCAATTATCATCTTAATGGATACTTATACATCAATTTTTTTGAAAAAGTGGATTTTGCATGATAAAAATATTTAATTATTAATTTTGGCAGAAAAATTAAATTTATTTTTCAAAATGATATATGTTTAGGGATTTTTAATATACTATCATAATTTTAAATACAAGATTAGTTGTGTTTTAGATAAACACATATCTAATATTCAAGATATTCTTCTTAATTGCTTTAATTTTAAATAACTGAGTTTTAGTTAAACAAATATCTAATATTAAAGATATGTATACCTTGCTTTCAATTAACGTGCATTATCTATTTTATAGGGATGAAAGTATGCAAAAATATCTAATTATAATATTATATATCATTTAACAAAAATATTATTTTTTATAAAAAATAATAATTAATTATTTTGATATAAAATTTATTTTTAAAATATATATTTTTAATTTAAATTAAAATATAAATAAGAAAAGTGGATCCACTCAAAGCAGAAGTATATTTGGTAAGCTGAATATTTAGTGGCTAGATACGGTGATATGTGACTCTTCCGCATGCACTGCAACCAAACCGGATACTTGCACTTGCTTCGACCGAACCGGTGGCGGTTCACTGATTCGGTCCGCTCGGACATCCGAGTCTAAATTTAATGCGGGCCAGACTAATAAATAGCTGCCTCCGTAGACACCCAGCTCGAGGTCGCCATTATTGTGGCACCGTGCTCCCCAAGCACCGGCTGTTCTTCGACCTCCGCGTTGAAACCCTTGTGCTTGTTGGATCAAAACTGTAAGGTCTCTCGTCCATAAGGATTCTCATCTTTTTGAACCTGTTTTGTTGAAATTTAGGGTTTCATTTCGTACCAGGTTGTCGAATCCATGGGTTTCTTGGGGTTTTTCTTGTATGATATCTAATCCGGCCTTTTGGAAGAGGGGAAGCCATGGAAGATTCTATGACGAGTAGTGGCCTTCTCTCTGGATCATCCGCCGGAATTCTGGACCACGACCCCTCCGTCCACCACCGCGGCCAACAACACCACCCCCTTCCCCACCTTCAACCAATGCCCGCCGCTGGCATTGATCCCGGCCATGCGATGCCCCTCTTCGACCCTGCCCCCTCCCTCAACCCCCCGCCTCGCGGGAAGGGCATATACGCCTCCGTCACCACTAACGAGAATGACGACCAAATCCCCGCCGACGCCGCCGCCGCCGTCGAGGGGGACGGCCACGGGCAGCAGTCACCGGCCCCTGGCGGAGCTGGCCTGGGCAAAAAGGGCTCGCCTTGGCAGCGTATGAAGTGGACCGACGAGGTGGTCCGGCTGTTGATCCGGATCGTCGCCCTCGTCGGGGATGACTGCGCTTATGAGGCTGTAGACGGGACGCCGGGTGCCGTGAAGAGGAAACACGGGGCCGCATTCCAGAAGAAAGGAAAATGGAAGATGGTATCGCTCCTGATGCAAGAGAACGGCGCCTATGTTTCGCCGCAGCAGTGCGAGGACAAGTTCAATGACATGAACAAAAGATATAAGAGGTTGAACGATCTTCTTGGTCCTGGAGCCTCCTGCAATGTCGTCCATGATCCTGCAAGCTTGGAGTCGATGCCCATTTCCCAAAAAGCAAAGAATGATGTGAAAAAGATCCTAAGCTCAAAACACCTTTTTTACAAGGAGATGCGTGCGTACCACAGTGGTCAGAAAATACCCAATTGTCCTGATATCAATTTGCAAAGCTGTTCGCTATCACAGGTCGCACCATCGAAAGATGGCAATCAGTGTGTTGATGGGGAGGAAGAGGGGGAGGAGGAGGAGGAGGAGGAGGAGGATGACAATGGTGGGAATGAAGAAGAGGGGAGCGAAGAGGTCGGAAGAGGGCACTTTGAGGATTTCCTTGCTGAGATAGATGCGGTCCTTCAGGACCCGACAAGGCCACCATTGGAGCGGCGAAAGTGGTTAAAGATGCGGGCATTGCAGCTCGAGGAGGAGAGATTGGACATCGAGACCGAAGCTCTGGCGATAGAGAGGCAGAGGTTCAAGTGGCAGAGGTTCAGCAGCAAGAAAGATCGGGAGATTGAGAGATCATGGTCGGAGAATGAAAGACTGATGCTTGAGAATGAACAGATGATGATTCTGGTGAGGAAGGAGGAGTTGGAGCTGGATTTCAGGAGGTCAGGAGACCCATTAATGGAGTCCGCTGGTTTTTGGATGGAGGAAGAGCGAGGACGAGAGCAGATGGAGCCTGGAAGGGTCCAGTAAGATTTTGTCTATGTCACTCACTAACCATTGGAGTTTCTAAAGCATTTGTTATCACTTTTGTTGTTCAGGTTTCTTCTGTACAGCTGGGGAGGTATTGTTGGTAGGTAATACTTCATCTGACTTTCGTGGATTTCACCATGTAAATTGGTTGAATTTCTTTCGATATTAAGTCAAATATGTTAAACAAGAGGAAGCTTGTGTTCTGCGTGTTTGCGTAAGGCTCAAGGTGTTGCATGGACATGGACGTGAGAATCATATTTGGCATGTGTCAAACTTGGCAGGAGGAAGACATGAAGTACAGGGACACATAGGAATAAATAAATAAATAAATTATATATATATATATATATATATATATATATATATATATATATATATATATATATATATATATATATATATATATATATATATATATGTTTAAATGTTGTTTATAATAGAAAAATGAATTGATGTTGCATGCTACGGTGCTTCAATAAACATATTTGTCATATACTTTCAAAACCTAGTCCAATGTTACAAGAACCATGACATTTTGCATAATTATTGGAGCACTTACAACCTGATCTCTAAAAACAGTAATGGTGGCATACACTTATTGTTGGAAGAATCCTACTCTAGACCAATTTGTAAAGTTTCAAGTGAAGAAATTGTTCAGAACCAAGTGTTTAATGTGTATCCAGTTTGCCGATCCATTTCTGACAAGGAATTTTCGAGCTTGATATGGATTTAAATTACACAGGCTGAGTTATTGCTTTGGCTCACATTATGCAGAATGACTGTATTATTTTTATGTAGCCTTGGAAGAATGATTTTTTCATATACTTTTAAATTTTTGAAGAATGTTTGAAAATGCTAACTTGCTATTATATGGATGAGGGAATATATATCTTTATCCATCCGACTTGTTCCATTTGTATCTGTGGCAAGACTACAACCTTTTTGATACTTGTCTTTTAGTGTATTTTGACCCAAGCAAGGTATGTTACCCTTTGCTTCCAATTATTACCACTTACCAGCAGCATGTTATTGGTATGCTACAAATTTGTTTCTTTCTGTCTGCCTGTATAAGTTCAGAAACTAATTTTATTGGCTCTTTTTCTTCTTTTGGAGATCATGTTACACAAGCAAAATATATACCATGGTAGAGAATTAGCTGTTGAAGCTGCAAAAGATATGAAGGGAATATGAGCTGAGTCATCCAACTGGATACAAATTTATGGTTCCTGAGTAAAGGGTTTTTTTGTCCTGATCTATAAAAATAACTTAGATATATGTTGTGTAGCAAATTTTTTTCTGGGGATGAGTAGTAAAACAAGGCCTCATGTTTTAGTCACTGGTGTTACCATTTATGATCTTAGGTCAAGGAATCTTGTGGTCTTAGATAACCAACATGAGTAGTAAAGGATCAAAGAAGTAACTGCCATTTTAGCATAAATAAAAACCTGTGAATGCTTTCTAATTATGTTGATGGGAAACTTAGAAGTGGCAATAGGCTGGCATGGACTCGTTTGTACAAGGAAATGCATGTAGGAATATCTCTTTTGGGTAATTGTTTCATAAACTAAAGGATGATCCCAAATCAGATCTTAAAATTTAGAAAAATCATAAGCTTGGAATGTCCTTAAGTTTTAGTACTTCTAAGTTGTAGGAATGCAGCATATTCTAACCATGAATGATAAAGTGCTTTTGGTTATGCTTGAGTTTCAGTTTCAGCATATTTTGGTTTGAGATTCTGGTTTTTTGTCAAAAATGTCAGGGGAAACTTGAGAAAAATACTTGAGAAATATGTATATATATATATAAGGAAAGAGGAAAAGTTGGGACACACCATTTTGGAGTATATCGTGTTATATTATATTTTTGTCTATTTAATTTTGATAATTATACGCTGAAAGCAGTATCTAATAACACTATGCATGAAACAAGAACAAAGTCATGGCAATTATTGACTGCATTGTAAACTAGTTTATAGCGCAATGGTTCCAACCGGACTCCATATGGCTGCTGGTTTTGGGTTCAGATCTTGGTGGTGTCATTTCTTGAGATCTAGTTTGGAAACCAGATAAGCAATTCCTTTTTTTTTCTTTTCTTCTTTTTTTTTTTGGGTGGGCGCACCCTACCCTTGATGGGAACAGCTTGTACCGGGACAAAAGAGGATAAGTAGAGATAAAATTTAATGTCTGTGGATAAAAAAATGTTGGTGGATGCTCTAACCAATGATGAATTTTGGATCCCATGCACGATCTTAGTTCCAGTGACCGAATTTGGCAGAATTGTAGATAGATCTTTGCGATACATTTTTTTCCTTTTTGTTCTCTCTTTAAGGTCTCCAACTTGCACTATGAAGGAGAAAGCAATCAAACTATCGAACCTAGTTGCTACACAAATTGAAACATTTGATTAGATTGTTATCGCCGGAGAAATCCTACCTACTGCTACTTGGGCATCAATACTGATTGAAGTGCATGAGATGCAGGAGAGAGGTGGAGATTTTTAACCGATTTGAATGTCTCAGTCTGGTCTATAAAGATCCTACTCTTTTTAACAATGTCCAATTACAATTATTGGCCAGTGGCTACTGATAGAAAGATTAAATTGATGTGGGGTTGCAATAAGTCATGCGATTTTATCCAAAGCTTAGAACAGAAGGGTGTTCAACAATTAGACCGGAAACTTTGGATGAGATCTGGTATTCCTTTAGATGTTCTTATTCTCCTCATTCCAAGGGGCCTTGCTTCTTTTTTGAGACATTTTCATGAAGAGTCCTTATTTGAGTGTTTTTATACCGTTCTCTTATCTACTCATCAACTTGTTGATGGTTAAGAATGATCCATAAGTTTCCTCCTTTTCTTCTGTTTCATTTATTATATTTTTTTGCTGCTTCTGGGAGAGCAATTGATACTCCTGTCAAATATAGAAGTTAATTAAATTATCACGTGGAGAAGCACAAAAGTAGTCATATAGTGCCCACATTTCAACTCTTGCAAGTAATTTAATACATGCAAGAATATAAATGAGAACTAGTTGGAAAGAAAGCATGGTCATCTCTAAGCCATTCATAATTGATTTATTTAATTTATATCCCTTCTGCAGGCTTGCTTTTCATAAAATAATATCTCTTCATGACTGGATCACCTTTGTACTTATTCAAGGGAAAAGCAAATTTAACACTGTTATTATTTATTGTAGCTGCAAATAGATAGTGAATGTTTGGTAAAATATTTGTCAGCTCTGTTGCATAAATTGATATACAAACTTCTGAGTTTGTGCATATTAGGGTATGTACGCATGCCTGGGTCCGTTCATCAAGGTAGTGCTGCTGATATGTGCCTTTTTTTTGTTTACATGGAATATATAAAAGTTGTTAAGCTTTCTCAATATTAGCTGCAGTTTTCCATCATAATAAGATTTGATCTGTGCTACTACCATTACTACATAGGGATGTTAAGTATAATTGGTTTTTCTGTGTACCTAGCATGTCTAACAGATTCATCTTAGTGAGGTACCTCATGATTAAATGTACTTCGTCGAAACAAACTGGAATTTTCGGCCCTAAAGCAGGCAATTTTTGGTTTTCTTCCATCTTGCAGCAGACGCATCTTCACTGCCGAAACCTTTGGTAGGAAAGCAGCAAAGTATCAAGCTCTGAAACCTGTCAAGCAGTTGGAGATCTGCTATTCTCAAATAGGAACTTCTATCACTCTCTAGGACATTGCATAAGTTTCTATTTCTTTAGGCCTTCAATGAACCTGGTGCTGTAGTTTTTCTGGTTTCTGTTAAGATATTCCTTGATTTCCAACTTTCTGGTTCAAGCGAATGGCTTGAGCAGAGGCTAGTTGAATTTCTTGTTGTTAGTTCAGTGTCCATTGTTGATTGAAGGACTAAAAGTGAGGATGTCTGTATTTAATTAATTTAAAAGGTTCCAGTTGCTTGTCCCTAGGCTTTTTATTTTTCTGTACAAAGCTGAAGTTTATATTGGCTGGGTTGCTGATACAGAGGGGCTTGACCATGGAATAATATATCACTAGCAAGCTTGACTTCAGGATCTTATCAAGCTTCTCTCAGGTGAACATTGAGATAACGCTATACCTTCCTGGAAGTTAGAGGCTTCATAAATTTTGATCTGTGCAAAAGATGGTTTTCAAGAAATAAGAATGACAGGAATTTGAGGTACAAGGAGCTGGAGGTTTTTTGAGTCCTTAATTTGGTCGAGTCGAATCCGTTGTTTAAAGGTTTGTCTGTCATGAATCGCAGGCAGATTGGTGCTCACTGTCACTGGCTAGTTTTCAAGCCGAACGGTTCCACCCCCTCCTCCCCCTGCCCGAAAATTTGAATTTCAAAGTATGCTCACGCCTACTTATGTTCACAATGACCGGATGGTCTTGAGGAATGGTTAGCGAGATAAAAAATATTCAGAACTTTAACCACAGACGTCACCTAAAAAAAAGAGCGATACATTTAACCAAAAAAAGAGAGAAGAAAAAACTGATGAACATAACAATGTAAGATTATTGATTTATTCACTAAGATAAACATTGGAGATGCAAGATGATTAATCAAAAACCAAAAACACCAGCAGTAGCAGCGATACATGTGCCTATGTTCTTTTTGACTGGTTCTTGAAGTAGTTGTGAATGTTTTATGAAGAGATTGTAAAATTTGTGAATGTTTTATTGATGGCAAGTTCACTCTTGCAATCTGAAATTAGAGGGGCTCAACTTTTTCTGGCTCAGGCACCAAGCAGAGTTCAATTGTCTTAGGCTCCTTAACATAGACACACTCAGCAGCCTTCTAAGCAACCTGCGTGAAAGCATTGGTCTCACAAGTCTGATAAAAATAAGCGACTGGTGATAAATAATAATGTTAGGCGGTAAATACAGTCAATTTTATTGAAATCATGCCAATTGATGCTAGCCATAATAAATAAACTATCCAAAGTTAAAATCGCACATCAGCAAGACCTCCACACCATTTACTGTATGACATTGCTTATAGATGACAGTATCGCATTTTTGTTTGGAGAGAGCTGCAGTTTGTGTGTCAAATTATAGACTAAGAAACAACCAATATAATATTCTCAAACCACAACCAATATAATATTCCCAAACTAGTCGTTCTTTCGTCTTGCAGATGGATAAAAATGCTGGTCTTTCCCAAATGTTTACACGAACAAAGTGCTGAGTGATGTTCGGCAGAGAACAAATAAGATACGAGCAAAGGCCATTAGCTACCACGACAACAATAAAAACAAAATATTCTCCCATCTAATTTGAGGATAGCAGAAAGAGTAGTACCTCGGCCAGTAAATTGTGAGGTTCCCTCTTAAAGATGTAGCGAGCCTCAAATTTCAAATCCTTTGCATCCACAAAGATGATTCTATTAACCTTTTTGTTTCTTGGCTTGGTTGTCATCCACAAAGATGGTTCTGTTAATTTTCTAAAATTGACATTGTAGTCGTGGAGCCACCTTCCATGGCTTGTGAATCGGCCGGTAACTTTTGATTTGAAATGGAAGCTGCCTTTGAATTGGGGATGTATGGATCCTCCAACCTTACACTTTTTGCATACTATTTTCACCCTCCATTTATTATTATTGTGCTTCTAAGTGAAGTCAAAGTCCTCTCGGACTGAAAAGCTCTCGACTCTTGAGTGCCTCTCTGATCACCCTATGACTCTCAAATATCATTCCAACTTTCAGCTCGTCGAGCTATTTGAAGCCAGTAACTGCATTAAACTCAGGATACCTTTCCTTTCCTGACCCTTCTCCATCAAAAATTGATGAAGCATCAATTCTTCCAAGCTCAAAGCTGCTCTCTGAGTCCGGTTCCTTTTGTACCAGCTCCACTTCTTAAATGACATCCTTGTTTAGTGCACACCAAGACATCTCCATCCACCTTCTAATATCCTCCTCCGTCACAGCTGTAACTGTGTGTTGCTCAAACAAATCTTCCTCCTCATCACTCTACTTCAGATCACTTAGAGCACCACTACAGTTACTGTAACTTCATTTGTCAGAATCATTATCACTCACTGCTCCCTTCATCAGCTTTCACAGGCGTTTTCCCCTTCAGGTTCTCTATATCCACCTCTCTAGCAGATTCAGAAGTAGAAATACCCCGAGCATCTTTCCCTTGAGCTTCGCTTGCACTTAGAAATTGTGAAGCTTGGAAACCTTCATCTGCATCTGTCTCGTGATCCCTCAAATCAAATCCCATAAGCTTCATTTGCGGTATCTTCTTCCTGCTGTTATGCATCCCTCTCTGCTCCTATCTATGCCATGAACATTAGTAGTTGTTCCCCGAGTTTCATTGATTATTTTTTTTTCAATGGAGTTTGGACATCCTCCTCTTTTCCTGTCCCCTGAGCACTCACTGTAGTCCCAATAAAAATGCAATCCTGCACCTCGTCCCTCATCCTTTATAGCTGTCTCCTAAGTGAGATGACCATCCAAATCAATAATGGCATCTAGCCACAAGGATGATGGAAGCAGTAGCGGATCCTGGCTCAAAATTGGTTCCTCTACCCTATGCTCCATACAGATTCTCACAGTAGGCTATCCCCTACAAATATCAAGTATATCTTGACTTGTTTGTCTCATTGTAATTGTTTCAGACTCTTCAAAACCTTGCCTTCGAACTAGATGATAAAATTTTGCACAATTTCTATATCTCAGAACATTTGTCATCATCTCATTCTCAATTAGACTCATTTCATCAGAGTCACAATCACAAAACCCCCACTACATCGAATTTCTAGCAGCATCTTAATGCACCCGCTATGGTGAAAATCTAAAGTGAACCACCATTCTCAATCCCTACAGTATTATCAAACAATTAAAATATATTGGGACCACTTATTCGATAATTTTTTTTTCTTACGGTAGACGTTGCAATAATTAATATGTGATAGAGCACATGTTGTAGTTAGAGTTTAGCTTAGCTTAGTAAATTATCACAATGACAATTCATAATTAACATGAACAAATGCCGCAAGTATCCTACATGTATAACCCTAAAGCACAGAATAATCTCAAAGCACATGGTGAGGGATGATACAACATGCCGGTGAATAAAAAAGAGAATATAATAACACTAAACCACTAGCAACACATCTCCCAGTATTGCATCAGGCTCCGAAGTGCACTTGATCCTTCCTCTAACGTCAGACTATGGCATCAAGGCTTCGAGGGGCTGATGTCGCTGCTGAGAGGACGGCAAAAAATGATGGAAGGCGGGGCGTCAGAGACCTGCAAAAGAAAGCCGAGCACAATGGAAGAAAGAAGAAAGAATGGGTTTTGGGTGGCTTAGCTTAGCATAGCATGGCATACCTCATTGGGGGGACTCCTTGTTTTACCTCTATATATTTAGAAGATGGTTAGAATTTGTTGCGTCCTAATCCGTATCATGGATGCTTACTAGGTTTGTGGATAGCCCACGTGGCCGAGTGATTTGGCTAAGATCGGAACACGATGGAGGAGTTATCATAATTGTATTGATTTCAAATCTGATCGTGGGACTTGTCCATGTCGTCGGCTAAGTTCCAGCCTGAGTCGATAAAGTCCCGATCCGGAGGCTGGTGGAGTCAATGGAGTCATGGGTCAGGTGAAAGCCAATGAAGATCATTCCGCCCTCGCTTGTGGCGCATCATCCATCCAACGTCGGCATCATGGTCATCAGATGTGCCTTGGAGGATGAGCCACCGAGAATCACGATCCAGATGAATCGACCCCACAACACCCAGTATGAAGAAAAGCCATGAGAGAATAAAAACAAAAACTTTGCTGAAAAAAACACCATACACCAAATCCTCAAATCTTATATTCACAAACACCACACATGCTTAAACAAATGATCAATGGCCACATCGTTAAAATTAAAACAAAAACATACACCATAGAGGTAACAAATTAAACCTAAGGTACCATATTGAAATGGAGAACAGTTACCCAAGCAAGGGAGCAGATGCACCATTTGATGAAATGCTTTCATGTCCAGGCATGCATTTTCCCAAGTTCGATCGAGGTTACAGTCCAACTTCAAGAGGTCTTCGAGTTCCATCCAGCTGGAATGCAAAGGATTAGGGTTCGACCTGCTGCGGGACAATGGGGAAAATGGGATGGAGGGATCGATTTTAGTTGGAATTAAGTTTTCCCGAAACAATTGTAAACCCATTAAAAAAAAAAAAAACTCTTTTAATATTAGTCAGGGATAGTTTGGTCATTCTAACAGAGTTGTCAACGCGTCGTATGGCAGATGGAGGGAAATGGCCCCTGGGAGTGGAAGGCAAGTACAAGGCGACTAATAGCTTCACAAATAACTTATAACAATCGCTTTTCAACGAATGAAGCTCGCACACGTACACGGCTCTTTACGAAGATTTTGTTGATGCGTGTGCTGCGGCATAGCGTGGAGCAAAGTCAACCGTTCGATATAAAAACCCTAGGTACCCCTCGGGCGGAAACTTTACGCGGTGGCGGCCTCTGCCCTTTCTCTTTCTCCGCATTTCTCTCGTAGCCGTCTCCACTGTTGGCATCCTCTCCGTATAAACGGGAGGCGCCAAGAGAGGTCGCAGAGAACGAAGGGAGGAGAGAGAGAGAGAGAGAGAGAGAGGGCGAGCCCCCATCTGTCCCGCTTCCGAAGGGTAAGCCATCGCGGTCTCCTCTTTTCCTCTTCCCGTTTTAGTTTCTTTTTGGTAGATTTGTATCACTGGATGTTAGATCTCCTGTGGTTCTATTCGGTTGAATGGTAGTAGTTTTTTCTAGATCTGTTTCGCCGATTTCTTATTGGTCCTGCTCCAGATTCGAAGCAGGTTCGATTGATTTCAAGATCTTGTCGTGATTTGGATTTTTGATCAGTTTTCTTCACCCTAGATCTGGAGTGTAGTTGGTTTCCAGTTTTCTGTTGGATCGTTTCTGATCCGTGCCCACGATTTAAGTCATTTGCTTGAATGTTTTAATTTTTGATCTCGTTTTTAAAGAGTTTATATGCATATACGTGCGTGTATTTCGGATCTTCGATTCTTACGTTAGATCCCGTGTATCTTTGATTCGTTATGCTTTTCCAGTATTGACGATGCTTATCGTGCTTATTGGTTGCTCAAGATATAGATGATACTTTATCAAAAAATTCATGTACATATATTAGTGTTTCGGCTGTTCTCCTCGAAGAAATTTTGTTTCTTAACTTCTTGTTTTCGATTGTTTTCTGATCTTAGCTCTGCTTGGTCTGCTAGTATTTTATAGCTATATAGTTAGCACTAACGCGGATCTTTTAATAGTCTGAGTGGTTATTGCTGTCATATGTGGTGATACTTCAAGTATTGTTTTTGAATATTTGATCAATGTTTGCCTGCAATTA
Organism: Cocos nucifera; assembly: GCA_006176705.1. Taxonomy (NCBI): domain Eukaryota; kingdom Viridiplantae; phylum Streptophyta; class Magnoliopsida; order Arecales; family Arecaceae; genus Cocos; species Cocos nucifera. Next base: position 1,252,347 of record QRFJ01000090.1, on the reverse strand, counting down.
GTAATAGGATGTTGAAATTTAAAAGATGGAAACAAACAGGACGGAGGGAATTTATTTGTGGTGTTCTGATGCTTTATAATGTTCTTCCATTTTCCTGAAATGACAAATGAAAATGGCAAAGTGTGGTTACTGTGTCTTTATACACATTTTTACCAAAATTTAACATCCTTTCTTCTGGAGATGGTGATATGGACCAACACATCTGCTGTCTTGATTTAGGATATCCAATTTCAGGTAACAATTGTTTTTTTTTTTTGGAGGGGTGGGGCCTCTGCTGGGGAGGGGGGATTGTTGATTATAGAGGACACGACTATCCTATTTGATCGCATGAGGGGCAGTGGCAGTTATTGCGGACTGCTTATGGTTGTGTTGTAGGAATAGTTTCTGAATGTTTGTCTCCATATGAGAAGTGAGAAGTGTCTTCTTTTTGGGCATTCCTATGAGCGCATAAGAGACTGGTGCCTGGGTTTTCATTATAAACTTTGTGCATTGTTGTTATCATATCTAGGAATCATATATAGGATTTTAGTGTAAATTCTGCATAGCTCATCATTATTAAATTTTAATCTGCATAAGGGGATATGGTCTGCCTTCTTGGAGAATCCAACCATGCAAGGAAATCTTCACATTTGCCTGCTAGGAATTTCCAGTCTAGGTATTTCACTTTAGCTTATAGGAAAACAGTTTAGCAAATTTGCATTATTATGGAGGATATTGTCATTCTGAGCACATGGGGTTGATTGTGTGTTGTGGTTTGTTAAAATCCTTTTAATGTTTGGGTAGCATTGCTTTAAGCCATTCTTTGCCTTGTTTCATGCTTACCTATCATTGCATGTACAGGTATCAGCTGTATTAGCCTTATTGCCTGACCATTTCTGAAATCAATTTCAGAAGTGTGAACTTTGTTTAATGTCTCTACCAATCATCATGTGGCTTTATGTGAAAAGATGATCCAGTGTGTTCGCCTTGAGAATAGGGGAAGATGCATAATTTAAGTAGATATGACCATATGCATTTTAAAAGCGGTCAATCATCTTTGCTTCTGGATAAATAAGAATGGATTTTGAAGAATGTCATCTTTTGTTGTAACTACATATGTGGGAACCAAACAAGTGGGGTTGTTTGACATTCTGGAGTTGCATTGACAGTATTTGCTACCTATTTGCTATATTTGATTTTTGATGATATTTTCTTGGTGCTATTTCATAAAATAATGTACTTAATTACACAACTTTAGGTGCTTTAACTGATAAATTAGTAATATGCACGGTAACAATCCATATGAAAGGGGCCCCTAAAAATATGCTTGTCTAGCATAGTGATCAGCCTTTTCCCCGTTTTTTTTTAAATCATGGATATATTTGACTCTTCAAATGGCCCTTTGTTGTTTCATAAAATTTTAAATTACACTTTTCCTTTTTTAATAATATCAAACAGGAAAGACATTGGAACCTCACACTGCATGATACTAATAAGAAACTTCTAAATGTTATTAGTTTTATTTGATCAGTATTTATTTTTTATGTTTTTAATAATATATGTATCTTCTAAATTTACAATACAAGATTTTTGTTAATTTTGTACTTATCATCTGAATAATGTATTTTGCATGTAGGTTTTTCTTTATGCAAGCCATGGCTGATCAAATTAATCACCCAACTGTAGTCCAAAAGGTTGCTGGGCAGTTTCATCTCAGGTCCAGCTTTGCACAAGATATGCAGGTTCGCAGTTACAACTTCAGTAGGCCTTCTCTGTATGAGAGGCGCTTTACAGCTGCAGGCTATGTCAACAGTGGGCTGCAAACTCCATTGATGCCTGGATGCAAAGCTACCTATGATCTCTCCATGGTGTCACCTGTGTCAACTGTCTTTGCCCATGCACCTTCAGAAAAAGGTCTTGCAAGCTTTGCAATTGATTTCCTTATGGGTGGAGTTTCAGCTGCAGTTTCCAAAACTGCTGCTGCACCTATTGAGCGTGTGAAACTTCTCATACAGAACCAGGATGAGATGATCAAGACAGGTCGTCTTTCTGAGCCCTACAAGGGTATCATGGACTGTTTCCGACGAACTATTAAGGATGAAGGTGTTTCCTCTTTGTGGAGAGGGAATACTGCAAATGTGATCCGATACTTCCCAACTCAGGTGAGTTTTGGTACCCACTTTTAAATCATTTCATAGTTACTGTAGCAACTTTAACCAATTTATTTAGTGTTGCAAGATAGTAAGTTGTTGGAATTGGCTGCCTCTGTTTTACTTATGAAGTTCTTAAATTGTTTTCCTCGAGGTCTAATATCAAGGCCACAATGTTTCCTCTGCTTTCATTCTCAATTTATTCATGCTTGTGCACCATCCTCACTCACATCAGATGTAGCTGGATTGTCAGTTGTCTTATTCTCTAGAAATTATAGCATACAACCGATTTCTTTGATTTTGAATCAAAAAATCGACTTTATATTTGCTGAATGGTTTTTCCCTTCAAATACGCTAATTTCCTGTATCTATTATCACCTGCAGGCCTTAAACTTTGCTTTCAAGGATTACTTCAAGAGGATGTTCAATTTTAAGAAAGATAAAGATGGATACTGGAAATGGTTTGCTGGCAACCTTGCTTCTGGTGGTGCAGCTGGTGCTTCTTCTCTGCTCTTTGTCTACTCACTGGACTATGCCCGTACCCGTCTGGCAAATGATGCAAAAGCAGCTAAAAAGGGTGGTGAAAGACAATTCAATGGCCTCATCGATGTATACAGGAAGACATTGAAGTCTGATGGCATTGCTGGGCTCTACCGTGGGTTCAATATCTCATGTGTTGGAATTATAGTATATCGGGGTCTGTACTTTGGAATGTATGACTCCTTGAAGCCAGTTGTTCTTACTGGAAAATTGCAGGTACGCCATTTTGATGATATAAATCGACATTTAGTATCTTGAAAGACAGTACATTCTATATTCATCAGCAAGCAGCTGATATATAACTAGTCTATGTTTTCATGCTGAAATTGTGCGTGGCATTATTTCCCTTGTGTTAGGGTCTGAATATGGCTAGACTTTATGAGAGCTCTTCTTAGGATTGATCAGTTACTATATTGTTGGTTTACTCAGCACCGCTGAAGTTTCAAAATGGATTGCTGGTTGTGAGATGATCAACTAACGCTTATTTTCTTTTGGATAATTATAGGATAGTTTCTTTGCTAGCTTTGCCCTGGGTTGGTTGATTACAAATGGTGCTGGACTTGCTTCCTACCCCATCGATACTGTTCGCAGAAGAATGATGATGACCTCTGGAGAAGCAGTGAAGTACAAGAGCTCCTTGGATGCTTTCTCCCAGATTCTCAAGAACGAGGGGCCAAAATCCCTTTTCAAGGGTGCGGGTGCCAACATTCTGCGTGCGGTTGCTGGGGCTGGTGTGCTTGCTGGCTATGACAAGCTGCAGCTGATTGTCTTTGGGAAGAAGTATGGTTCTGGTGGTGCTTAAGTAGGAGATGCTTCTTCCTTGGAGTGCGATGAAAACAAAAACGGTGTTTCTTTTTGAGGGTTCTCGTGTCTTTCATCCGGTGAATTTTTATCTGCCATCTCAATAATTTTTCTGCAGTGGGAGATTCTCCCTCAATTTTTGGAGTGATATTCTCCGAAACCTTAATTATGATTATTGGAGTAGGTGGGTGTGCCCACTGAGAGTGAAGCAGCAGATGTGTTCAACTTTGTGGTCTTATCATAGTATCTCAAATTAAAAATGACATCAATGCGGATGCCGATACTCTGATGCTGCTATTCCCTTCTATCTGACGTGCTTTGTTCTCGCTACATTTGAATAGGATGAATTTATCAAGTGTTTTTCTATCATGTCTTTTTGGAAGCAACAATAGTTTCCCAATTCCAATTGTGTGCCAGACAATGAATCTTAGTTTATAATATATGAAAAGTGCAAGCATAAGGTAATTTCTTAAACTTTTCAAGGCTTATACTCCCCTCCTATTAGGATGCGATACTGTTGATGTTATTGTTTTATTTGATTATACTACAGGTTAATCTAGCTAGTGAGAAAAAAAAGGGGTTGGGTCTGATGCACCGTCTCCAATTGTGTATTTTATTGGTATCATTATTTGTGTACCGAAAACCTACTCCTATCTATGACCAACATATTTCATGGAGCTTCCAATGAGCTTATCCAAAGCAAGCTGTGATCGCTCGGTATGCTTGGATGATCACAAGCATCAACTGACCGCCCTTAATCTCTCCTCCTCCGCTGTTCTTGATGTGCTATAAGTTTCACCACTTCAGATGGATTTTTTCAGTCTGTCCAACTAATAATTTAACTTGAACACTAAATACTGAAGAAGAAAAAATTCTCGGAAATACAACGAGGATGGGTCACCTATGACTCTGAACTCTATTAAATGTACAACAGAGGTGGGATTATTACAAGCACCGAACTTTAGTAAATGTACAACAGAGGTGGGATTATTACAAGCACAAGCTTCCATTATCAAAACAAAACATTCATTTTATACATGCGCGATGTTCTCTCCACATCCGTCCCTATGCGATGAGCAATCGCGTTGGCATAGCAAGGATGTGACCCTTTGTTCCCAGCGGTGCTGTTTTTTGACCTTGATGTGCAGAAGATATCCCATGAATAAGTCTATTAATTTGCCATCCCATGACATGGTTGTCACTTGCGGCCTCTTTTTGATGACTAGGTGCTACACTCGTAGCACGTCTCCCATGCACTGGAAGTTGAGCGACTAGCGACATCGGAAGAGAGAATTTGGGAGTTGGAATCAATGGGTCCTTTGACCCACATATCAGAAGCCATTTTTCCAGATGAAATATTTAGGATTTGAAATTAACGAACGGGGTGCAAAGGTGGGCTCCCTCGATCTAAGCAATGAAGTGGATGCGAAAACCAAAATTAATGAGTTGCCCAAGATGACTCCGGTAAACTCAATCGTGAGCTCTTTCCTTGATTGCCCTCGTAGCTTTGGGACCCTTTGCAAAGAATGAAAAATCTCGTGCTAGAAAGATGTCGTCTGGGATGATTCTTCGTTGCACAAAAGGCTCCTTGGCTGTCAGAAAAATCAGTTTTGGTAGAAAGGGCTTCCATCGTTTAACTAGTATTTTTGAAGACTGATGGTTCCGTAGGCCTTGTGAAATGATCGATTAGTCTTTTCAGGAATAACGTAACGTACATGGCTTTCCAATCCCTCGGCATACCGCTAGTCTTGAAGTAATCTTTGATGATAAGCCAAAAAGTTTCTGAAAAAACAAGGGCCGGAATCAATCCAATCCAAGTGATTTCTTCCCAAACATCACCATCTTTAAACCATTAAGTTCTAGACTTTTGTCATCAGCGCCTCAAGTATATTGGTCCCCATGGGTTGGGTGCTCCAGGACCTGACCTGGATATGTTTCTTTTGGCTGTACTGGTAGGTTTGATGGAGGGTTGGGTAGAAATGCTTTTGCTTTTGCGGTCCTTTTCCATCCTTTCTACCTTCCTCTTTCTCTCGCAGACCACATTAATTCCCATGTTCTCATTTCGCATATCAATCAAATGAGAGATGATTTCATCCTCTATATTGTTTTTTAAAGAAATCATAAATATGTTAGAGAAACCCGTTGGAAACTTGTTTAAAGTAATAATATTGATCCCTTAAACTTGTGCAGATGGATGCATAAAAAAGTTTGAGGTGCTTTGAGATCCATCTAACGATAGGACATCATCAATTATTCTCTCATGCGGGACCCTAATCGGATCCGGTTCCCATTGGACCCGCAATGGATCAATTTTCAGGCCCGGTCCTCGTCAGATTACTTGGGCGGTAGGCATCAGTCCAAAAATCGCAGGATTAAAAAATAGTATAGTCATATATAATTACTCCCCTAATGCAGTGAGCCTAATACATAATCCATCACGGCTTCGGCATAGCAAACACAAGATTTTGCACCCGGTTTCCCAACAATTACAAGAACTTCTAGATGGATTCTAAATTACTATATACGAAGGCACATACAGGCCTCATACAATGCACCGAATGGGCAAACACTCGGCACACCAGATTGACGTGCTGTGATGCTACTTTTCACTGGAAATCAATGGTCCCGAGGGACTGAATGTTCTCCCCAGTGATGGAGTGAGCCTTTGGGACATCATTCAGGACAGTGCTGCCCTCCTGCCACACATGGTTGAACTTGGATCCACCACCCACCAGCCCCAACGTTGCAAAGATGATCATCTCTTTGTTAACGTACTCGGTCGACACGTCGGACACCGGGAAGCTTAGTGCCTCTGGAGCCATTGATGGAGCATAGCTATCAAGCCGTGTTGGATAGGATACCATGCTCCCATTGGAATGGAAAAACGCAACAATGGCCTGTGAGCCAACCATTTTTGTGCCGTTTGGATTAAGGCCCCATGCAATCCATCCTTTCGAGGTTTGCGGGGCCTTGAAGGCAATGTCGAGGGTGTTAGTAGAGGTAGTGTAGTTGTAGTAGAGGGAGGCACCCAAATGTGGGAGTTGAGTGCAGGAGCTGAAAACTTTGCTGTTGGAAAAGGTGTAGCTTGAGCAAGTTTGGGCAGCAGAAGAGAGGCAGGAGGAAATTAGGATGGAGAGGACCAAGATTGCATTGAAGGGAGTGGCCATTTGGGCTTGATGGATGGTGAGAGGGTAAGGGGGTTCAGGTTTTAATGAAGGAGGTTGTTTGGGGGAGTTGGGGTTGTTTTGAATGAATTGAAGGCATGATTCTAAGTATAAGGAAGAAAAATACTGCTCTTTGCTCTCTACTTGTTATGAGATTTCCTTTCAGAGTAATGAAATTATTATATGTATGTTCTTCTAGATGTTAAATTTTTTTCTCCCCAATTCGTTGAACTACCCAGTTTGAATTGGAATGGTAGCGCCATGAAGTTGGGAGTTGGTCTACTTGTATAGGAAAATAGTAGCTGGTTGAGCCAACAGACAACGGAAGGGAGAGGACTCGGGTGTTCAACTCGGTAGAAGAAATTTGGTCCATTAAACTCCAAAAGTTATGAACAGGGAATAGGAATCAAGAAAAGGGTGGAAAAGAACTATGAGGTAATGGACTAGAGAAGTAGAGTGAATACTTTGGTTGGTCGCTAGTCGCAATCACAATATTCTTTGGATTTCAAAGAAACTTCATCAATGATGCTCAAAATTTTCTTGGGAGAACAACAGTCCAACGTATGAACAACCAATCCTCATGGATTAATCAGGCAAAATGCAAATTATTTGGAATTTTATTCACAACTGGCATTGATGCTTCGACATTGCTGTTCATGTTGTCGTCTTGGAGAACGTTGGTTTGGCTTTCTTAAGATATCTGCATCATGGGATGCATGAAATTGAGCAACTGCAGATAAGCTAGGCTGCAACTCAATGCAACATAAACAACATCTCTATCTAACTAGCAATTCTTAATCAACCCATCCAACAGAACCAAGCCATTTCCTGTTGTTTCTCACGTTTGTTTTAAATGCACTATATATAATTATGATTTACTTGGTAGATATATACACATAACATTGTGATGAATGATATTAACTTCAATTCTCTTATTTTATTTTTTTAGTACCAGAATTTTTGTGCAGCTAAATTAAAATGGTTGCGTGAGTGGATGATTTTTTCTTTTCTTTCCTTTTTTTGATACAACCGATGAATCACACATGTCTAGCATAGATACATCCAACAAAATCAGAAGAGCTGCATCATTTTTGTTTTTCGGATAACCTATTTGGCTGTATTTTTGGTACGAAGTAGAAAAGAACTGGACAAAAAGAATAGCGCTTTTAGTGACATTAAATTTTATGGCATCATTTTTACCTATAGGTCCAGAAGATTGACCGGAATAATTCCGACTCTAATCTAACCTTGATGTGGATCAGGTTCAATTCCAAAGAAATTTCAACAAGCCCAAATCCGTGTTTGTTGGAGCTCACACCCAACCTACATGGCGAAAATTTCTTTATGTGGATCAGTTTCAAATCAGTTCAGGGATGGGGTGGATTCGAGCGCACATGACCAACTTGCATGATGCTTTCTCTAATATTGGTGGTGATGTTTTTTTGTGTTCGAAGGGGCATATATACTATGTTCTCAAGATCTTATAAATTAGGAATCGTAATCGGAGCCCTCTAAGGATAGAAAGTTGATAATGAAAGCTTTTGTCCTTTGGTGGTTAGGTGTTCAAGACGGCGTGGAGTCCCTGAAACCATATGTTTCCTTGTCTCCTAGGACCAATCCGTATGATGGTTAGTTGTCCGTGGGCCTATTTGATTAATTTGAATTTTAAAACTTCTCAAAGTTGTCACTACTTTATCTCTACATTATTGAACGTTCTTCAATCCACTTGACATTTGATCTGTGCCAGAAGGAAGCATGGTGTCTCTTGAAATCATAATTTAGTTATCATTAGCTTGTCCTAGCACTATTGGACATCTTTTAATCCATTTGGAATTGGAGTTTTGCCCTGAGGACTATTTATTTTTATTTTTTTTTAATAAAAAAAAAAAAAAATCCAACCATCCCTACTATCATATCCATCTCATCACATTTAGGCTGGAGACCAAGCCTCCCAAAAAAACTGATCTAGAGCAAGCAAAACCAGGACTTTGCTAATCAGGAAGCTGAAGCCATTCAAATCAAATCCCCATCCTTTTACCCAACTTCCTTTTTTAAAGTTGCTCTTTTATCTTTTTGAGTTTTTTTTTTTTTTTTTTTTCTTTTTTAAGAAAAAGGACGGCTCTCTAATCATTTTGATGATTCATCAAAGAAGACAATTTAGGACTTGTATCACGATACCGGTGGTTTTTCCCATTCTAAATTGTTTCATTCTAACACATCAACTAATGCGATCGCATATGCATCCTTCCAATGTATCCAAAGCGATTAAGCAAATATAATGGAATCCGTATGATATCTGAAATCAAGAGATGAAGTCCAATAATTGCACGGACAACGAATCTCTTACAAAATTTCCTATTTCCTAATATGGAAGTGGCTCCAACTGCATTGCACCCTAAGATCTTATCATATCTTTCTTTCTTTCTTTTCTTTTCTTTTCTTTTTTCATGCTATAAAATCCTACTTTATCCGGTTGGACCTCCCAGCTAATGCTTGCATGATCCAAAATATTTAACAGGACCCCACATGCACGAGTAAAAGCATTTAGATGGGCGTCATCGTAATTCCAACACCGTCGTACCAATCAAACAGCCTCTCTCACCACCTCCATTATGCCATGTACCATTACCAAACCCCACAACCTTCTCAACCTTCGCCTCCCTCCACCGTTTGGCCATCATGCGCCGATTTCGCAGGAGCGCCCGCGTCGCTGATGAGAGCTCTCTCGAGGGAGCCGAGCATGGCCACCACGAGGAGCATCGCCATGGGGGTTGGCTTGGGATTTCGGCAGTGCTTGCGGTGGTGCGGATACCTCTCGAGCTCGTGTCATGCATCATGGGTCAGACCGAGGATGGGGGCGAGCTTGTCACAGCCTCTGACATGAACGAACTCATGGTACGTGATGGCATGCGCTTTGCCATTTATGTCTAGCATGCATCTTGCCATAAGATGATCCATGTCTTTGGGAAAATGGTTGAGACCAAGATCACACTAGTACCAGGTTGTATGTTTTTTAGATACCGTCTTTGGTCGATGGCTGTACATATTTGGAATGTTTTGGGCTTTGGTTAGGCTTCCATAGAGTTCTTTACATGGAGTTGTTGTCGTAGATTTTCAAAGAAAACTGTGAGTTAGTTTCTTTAAATCTATGAGTTCTATCGAGTTTCCAATCTTTTTATCTAGCTTTCATGTGTGAAAACACCTATAGAATCCCCGAGACAAGTACGTTTCTTTGTAGATTTTACATAGGTACTCTAATGGATTCTTTAATTCTAAAAGGAAAAAGGAGAGAATACTTACTCTTTCAATATCAAGAAAGTCATCTTTGACAAGCCATGAGTATTTAATAAAAAAAGAAAAGTCATGAGTATTATTTTTATGTGGATTATTTGTTTCATTTTCCAAAAACAGAAAGCATGGGGACGGTGGAATGCCGTATAATCTTAGTTCAAACAGTTCGATACAAAGTCGTGGTGGGATGAGATTCTCCCCATCTTACCATATTTTGGAATGGTATCATATATTTTTAATTATAAACAGATCCTAATCAATAATGAATTGCTGATATGCCTGTGCTCAATATTTTTTTTTTCCTTATATATTTTGTAACCTTAGGAGACCCTATGTATGTACATCTGATAGCTTCTCTGCGATCAAGATCATTTGGACATCTTGGCTAGCCTATTTGCACATCAAGGGGAAAGAAAGACACAGATTTTTGATATTTGTAGTCGACCCCCCTTTAGCTTTAGGCCCCCACCCCCCGGGCAACACTTTACCCCACCAAGAATTGTGGCTTCTGGTGAGCCTAACCCTGACCTCGGCCTCGCCCAGACCCAACTTGGACCTAAACAAATCCAAATAGGTGCAGGTGGTCTCACCTCAGCTGACTCTTGGCTTAGCCCAAGTGGCAAGTGCCTCGTGCCGGTCATATTGGCCAAGGTTCCATTAAAATGTTCACGGCATCTGAGGAAAAGATACTTGTCCAGGCACAGAGACAACCGAATCATCGAACGATGAATTCAAGTATATATGAACGACGCGTTGGCTTCTTGTTGGTAGCAGGGAATGAGACCAAAGATGGCAATTGGAATGGCATTCTTGAAAAGAGGAGAAAAAGAATAAAGGAGAACAGCGGCAACCAATTCTTCAACATGACGCAGAGAAGTTGAGAAGATAAGATTGTGACCTTCACTCTGGACACAAAATTCCTTTATAAAGTTCACGTTGCTTCTGGTATTTGAGCTCTTATAACAGCCACAAAAGGAAAGTATAAAAGCCAAAAAGCAAAAGGAGAAAAAGGATGAAAATGAAAGCTCTTTGCTTAATGCTGCGAGTGTTCGAACAAAAATAACTAGATCTTAAAACAAAATATTGACATATAGTTAATCAACAGTCAAAACCGTCGAAGATAAGCTTTAAAAGTTCTTGGCCATCTTAGGTTCCCGTACAGCAAGGGAGACAGGTGGAGGATGGCACTATGGTGGGTTAGAAATGAGAAAAATGCGAGAATGATACCTGTACATGCTCAACCTAGAAAAGCATTCGTACGTATGTATCCAAAATATCCAAACAATACCCATATAACCATTCACAGAACCATAAGATTTGTGAAACGAATATATATTTTGCTTCATGCTCGCGTGATGCAGAGAGAGTTGATGTTCTTAAAGGGGGTAGAATGAACATAAGCAGGACTAGCAGAAACAAATCGAAAAAATACCAAAAGGAAAAAAAAGAATTGCAGGCAAGAACTTACATAACAGAATCAGTAGCTTGATTCTGTGACCGCAAAGTCCTTCGATGATGTACTCAAAATGGTCATGCTTTTCATCTCAAATAAGCACGACATATCCACATAGCATTGCCAAAGATACGACAACCGAGGCAACAATAGATCGTGGTGGCCCACCGGAAGGCTGTGAAGCAGGTGGCCCTGCATTCTCTTCGCCGGTCGATGGCCTGAGTGAAGCAGACATTAGAGGTGGCTCCACCACATCAGAAACTTCCAGGACCGGCATGGGAGAAAGTGCAGGTGGCAGTGCATCAGGAGCCATCAGCCCCAGCAGGCCGCCGGCTTGAACTGGAAGCATATAATTTGGTGCTTTATCACCCAATTTTGAACAAGCATTTCCTGCACAAAACAAAGCACCAGTTACTTCAACAAGAAACAAAAACAGCAAGGCCGTATGGCGCAGTTGGTGCAAAACCATCATCACTCATTTGCACTCTTTTGGATTTACATGTTACTGGTGGCATAGAATGACATGTTATTCAACAACTATTTGGTTTTTAAAGGCAATAAACATCCAACAGGGAGCTCATTGGGTCGCGAGGACTGAGGACCCTTACATCAAATAATGTTCTAAACTAAATTTAATGAGTCATATGCGAAAAACTTCATGATGTCTGTATCAGAATTTAGTGATAGTTTTTGCTAGGAAAAGCATCACAGAGAGCACTGTAAATAAATACAGACTGGTGCGATCCAAATATGAAGAAGACTATATGCATAGATAAACCTAATTACATAACATATTATGTGTCCGGTATCTATTTGTTAGCAAAACCTCTAAACATATTTGCATATCACAAAGCAAGGCACATTTGATGCCATCTAAGGAGACTGATAGTATAGCGAGAAGGGACCATATCGACAGCATTCTCTAGAAGGGTTTTAAGTTATCAACAGAATTTCGGATCTAAATGAGTGCAAGACACTTTAGCTCCTACATTAGTAGCAAGATTACGCTAGTATTTTTAACCGTCTAATGTTCCACAAGTACTACCAATAACTACAATTGCACATAAGAACAAAAATTCAAAAAAAAAAAAAAAATGAAGACATAGCGAGCAAGCAATGCTTACTTTTGTATGCTGTGGCTGTCCCTGGGAAATCAGTGATGATGCCATCTGCACCAGCTCCCTGAACATATTGATTGATCTCTACCATCGGATCCGAGAAGAAGTCCCATGGCTGAGACACAAACTCATTCATTAGCAGATATACATAAACGTTCAGGCCGGCAGACTTCAAATTCTTCACAAGTTCAGTTTGCTCGACAACAAACTGCTGACTTTCAGGATATATGCATTGCTTGCTGACCGCCACTGAATGTGCAAACTGCTTGATGTCCACTATTGAGGAAGGTGCAGCATCTCTAATGGATTCATCAACCATGTAAAGAAGCTTATATTTGGTTTGCTGCTTGAATTTGACCAGAACTGAGCTATTTGAGGACTGAATCATAACTTCCTGAACAGTTTGATTGTTGTAACCTGAATCTTTTAATGCCTTGGTAACACCATCTGTGACACTATATCCTAGTTTCTCTGCAAGAAATGCAGCATTCTGTGGCAACAAAGATCATTAATGATACATAAGCCTCATATGCACTTTGTGAAGATCATTACAGAAAACAATCAAATTCTCCAGATTTTTCCATAAAGACATATTTCCAATGCTTGCTAAACAGCAAGTATGATGAGATAAGAATTACAGAAAGAAGATATTAACAACACTATTAGCATGCCTTTGGAATTTCAGTTTCCAGGATATCTCCCAACTATAGATGGAAAAATATATTTGCATCTATTCCATACAATTTTTGTTGAGTGCTTTATGTGGCTCTCTAACAGCGCACGACCAAAGTTGTTATTATCAGGTTGCTCATAGAATTATTCAGATGCCATGTCCTGATACATCTCACTTTCTAAAATCCTGAAAACAAAACCAGGACTTTTGTCTAGTGCTCTATGTGACCTTGTGAGAGAGCATGATGACTAAAGATGGTACCACTTTCTATTGCTTGCCCATGGAATTCATTATGATTGTGTTTGGTGCATTACCAAGTAGTGATAATCTGGATTACCTGCAATCTGGTATTACTGGTAATGTAACATCAAATTTTCAAAACATCCTCAAATCAAATTTATTAAAAATCATACCCCATGTACAAAATATAAATATATATTATAAATATATATATATAACATTTACAATATATTATATTCTAATATATATTTATATTTATAATATATATTATAATATTTTATAATATTTTTATTATATTATCATATATTATTATATTATTATATTATCATATTATTATAATATATAATAATAATATTTTTATTATAATATAACATAATATTATATTATATAATATTATCATAATAATATTATAATATATATTATAATATAAATATTATAATATATATTATAATATTATTATGATAATATTATATAATATAATATTATGTTATAATATTATTATAATATAACATAATAATATATTATCTAATATTATTACATTATTAATATAAAAAATATTATTATATTATATAAATTATATTTATATATAAATATATATTATATATAATTATTATATTCTAATATATATTTATATTTATAATATATATTATAAAATATTATTATAATAGAATATAATATAGATTATTATAATATCTTATAATATGTTATTATTATCTTATCATATATTATTATATTATAATATTGTTATAATATATTATTATTAAAATAATATTATTATTATATTATATATTATATTTATAATATAAATATATATTTTTTGTATTATATATTATAATATATTATATTCGAATATATATTTATATTATAATATATTATTATAATATAATATTATATTATATTATATTTTTTATGAGGATATTTTCGTCCAAACATGTCATTGTCAGATTATCAAATATTTAGTAATTTGGATAGCCATCCCTTTTAAATTACCAATAATCTGGATAGATTGCTGGCTACCAAACGCAACCTATATGTCATGTCCTAGTAAATTTTATTTATCTAAAAATCTGATAGTGGTAATGATTTAATCATGCAGCCTAACTTCCAGATGCTATAAACTTAGTACGACATCTGATTTTAGTGCTCCTTTTTATAAATATATATATAACATATACAATATATTATACTCTAATATATATTTATATTTATAATATTATATTATATATTATATTTATAATATAAATATATATATATTTTATATTATATATTATAATATATTATATTCGAATATATCTTTATATTATAATATAATATTATATTATATTATATTTTTTTATGAGGATATTTTCATCCAAACATTTCATTGTTAGATTACCAAATATTTAGTAATTTGGATAGCCATCTCTTCTATTGATAATCCAGATTATCTCTCAGGATTATCTGGCAATTTGGATTACCAACTTAAAAAGCATACCAAACATGGTAATATGATGGGGCCCTTTTAAATTACCAACAGTCTGAATAGATTGTTGGCTATCAAATGTAACCTATATGTCATGTCCTAGTAAATTTTATTTATCTAAAAATCTGATAGTGGTAATGATTTAATCATGCAGCCTAACTTCCAGAGGCTATAAACTTAGTACGACATCTGATTTTAGTGCTCCTTTTTTTTCAAAATTTGGGTAACTTCTGGAGATAAGTATGGGTGCTACAGGCCTCAGGGGGTTCACCACATCCCACTAACATTGGTTTTCAATGATGTTTTAAGGACCAAGTCCTGCTTCACGGCTGCACTCTTTAGAACGCAAGCACCATATTGCAAGCATTCTGCCACTTTGTGAATGACAAAAGAGAAGATAGGATCTTGAATTTTTAAGGACTAAGAGAAATGGGATCCATTGCTAGGTTGTGAAATGGCTTAGATTGAGTACATGGTTAAGCCATTTGCACAAATGCTGGTTTCGCGCGAGGGCTCGAACAAAAGAATTATGCATGAATGTTTGGTGTTCCTTATGCTACACATTTGTGAGGTCCTTAAGTGCGGCATTCCAATGTATATGCTTGCTTTGTGTAGCAGAGATCTGAAACCAGAGTAGCTAAAACCAGCCCTAGCGCAACATGGCCTATGGGATTACCTTTGTAAGTATATAGTGGAGATCTGGAACGAGCAGCACAAACCAGCCCCAGTGCAACAT
Source organism: Cocos nucifera (assembly GCA_006176705.1). Taxonomy (NCBI): domain Eukaryota; kingdom Viridiplantae; phylum Streptophyta; class Magnoliopsida; order Arecales; family Arecaceae; genus Cocos; species Cocos nucifera. The sequence goes on along the minus strand of QRFJ01000090.1, from coordinate 1,236,740 downwards.
GGCCTATGCTTAAAAGGGACTACCTTTATAAGTATATTGTGATGAACCACAATGAAAATGCATCGATAATTTGACACACTGCATGCAAATGTATATGAGTACAAACATATGCATATGAAGATGCATAGAGATGCACATATGTAGTGCATGTGTGAATTTATGCAAGGATACTTCCTCGTGGACCACGATTTGTAATAAATAAACCAATGTCCTGGGCATGTGCCATGAACATGATAAACTAAGATGGATGAACTTGAGGCCATCCGACATTTTCTTAAACCAATTATGTTAAGTGAAAATGCACCACCCTTTTTCTGGTTCCCTTCTATGGTTTCTCTCCAAGGCCTGAACCAAGATTTTAAACCCCATGGGGCAGCGGGAGAAACTGGACACCCCACTATCCCACCTTGTCCCGACCGCAGTCCTAGTCAAGAGTCCCATAGATATTCCCTCCGTCTCTCCCCCCTTCTTCTCTCTTTTCCTTTCCTTTCTTTTTCTTCCTTCCTTTCTTCTTCTTCTACTTTCTTCCTTCTTTCCTCCCTTTTTCCTTACCTTCCTTGCTTTCCTTCTTCTTGCTTATTCTTATCCCTTCCTATGCTTCTTTCTTTCGCTTTTCTTCTTTCCATCTTTTCTTCCTTCTTTCCTTCCTTTCGTTCTTTTTCTTCTCCCTTCCTTTTTTTCTTTTCCTTTTTCTTCTTCTTTTCTGTCACTTTTCCTTTTCTTCATCTTTCGTTCCTTTTTTTTCTTTTTTTTTGTTCTTCCCAACATGGATGAGTTTCATAGTCTCGATCCATCTCTGTCCCATTTTCTCATAGAAACTGGATGGGAACCTTGGCCTGAACAAAGAAGGCAGAACTATACAAGGGAGTATTTAATAAGTGAATGGTCAGACAAAGGTAAAGGGCTTGGAACTTTGCATCATGTTGACTGATAATTTGGTCGAGCCTATGATGAATTATTTTCAATTTCCGAAATTTTGTCGTTCAGATCAAGTAATTACAGTTTTCTATAAAAGTTGGATATCACAGAACCTTGTTGCAGCTAACAGTATTGTCATAACAGTAATGTGTAAAATAAAATAAGATGGTAAAATGAAAAAGTAGTTCTGAAGGTGGTAATGGGTCGGCCAGGGTACTTCTGGTTGGGTCAGTCGACATAATGACATTAAATCTTGACCCATACCCAACCTAACCCGACATTACATCAAAACCCTTTAAACCATAACCACTCAGGCCAACCCCCCGAGACCCGGCGAATGCCTAACCTAGTCCATTCTTGACAATCAAATCCTAAAGCCTAAAGCAACCTTACCTAGCCCCAGTCTTCCAGCTTTTTGCTGACTTGAATCTGAGGTGAACTAAACAACTAGTATTAAAAGGAGACACGCCACTCTTAAATCGTTACCTCAGGATCATGATTGAACCTAAACCCTGCTGTCCTTACCCTTGTGACTTGGGGTCAAAGCCCTGACCCATGCCCAGCCCATTTAACATGCAATCAAACCAAAAACCCCTGGCACAAACCCAGCCCAATCAAAAACAGGTCAAAGTTTTTAGGCCGGAGCAGGTTTTCTGGCCCTTAAATAAAAAGCAACTTGGATGCAGCTGGCAATAACCAGTAGTGTTTAGGTCTATTTCATTAATATTGAACATGAAATATCGTGCAGCTAATATTACCTCGATGCTAATCAAAACTCCAGATATAGCCTTGTCCTTCGCAAAATCCAGAAAATCAGATAACCTCATGAAATTTCCTGCATTTTTATATCGAGGGTTCCGGTACAACCGGTACTTTATTTCTGGGCTTGATATTGTGGCTGCAATAGACAGAGAGAACAGCTATTATTGAAAAATTCTTTTCAAAAAAAAAAAAAAGGGAAAGAATTACTTATGTCATATCCAAGGACAGTCTTCATAGAAACAAAAATTGTACAATTTCCAAATACAAGGCAACAAACAAGCAAAGTCCTTGAGAATAATGAGATGAAGGGAACCACAAAACCAGACTTGAAACCTAAAGAGTTAGCAGATGGCAAGTAGAAAACAATAATGCTTTCTAGAAATAAACAAGCACTAATTAAGACACCCAGTAGAAAAATGTAACATATTACACCGTGAAGAACTGCTTCCATCCCGTCAACATAGAGTTTTGATTCTTCTGAATTCTTGTCTCGTTGAAGAGTGAATGAGTAGTAGCAGAACAGATCCGGAAGCATACTCTATAAAGCCTCTAGCAAGACTTCTACCACACTGAAATTTGGTACTAAGTGGTTTGCATCTCCACCCCTTCCAAATGGAGGAGGTTTTAGTTTGGAACCTCAGGAGACTCCCAAGGGCAGGATTCAAGGCTTCAAGCTATTCTTGCTGTCATATCTTTCGCAGGACATAAGTTATTCTTTCTGTAATTTCTTCTGCTTGCTGATACACAAGTTATCATGCCTTATTTGTCATCAAAATCAAGGGTTCCAGGGCAGATCCGGATCTGCCTTTGGCAACTCATGTTGGGACAGACACAACTAGGATTTGTATTGGCAGTCTAGAGACTTAGGTGTTCTGGTCCTCTCCTTTTACATATAATTGGTGGAAATCACTCTTGGACCATTCTAGCACATCAACATGGTCATGCAGTAGGTGAAGCAAGTTAAAAAGTATGCACCTTCATATTCTTGGTTGTATTGTTTGGGTTCATGCATGCAAAAGGCACAGCAATGATCTTGTTGGCCACAACACGCTAGTTGAATTATGGTGACAAACATCATGCACCTGATTTGCTTTATACGTTCTATTATTTTCAAAACCAATGGTGTAAGTCGTGATGTAGATGTTCATGCATGTGAAATGCTCGCTGTTCATTCGAAAAAGAGCATTTGCTGGATAGCGATGGTCCCATAAATTAAAATAGATTTGACAAATACACTCAGCATTTTTAGTTTATATATTCTTTGCTTATCACTTGTTAGAGTGCATCTGAGGGGAGCAGAGAGTATCTATTTAATATGAAATTCAAGAAACTCACATGTCATGACTGTGGGACATGCAGTTTTAGTCCGAAATACATTTCTTTTTTTTTCCCTTGTAATTTCTTTCTTTCTTTAGGCTCTCTTGTTTGAGTGTCCCTGCTTCCCGTCTCACCTGAGATATTGTCGAATGCCCATATTGGATAGAAGGAAACATTTTGAGGAGTTTGCTTATATAATATAATTGTATAAAAGTGTATTGTTTCCCTTCTAGATTAGATACATGTGATGCCTATTACCCTTCCAAGCAGTGATATTGTTGACACAAATTAGGCATACAAAAATAATCTAAAAAGGACCTCTTTACTGTTGACAAGCTGTTAAGGTTGAACTTGTGGATTTTCCTAGAAAAGAGAGAAGCAAACATAATAGATGAGGTTATAAGCATTTTCCTAGGGAAACTTAACAATGCGGCACTAAAGTCTAAGCTTGCTAGTTTATGAGATAATCCAACAGCAGTAAACTATTATTCTTCATATATTTCTATTCTAGCCAGGTCATTGCTCTTTTCCTTCAGGAACTGCCAAGAGTTTAAGCATATAATCAGCAAGCAGAAAGGAGAGCATCAACTTACGTTTCAAGTTCTTTGAAATATCTTCCCACGTTAAGTTAAAGGTAAAAATTCCAGGACCATCCTGAATTTCTGGGATGACAGAAGAATGAGAACTGAAAGGTGATGTTGTGACTGTAGTAACATCAATGAGGTTTATAGAGCTCATGCATATAAGAGTGCCATCTTGTGTCACTTGAACAGGACAATCGATAAAATCTGCACCATCTTTAACAGCTTGTTGATAAGCCAGATCGGTACAGTCAGGATAAATTCCACTAGCTCCATTGTGTGAGAAAACTACAGGCTTTCCTGAAGCACATATTAAGCATTAGAATAAAGGCAGAGTATGGCAATATTGAAACATGGAGTGACAGAAAGTCCTCAAAAATAGATGTTAAGTCAAGGAAATAGATAAAAGTTCACCTACCATGTTCAGAGCTGTTTGCTTTTGTGTGAGAAAAGCAACCTGCAAGAATAATGAAATGCATCAACATTAGAAACGAGATCTACTTTAATTAGAACACATATTGTAGAGATCTTATCATCAATTATAAAGTATAATCAGTCAAAACCATATAAACTCCAAAAAACTATGACTGAACATCACAGAAGCCAGATAAGAAGATGAAGAAGCAAAAGAAAGCAAGTTTGGAACAGATAAAAACAAAAAAAAAAAAAAAAAAGGTTTCCAAAATTCACCCTACTTACGGTCTGTCTTGCTTCAGTTTGCCTCTAAGTGAGTGGGTCAAACAATTTCAACCATCCATAACAGGTCTCTAACATCACAAGTTGATAGCATGAATTGTGATTTCTGAATTTAACCAATTTTCAGAATAGAAAACTGCCTAATATTTTATGTGCATTAGAACTGAACTATAATACTGCCCTGTTACATATTAGTTTGGGTGAGTTTGCTTGGTCTCCTGTTGCTTGCATTGCTAGTCAAATTTTTCCACTCCTCTTGCTAGAGTTCTAGTGTTGATTGGCTGTGTATAAGGATTGCATGGGGCCTTGATCCTACTGTTCATAAAGAATTACTTTTCTCCTCACCAATAAAAAAAAAAAAAAAGCTTTTTTAAAAATTTAAATAAATAAATAAATAAATTATTATTATATATATATATATATATATATATATATATATATATATATATCAAACTTGCCAACCATTTTCAGAAAGGCACTTTATGTTATTAGCATTCCAAGCCCTAGTTTCATTATCTGATTATTGTGTCATGCAAATGTCTGTGTAGGTCTTTCAACATCTAACAAACCTCATTTGCAAGTCAGAAAAGTATGCTTCAACTTCACATTGGGAGAGAAAGTGAGAAAGACTTATGTTAGCCTCCCTCGAGATGGAGGACACTTGATCTCAAATTCTGTATGCACTTAAGTTGCTGTCAAAGGAAAAACCACATCTAGCTTTAGGGGTGCGTTTGATAGGCAGCTTGAATGCTTCCACACACTTGAGGTAGAAGGAGAGACTACTTATCATAGGCATACTTATACATGTATGTAAATGCATGCAAGCATGTATGAATACCTTTACACCATTCCCTGTGACAACTGTACAAGGTCCCTCTCATACGAGGGCAAGACCTTTCTCTATACTTTCTTGATGGGATCACACAGCCTTCCAAAACCTCATCTCACATGCATGAAATAGTAACTAGATCCATATATTTGTCAGCAGACAAAACTTAAAATAAATAAAGAAACCAATCTGCCAAATGAGTTTTAAGAAGGTGGTCTGTTGCTTGATTGTGCCAGTCACACATTAATATTATTCAATAGATAAATTTTCGAACTAACAAGCATCTATTTTTCAAGCTTTGCATGAAGTATAACTTTTTGTGTGGTAGTAAAAAGCAAGAAAAGCTGTCATGGTTTACAATCAAAAGGATACCAGCGGTCACAAGTCAAAATCACATTTCACATGAAAATCTATATCAGTTAATGTCATACTCTTTTCTTAAGAAATTAATATGGATTTTCTTATTTGAGAAATGAAGTCTATAACAGGACAAAATAATTCAATACATTTTTCTGGCTTTAGAAGGCACATCTTGGTAACCATGTTTAGAACATAACACAAAATAAGTTAAGACACCATAATAATTTAAAATAAACTACATGCCTTTGTATGAAACTATCTCCACATTCTGCTAAAAACAAATAAGACATCATAATTGAGATAGCTCTTGGTAGATTTGAGAAACATCCAAGTAACCCTAGTTATAGCGATCACTGCTCAACAATACATCAAAAATAAAGTGATTTGTGGAAGGTACTACAAATAACATTGGCCACTAAAAGCATGGTTTAATCATAATGATCCTGTCTTTATTATCTTACTATGAAAAAAGCATTTTAGAGGGTCAGGAATCTAAGTTTCCATAAAACTATTTCGATTAAAGGATAATGGTTTGAGCAGAACTATCAAACATGTGCATGAAACAAATTACATCACCTATGGCCTCTGATGCAGTTATAGGGAAGTCTGTCAGAACACCATCAACAGAGAAGATCCCATTGTCAACGAAAGAAAGATATTCAGCTAATGGATCATAACTGTAATTATAGCTAAATAGTGCATCATTCGCAAAGCCCGAAGCATATACTTCCAGTCCTTCTTTATGGGCATCCAGGACAACAGAGGTGTGAGGCTGTAGATAGAGGTCAGATGTTACAGGCCAAATATATTGCTTTGGAACGAGAATTCCAGATGCAAATGTCTTGATAAAGGTGAGATTTTTTAATAGTGAACCATATGTTTGGTTTGTAGAGGGTTCAATGGTGGCTTCATCAAGAAAGCGGAAGATGAACTTTATATTGGTTCTTCTGAATGTTCCTGCTATGCTGCTAAGAAAAATCACTTCTGGCGATGAGACATAGCTCAGAATAACACGTTTCGATAGAGAAAGAAGATAGCTTCTCATACTCAAATTATGCTGCCTGTAGAACATATCATGCTGCAATATGAGAGGCAACAAATAAATTTTAAATTAGTAAGAAACTTAAGTTATCACAACAAGAAAGAGTGCTAGAGCACACAATGCAAGCAACATTACCCACAACAGACCTGTATGTTCAACCAAAGGGCTGGTGGCTTAACTTGTTTCTGCACATCTTCAACCGCAAGGATGGGAAATATGTTGGTGTCGAATTTATCAGTTCGAGAAAAAACATCTTGCAGCACTGCTCAGGTTGTGAAAACTGTCAGAATATTAGTCAAACAAGTTTAAAAGTGCAGACAGATAATTTTGTTAACTTGCAAAAGATTTAGATCCTCAGTTTGCTAAACCGCATATAGCAAGACAAACATAACATTAGCAAATAAACTCGCACTTCTAAATTTCTATTACACACCAAACAGCAAATAAATATGAAATTCTGCTATAAGACAAACATCAAAACCATGATAAATCAAACTTTACCAGAACTGCAGTTCTAAACTTCTTCCTGTTAGTCTATGCACAAATTTCTCTAAAATAGACAAATCCATCACCATCAACCCATTGCAGGATCTAAGTCAGCCCAGCTAGAGGACGGATGCATTTTGTTATAAGTAAAGGTTTTGCATCTGCTGTGCATGGCAATTGCCTCCAAATGTGCCCATCCCCGATGGCATACTGTTGTGTTGCAACACAAAAAAGGACAAAACATGTTCACAACTTACAGGCATGATGCAACAATGCAAATCACTTTATAGACTGCCAGTTCATAGTTTCATGCTGATTCATGTAGCCCCACAAAGGACTATGCAAATCAGATATAAACAATACTTACCCTTAGGGAATATCTTACATTAGCCTAAGTTTTTAAACGGAAAAGAATATCATATCATAAATACCTTACTTCAGCCTAAAATGCCTCATGTCATGGTTTTGAACATTCCAACACCAAATCATTATTCTAGTGCAGCATGGTTAGCACTGCAACATACCATTAAATAGTAAAAATAAAATGTAGACAGGCATAAAATCTGTTATTTCCAACTAATTAACTTAGTGATTTGCACAAGGTAATGTCCAGGATAAGGCATTGTGACCAACACAAAGCATTGTCAAACCACCATGTCTACAGTAAATTGATAAGTTGCATGCATCCATAAATCTGAGAAATTTCCACCAAATAGATAGGTTTCCTTGGCATTCCTATAATTGCATAAACAGGAAAAAAAACTACCAAGAGATTTTCTTTTATTCATTTTTTTTTTCCTTTTGGTTCTTCGGGTAGGTTTACAATCTTAAAAAATGCGGCCATTAGCATCCATCATAATACACGAACTTCCCTTTCTTTGTTCAACTTTTACATGGAAGAGAGAGCACATGAGATAAATTTCAGCAGTTTTAACTTACATGAAACTTGTGATAAGTCTTTCATACTGTAGTCCACAGAAAACCATCCTGATGTAGGAACTCCATTGACAAGGTAATTATTTTCCCCCTGTGGATAAACCACCTGAATATTCGTACCATTATTAATTGTAAGTTCTGGCAGACAGATGCCAACACCATCTTTTGTCAACCGCACATCACACCATGAGATTGTGTCAGATGAACCAGCAATATAAGTAAGTTTGTAAGCAGCAACACTTGAGTCAGGAAATAACCCTGAAAAACCACCTTTTGCCATTACTACCGGGGCATTACCTGCATTATAGAAAGTAGATTCATTATATCTCCATAAAACGAAGAAGCAATTATAGTTCAACTGCTAACAAGGTAACAAAATTTACTTTCTTAAAACTTCAACACAGTTAGGTGAAATTTCACTAAAGCCTGCAGAGTGAGGGCAAAGTCAATTTAAATAATGCCATCTGATTAGAAGAGTAGAACTTATTTATGGAAGAGATAAACCTGGCCACTGATTGGATAGGAAAAGTTTATCCACACTACATCACCATTGCAACATGACATTCCCAACCCCCTCCGCCCTCCCCCCAACCCTGGTAAGTGCAGACTGGTCCAACCAGCAAAACAGACATCTTACTTCTCTGAAGCACACCCTGCCCACTCTCTCGTCATTATCAAATCCAAATGCAAGACCTGCAGCAGCAGTCGTTGCTTGTCATTGAAGAAAAGGATGTTCCATTCCCTCCATATAGCCCAACACAAAGCTGCTGAGCAGCAATCCTGACCAGTTCTCTTCTTTCAAGGGACACTAACTGCCCCTTACAGATGCCAAAGTGAGCAAACTGTGCCCCAGGAAACCTTTATCGATGCTTGAGTATTTTCGAAAAAGAGCTTGAACTGGTGCCTCACCCTGGTTCTCATATAGCAAACTGATAGGCAGCAATCCTTCCCATTCAGTGCAAATTATCCCCTGTTAGGAGTCTGTTCTTCACCAAGATCCAGAAGAAAACTTTATCTTCTAATTGGGCAACACCATTCCACAGATTCTTTGTTTATGGGACACAGCAGGCCGCCATTATCTAAAAACCTGTATAACAAGCTAGCAGAGAACACCACCTTGGAATCCCATCTCCAAGATACCAATCCCATGAATGAGAGCTTTCAACAAGGAAGGTCAATAACTGGGAGGGTTCCTCGACTTGAGCATCATTCAAGATTAAACAATTAATTTTCTCAAAAATTATTAAACCATTTAAAGCTTTTAAGAATCTCTTAGCTGCTCAACATATCTACAAAACAGCCTGTAGATCAGGGATATCTACATAATCGGTCATCCCCCTGATGACCTATAATTGGGAAAGATGGAATTTCTAAACGTTAATATTTTGACCGGTCATCAATCTTCTATAGCATTATTTGATGCGTTTGCAGGCAAAATAATTAGAAAAAACGCAAGAAATTTAGCGCAATCAGTACGCCGAGATAAACTAATGCTAACTATATATAGAATCCAAAAGAGATCAACTCTTTGAAACCAGTATTGCCCTCAAATATAGCTGAAAGCCTGAGACCTCCCATTAACTCTACCAAAACAAATCTCTCGTAGACAATGCATGCCACCAAAACTTCCACTTTGCACATGCCCACTCCACACCTTTGCTCATAAACCCTAAAACTCATTTCTCGAATTCTTGCTCAACTGTTTTCTTTGAAAAGCCACACCAGAAACATAGGTAAACGCCTCTATTTCTGGTAACCCATCAACAAGAGTAGTAATCTAAGCAAACTAAAACAAAAAAGTTTGTGAAAAAAAAAAACAACAACTCTCTCTTTCTCTCTGCATCCACTTACCTAAATCAAACTAAAAGACCCACCCAAGAACAAAATCAGAAAAACATCAGACAATAACATGAAAGGAAAGAAAAATTGTTGGGGAGAGAGACTAGTACCAGTCAAGGTTTGCCAAGGGCTCTTGGGGGTCTGTGCGGTGACAACACCCGGATGACCCAGTGCAAACAGTAGCAGGAGGAAAGCAGCAACGCAAGAGGAGCAGAAGACCTCTCCCCGGAATCTACTTCCCCTCATTGTCTCACCAATCCCAGCGCCAAGATCCCACCTTTAGCGAACCAGAAACCAAAAGAAGCGATCTTTAAGCACGGTTCCGAAGAAGAGAGGCAAGAAGGCGAGATTCGGATGCGGGATCACAGAAACAAGGGCCAAGGAAGAGATGTTTTGAGGCGAGATTTGAGAGCTGAGATGAAAAAAGAGGACGAGTGGGAAACAGGACGGGGTGAAGGTGGTGGGGTTGGATTCCAGCTGGGTTCTTGTAACACCGGAACTGGTGTTGGCTCATTCATTGCCTTCTAGATTCTGCGTGATTTTTTTATTGGAGGCTTGGTGGTTGGTTGAAGCATAGGAGGGAAGGTGACGGTTACCGGGGGATACGGGATGTGGTAATGGTGTCGAAGGGGGGCGTTCATTGGCGGGGGTTTGCAATCGCATTGTCGTCTCCTTTACTCTCTCTCTCTGCTGTCGGATCGCCACAGCTGGAGGTGGGCCCGGGAAACATATGATGGTCATAATCTCTCGGACTGAGAGAGAGAGCCAGCTGGACAAACGGATTAATGCTGTTCCTGATCCTGAGGTCTTGCACTTTTGATTTTTTATTTTTAAAAAATAAATAATTATTTTTTATTTTATTTTTATAAATAATTATATATTTTTATATAAAAATAATAAATGTCAAAATTAAATAACAATCGCGGATATGATTCCGGTTTATATTTTTTTTACATCAAAAAATAATTGATACTTTTCCACGATGTATACCATTAAATTATATTTTATATAGATCTTAAAATAATTTAAACTTTTTTTTCACCATCTACATTAGTTTTAACGTGAATATTGAATAATGCAGTGATAAATTTGAGCAAAAAAAATGAATTACTCTTTCGCATGAGAGATACAATCGATGTTCTATATGCATATGCATTAAAATCATAATAAAATATAAAAATTAAATAATTTATTTTTATTTCTCATCCTTATAATTATTTTTTTATGTAATTATACATCTTAAATTTTTAGTTTTGAGTCTTAATTTTCATCGGCGATCTATAGTTTAATGACAGCGCTAGAAATAATTTTTTTTTAAAAAAAAATAAAATAATAAATGATCAATGTTGGTTTGCAAATAGCATTAGATGGCTATGGTATATCGAGCGATGGCTAATTAATCATGTTTATAAACATAATAAATAACTTATAGTGGAAAGCTAGGCTTAAAATCCTTATATAGGTAGTGTTAGGGATAAACTCCGCTTCTACCGAAGTCTAGTGGACTCCTCCCAGACATCCCCTTCGGTCGATCGAGTTCCTACCGAACTTTTCTGCGATCGAGTCTTAGCCGCACACCTTTAGCCAGATGCTTACAGTGACTGAACTCCTTCCGAGCTTCCTCTTCAGGAGTCCGGACTCCTCCGAAATGGGTATACGCTGAAGCCCCCAACCCTTCATTCGACTCCGAACGGCTCAGTATCAAGACAGCTGCAGCCATCACCATTAGTCCGCCGCAAGCGACAGCGATCCGCTATCAGGCGGCGATGGCGGTCACCATCAATCCGCTGCAGACGACGCCTTTCTTTGGGCCTGATTCCACCGAACCTCGAGCAGTCCGCCAGCACGCGGCTGCAGCTGTCATCATCAAGCTCCGTCTATAAAAAGGATCCTCCAGATATGCTATCTCTTCTCTCTAAGCTCTAAGCTCTCCTCTTCTCTCTAAGCTCTACGGAAATCAATCCCGAGCACTCCATTCCTGTTGGCCAGAGCTGACTTGATTGTCGGAGGATCCTGCCGGAGCCACCCCCACCGGCTCCGGACGTAACTTTATTTTGCAAGTCTTCGACGGCGACCTCATCGGCCTCCACTCCAGTTGGATCCGACGACGACCGATTTCTGCACTAACAGATTTGCATTAGAGGAAGGGACTGAACCTTCGAGGTTCCCTTATTCTTAAAGGAGTGCTCGGCGATGATTTCTCTCTTCCCTCTCCGGAGATCTCTCTTCTTCATCACTAGAGTTCTTTTCCAAAGAGAAAATGCCTCCCAGGAGAGCTTCGACTCGGCAATCGGCGGCTTGCGCGCCAGGTCCATCTGCTCCCATTTTAGCTCCAGCAGCCCAGGTTCCACACGAAGCCACCGCAAACGTGGAGCAGTTCGACCTGCTGATCGGATTTGTAGCCCCATCGAGATGATGCTGACCGTGTGATAACCTCCAACGGAAACTTTGCCAATAAATCTGCCATGAGGATGCGAGAAACCGGCCTTAAGGAAGAGCATTCGGGTATACCAATTACCCTAAGAAAGGAGAAATGGAGAGCAGAAGTTCTTCCGTAGAAATGGAACGAAGTTCGACCACGTCCATGACCTCCATGGCGCAAGCGAGGCCGAACTCCCCTCGAAGCTCACCATCGAGGAAGTTTCGACAAAGGGGCATAAAGTTCTCCCGCGGAAGATTTCATGGGAAAGTGGAATGAAGTTCAGTGCAAGCGAGGCCGAACTCCCCCTTGAGCCCGTCATCGAGGAAGCCCTGACAGAGGGGCATGAACTTCTCCCACAGAAGATTTTGCAAGGAGACAGAATGAAGTTCGACCGCGTCCACGACCTCTATGGTGCAAGCGAGGCTGAACTCCCCTCGAAGCTCATCATCAAGAAAGCCCCGACAAAGGGGAATGGAGTTCTCCCGCGGAAGGTTTCGCAGAAAAGCGGAATGAACTTCAGCGGAAACGAGGCCTAACTCTCCCTTGAAGCTCATCATCGGAATGAAGTTCGGCGATAGCAAAGCCGAACTCTCCCTCAAAGCTCATCATCGGAATGATGTTCGGCGCAAGTGAGGCCGAACTCCTGCTCGAGTATGTCACCAAGGAAATCCCCTACGAAGATTTCACGGGAGGTGAGATGAAGTTCGGCCGCGCTCACGATCGCCCCAGGGCAAGCGAGGCCGAACTCTCTCTCGAGTATGACTCCAAGGAAGCCGGGCATGAAGTTCTCCCGCAGGTTTCACAAGGAGACGGAATGAAGTTCGGCCGCGTCCACGACCTCTCCAGCGCAAGCAAGGCCCAAACTTTTTGAGCTTGCCACCAAGGAAGCTCCGACAGAATGGCACGAAGAAGTCCTCATCCCGAAAGATTCCATGACTGCGCCCCCTGCAACGCTCCTCGAACTCAAATTCTCATGGAAGTTAAGAACCGGCTACCAAGGCCAGAAGTTTTACGACCTCCTCCAGGCATGCGCGACCAAAGCAAGTAATGCTTCGACCATTACGACCACGATCACGATACTGACGAATACATTCAGCTCCGAGACGAAATTGAGGAGCTCATCGAAAAGAAGCGGCTGGGTAAATTCCTCCAATGCCAGTCTAAAGTAGAAGAAGATCGGCCAAGAGCGCTGCCGCAGCCAGAAAGGATAAGGAGGTCGGCTGCCTCACGGCGTCATCAGCATTACCCTTAGAAGGAGCTTGGTGCATCGGCGATCCGTCATCTCCCAGTATCAAAGCCAAGAGAAGCATGCTCCAAATTGAGGAGGCTAGCATGAGATAGAGGAGGTCGTCCGGCCCAGAACTTATTGTCGGAGAGAACTCTTAGAAACAACGCCCCCACGACCCTGAAATGGGAATGTGGTGCGGATAACTTTCCATCGATAAAATTCTTCTCCTTCAATTATATACTATTTCTGGATGCAAAAACTATGTGATGACAGAAAAAGAAGCAGTTAATAGTCGCCGTGTTAGAAACAGGAGGAGAACCTTATCCTAACATGGGCAGGTCAAAGACCTTCAACCTCGGTCGTAGAAGATAAGATCTCCCCCGAGGCAAACTCGACTGCAGGAGATAAGATCTCCTTCGAGCGTCCAGGCCAAGCTTGACTGAAGGAGATAAGATCTCCCCCGAGTGCCCGCATCATCCTCGACCGCAGGAGATAAGATCTCTCTCGAGGAAAGCACGGCTGCAGGAGATAAGATCTCCTCCGAGCATCCAAGCCAAACTCGACTGTAAGAGATAAGATCTCCCCCGAGTGCCCGCCTCGCTGAAGATAAGATCTCCCCGAGAAAAGCTCGGCTGCAGGAGATGAGATCTCCCCGAGCCCAATCAACCTCGACTGTAGGAGATAAGATCTCCCCCAAGGAAAGCTCGATTGTAGGAGATAAGATCTCCCCCGAATCAACTTCGGCCGAAGGAGATAAGATCTTCCCTGAGGAAAGCTCGACTGCAGAAGATAAGATCTCCCCTGAGCTCCGCATCAACCTCGACTGCAGGAGATAAGATCTCCCCTGAGGAAACCTCGACTGCAGAAGATAAGATCTCCCCGAGGGTCCGGGCCAACGTCGGCAGTAGGAGATAAGATCTCCTCCGAGCGTCCGGATCAAGCTCGGCTGAAGGAGATAAGATCTCCGCCGAGTCCCGCATCAACCTTGGTCGTAGGAGATAAGATCTCTTCCGAAGAAAGCTCGGCTGCAAGAGATAAGATCTCCCCCGAGCATCTGGGCTAAGCTCGGCCGAAGGTGATAAGATCTTTTTCGAGTGTCCGCTTCAACCTCGGTTGCAGGAGATAAGATCTCCCCCGAGGAAAGCTCGGCTGTAGGAGATAAGATCTCCCCCGAGTGTCCGCATCAATCTCGACCTCGGGAGATAAGATCTCCCATGAGGAAAGCTCGATTGCAGGAGATAAGATCTCCCCCGAGCGTTCGGGCCAAGCTTGGCCGAAGGAGATAAGATCTCCCCCGAGTGCCCGCTTCAATCTCGACTGCATGAGATAAGATCTTCCCTGAGGAAAGCTCGACTGTAGGAGATAAGATCTCCCCCAAGTGCCCACATCACACTCGATTGTAGAAGATAAGATCTCTCCCGATCGATCAAGCTAACCTCGGCCAGAGATCGAATCTCTCCCGAGCGCCCGTATTGACCTCGGCTGCAGGAGAGATCTCCTCTGAAGCAGTCTCGGCTGTAAGAGATAATGTCATCCCTGATGGAGCTCAACCTCCGACCTCGATCACAGAAGATGAGGCCTACCTCAACCTCGGTTGGAGATGGGATCTTCCCCAGATTTTAACTTCAACATCAACTTTAACTGGAGATGAGATCTCCCCCGAACTTCGACCTGAACCAGCATGGAGCCCAGAAGAAAACTTCAGCAGTCGCCTTTTCTGCACTCTCTTCCTTTGAGTTTCAAACTCGATAGTGGAGGGGGCTAGTGTTGGGGATAAACCCCACTCATGCCGAAGTCTAGTTCGATGCTCAGTCTAATGCAATCAGTAGCCACGAAAGAGCTTCAGCAGATGGGTCTTAGCCGAACCCTTATGGCCGGTCGAACTGCTCAACCGACCGAGCTCCTTTGGACTCCCAGCGGTCGAACTCCTCAGCGGTCGTCCCTCGGTCGAACTTCTCAGCGAACCTCTCGATGGTCGTCCTCCGGTCGGACTTTTCAACGGTCGAGCTCCTTCCAAACTTCCAGCGGTCGAGCCTTAGCCGTACTCCTCCAGTCAGATGCTTACGAGAGCCAAACTTCCCTCCAAGCTTCCTCTTCGACCTGACTTCTTCGGGAGCTGGACTCATCCCAGACATCCTTCGGACGAACTTCTTCAGGAGCCGGATTCCTCTCAGACACCCCCTTCGACCGATCGAGCTCCTACCGAACTCTTCTGCGATCGAGCCTTAGCCGCACACCTCCAGTCAGACGCCTACAGGGGCCAAACTCCTTTCGAGCTTCCTCTTCAGGAGTCCGGACTCCTCCAAAATGGATACACATTGAAGCTCTTTAATCCTTCATTCGACTCCGAGCGGCTCAGTATCAAGACAGCTGCAGCCATCACCATCAGTCCGTCGTAAGCGACAACGATCCGCTATCAGACGACGATGGCGGTCACCATCAATCCACTGCAGACGGCGCCTTTTCTTGGGACTAGCTCCGTTGGATCTTGAGCGGTCCACCAGCACGCGGCTGCAGCTGTCACCATCAAGCTCCATCTATAAAAAGAACCCTCCAGATATGCTATCTCTTCTCTCTAAGCTCTCATCTTCTCTCTAAGCTCTGCGGAAATCAATCCCGAGCACTCCATTCCTGTTGGCCAGAGCTGACTTAATCATCGGAGGATCCTTCCGGAGCCATCCCCCACCGGCTTCGGACGGAACTTTGTTTTGCAGGTCCCCGACGGCGACCTCATCGGCCTCCACTCCAATCGGATCCGACGACGATCGATTTTTGCACCAACATATAGGTATTTAATTGCTCAATCCTTGGGCACAAGTATATTTGGATTGGTATTTGGAAAATACATGTAGATGATTGTGATTTTTTTTTTTTTTGATTGGCCATGTATGGGTTTGAAGTTCGCTGATAGGTAAAATATCATCGGCTAGAAAGATATTTTCATTTGCCTTCTTTTGTCGTTTATTTTTTCGCCTATTTTTGTGTCTCTTTTTAAAATATGATGGAGAGATCAATTGAGAAAGAGAGTAGAGTAAGGTGTGCTTGCTGAAGGACTATGTTTGTTGTGAACATTGATCAACAAACATATGAGTTTTGGTAGCGTATGTTGATATCGTAAGACTGTAACAATTCATGATAATGTCCTTTTGTAGAATTTTTTTTATTCTTGATTAAAATGAGGCATTAAAGCTTTTGGATGCTAACAGGGCCAAAATTCATATCTACATAGGAAAACCAGCCAGACCGTAGTCCCGAGCCTTTTTTGTTTATTATTATCTGAAGCTTCATTAACGATCAAGAAATTTGCAGTTGACCTTGTTTTGGTGGTTTACACGATGCGAGGCAATTCGTTGACAACCCCTTAATATAACCGATCTTGTGATCCTGGGATAGGATTGGATATAAGATACATACCCATATCTTCGCATGAGAAATTATTTCCTATGTTGATTGCATCCCAATGTTGTATACGTCACCAATTAAGTCGTTCATTTCTATAGCAGTACATGCTTCATGAGTAAAATTTATAAAAACAAATAGCTGTAATTAATGGCGTGCACGGCTATATGATGATATATATATAATATAGAGATTTTTTTTTTTTTTCTATTTGGATGCCTATCGTATCATCCAGTTACGTAGATAAACGGCGACAACATAAGATGATGCATATGTGCACCATATATCGCTGCTGTGGCAGCCAAAACAAAAACTAAATCCATCTCCGTGATCCCCGGTGGTCCCCCAGCTTTGCTCACCCTTTTTATGCCGAGAAATTGGATAGAGTGCTTGCCAACTCGGAGTTCTAAAAGGAGCAAGGCCGTTTCGGACTTCGTTGATTCCCCTTTTAAAATGCAGCAGAAACATGCGAACACCACCTCTCAACTTCTCAAAATCATCATGGTATATTTTCTTTTCCTTTTCCCCTGCACAGCTGCAGGGTGACGCTTGGGGCTCAATTTATCGGTCTCTTTACACAAAAGGAATACAGGCCTCGGCACGTGCCGCGCGGCGGAAGTCTCGGCCGGCACCACATGGAGACGGCGCTGGATGGGCCCGGAGCGGCAGAGTTGCCGACGTGTCGGCAGGCACTTCCTTACCGTGTGGGCCCTTTTCCCTGGTGGCTTGTGGTCTACGTCGCTCTCCAACGTGGTTGGTGAGATGGTGGTGGGCACGCAAAGCCAAGTCGTAGCGTGGAATCAATCAGAAAAAAGGGAACCAAAAATAGAAGAGGGTGGAGCGGAGAACTTTGGGAGACGGAAAAACAGATCACAACCCAAAAAAAAAAAGAAAACTAAATCACAACTTTATGGAGGACTAATAAGATGGAAAATTATTTTCTATAATACATACACCGTACTCAATCAATTACAGCGGTTTTTTTCTAATATATATTTTATTTATCAAGTGCTCCACTATAAAAATAAATGATTGTAATTGATGGTATCTACGGCCACACGATGCTTGCAGCATAGAGCATAATTTTTCTTCTTTTCGGTTGTTGGTAAGTACTTGCTTTGGGATTTCGTTAGAGAAGGTTTTTCTTTGGTGCGTATCGGTAAAAAGTTTAAAAATAGGATGGGTCTTAACCATGACTTTGTTTTATTCCCAATTTTTTTTCTATTTATGGGCGTGCATGACTCCGTTAGAAAGTTTCTAAATAGAAAAAAGTATAATAATCTTATATGATAAGGTGGTGGGCCCATGCTTTGAGTGGTTTTAGCTGGGTATGGGTGCAGGTAGTTTGAGAAAAATCCGATCCCGCTTCCTCCCAACTCATACCTAAAATTTTAGACCACGGATTATATTATTGTGCATGAATCCCAAATTAGTGGTAATTGACCAGAAATGTAATCGAGTCAGGTAGCGACCTCGCATGTTTGTAATTGACCAAACAAAATATCTTCAATCTAACAAAAGGAATAAGTTCAAATGTCCAGTTTAACTTCCAAGGCTCGATCTAATTACCAAGACTTGGAACATCAAGTTCAGGTTCAAATTTTAAGCTAAACTCATAAGCAATTTAATGGCGGATCTGCTTACTCTTGGCCCCAGTTTGCATCTCAAATGGTAGGAAGAAAGAATAATTTTCCTCCACCTCACCTCCGTATTTAAGATAGAGTTCCAATCCCACTTGGCTAACAAAAAGACTGATTTGGATTTTCTACGTTCTTTATTCCCAGCACGCTTTCACGCTTAGAAAGAATTTGAGTGTTCCCATTTTTGAAGACAATGCGATGAAAAATGTTGACAATCCAATTGTAATAGATCAAATATATTGCTTACATGACACTTGTTACATGTTATTATGTTGTCAATTAACCTTCTTAACTTTGCTCGGCATGCTTCACCTAATTTAACATCAATTCGCATCTTGCACCTAGTGATATTGATTATTATTAATTTAGTAATTTTGATTTTTCTTTTTCCCTTGCAATCTCCCCCCAAGAAGCAACCAAGCTAGTGTGCAGCAAAGCTATGCCATGTGAAGGTGTCGAGCTTTGCGACATCAATTTAGAGTATGGTGGTAATGAACAAGCAGCAAAATTCACCAGTTACAAGCTTTAATATTAAGGCACTTCCAATAATAATGTGAAGTCTATCCCTTGCATCTAATCTCTAATGCATTTGAAAATATGGAAGAAATGAATGGAAGCAAGAGCCGTACTAATCCTCTTGCAATATGGACAAAATAATTTGTGTAATTTTAGATGAGATTATTTATCACTTATCTTTTTTTCCCTTAACTTCATCAATGTATATTGTGGATTGCTCGCAACGCCCATCATTAGGGACATGAAACAAAAGGGATTACAATTTGGGCCTGAAAATATGAGTTTAGTTCAAATAATTACCATCGTGTTCATAGTTGTCAAATAATTTGTTACGAGTAGACTATTTAATTTTTCCCGAGTTTCAAAACATGCACCATCTAAAAATCTTTGATCCTAGCATTACCTGCACACAATAGACTAGACGAAGATCATATACCCATCATGGATGTGATGAACCATTGAAAATGGGATTTGCAAGCCAATTTAGGCAATTGCGTTCCAGGAGAATGAAGAGGAAACAATTAATTGATCATCACTTTTTCAATTGTGTTGTTAGTTATGCAACTTGAGTTGGGCTCCATCCGAAATCTCCTCATTTGGCGGAAGTAGATTGAAGTTTTAGATTTAGCTTTTGGTTTGACTTCAAATAGATTTATGGGACAGCGTTGACCTTCAACCGGACCCAAACTCGTCTCTAACCAACCCGAACCCAACAGAATCCAATGACTAAACCTGAGTGGACCAAATATGTGAATAATAAATAATTCATATTTATATTTCATATAAATTTGCATAATTGTATCTTTAAAATCTTGTTACATTGCATGTAAGTGCATCATTGAAATTTATTAATGAACATGTCTCAATTCAATAAAAATATCAATTCAATACAAATGTTGTAAATGCTTCTCCCCCATCTTAGAATTAATTTCAATTTAATTTAATCTAATTAACGTGGCATAACCCAACTCATCTTGACTAATCCAAGCCGATTCGGTTAGCCTGACCCAACTCAAGACCGGCTTGGGTTGAATTTGCATGGAGGGATCTAGGTGTTGGGTTGGGCTATGGTTTGCTGTCATCTCCATCCAAGAAAGCTCCTCGACAGCATTCATACCTAGCTTCTGCAAGCATTTACGACACCTATTAAAAGCTCTTAGAAAGCGCCAGGAAGCTGCTTACCTATTTACACACTTTAGCTCGGGGATTATGGATCTCAGCTGCAAGGTGAAAAAGATCGATGCCGTGTTCTTGTCTGCCTTTATTAGTTAAGAAGCATGTTAATGCTGTGAAGTTGTCAAAGAACATTGGAATTAAACAAGTTTCTGGCCTATAAATACCCCACTTTTAGGAGCCTTGGATGCTTTCGTCTTTCTTTGTAACTCTGCTAATTTATTTCAATAAAAATGTCTTCAGGCACTCTGTGCCGTTTGCTCCCTCAAAAAGCTGCAAGGATCTAGCATGGCCATGTATAGGCTTGAAATCCTCCATCATATGTGATAAGCACTGCATTGGTTGATCTCTGTCGCATGGCTTTCTGACTTTAGACGATCGAATTAATCTTTGCTCGATGTTGAGGGCTCAAAAAGTACTTCATTTAAAATTGTTCGAGTATCGATCGGTCAGGCCAGGCCTATCAAATTATAAAAGAACCGGTGGTGGTGGGGAGAAAATATTATTCCCAGCTTATGTACTGACAAATGATTGTTTAATGGTGAACCGAGTGCATGATTCATGCTGTTGGATCAAAGATCATGTAGTTGGATGGTGATGTACCTTGTCATCTAACCAGATTCCTCTAGTACGTGTCAAAAGGTTTTTGTTCCTGCCATGTAACCAAAGACAAATTTAATGAAACTTAAGAACTGCATGATGCGTTCATTAGATATGTCAATCGTTTTTGCATAAAAAAATTTCATGAAATACGATCCTCCTAAAACCCAAGATAGCGATCTGGTAAACTATACCAGAATGGTGGGCTGTCGCCGTTCCTCCACCCCGTCATCATCTTAGACTTGGGGCACGAAACGAGGGGCGCAAAAATATCGCTTTTTTGTCCCCGAAAAAGCACCCAATGGGGACCCGATGCGTTCCGACATGCGCCGGCGTCGCAAGTCCTGCAGCAAAAATTGAGACGCTTGTACTTTTATACCCCTCATTATTATTTTCCTGCAGATGATATCATCTCTTTTACACCTCCGTCTGGGCACTGGGGGTGATACCTTTTCTTCTACCTTCCATGCTTCCCCGAGTGTTATTATATCTTGGTCACCCCCTCCTTTAGGAGCTTGTAAATTGAACTTTGATGCTGCAGTTCATCAGTCCTGTGCAGCTGCCGCTTTTGTGTTGCGAGATGGGCGAGCTTGGTCGTCTCATTAAAGGGGTGGGCAAGAGGATCAACTTGTGTTCCTTGCGTCGAGCTGGACTTGTTGCTGCTTGGCTTGGACTTCGGGAGGCACTCACTCAACTTCACATTTCCAGAATCTGGATTGAAGGAGACTCTTTTAACCGTTATATATACGTTGCCCACTCCGCATTTCCAACTCAACAGCTCTTCTTCTATTTGGTTTTCTTCTTCTAATTTCTTGCAGGTTTCACATATTTGCCGTGAAAGCAACCAAGTGGCGGATTTCTTGCCACTGCAGCCCCATCTCCCACGTCGAAAATGTTCCCTTCCGCATCTTCCACCCTCATACAAAGCCGTCTGTATATCAAATTTGTTTATTAATCCATACCGATTTATCATCCAAATAAGTGAATTGTGCATAAAAATTTGTTTGTATATTGGTTTTGCCAGAAAAAGATCGTTTTCTTTTAAACATTACGTATTATGGAATTTCTAAACAATTTTATCCCCAGGATTATTAATACATTAATCAGCAAACATCTGATTCGTGTTTATTTAGGTTACCATCTTTCCAGCATCCCGTGCACAAAATAAACCAAACAGAATAAATTTAACTTTTTATACAAAATTATTATTTTTTACTGTAATCCACAATCCACTGCGAACAAAGTCCAACGATCTTCCCCTAGCTCCACCACCGACGCCGAACATGATCATTACATTCGTCACAGCTGCTTGAATAAAGCCACAAGGTGACGGAGAGATCTGACGAGTTGGCTTAGGTGAACCAACAGGAAGAGCCCCAGGTGTTGCCAAGCGAGAATCCACTTTTAGATTCGGTAGAGCCGGCGATGACATGTTGACAGCAACAATTCTGCCCAACGACCAGAGACGGGCTCCTTTCGTTATTTTAGACGTTTTTCCTTGACACTAAATTTTTCAAGCTACCGAAGAATCTTGGTCGCATGCAATTCAGAGTGAGTCTGACGTTTTATCTTTCCTATAATTCAAGTAATTATAAGTGCTAAAGAATTTACTCCATCTACTTCAATAATTTTTAAAGAAAATAATTTTGTTTGAATGAAAAAGAAAATCAAATATAGTGGTGCGGAAATAAAACTTATCTGCTTCTCCAACTCCACATGCATTGTACCACCACATTTTTTTAATGATACAGACATGATATCATACACGTGATTTGAGTTTTTATTTATACCGTCGGGAAGGAGGGAAGCAAACATCGTGACATGATATCACATTACACAGAGTGCATGTGCCGGCGGTCGGTTGTATTAAGAGTTGGTATCGAAGGGGTAGAGACGCTTGAGTTGCTACCTGGTATCAACTTTCCTTCAAATCTCTTCTACATCGATTAAAAGTTAGCACGGGAAACTGAGACAGACGCCGAGAAATCTCCAGAACAGCACACCAACTACAATCATTTCGAACGCCACTAACCTAAAATAAATTACAGATTTCCCTCGGTACAATCTACCATGTTTAACATAATCACATACAAGCAATCGAGCACATAACAAATTGGTTTTCTTCAAATCAAGTTCCCTGTGCAGTACTGTTAGAGGAACTTGACGCCACTGAAATGCACGTCTGCAAGCAAAATAGCAAATGCAGGCTATCATTTCTTTCACTCTTGCCGACTTCAAAAGAAAAATAATCAGTTTGAGTCGAAAAGAAATGCATGACATCTAATTGGTAAAGCCAAATATCAGAAGCAAGCATAGACCATAGAGTTGGAGTCATAATAAATATAAGTCACGCTAGTCATCACCCTCATGTAGCAAGAGAAAATGAACTTGAGAATTAAATTACAAAAATAGTCATCGGTTTTGTTCTTGCAAACTGACTGATTTAAATGATTATCTGAAGATTAATGCTTGACAATCTCCATAAATCTAGTAGTAAATCTTGCTGAGTATTGTACACAGAAGAATCTTAAACCAGCATGAGCAAGCCCTATGACCAAAAAACTGATACTGCCAGAAAAGGACACGGAAGTTCCAGTACAGAAGTTGATAATACGACCAGAGTTACCTATTTCCATAAATCAAAAGGCAGCATGAGCAAGCCGTATGACCCAAAATCTCATCCTGTCAGAAAAGGACACAGAAGTTCCGGTACACAAGTTGATAATACGACCAGAGTTACCTACTTCCATAAATCAAAAGCATACTATGAACTGGAACAAAATCAACCACCTCGCACTATTTTTTAGTCTTATATGAAAAAGATAAAGCGACCAGATTAAGAAGTTTTAATAGAGGTTCCTATGAGATCATTATCTCCTTGCCTTTCTCTTTCTAGATCTCAATTAAAATATTATTTGTCATGTTATTATTTTATCTTCTCAGCAATTGATGATACTAAACCATGTTATTGCTATAAAAATTTATCAAAATGTGATATTGAATTTTATATATCAACAAAAAGGGAACATTCTCATCCTACTCCCAGCGGACTTCATTTATTAGAAAAGGCAGATTTTGAATACTGAACTTGTACCAAGGGAACTACCAAACCAGATATCTTTGGATAAAAATAACTCTAGAGGGTCAGCTGCATGTCGGCTCCTGAGCATGACTTGTTGAACTACAGTCCCGCCTAAAAACCGATTGACAGCCCATCAGGCTAGCCATTAATTCACAAATAGGGATTCTTTAAGTTGAAAAATGAATGCATATTTTGAATTATGGTTGCAACATGAGAAGACCGGTTTCTGTTAAATATAAATAAAAATTCAATTTTCACATGCTTGTACATATCTATATATGTACATACATATGTACTTATATTCATAATCTCAAGATATCAGCAAGCCTAATTAAAGAATTCAGTCATCAATTTGGCCCTTGAATTTGTACCCCAAAAAAGTGTCCCAGTCAATCTTATGCAGAAGGAAATGCCTGAAATATCATTACATGCTATATGTATGTGAAATAATTTGTAATGTGAATTGACAACACTCCTCCAGCAGTGAAGAGGTATCACAGGAACTGTTCTCTGATATGCCGTCCATGCGCAGCATCTTTACGTTAAATTTTCACAAAGTACACAAATCATCTCATCAAAATCATCCAAGGCTCCAATCCTTTACCTCTTCTATGTCAAGATGATCCATGGAATGATTAAGCAGTTGAATAAATTAAAACAGTTGACTGTTCTAGAAGTATAACAGGCCTCCAACAAATTCAGCCTAAAGGCAAAAAGAGATAACAACCGCATCACATACCAAAGATTGTCCCACTAAAATCAGCATGAGGAACATGGTAATGTACCTAGAGAAAGAAGTGACATATTAAGAAGCAAAAAACAAGGAGTATGGAGGCATAGATGACCTAACCAGTAAATGTCACCCATGTCATGACCGCTTGACTAGATGGCCTGCCAATGTCTCAGATAACCCTGAGGCAGGAAGGCTTTCACATCCAAAAAGTTCTTGAAGCTTAGGGTCACACAGTATTGATACATTCTCTGCATCCTATAAGAAGTTGAAGCAAACACACTCCAAGTTAAAAGATATCAACGCTAAGAGGGGCAGGATTAAAACTAGTCTTAATATAATAAAATAATGAAGCAAATAGAAACTCAGATTGAAAAAAAAAATGTTAGCTTATCATAGCCAGAATGTGTAGAACAAAGATCTGGAGATATCCTGTAGAATTAGATGCGTTTTTCTGTATGTGAATTACATTTGCATGCACGTCTATGCTACTATCAGAAGCTGATATGTTTCCCTGCAACTTTAATTTTACTCCTAAAACTGTCAAAAATAATACAAATTAATGGTCAGCAGTCTGAATATACAAAACTGAAGTCCAAATGTTTAGATTCTTCTTTAACAACTAAGACAAATATACTTAACATAATTAAATCAACATCAAACCATGTATATCAACATAAAATTATAAGGAGCCAGTATTATGTGGGTCATACATGCTCTCTATATTATTTTAAGCTTTGGTGATTAAATTGGAAATTTTTCGAGGCCCTAAATAAATTGCTTGTGCTTTTTCAAAAGACTAATTAGAAGGATATTTGTGCCATGTTTGATATATTTATTGTTATCTTGTTACAGCAAAATATGGTCATAGATTTGGTTTTTTATACCAAAAATGAAAAATTTAAATATTAATACAATTTGCAGCAGATCAAGCTTTTAATTGGAGATATATATATCATGGTCCTATGCCACCTAGACTTAGCTTAGCCAGGTGCTCTTCATATGGGAGAGGTCCCGGGATCAAAACTAAGTCGTGCATTCCCACCAACGTTTTAAATACTGGACAAACCCAAAGAGCATTTCCATCGGAACAGTATTGTATCTGTAATGGTACCAAGACTATTGGTACATACTGAGACTAAGAGAACCAAAACGAATGAAAAGCAAATCAGTTGGTATGTATCAGCCCAACCAGTTTCAGTGTCCCTAGGCCCATAGAGGTGCCGGTTTTCCATCAGAATGGTACAATATTCCAATGGTACTTGAAATCTTCTACATATTTCTAACTGAAAACAAAATAGAAAAATGTAACTCTACATGAATACATAATACAATTGCAAGATCAACATCAACAAGGATCATATATAATTAGTGGTTGCAAAATTGATGCCAAGTTACCTTTTCTTTCCCTAACAATGAATTCATATATTTTATATGAGGCAGATAGAGATAGAAAAGTTAATGTGTTAGGTTGTATCATGTGCATCATTCTTGCTTAGCAAAGTCATCCAAAAATAACATGTGATTCAATTTGCAGAACTGCATTTTTACTATTCATGAAACCACTAAGAGTGTTAGGGACAAAATTGAAACATATGATCATTGCATTGCAATAAGAATAAGACCTTTACACAGATGGTAACATATACACATTACATTGGAAGGCATATGTAAAAATTGATGAACATATATGGAAAACTAAAGTTTCAAGTGCTGGCCCGTATCAGGCCAATACCGGAATCCAGAATAGGTCAACTGGTACCAATTGATTTATTTTTTAAAAATATTTTTCGTTTTAGTAAACAAGGCATGAATCTTTTTTATATATATCTCGGTAAGGCAGAGCACATGTGCCAAAACAGCACGGCATGACCATACTGGCCGGTGGCCAGCACAACCACCAGCATCGGCACTTGCAACCTTGTGGAAACACAATGAAAACATCGAGGCACTGAGGTATATATCAAAGTATAAGCTATGGAGACTCTACAATACAACAACGCATCAAACTTGGGGCAGGCCAAGAACCAACCAGAAGACATACAGCATATTTCCTTACAGGAAGGAAAGAGCAGAAGGTACATCTAAGCTGAATCAAAGATGGCCAAATTATTGAGTCCAGCAAATGATATCAGATGCTCAAGGATGCACAACCACTGATGATCAGTGAAAGATTAACAGATTCTATGATACGCAGTGCTGATGGCAATGCGGGTCTGTAGACAACCCAAAAATCTCTAAAGAGGAGTTTTAAGTAGTGTAAGCAGTAACCTTGCAGGTTGCATATGCCAAACATAACATAATAAATGCTGAAGGAATGATCCAGCCTCTAAAGGGCCAGATAAATATCAAAGAAATGGTCCAGCCTCTAAAGAGGCCTCAAGCAAGCAGTGGAGATATTTAAGAAACACATGAAATGGTGACATCAGCATTATGGAACTGAGAGGCAAAGCCTGCAATGTGCCGGTGGCAAAATGAAGGGAATTAAGCTGGATAATAACAAATTGATAAAATCCACGTCTTCATGTTAATTCTAAAAGAATGGATTTTATTTTGGACTAGAATATCAAAGGAGTGAATAACACCCCCAAATATACCATGATCAAATACATGGAACCTAACCAGCAAAAAATAGAAATTTTATCTAATTATATAAGTATTGAATTAAAATTTGGAAACAAAATATAGCTGTTCCTGTTTTCAAAAATCCATGACTGCAAACCAGTTCTTACCGAAAAATTAGAAAATAAGTCTAGCTACAGTAATCAGTGATGTGGGAAACCCCACTTAGACAAAGGAAAAACAAAATAATAGACTAAACTCACAAGCTATTAAAAGTGGTCCTGCTTTAACAAATTTCATTGCTCATTAAAAAATGACTCAAATTTTATGTACGATCAGAATACCCCCTTATATCCCAAGCTCAAAAAAGAAGTAACAGGCAGGTCAAGACTTCCAGCATAACTATCTGTCAAGAAGAAATCTTCTCTATAAAATAGTTTTGCAAACTCTCTTTTTCCTTTCTTCCTCCTTTTTATGAAGGTGGACTGACTGGCTTCCAGCTCATACTAAGGCTAACTAAAATAAAACAGGTGCGAGCAGATGTTTGCATATCAAAACTTATCGAGAACACAAAGTAGAAAGGTCTTGAATCCAAAAAAAACTCATTACCAAGGTTCACCGTCTTGGTACCAGACCCCATACCGATAAAATCCTATTATAGTGTCGGTATGCGGTATAGTATGGTACAATAGTATCAATATGGAGCGGTATGGCATACTAATATATTATCGATATGTTTTGATATGCTCTATACCGGGCGGTATGGGGCAGCATGGCAAACCATGCTTATTACTATAAGGGAGAAGTCTAATTACAGCTATTTACTAATTTGGAGTTCATCACTTAAAAAGCAAAAAAAAAGTAAAGACCCTCTAAGGTGGCTGAATAATAAAGCAGGTCCCCACTTTTGGAACAAAGCTTGCTAACCACAGAATACTTTTTAACAACCACAAACTTTCGTGTGCATCTGTTCAATAGAGAAGAATATATGACATCAGTTGTTTGAAAATAATAAAAATAATTTAAAAAAAATGCATGCTTATGCATAAGGTTGATACCTCCAGCTGGTTAGCCTTTATGTAGTCCCAAACACGCCTCAAAACCTCAGTTTCAAGCATTTCCTTTTCTTCAGTACCAAAAAAGTTAGCCAATGCATCAGAAATAATCACATGATATTGACCAGCATCAGGTTCAGCTGCAGCAACCACATCTTCAGTCTTCAGTTTTTTAGAGTCTGGTTCTGCATCCTCTGCAAGAATAAGAAGTAGATCCAGTTTCATCCTCACTATCATTACTTCAAATATAGTACACATTTAAAACTGTCCACTTACTTGTGGTCTCAAGTGGAATGATGTGCTTAGCTAACAGCTTGTTCATTTTAAACATGTCAGTACAGTCTGTCTCAAAAACTACACGAAGTTCATCATTGCAGATGATCTTCCTCCTGTTATTAGGATCTTGTAGATTGTTTTTCCTGATATATGCCCATAGCTGCTTCACAATCTGAGGCAGATAAGCATGATTAGTATTTCCAAATACACAAACAACACTAAGTTCCAACATGTACCAAGTAGGAGAAGAAGTGAATGCTTCAAAGAAAAAATGGTTGAAAATAGAACCTGAGTTCTTGGCATGGTTGCCTCACCAACAATGGCCTGAAGTTCAGGTGAAACACCACACATTTTATTTAGACCACCTGGACCACCCCTTCTTTTAACTCCAGTAGTAGCACTACAATAAATCAACTAAGTGTTAAAAATCAGCACAAATACAACAAAATAAAGAAGACATCAAAATGTCTAGAAAGCATGGATGCAATGCAAGTTGGTAAAGTCAATGTGACTTATCCATCCATTTGTAGAAGATCGAAATGTAGAACTGTTGCAAAAGATCGAAATGTAAAGCTGATACCAAGGAAACACAGGTTAAGGCTTTCCTCAATTCATATATTCTTTTAGAAAATCATAAGTACAGTGTGCCCTACATTCTAGAAATTGATTGGAAGGTTCTGCTGGAATAAGCAAACTCAAAGCTAGTGATGTCTTAGTTCACACTCTGGTAATTTTGACATAGATTTTCAGTCCCATCGCCCTAATTTGAGTGACAAGTAGACATGTCTAAGAGACCTGTGTTATATATAGGTTGGCATTGAGCAAATTTCGTGTCTTGTTAGATGAGCTTCCATGGAGATCCAATGGAAAATTTAGCAGCTTTTGGTTACCTTTTTCAACCCAAGCACAAGCAATGCATGTCCTGAAAAACACTAATAAAATATTATACATCATGACTGAAATATAAATATTTAGGTCATTAAGTAATCTTTTTTTTTTCTTATTGGAATTATTTCTATTAAATAGACAACATATATTATTTATCCATCAATATTGCCCCCTTCACAGTTAAAGAAAGGGATGCAAGACAAAGATAGAAGGTTTTGTAATTAAAAAATAGGCTCCGATCATGGGTCATCTTGAAGAAGCAAGATGCCAACTCTTGTTCAGTTAATTTCCTTTAAAAAAAAAAACAGTGAGACCACAGGAAAGGAAAGGGGATAAAGATTTGAATTTTGTTCCTATATATAGATAACAATGATCGATTCGCCAGCAGCAAGATGCTTACTTAACAGAAGTGAGCATATGTAGTGTGCTGGGAGGGGTGTGGGGGAGAAAGAGTTAATTAGGTTTCTTAATTAAGCCTCCAAAATGACAAAAGAGATTGATAGGTACATAAGTAAAGGGTGTTTCATCCAAAAGCAAACAGATGGATTCTATAAGAGAATATTCCAAAACTTCAAACACCTTTTCTAATATAGCATAGATAAGCATAGTCTAGGACAAATGCACTCACCTACCTTGAGATATTTCAAATATGAAGTCATCATCAATTTATAGATTGGAGGGAGAAAGAGTCCACACCCAACTGTTGTTGGCTCTCCCACATAACAACCTACTAATTTATAACTAATCTTGTCTCTTTCCAAACTCTATGTCACCAACCATTCAGATTGCAGAGAAATCCCCAAAGTTTTTGGTTCTACATGTGCATCAAAGCATGCTTGCATATTATTAACTTTTACAAAAGGAAACCTGACATTCAAGCTCATTAAAGCAGTTGGACAGAATAGTTGGCCTATTCTAATTAAGCTCTAAAAAAAATAACCTGCATCAGAACAGTTATGACAAGGCTAACCATTAAGGTGCTAAGTTCAATCCAACTAGGACCCAAACATGCTTTTCTAGGCCCTGTAACTAAATGACTACATCTTGATTGCTGAAGTTCTAAGTACAGCAGCTTATTCCATCTCCAAAAGTAAATATAGTCAAATCATTCGACCCTTAATTTGACAAGCAATGCGTAGACATTAAATCTGAATTTTGGGATGTCCTTATACAATTGGAAGCATTTGAGAGTTTGGTCTAAAGCATTTCAAGAGAATGGAAGTTTCTTTTTAGACATGCAAGAGTTTTTGAGGATTTTTAAGGCACACAGAATTTTGGGATGTATGTCGAATATATTTTACAGAGAATATATTAAAACAGGTCCACGGACATATAAGATCAAGCCCGTCCATATGGTGGATTCAAAATATTTGACCTTGAATATGCAAATTGAATAGACAAATGGAACCATCTTGCCCTCATCCCAACATCCCCATCAGAGCATTCTAGGACATCCACCATCCCAAGTGTAGGGACAGGCCTGGAGGCTGGCACATCCGATTCGATGGGAAATCTAGGATAGCGACCCATGGGATTTAGGACCTTGATTAGAGATCATAGCACACAGACGAAACCTTACTCTTTGCGGTGCTCCTGAGAACAAACAATAGCTGGCCATTTAATTATTTTCTAAAGAATCTCTCCTTCTCTCCAACCCTTCCACTGTCACTACCAACATTGGACACTTCTCCCAACATGCTATATGCAGAATATTTCATTGAGGAGATTAATTGATGAGGCCCTCCCGAGTAACTAAAAGAAAATCCCACTAGTATAAACTGAGAGGAAGTTTCTTGATGATAAACTTCCTGTGTGACCATTAATCTCATTTTAATCCTTCTAGGTTATTCAATAGGTAAGAAAGAGTCAAATTCCCCATGTCGCAGCAGCAAGATGCAAAAATAAATAAAGAAAGAAAGAAACGAATAAACTTATTAACTCCAAATTGATGGATACAGTTAGACAATTGCGATTATGACAACAACAATTAAAAACAAAACCTATTTTTTCAGAAGTAGAACCAAAGTCTCCAGCTTTCCACCTCGCCCATGCAATCCCTCATTTGGGTCCAAGAAACAGAGAACAAACCCAACTATTTTCATCCATTTACAACAAGATTTAAGGAAAAGAAAACAAGGCAAAACCTACTTCAAATAGTTACACAGTTAGAAGCGTAAGGGAGACACCATTCCGCCAGAAACTCCCCCTATAAACCTACTTCCGTTCACGGAAAAGAGGATTGCTGCAAAATAAAGCAACCATGATGGCAAAAGAGAAATTAGAAGCAAAAAGGAGGCACCTTTCCTTTGGGGTCATAGCCGCAGGTCGAACTGCGGCAGGGACCGCCGGGGGCGGCTGCTGGAGCTGCTGCTGGAGATGATAGGCGGCGACGACGGCGGCTGCGGGGAGGGGCGGGGGGTACTGGTAGGCGAGGCCCGGCTGGTGGGGTAAGGAGCCGGAGGCGAGGGGCGCGGGACCCTGCTGGAGGAGGTTGCGGTGGTGGTTGGGCGGCGGCGTGGGCGAGGGGCGAGGAGGGCCGATGAGGAGCTCAATCTGGTCGCGGATGAAGCCCGCCTTGTGGGAGAGGTCGAGCCCCAGCTTGGCCTCGACCTGGCGGACGACGGCGCTAAGGTTGGCACCGGCGGCGGTGTAGGGGTCGGACTGGCGGAGTAGTGACTCGACGCAACTCGCGATCTCCTGGTCGGAAACCATGGCGAACGGCCGGCATGCGCCGGCGATTTCACGGCGGGGGACGGAGGAGGAGAAACGAAACTCAAATCCCTCTCCCTCCCCGCCCTCGGCCCCTATCCTTTCTCTTTCTCTCCCTTTCTTGCGGAACTCTCTAAATAGGAATAAACAGGATCAATGAATTGACGAAAATACCCTCGAGAAAAGTCAGCAAATGATGGGTTTTCCCGTTGGTGGGGGCTTCCATTTTTAATTGTAAGGTCGAAAGTTCCCTGATGCATAAAAAAGAAAAAAAAGTAAAATACTAAACAACACCGCCCGGGTGCAGGCTGCTGATGCGGCAGACGTGGTGCTTGCTGAGTGGCTGAGTGCAGCCATACCTCTTCTACCAGAAAAAATTATCGGTTAGAATGGTCCATCATGTATATCTTGAACATTTGAGAAACCATTACATCATTCGGAAAAAAAAAAAAAAAAATTAAAACAACAAAAATTATCAGCTAACAACACATAATTAATAATAAATTATTTTATTTAAAATTTTTAATTAAATTTGAATAATAATATATCTTTTTTTAATAACAAGATGATGAGATAACTATGATCTAAAATATACATTGTAGAATAATTATAATCAATAATTTTTGCTTGAATTATGTATTATGCCAATTCCTAATTGACAAATAAGTCTACAAAATATGAGAGTCAAGGACTAATGGTTGGTAATAATACCCTTTAAGAAAAGAAAATAAAAATATAGATTATATTTTATGCAAAGGAAATAAAAATATCAGAATAAAAATCTTAAAAACATGTTGTGAGATAGAAAATTCTAGATTTAGTTTTATGTAATTTAAAATACTGATACACTTAAATATTTTGATTGATTTGTGATTTGAGAGATCGATAAATCAAATAATTAAAATAGGAAAGTAGATCAGAGAATTCATTACAGAGGGATTGATGGTTTTGAAAAAAGATTCAGCAATTTTTGATCTAGAAAATTGTGTGTATTTTAGATATATATAATACTAAAGCCAATTTTTATCTGGATTGATGAATTTACATGAAAATTTGATAAGATTAGATAATAAACTTTTGATGTGGCATCGGAGAGAGTACAATTAGATTATCAAGTTAAATAATTTGAAATATCCAAATTGCTATACCACTTATAATTTTTCACCTTTCTCGAGCTAAAATCTTGAGCCAAGCTAATTATTATCTGCAGAAAAGTTCCAATAACTGAACTTCACGGAACATATGAGCTTTTGTACTGAAGCTACGGTGCAACTAAATTGGCATTGAGACAAAGAAGAGTAATTTTGCAAACCATCGCTTCTTTAATTTTTTATTTTTCCTCATCCTTCCCTTTCAAAGCATCATATCTTGAAATTCAGTTTTTCAAAATAATAATTTTTTTTTGGATTTCATCAACGTCAGCATCATGACTCATGACTCCTTCCTCTTCTTGGTATATGTCAACTAGAGTGGTGGAAGCAACATGATTAAATTTTAACTCATGGTCGAGGATCCCTAAATCGCGAGTAAACATGTTATTGAGAGGGCAAATTTCATTGATTCACAAAAACATGGGCCGGAACCTCTAACAAGTGATGGGGTTGATGAGGTATCTTAGGATTCTGAAAACAAGTCAAAATAAGATGGCCAAATCTGAGTATTCTCACCACCGATGAGCTTCTAAAAAGAGAATTTCTTCATATTGAACTAGTTATTATCGGAAAAGGTTCGACCGACAATTGTGTTGCCATCGTATACCGTGCGGTGCGATGGTGACAAATCTACAATTCGGTATATCTATTGATTTCGTTATCTTTTAAGGTATTTTTCGGTTAATGGTGTGCTGTCAAATGGAGTCCCGTCTTGGATTTTGTTGCTTCCCAAGCAAGTCTTAGAAGTTCCCTTTTGAAAGTGACATGGGCGCCATTGGTTAGCTTCTGCAAACGGTAACAACCTTATCAGAATACCATTGGTGGGACATGGACCCTCGTAGTTTCTGATGGTAAATATATTCCAATGTTGGATGGTAAATCATCGAACTTCTCACCCCTGGTTCTTGGTTTTGTGATATCAAACCCTTCATCCTAGTTCTCGGGAGGTCCAAACGCAAGACCCGATATAATTACAGCTAGGATTGCTAGACTGCAGGGTCCAAGTTCTCTGACCTGCATCATTTGCCTCTTCTTCTTCTTCTTTAGATGCTACAAAGGAAGAGGGGACAAAAAAAAATCATCATTAGACTTGTGTTTTAACATATGTTTAGCTGTTAATAAACTGCTTGGTGGTAGTAAATTTTTAATACCGCAAACTCCCAGTGAAGCTTTTAATCAATCTATCCCATCATGAAAAGCAATACTTTGAGCAGAGTTGTCCACCTCCATGCCATGTGCGGTGCCCCATGATTGTTTTGTTCCTGCTCGTGTGTCGACCAAGAGGAAGACTATGGGATCCCCGACTGGCTACATAAAGAATGTAAACGCCTTTTCTCTCCGCAAGTGATTGGACGCAACCACACATCTTTTTTTTTTTTGGGGGGTGCACAACACAACCACAGATTTTGAGCATAACATTAAAAACATGTGAATCGGGCAATACTTTTTAGCATGCAAAAATCAGCGGAGATACTTGAATAAACTTTACGGATCAAAGTGAAATATATTGGTGCTGGGAATATCGGATTTTAAGGATTAAAGAGGATAATAATGTTATAATTTTTTTCATAGATCTACTATATTGATATCAGACACAACAGGATCCACTGGCATGTCACGAAATAGAAGAGGATTCTGCAATTCGAGAGGTTTTGCGACTAGTTATCGAGATATCGTCTCCAACCTCTTTTACCCGGAACGAGTTAATTAAAATAACATTGTGAACTCCAACAAAACCCTGGTCTAGATGGCTTTCCTCTCAAGGTTTGTTGGTCTCCTACCAATTCTAATGTTATTTATAGGATCTTCTTCTTTCTCATCGTGCTCTAATGTATTGCAGTTCCCCTGTTTGTTTGGCCCTTGGCTTTCATGATCTTTCTCTGCATTGGGCCTCTTTGGATGTATATACATTTTGATCCTTGGGGGCATCAACCAACGTGTACGATATCATGTAATTTCTTCAAGGGCTTTCTTTGAGAAATTGGAAGGTGGATTCCATATTGTTTGACTCAAGTAAACATGGATAAAATTGCATTCTAAGAAACATGGCACTTGTTTGAACATCGGCTCTGCATTTTTTCAAATATCTCCACTTTTTCCCATCTTGCCGTTACTCTGATCATCTTTCTAATCAAAGCTCTCCAACAGCACCTCCCCAATCAATATACAAGCTCTCCATCTACTCATCCGAGTTGAATGTTTTGATTAAATTGAGGTGGCGAGTTGAATCTCATTAGCAAAAAGGTTAGACATTACAAAACAAGGATGATTAATACTTAGTCATACGATTCATTTAACTTAATTTAATTCAATCAAATCAAATTATCTATTTAATAAAATGATCAATTTGGATATAAATTTTTAATATATTTAATAAATAGATCAAAATTAGATTAATAAAATTTTAATTTATCATATATCCAATTCAATCCAAAATATATATTATAATATAAAAACATTCTTTTAAATATAGTATAATTTATAAAAATACAAAATAAAAATAAAAATAAAAATATTAAATATTTTTGTTTAAAAAAATACATATTTTACCAAAAAGCATACATATTATCATATGCTTAAAAGTCACGCAAGGCGACACTCCCTCGCTTATTCAATTAACCCACGAAAAAACCTTTTCCTTTCGTTAAATGTGGGACCCATAGACCGAACTGCCGGGGAACCTAACCCGCCGCACAACCTCTCCTATCGCCGTCCAGCCATCCCACGTTTTAACGGCAGAGATAACGCCGCATATGAAATTCTATGAGAGGTTTTGCAGACGGGAACTTCCCGTAATCACTCCGATCAGCACTCCACCGTCCATCAAGCGCAAGCTAAATCAAAGTCGAAGATGGGATCTCCGCCGTTGAAGCAATCGAGTTCAACGTTTTTCTTTATCTATTTACAAAGGGCTGAGAAGACGGCCGAAGGGAGAACGCGCCCCCCCCCCCCCCTCCAATTCCGTCTCTCTCGGTCTCCCATGGCGGAAGATCTGGTACTGGACACCGCCATCAGGGACTGGGTCCTCGTCCCTCTCTCTGTGGTCATGGTCCTCATCGGCGTCCTTCGCTACTTCGTCGCCAAGCTCATGCGCTCCTTCCAGCCCCCCGATCGCAAAGTCCTCAAGGAAGGGTTCGTTCCTATCCTAACCCTAACTTCTCTCCTAATCCCAACCTTATCACTTTTTTGTTCTTTTTCTTTTTTGTTTCCTGGTGAAATTGCTTTCTTGATATTGATCGCGCTCCAAATTTCTCCTCTTGTGGTCGATCTGCCCCTGAAGCCCCCAACGGCCAAAACAAAACCCTAATTTGATTTTAAACTCTGTCGCAATATTGTTCTTGGGCCGCGTTTCTTTTGTGTGTGTTTTTTTTTTCATGGGCTGATCTTGGCTTTGGAAGGTTTCTAGGCAGGTGGTTCTCAGAGCTAGGAACTTAAAGGCGGGGGCCAATTTCATTCCGGCGAAGTCCTTTCGGGCGCGAAGATTCTATTTTACTAACGAGGTAGCTTTGATGAGAACTGAACGTTTCTTAGACTTTGCATCGGTTGCTCTGATGCTTTGTGTTCTATTTTTACTCATGGATTTCTCTGTCTTGGAGGAAGGTGTAAAGGCTGTGGAACTTCATGTGCAGAAATTTGTTTAATCTCATGTATTCTTCAATTTTGGGTTCTAAACTGACATGTTAAATATTTTTGTGCAAGTATAAATTGCTTTTGATTTGCTGGAGAGAAAAAAATTTTAAAAAAAAATTCAGAAAACCCATTTGAAATTGGTTCAAGACACTAGAAGCTATCATATGGTTTTATATAATCCCATTATAAAGTTGTTAGACATTCATGAGAAATTTTAGAGTGTTGTTACTAAAGAGGGTCTCTTAATATCGATGGAAATATTCTAGGAAAGCAACAACCGTAAATATAGAAAACCTTGTTAAATCTCCTTAATGTTGAACATAGAATCTGTTGCAACCATGCATACCCATGTAAGGCCATACAGTAACCATTTTATGCTTCCTCTATCAAATTCCCATCACAAAGCTCAATGGTTTTTTAGGTATTCCTTCAGTCATCTAGTAACCATTTTTACTAGTTTTGTGGGACTCAGTTTGCTTATGATCACTAGATTAGAAGTCAGTGGGAATCCAACTAATAGTGTCCATAGGGATTTGTGGTAAGTGAGCCCTATAAAATAACTGAAAACTGGAACACAATGAATTTAAATTGCAGAACGTATGGATACCTATCAACAACACATTGGCGTTGATTGCTTTTGCTTATTTTTTAAAATGAAAACTGCCTTGCTTCTTGATGCAGGAGAACGGCCTACTGCATGTTCCCAAAGATCAGGCCCAGAATGCCCAGGCACAAATGTTTTCAGATCCCAATATGGCCATGGATATGATGAAGAAAAACCTTTCAATGATCATTCCACAGGTACTACAAAACATACTTTCAAAGGTTCATAAGCTCATCTTTTCCAATGAAGTTATTCTCTTCTCTTTCAGACGCTTACTTTTGCATGGGTGAACTTTTTCTTCTCAGGATTCGTGGCAGGTATGTTGTTTAACATCATTGTTAGATGCAAGTTTCTTCAATTCTTCTAATACCTGTCATTAACGGGCTTGACTTGAATTTTCTCGTTCATTCACTGCATTATTTTTGAGCTACTGGCTTTTGTATTAATATTCTTCCAATGCAATCATCTTATTGTTGTTTGTTAAAATAGTATATCCTACCCACCTTCATATATGGTGGTTTTGGTTCTTGGGAAGGGAAAATTTCATATCTGATGACATAGATACCAAAAAAGAAAAAAAAAGGTGTAATTCTGTGCACGTGCGGGGGGGGGGACACTCAAATAGAGAGTTCACCTTTACAAAAGTTCATGCACGATCACAACAAATTATATTTTCCTCTGTCTTTCACAAATGAGTTCTAATTTCTTAGGTTCTTCTCATTTTTCACTTGCCTCTTTGTGGTGCTCATTTCCCGATAGGATCACTCTAACTTGAAGTTAGAGATAACTATTTTTTTTATAAGAAATGGCCCATATTGTTGAATCATGGGTGCTATAGCTTTCTCGAACCCTTGATATCCGAGCTTTGCTTGCATGAACCTTCAAAACTTTGGTTCTGCAAACCAGTGGCGGATGTGAGAATGTGGGAATGATCATTAAGGGTAAAATTTAGTAACTAAGTTCTGAAGCATGTCCAAAGCTACAATAGTGTTAGTTTGTCTGCTAATTACATTCCATGATTTATGTGGCAAGTACTTCCATTATAAAGTCACAGAACAGGTGACTACACATTAGGGCTAATTTTATAGGTGAAAATAATTTTCATATGGAGCCAAATCAAGTATCTCCTAGCATGTCGTCAAGGAATGGTCACTTCTTTATTGTTGCTTTTCTCTGGATTCACTTCACAATGATGCATCACCTTCGTTTTCTTAAAAGTATCCATATGCTTATTCACACTGAATATTCCATCCAAGATTTGTGTACCTTCTGTTAAGCCTCTCAGAATATGTCAAAGCTAGACACAATCCACAAGATTTTATTTGGGAAACCAATTCTTAGGTAATAAAAATGAGAACAGTAAGTTTATCATATCCTTTCTTTAGAATAATTTTTTTTTTTTTTCATAATAAGAGTAAATTCACCTTGTTTGCCAACCAAACTATTTTATGGTATTCTTCAGTCACAAGGACAAATTCCAAAATTCTGCATGTTTGTATTTGCAGATGTTGTTCTAGCTACCGGATCTTGTCATATTTTTTGTAACCACCATGTCTTATATTAAGTTGAACTGTTTTGCCAGCACCATCATACATGATGTGATATCTCGTTATTCTTACACAAGATATATAATTTCAAATACTCTTCCCTTCTACAATTTTTTTTGCATCTGACACCATAATATTGATTAGGCTTCTATGTGATGTTGACTTTTTTTTATTTGATGATACGCATCTGAATGTGATGATATGATTATCTGTTCCTGGTTGACTTCTTTTCAGCAAAAATACCCTTCCCATTGACCCAAAGGTTTAGGTCAATGCTGCAGAATGGTATTGACCTCAGCACCGTTGATGTGAGCTATGTCAGTAGTCGTTCTTGGTATGCCTAGCTACAGAAAGATCTGCTCAACTATTTTTGTCCATTTGAACAAAACTGATGATTTTCTGTTATTTGCATTAGGTATTTCCTTAATCTGTTTGGATTGAGGGGTTTATTCAGCCTTATTCTTGGGGAGGAGAATGGTCAGTATTAAACATTCATTGTCATACAACCTTTTTCAATTTATTTTTCACTGATCTGTAGGATAAGCATTTTATTTATAATTAATCTCAATCATTAATTAAAAAAAACTATTTTATCATTTTCCTATTCAGCCCAGGATGACACACAAAGGATGATGCAAATGGGTGGATTTGGCTTTGACCCAACAAAGGTATAATGCTTCTAATTATGTGAAAATTACATCTCATCACAGTCAAATTGCCTCTGTTGCATATTGTTTTCAGCTAGTTTTTCATGAAATTTTTTGTCTAGATTCCGGAACTTCTTTCCTAGCCAATAAAAAAACTTGGATCCTACCTTATTGATCTCCATCCTTTTTCACTTTTTCCTCTTGTTCTTCTTCTATGAGAGATGCATGTTTGTTGCTTTCAATTGATTCGACAACTCAAGGTTTCTCACCGAGGTGACGGCACAGAGAGAAGGTGGGATGTGGAGCAACAACAATGTGATGCAGATGAAAATGGATTATCTGACTATACTTCTTTCCTTTTTGAAATTGTCTTAATATGAATAATATGGGTATATCCGTCATGAATTCAGATTGTGAACTGGATACGTTAGCTCCAACCATGATTGTGGAGCCTTCTATCAACTATTTGTAGTTGGTCTGCTTTACATATCTTCATTCTCTAATCATTTCTATTAAAGGTTATCTTCGATGTTCTTATTAGCATCCATAGCCTTTATCTCAACTATCATTCATATTACCTTAGATTCCCCTCCCTTTCCTTTCCTAGATATGTCAACAAATATTTGAGCTTCACTAAGTAGTGAAGCTTCCCCAAATCTATCTTACATGCCCATGATAGTTAGGGGTGGCAATCGGATCGGGTCAGATTTGGATTGGATCAGAAAAGTCCAAATCTGAACCCGATTTGTTTATTAAACAGGTTAAATCTTGAAAACCAAATCTAATCTGTTTAATAAACAACCTAACTTGACCCGACCCGTTTAAGCTTAAATGGTTTACCCAACCCTATGGCCAACCTATTTAACTTGATCTACAACCAAAACCTAAATCCAAAACACAGCAACAAACAGGGAGAGAGATGGGGGAAGAAATGTATGTTAGGGCTTTGGAAATCTGGGCAAAGTGGTCGGCTTGTTGCGGTGGAGCTATGGCAGTGGAGTTGCAGTGGCAAAAGTTTTGGATCAAGGAATCGGGCTTGTTGGTGCGATCAGTGCCTCAACATCCTTTTGGCAATGGAGTTGTATCACTTCGAAGTGGTTGTCGCCGTAGTATGATACATTGCTGACCAGCTGGTTGGGGCTAATGCCCTCCTCGTGGATCTTCTCCATGCCCTTGTAGAAGGTAAAATGGGGGACCTTGTAGATGCCTTCCCGTCAACAAAGCTCGCTGGTCTTGTTAGACTTGTCACCCATGATGAGGAGGAAGTCGACGTCGCTGCACGTGCGGCTGAGCTCCACCATGTAAGGATGGATGCGGCGGCATACACGACAACAGCCACCTTCTTTTTGGTCGATCGTAGGGCATCGTTGAACTTGTCGATGGTGTGGACTTGTTGGACTTGCTTGTTGCTCTTGATGGAGGGTTTCTAGGATGCCGCTTGTTGCAAGCAGTGGTGTGAGGAGAGGGAGGCAGGGGGTCGTTTGAGGGATGGAAGGAAGTCTTTTTTTGGTGGAGAGGAATACGAAGGTGGAGGAAGAGGGTTTTTTTTTTTCGGTCACGAGAAGGGCTCTCTTCATTCAAAGAAAAGCTGTTAGCTATTGTTTTTGAAAGGAATAGGCACGACTCACGAGCGTTATTTTTTTTGAAAGGAAAACTCATGAGTGAGTAATAGGCTGGCTACTTTCTTTTTTTTTGGGTAATAGACTGTCAGCTATTCAAGTGAGAAAGGATAGCCTCATGTGGGAGCCACGGGACTGCATGGGTGGCATGGCAAGCATCCCTTTGCAGCACGTGGCATGCTTATTTTATTTTATTTTATTGAAAATGCCCTTTGCTTGGGTCAAGCCATTTGGTTTCAAAATTTAAATGGATTTCAAAAGCAGAAGGCACTAATGCTGACTTTATTAAAAACTAAATAGGTGCCAATCGGATATACGATCCAACCCGATCCATATAATAAATGGATTAAACAGGTCAGTAAGTTAGAATCCGAATCCCACCCAAATAATAGATAAATTAAATAGGTCGACCCATTTGCAACCCAAACCTGTTTATGGCGGGTCGAACATGGGTCGGGTTGCATATTGCCACCCCTAATAATAGTGATGTATTATCTGGATGCGCATATAAGGAATGGTTCTAGTTTGATTGTAATGATGTGGTCGATTTTTGAATTTAAATGGATATTTAGTTTAATATTGTTTACTTCAAAAGGCTAATTTTTAGTAGATTTACATGATTTATTCCAATATATTTGCTATATCTAATTCAACTTATGTATATTATGAAATAGGTATAGATATGATGAATGTCCAATTATCATATGTATCTTCTAAGTAAATATTAATATTGCAGATATGCTTTTGATATCAACAATTGCTTGCAAGAAATATGAAATTATTCATATCCAATATCTAGGGCTGAGTAAATAACCGAAACCCGAAGAAACCCATCCAATTTAATCCGCTAAACATCGGTTTCGGTCGGTTGAAAAACTTGAATCGGATTGTGATCCATAAAAAATTTGGTTAATTACGGTCGGGTTTGGTTTCTACATTTTTAACCCATATAAAACCGAACCCGACCAATCGATATAGTATTTTCAATACTTAGATGTTTAGGGATTGGAAATTAGCAATTATGACATGTATTGTATTGATTTATAGATGTTATGAAATTATTATATCCTAGTTTCTATATGAATTGAATGGTGTATTGGTTTATAATGCTTAAAATCAACTTTTGATCAACATTGAAGTCTAAACTGATATAACCTACCCTAACTTGCTCTAAACCGTTAACTTTGGTTTCAAACGGTTTATATATGATAAATGGTCGGTAGCGGTTTGGATTTTCTTCAACCCGATTGGATTCAGTCAGGTTAAATTTTTCTCTCAACCTGATCCAATCCGACCCGTGCTCAGCCCTACCAATATCTATGCATATATATAGTTTGGACTTTGGACAACTATGGCTGCTACTGTACCCGATTTGTATCTTTTTTCCCCAGGGCAATTACAGATATATGCATGCATGCACGTATGTAGTATCCAATTATCATGTGTTTGTTCAAGTAGAAAGAATACCGCAGATATGATATTCATGTCTACACTTGCTTATAAGGAACATAAATTATCGATATTCAAGTTGCATGCCTTTACGTAATATTATTTTACCTGTTTTATACATATGCTTATTTGAGGCAACTATGGGTATATGTATGTATGCACATCTGTTGAATCCGATTGGTATCTGTATCCTTATGTTGTATAACCCTGTCAAATTGATTCATATCATCATCTGTATCAGTTTAAATGAAAGTGGATAAGCTAATGGATAAACCAATATCTGACCCATTTCTAGTTGATTTTCATCCCTTTAGTGCAGTATCCAGTTTCTAGAAGCCTTGGTTTGTGTAGCTGTTGTTGTTGGGGATGGTCCAGGCCTTTGGCCTCCTGTTTGCCTATCGGAAATGCATTCTGTAAGAAAAGATACCCTGGATGATAAAAAAGTCATTATAGCTGCTGGTTCCTGTTGACAATAGTAAAAGTTAGTCCCAAAAATGTTCTTTTGTTCTTTTTTTTTTTGGTAATAACTTTCTTTCGCTCTTTGCTTGGTTGCAACAAGATCCTATATTTACAACCATTATGTACTCTGATCATGGATATGAAATGATATTATTAGAAGTAACGTTTGCATCACCACCTTTGTTACCCATATCGTTAAAATAGTCAACAATCTAATTATTTTTAATGAATTAATGCTTTTTGAACAAGAAATGAAAGAGTTGAAGTGCCGGGCTAAATGTATCTATGAAACAGCATTTTATACTAATATTGTGATATTTACTTTTTGATGAGAATAGATGGTGTCCCAGAGACTGCAATTTCTAATGCAGTTGAGATTTCCTGGGGTTGGTTAACTTGTTTTCCTCACCACATTATGAGTAAACTTTTTTTAACCTCATAAATGGTGTTCTAGATTACTTGTTCGGAAGTAAAGTGCAGTTCAGAACAATGAGATTTGAATTCAGTGTACAATAACATGTTCAGGTCGCACATCATTGCTGGAACGTTAGGGCTTGGGACTAGTTTTAATCTTACATCCAGATTTACTCTCACAGTCAGCTTAATTTGAAGCCTCTTATTATTGTTCATTGCAGAGAACGTTTATATGACACCATTTTTTTAATCTATTCTCACAATTTATAATTTGAAAATTAATCCAGTGGTTTTCTCCTTGATGTTTCAGAGCTTGAGTGCAGAGAAAGACAGCGTGGACATTGTTCAGCATGAGTGGGTCCTTCCAAAAATGGAGCAACGTGCTGAAGAAACGTTGAGAAAATTAGTGAAGTAGAAAGTTGAAGTTTATCATCATGTACTGGATTGTAGACACTCGAATGTTGGTGTATTTCTAATTAATGTGTTTTATTCTGCCATTATGGAAGTCCCAGCTACCTTTTCTGCAGAGGCAGAGCAGGCTAATATTTCCTGAAAGAAATGCAGGCTGGTTTTATGAATTTTGTTTTCATTTGGTTAAACAAGATTAACTGATTCATATGCCATAATTCTATTTGCACTTTATAGTGATATGATGCTTATATTCTTTACAAGTTAGCAGAGCATTTAACTATGGTCTCTGAAGGTTTCCATGCTTACGCAGCCGAGTATACATGGTGATTGTACCGTATATGGACGTTGCAATTCAAAGTTTATTAAGGTTTGTTCTGTGGCTTGTTTGTAAACATATCGGTGCGTCAGAACTTTACCCACTGCATATATTGGTTGTGTTGATGAGATTTTCGTCGTGCCTGACGCTCATGACTGCTTTCCGTTCTGTGATTTTGACAGATTCCGTGCTATATTTCCTTGCAAGCCCCCCCAATTTATGATGTCCTTTAAAAGATGTTCTGGACGATCGATAGAGTAAGATGGTCGAATGGAACAGCAGGGACTAAATATAGTGCTGTATGAAGTGACGTATCGAATAGTGTTTGTCTCTTTTTTCTTTTCTATTATCAGGTTCAGTTTCAACGAAGTCATTTGATTTTTTTCATGGATTGTAAAGTCTTCCAGATGCTAGTAATGACTGATGGGAATTGGATTACTATTATTTGCTGGCCGACTCTTTGCTTCATTGGGCAAGCAATTCAAGTAGGAAACATGATCATGCCCGATGGGCCACCATGTCTCCAGTCGTTTAAGTAAAAATTAACTGAAACTCTGTAGAGTAGTTGAGAGGGGTCAAATTCCATGTCTAGCTAGATTTGGATTGAACGCAATTCTTCTACGTTAGAAGAAAGCTGGATGTAAAATTCTGATGGGTCCAACGTTGTAACTAATATTCA
This sequence comes from Cocos nucifera, assembly GCA_006176705.1. Classification (NCBI taxonomy): domain Eukaryota; kingdom Viridiplantae; phylum Streptophyta; class Magnoliopsida; order Arecales; family Arecaceae; genus Cocos; species Cocos nucifera. Next base: position 1,191,768 of record QRFJ01000090.1, on the reverse strand, counting down.
GGAAACATGTTGATTACTTGAGTCTGGTGATTTGTGGTAATTTTCGTGAACGTAAAATTGTCCAAAATGGAAACTAATATACATGAAAGTAGCATTCCCAATCACCCCTCTACCGTACTTGTTGATGGCTTACCGTCATCCACAGTATTATTTCTTGACAAGTGATCGAAATCTATTATTCACCATCTTCATCACGGTCGAGGGGACCTCCACTGCTGCTGCATGTACCTGAAGACTGCCATTTTGGCCATTTCGATGCCCCTTTTATTAATTTTAAGGGTTGGATCTATAACTTGTACGTCTCTATTGAATGATTTGTCAGTTTGCCATTCTTTTAGTTTGGCTTTGTTTTAATTGCAAGAAATGTTCTTCCACATTTAACAGAATTGCTGGGCTACTGACGGTAATGTCATTTAGTGCCATCTTGATTTGATTCACGGAAGAACAGCGCAGCACTTTGCTTTTTGTTCTTTCACTTTTTGGCAAGTTCTCATGGACTACCAACTGCAAGCTAAAAAGCCTTCTTCTTTTGTCATTAGCTAGAGCAGATTCAAACTCGTCAACTCGTGGTGCATCTTTGTGGTGCATGTTACTACACACCCTATAAACAGTGTTTTACTTATGATGCATTAAGCCATAAAATAACATGTCTTCGTGGATTGGAAGTGTCATTTTTTAATCATAAAATAAAAGATCAAGTAGAGAGTTATGAAACTATAATCTATCTTGTTTTACCAAATTTCTGTCGCTGTCATTTGTAGTAATCCTTTTACAATACATCATTATGATTTAATATTTATACCGAGTTGGATTATTATAGAATCTTTTTGTTCTTCATATCTTTTAAGCGCATGGATATTTAGATAACAAGAGCGATCGTTGAATAGACGCCTTCTCTTGGATACAATTATTTTATATGTGTATATCATTTTGGGTGTGCATGCGTGCATGCATGCGCGCTTGCATTTCATGTAGCATTTTGGATGCATTAAATAATTTAAATAATAGCAAAATAATTTGTTAAATATTTGATTTCTACTCGATACTCAATATTTTTTTATCTAAGATCCAACATGAATTTAGGGTTTTAACTATATTTGTGTTTAGATTTAGATCTAAATATATTTTGGATTTGGATATGATTATGGATATAGATATGGTTAAACTCGATTTGGACCCGACCTAATACCCTTAAGGAAAAAAGAGTGGATGCCCAACGTCAATGAATGTGTCATGAGGCGGTCTGGTATGGCTGGAAGACTGTGCGCCACTCAACTCATACATCTGGATTACTCTGTACTCAATGTGAATTATTTTATTTTATTGGATAGTAGTGGTCAACCTGTGTTGTATGGTGGCTGCTAGTATAACGCCTGTAATGTGGACATGTACCATTGTCTGGGTTATATTTTCTTTGTATGTTTTGGGTGATGGTACTGATACTTTCAACAACACAGCTTGGTACATGAAGTTTGTATTACATATAAGCCTTGAGTAATACTCATCAGAAAAAAAATGAATGTGCCACGGAAGTCATCCGAGCTGGGTCAGGAGCCAAGAAAATGAAATAATATGCGCTTCCTTCTACTTTCATGGTAAGGAGATATGGCCTTTTGCTTGCCTCCTTTTTATCTGCTTCCCAAGAAAATCATTTATTTCCGCACAGCAAAAAGATAAGCTTTGAGAAGAGCTCCATGATTGGACTCCGAAGAGAAGCCGACTTCATGATGGGAAGGACCGGCGATTTCTAAAGCAAAAGATCGACAGGAAACTCGCATCATGGAAAAACAAACAACCATTGGTGATTTCAATTAAACAATATTTTACTTTGATAACTAATGAACATGCCGAGTAATAATTTTTATTCTTGTTACATAGCAGCCTTTTTTTAATAAAACTGGGTGAACACATCAACCAAGTTATTAAGAAAATGAAAGGGGATCGCACAGAACATTCCTAACATAATAATACAACATAAACAATGACGGTTGTTAAAAACAGATTTAAAAAAAAAAAAAAAGGATCATTATTAGTGTATCTCATGATGTAAAAAAACTGCCGGCAAGATTGTGACAACAATTGCCTCCATTTAAAAAGAAAAGAAAAAAAAAATATATATATATAAGTAAGGACACTGTTTTACATCATGCATCATAAGTAAAATACTGTTATTTTACTGCACAACAGTAAAGTTGTGCCAAGGCTCAACCTCCCCAATTGTGAGATCAAAAGTTGAAGCACCATCATCATCACTTCCAGCAATGGTGCTTATGATACCATCTTTGCTGTTGCTGCCACGTATATATACAGTTTTACAGAGCTCCTAGGTATCCCAGCATGACTATAGTCTGCGTGCTGAGATACTATGTGATGATTATTTCCTATGTAAAGTTCATGTCAGATCCAGTTTGTGTTACATAAGCTCCATGACTGCTTAAATGGATAAACAGACAATGGTTTATTATTTCTGTTGAGTTAGATCCGATTTATTTTTTTCTGTAGTTTTAAAATTTTGTTTAGTGATGACGTACTGTATCACTGATTTTTTCCTTTCAACTTATATGTGGCAGTTGATGAGATTCAATATATTACCGCTCATAAAGAACTTGAGATGCCATTCACGCGGAAAAGAGATGACAGATGCTGATATCTTAAGTTGGGCCGGCAGAACTTCTCAAATGGAAAGTTTCAAGGTATGCAATCCCTTCTGCTGTAGCTCACCGGCTGTTTATATGCTTCATCTTAGGAGCTCCCTTCATTTACTCCTATTTCTTCCTCCGGGGTAAGAGTCTCTCAAATGGCATTTTCTTCCTCGAGCTTCTCAGTGCTGTAGAGCCAAGGGTTGTCAACTGGAACCTTGTCAGCAAGGGTGAAACAGGCATAATACTAGCATTAATTAGCTTTAAAGTTCTGGGCCTGGCCTTTATAAAGTAGGTGCATGTAGCATAAACCATTGGGCTTTTGGGGGTAGCAAGGGAAGGACAAATTATTAACATCAGTGGAGGAGCTGAGATTTTAGTCTATCGTAGCATTTTGTTAGCTGATCCATTCTCCTAACCATGTAAATATGTATATTACGGTTATGCAGATGAGGAGAAGAGGCTGAATGCAACGTACATAATTAGTGTGGTGAGCAAACTTGGTTGCTCCATCATGGAGGTAAAGACACCATGATCTTGATCATTTTTCGCATGCAGTGCCTTGACATTCCAACTTGGTTCATGGCTTACCGGTTAATTACGGACAAATATTTTATAATCATTAAGTTTAAGAACAACATGCCAACTTTTTTCCTGGTGTATTGGTAAGCAAGTACATGTATCAAATTGGCTAAATTATTCGATGGGGATGGTATCTGGGCTCCGGCAATTGATTGATTCTTGATTTCATGTAAATATTTCTTCTCTTAATAGCCACAAGTTTGTTGTTTTGGAGCAATTTGTCTGGATGAAAAGATTAAGAATTAGGGGGAAAATGTGGGTAAGTTGCAAAAGTTAGGAAATAGTGAAATAAGTGAAAATAATTAGAAAAAAAGGAATGCGAAGTTGTCGATATATGTACATATTTATTCATGTTAGAACTTGCACTCAAGTTGCACCACCGCCTCTCTGGTCGTGATTCATGATATACTTGGAAGATATACTTGGAAGATTTCTTGGCTGACGAAAAAATTAATTTTGTCGTTTACAAGCGATCTAACTCCGTTCATTTTCCCTCCTTAATTATCTGGTGGCTCTGTATGAGTATATGACTTTCAAAAAATCTTCCTTGCAGGTAAACTAGAAGATAATTCTCACTCTCACGGCCAGCATCATGTATTGATGCCCGCAGCAAGCATCTGAAGACTTCGATTCTATGGATGATGCTTCCCCACTGAAAGCTCCATCTGAGCTATCTGCTGAAGATGCCACCGCATAGAGAACTCCATCCGAGCTGTCTGTCGATGATGCCACCTCTCAAATTTCTCCGTCATCAGATGGAGAGGATGGAAGTGTCGCTGCAGAGAGCATTTCAAATTTAACCATGGATGATGCTTTATGAGACACTTCATAGATAGGAAATGGTATTACTTCTGTTGTGGAATGAGAACATGGGGAATGATAACACTCGGTCGAACTCTTGTTCAAAGAGCATGCAGCGAAGGAAAAGAGGATGTGCTGCTATAGGTTGTTGGCGGTATATCCAGATTTTCTTGCTGCCATATAGAAAACTTCCTTTTGTGCCACCAAAGTTTTAAAACAAATGGATATCCAGTGTTTTCCCCTCGCTATTTTTCATTTAAGGGTCAGAGAAAGTAGATAAAGTTATAAAAATGCTTTTTTTGTCCCACCTTCCTTCCGTAGAGTATATATTCTTTTTGACAGTGGGCTCATGAAAAATCTTAAATTTTGTGTTGAATAAATATATTTTCAGAAACGTTTGCGAATACAAGTGCCATGATTATAATAGTTCTTTGATCTCTATTTTCTTTGATGGAGTGCGTGCGTGCGTGTGTGGACGTTGGTATATCATTTGTTGAGGCTTGCCTCCATGTAATTCCTTTGTGCTTAGCATCCGATGGTGCATCACGGAGTATTGGGATTTAGGTGATTATGGGATAGGTATCTCATTCATCTTTGAAAAAAAATTATCGTGCAAGTCCAAAATATTATTGAGGTCAATTTGACTCGTCCACGGATGGACACCTGCATCAAAAACTGTAAGAAATCACGACACCTCTTATCTCTTGATCATGTTGATATATGCCTTCTCCATTAATGCATGTTTCTTCTTAGCCAGAAATGAAGGGTCACTTTTCAATATTTTTGCATTTCTCGTTTGGAAGCTGTTGTTGCTAGATTTTGCTAAGATTGGAAGGCGAGCAGTTGGACGTGCAGGAAGTGCTAGAGTGACCTGCACAAAAGTTCCGACCAGAGATTTTCACTCCAATGAGAACCCTCCAATGCTCCAGTCAGAAATAAAAAAAAGCAAAAGCAGCCAGAGATTCTCTAAGATGGATTATTTATCCGGATCCTTAGGACTTTAGATATTTATAGAGAAAAATGATCGTAGAACATGCAGTTTTGAAGATCTTGGGCCATTAATTGTGCCGTTGTGGCATTATAGCTTTCTTTCACTCTCCTGGAATGAGAAGACTGTTACCGGCAAGATTTGAACATCTCTTTTGTCTTCATAAGCTGGATGAGTGATGTTACCTTATGACACGTGAGGGTCTTATCTCTTAATTTCATGAGCTGTCATGTCTTCTTAATCAGGAGTTGAAAGTATGGAAAGATTTTAGCCTTCATACGCTTTTCATGTGGGGGTATTTATTATCTTTGGCCTTTTCTGCATGGTGTGGGTGGCCTTAACTTGGTATAAAAATGGCTAAATATAGAAATACCTCATCTCATGATGAATATAGCTTATATAGCTCATCTCAGGATGAATATAGCTCAGAATAGCTTATCTCATGATGAATTTAGCTCGGAATACTTCATCTCAATATTTCGGATATGAATCCGAGATATCAAAAGTATCTCCATTACACTACCCCCTACTCCTGAGTTTAAGAATCAGACAAAAAGAGTATTGCTGATATGATGCCTCGGGCCTAGGGATGTCCATCCATACATCCCATTAAGGCATCCGTTCTTCATTTAATGCGGATGATGAAAGCAGCTGAAGAAAAGGCTTGAATTTTAAGCCGATCTAAAGCTCTTCGAGCTTAGGCCAATTATAGGCTATTGAGGCTTAGGCCGATCATAGGCCATCTTGAACCAAGGCCAATTAAAGGCTATTGAATTAAAGTCGATCGAAAGCTATTGAGGCTTAGACCGATCATAAGCCATTTTAAATCAAGACCGATCGAAGGCCTTTGAATTAAAGCCGATCGAAGGCTATTGAGGCTTAAGCCAATCATAGGTCGTTTTGAACCAAAGTCGATAGAAGGTCGTTGAATTAAAGTTGATCGAAGGTCATTGAGGCTTAGGCCATTTTGAATCAAGGCCGATCGAAGGCTATCGAGGCCGATCGAAGATGATTGAATTAAAGCCGACCGAAGGCTATCAAGGCCGATCAAAAACTATTGAGTTAAAGCCGATCAAAGGCTACTGAGGGCGATCAAAGGTCTTTGAGGTTGCCGCGAAGGCTTAGGCCGGTCAAAAGCCATTTAGAGCTTGAATTTTTGCTAACCTCGATCTTTGTAGCTTGAATTTCTACTGATCTCAGCCTTTTGGTGATGTGACCCTTTGAGACTAGTTTTTGAAGGTTATCACTCTGATGATATATGCCTCATCTTGGTCCTCACATCATCTTTGTGGTCTTGGTTCGATTCCCACTTCAGCTTAATTGCTTGAAGATTTGTTGTTCTGCAAAAAAAAATGATAGAGAATAATAGATGGATCCTGAAAATTTTTTACCATGAGAGTTATAAGCTCTATTTGAAAGCTTTTGGATTTTGCTTGGCTTATTCTGTTATTTATCTTGATTTAAATTGGAGCTTTGCCTTAGTTTGGACTTGTTTTTTTGCTTTGGATTAGCTTGATTTCACCTCGGAGTGCTCTACAACTTGATCTTGGATTAGTCTTCAGCTTGACCTCAGCTTTCTACTCAATTTAGCCTTTTGAGCTCGAATTTCTGCTTATTTTAACCTTCTGAGCTTGGATTTTTGCTGATTTTGACTTTCTCAACTCGGATTTCTCCTCAATTTAGTTTAATGAGCTCAGATTTCTATTAGTCCTACCTTTTTGAGCTCAGATTTCTGCTTACTTTAACCTTCTAAGCTTGAATTTCTGCTCATTTTAGACTTCTGAGCTCAGATTTTGTTAATTTTGGTCTTTTGAGCTTGGATTTTTACTGATTTTGATCTTCTGAGCTCGATTTTTTCTCACTTTGGCCTTTTAAACTTAAATTTCTGCTGATTTTAGTCTTGAGCTCAGATTTATGCTAATTCTAGTATTCTGAGCTCAGTTTTCTATTGATTTTAGTTTTTTTAGCTCAAATTTCTACTAATTTTGACCTTCTAAATTTGGATTTCTGCTATCCTTAGCTTTTTAAAGTTAGATTTCTGTTATCTTTGATATTTTAAAGTCGGATTTCTACTAATTTTGGCCTTCTACTCACTTTAGCCTTCTAAGCTCGATTTTCTACTCATTTTAATATTTTAAGCTTAGAGTTCTACTAGTTTTGGCAATCTAAGCTCGGATTTCTACGGATTTTGATTTTTTGAGTTTGGATTTCTTCTGATTTTGATTTTCTAAGCTCGGATTTCTGCTTATTTTAGCCTTTTGAGCTCGGATTTCTGTCGATTTTAGCCTTCTGAGCTAGGATTTCTATTGATTTTGATCTTCTGAGCTTGAATTTCTGCTATTCTTCGATTTTTAAGATCGAATTTCAGCTATCTTTAGCCTTTTAAGATCGAATTTCTGCTATCTCAGTCTTTTAAGGTCGAATTTCAGCTATACTCGGCCTTTTAAGATCAAATTTTTGCTATCTCAGTCTTTTAAGATCGGATTTCAGCTATCCTCAAACTTTTAAGATCGAAATTTTAGCTATCCTCAGTCTTTTAAGGTTGGATTTCTATTATCCTCAATTTTTTAAAATCAGATTTCAGCTATCCTCGGTCTTTTAAGATCGGATTTCAACTATCCTCCATTTTTTAAGATTGGATTTCTGCTATTTTTTTATCTTTTAAGATCAGATTTCTATTATCTTTGATCTTTTAAGATCGAATTTTTGATATCATCTCATGATATATGATGGTCCCACCTCTTAATTGCATGGGTTGTTAATTAAGAGTTGAAAGTATGGAAAGATTTTAGCCTTTATACGCTTCTCATGTGGGGGTATTTATTATTTTTGGCCTTTTCTACATGGTGTGAGTGGCCTTAACTTGGTATAAAAATGACTAAATATAGAAATACCTCATCTCATGATGAATATAGCTTATATAGCTCATCTCAGGATGAATATAACTCAGAATAGCTCATCTCATGATGAATATAGCTCGGAATACTTCATCTCAATATTTCGGATATGAATCTAAGGTATCAAAAGTACCTCCATTACACTACCCCCTACTCTTAAGTTTAAAAATCGAGCGAAAAGAGTATTGCTGATATGATGCCTCGGGCCTAGAGATGTCCATCCATGCATCCCATTAAGGCATCCGTTCTTCATTTAATGCGGATGATGAAAGCAGCTGAAGAACAAGCTTGAATTTTAAGCCGATCTAAAGCTCTTCGAGCTTAGGCCGATTATAGGCTATTGAGGCTTAGGCCGATCATAGACCATCTTGAACTAAGGCCAATTAAAGGCTATTGAATTAAAGCCGATCGAAAGCTATGGAGGCTTAGACCGATCATAAGCCATTTTGAATCAAGACCGATCGAAGGCCTTTGAATTAAAGCCGATCGAAGGCTGTTGAGGCTTAGGTCAATCACAGGTCATTTTGAGCCAAAGTCGATAGAAGGTCGTTGAATTAAAGTCGATCGAAGGTCATTGAGGCTTAGGCCATTTTGAACCAAGGCCAATCGAAGGCCATTAGATTAAAGTCGATCGAAGGCTATTGAGGCCGATCAAAGATGATTGAATTAAAGTCGATCGAAGGCTATCAAGGCTGATAAAAAATTGTTGAGTTAAAGCCGATCGAAGGCTATTGAGGGTGATCAAAGGTCTTTGAGGTTGCCGTGGAGGCTTAGGCCGGTTAAAGGCCATTTAGAGCTTGAATTTTTGCTGATCTCAATCTTTTTAGCCCGAATTTCTGCTGATCTCAACCTTTTAGTGATGTGACCCTTTGAGACTAGTTTTTGAAGGTTATCACTCTGATGATATATGCCTCATCTTGGTCCTCACATCATTTTTGTGGTCTTGGTTCGATTCCCACTTCAGCTTAAGTGCTTGAAGATTTGTTGTTCTGCAAAAAAAATGATAGAGAATAATAGATGGATCCTGAAAACTTTTTACCATGAGAGTTATAAGCTCTATTTGAAAGCTTTTGGATTTTGCTTGGCTCATTCTGTTATTTATCTTGATTTAAATTGGAACTTTGCCTTAGTTTAGGCTTATTTTTTGCTTTGGATTAGCTTGATTTCACTTCGAAGTGCTCTTCAGCTTGATCTTGGATTAGTCTTCAGCTTGACCTCAGCTTTCTGCTCAATTTAGTCTTTTGAGCTTAGATTTCTACTTACTTTAACCTTCTGAGCTTGGATTTTTACTGATTTTGACTTTCTCAGCTCAGATTTCTCCTCAATTTAGTCTAATGAGCTCGAATTTCTATTAGTCTTAGCTTTTTAAGCTCAAATTTCTGCTTAATTTAACCTTTTAAGCTCGAATTTTTGCTCATTTTAGACTTATGAGCTTAGATTTTTGTTAATTTTGGCCTTTTGAGCTTGGATTTTGCTGATTTTGATCTTCTAAGCTCGATTTTCACTCACTTTAGCCTTTTAAACTTAAATTTCTATCGATTTTAGTCTTGAGCTCAGATTTATGCTAATTCTAGCCTTTTGAGCTCAGATTTCTATTGATTTTAGCCTTTTAAGCTCGAATTTCTACTAATTTTGATCTCCTGAGTTTGGATTTCTGCTATCCTTGGCCTTTTAAGGTTAGATTTCTACTATATTTGATCTTTTAAAATCAGATTTCTGCTAATTTTGGCCTTCTGCTAACTGTAGCCTTTTGAGCTCGATTTTCTACTCATTTGAATATTCTAAGCTTAGATTTCTGCTAGTTTTGGCAATCTAAGCTCGGATTTCTGCGGATTTTGATTTTTTGAGCTCGGATTTCTTCTGATTTTGATCTTTTGAGCTCGGATTTTTACTTATTTTAGCCTTTTGAGCTCGAATTTCTACTGATTTTAGCCTTCTGAGCTCGGATTTCTATTGATTTTGATCTTCTGAGCTTGAATTTCTGTTATTCTTAGATTTTTAAGATCGAATTTCAGCTATCTTTAGCCTTTTAAGATCGAATTTCTGCTATCTCAATCTTTTAAGGTTGGATTTCAGCTATACTCAACCTTTTAAGATCAAATTTTTGCTATCTTAGTCTTTTAAGATCGGATTTCAGCTATCCTCAAACTTTTAAGATCGAATTTTAGCTATCCTCTATCTTTAAGGGTCGGATTTCTGTTATCCTTAGTCTTTTAAAATCAGATTTCAGCTATCCTCGATCTTTTAAGATTGGATTTCAACTATCCTCTATTTTTTAAGATCGGATTTCTATTATCTTTAATCTTTTAAGGTCGGATTTCTGCTATCCTTTGCATGGTCTTGATTTTATCCTCGGCTTGGCCTTATTTTTCTTCTATGGTCTGCAAGAAGCAAAAAAAAAAGAATAATGGATGGAAGCTTAAGAGCCTTTTACTATGAGTTTTTGTTTGTGAGTTTGCAAGTTCTGCTTGGCTTCTTGTTATTTAGCTTGGATTTAATCTATGCCTTGAATTACCTTAATTTTGACTTCAAATCAGGAGTGAAGTTGGCGGTGATAAGCTCACGACTTCTAAAGGCATAGGAGCCAAGGCGACCGCGATGGGCTTGCGAGAGTGAGGTCGGCCATTTCAAGCTCATGATAAAATTTCTCCCACTGGCTACTCCTTCCCATTAGCCGTGCATTATTGTTTTGATGCATCGTTTCGATCGCAGCGGTCGAGGTGTATACTTGCTGACGTGAAGATTGTATCCTTCCTCTATCTGTTGCTGCTGGATTCTATTGAGGTTGGAAGGTGAGCAGCTGGATGCATAAGGGATGCTAGAGTGACCTATAGAAAATCCAAACTAGAAGCTTTCGCTCCGACGAGGATCCTTCGATGCTCAAGTTAGGAATCAGAGAACCGCAAAACAGCCAGAGATTCTTTGAGATGGGTTACTTACCTGGATCCTTGGGGCTTTAGATATTTGTAGAGAAAAGTGATCGTAGAAACATGTAGTTTCGAAGATCTCGGGCTATTAATCAGGCCATCGTGACATTATAGCTCTCTTTCGTTCTCTTGAAATAAGGAGGCTATTACTGGCAAGATTTGAATATCCTTTTTGCTTTCATAAGCTGGATGAGTGGTGCCATCTCATGATATATGAGGATCCTACCTCTTAATTGCATGGGCTGTAATGCCTTCTTAAGATGGATGAGTGGTGTCATCTCATGACATGTAAGGATCCTACCTCTCAATTGCATGGGTTATCAATCAGGAATTGAGAATATAGGAAGATTTTAGCCTTCATACGAAAGATTTTAGCTTTCATGCACTCCCCATGTGGGAGTAATTATTTTTGACCCTTTCTGCATGGTGTGGATGGCCTCAGTTTGGTATAAAAATGGCTAAGTATAGAAATACCTCATCTCAAGATGAATATAGCTTATATAGCTCATCTTAGAATAAATATAGCTCGAAATAGCTTATTTGATGATAAATATAGTTTGGAATAGCTCATCTCAAGATGAATATAGCTCAAAATACTTCATCGTAACATCTCGGATATAAATCTAAGATGTTAAAAGTATCTTTGAAATACTAGGTGACCTTAATGAAGCAAAGAAATATAGGATGTGGTAGTAGAGGATGTTGTGAGGCTCGTATGCAAAGCTAAGTGCATAAAAATAGGGATGATTAATAAGGTATAACCATCAGATCTTAGAGCATTCCATCATCTACGTATTATTTGTAAAACATCAATAGAGCGGTAAAGAGTTTCACAACAGATAATATTTAAAGACTTTTTTTTTAACCAAAAAAAAAGACTCTTTTTTGAAAAGAGATCCAACCAACCATGTATTTCTATTGGTACTTAGCAACCCAGGAATGTCCAACATGCTTTACTGAACTCGATTATCAATTAAAAAATAATAAAATATTCTACATCTCATCATTTTCTATAATACCGATAATATGTTACCAGGTAGCCCAATGTATTTAAGAAGCAAAAATCTATATAGTGGAAGCACATCTATTAGTTATCTTCTAATGTTGATTTAAAAAGATCAATAAATTTTGGGATGGGATTACAATTAGTATGACTACTATATCTATATCTACTATTGGTGCAGAATTTGGTTGATGCCAGATCGTATTAGAGTCGAGGAAGATGAGATCGCCATCCATGACCTACAAAATAAAGTTCCGTCCGAAGTTGGTGGTGGTGGCTCCGGCAGGATTCTTCGACGATAAAGTCAGCTCTTCTGGCTAATAGAAATGAAGTGCTCGGAAAAGAGTTCGGCAGAGTTTTGGAAAGAAGAAGAAAGCTTAGAGAAAATATATCTAGAGGATCTCTTTTTATAGATGGAGCTTGTTGTAACTGTTCGATAGTGGAGTTATCTGTAGCAGACTGATAAATGACAGTCGTAACCGTCTTGATAAATGACAATCATAACCATCCTGATAAATGCCAATCGTAATCATCTTAATAAATGACAATCATAACTATCATGATAAATGATAATTATAACCGTTCAGTAGTGGGATCGTTTGTAAGAATTTGTTTGAAGAAAAAATTTGAAAGAAGTTTGGCTCCTGTAGGAATCCAACTGAAGGAGAAATCCGGAAGAAGTTTGGCTCCAAGAGAAATTCAACTACTGGAGGAGTTCGGCTCCTGAAAAAATTTAACTGCTGGAGGAGTTCGGCTCCTAGAGAAATCCAACTGGAGTAATTCGGAAGGAGTTCAGCTCTTGAAGAAATTCGACTGCTGAAGGAGTTTGGTTCCTGAAGAAATCCGACTGCTGGATGAGTTCAGAAGGAGTTCGGCTCCTAGAAAAGTTCGACTGCTGGAGTAATTCGGAAGGAGTTCGGCTTCTAGAGAAATCTGACTGCTGGAGGAGTTGGAAGAAGTTCGGCTCCTTGAAGAAATCCGACTGCTGGAGGAGTTCGGCTCCTGAGAAAATTCGACTGCTAGAGTAATTTGGAAGGATTCAGGTTCTGGAGAAATCAGACTATTGGAGTAATCCGGAAGGAGTTTGGCTCCTGAAGAAATTTGACTGCTGGAGGAGTGCGAAAGGAGTTTAGTTCCCAGAGAAATCCGACTGCTGGAGGAGTTCGAAAGAAGTTCGGCTCTCGGAGAAATCCAATTGCTGGAGTAATTCAGAAGGAGTTTGGCTTCTGGAGAAATCCGACTGCTGGAGGAGTTCAGAAGGAGTTCGACTTCTGGAGAAATCCAACTACTAGAGGAGTTCGGAAGAAGTTCGACTTTCAGAGAAATCCGACTGCTAGAGTAATTCGGAAGGAGTTCGACTTCTGAAGAAATTCGATTGCTGGAGAAATTCGGAAGGAGTTCGACTCCTGAAGAAATTTGACTGCTGGAGTAATCCGGAAGGAGTTCGACCGCTGGAGGGAGTCCGGGTGCTTAAAGAAGTTCGACTAAGGTTCGACCGCTGGAGTGAGTCTGGGATAGGTTCGACCGTTGGAGGAAAATTTTCGATCGAAGCTCTTCCATGATTATCGGTTGCATTAGGCTAAGCATCAGATTGAACTTCGGTGGGAGCGAGGTTTATCCCCAACATCTACTTTACAAGTAAAAATGTCATATCCATATTCATTCTATACCCATTTTGGATCGGATGAAGTAGAGATGCATATTGGATTAAATCGGATGAAGTAGAGATGCGGATCAAATTAGATCGAATATATAAAAAAAATTAATTAAATTAGATATATATATATAAAATAAAATTATCATAATCTTAGATGAAGAATATATATTAAGATTTTTTTTGGATTGAGACATACCATTATCTGCTTTAGATATTGTTGGAGATAAATCCCGCTCCCACCGAAGTCTAGCTCGATGCTCTAAATCAGTAGCCGCGGAAGAGCTCCAACGGACGGGTCTTAGCCGAACTCCTACAGTCGGCCGAACTACTTAGCGGTCGAGCTCCTTGAACTCCAAGCGGTCGAGCTTCAACGAAATCCCTCAGCGGTCGAGCTCCTTGGACTCCAAGCGGTCGGGCTTCAACGGAATCCCCCAACGCCCAAGCTCCTCAAGCGACCGTCCGTTCTACCGGTCGAGCTCCTTCGAACTTCTCTACAGCCGAGCTCCTTCCGAGCTTTTCCTTCAGCCGAACTCTCTTACAAGTCCGAACTCCTCTGGACGAGCTCAATCTGCAACAGGCAACAAGACCGAACGATATGGTCGCCACTACTGGCGACACCACTCTCTCCGTAATCAGCCCCATACAGTCCGAACGACATGGCCACTACTACTGGCGACACCACTCTCTCCGTAATTAGTCCCATGCAGCTCGGACGACATGGCCACTACTATGGGCGACACCACTCTCTCCATAACCGGCCCCATGCAGCCCATGACCTGCCGGTATGGCTATCACCGTCCACCTGACGATGCCTTCCTCTCCGTACCGAGCTCCATGCGGCTCCCGTCGTTCGCTGCCAGGCGGTATGGCCATCACCATCAACTAAGCTCCGTCTATAAAGGACCCTCCAGATACGCTAACTCGAAGGTCTCGGATCTCTAAGCTCTCCTCTTCTCCCCCAAGCTCCAGAACTCATTCCGAGCACTCCATTCCTATTGACCAGAGCTGACTGGATCGTTGGAGGGTCCTGTCGGAGCCACCCCCCATCGACTCCGGATGGGACTTTGTTTTGCAGGTCTCCGATGGCGATCTCATCGACCTCCACTCCAATGGACTCTGGCGATGATCAGTTTCCGCGTTAACAGCTTGGCGCTAGAGGAAGGGCCCGGCGATGACTTCTTTCTTAAAGGAAGCCGAGGTTCCCTCATTCTTAAAGGAGTGCTCGGCGATAATTTTTTGATTTTCACTTCAGAGATTTCTCTTCTTCCTTTTTCAAATTCGTTTTCATAAAAAAAATGCCCCTCAGGAGAGCCTCGACCCGATGGTCGGCAGCCTCCGCGGCCCAATTTCGTTCGGATCCGTCCACTCCCGCTCCAATCCCGGCGACCCAGGCTCACTCTGTAGCCGTGGTGGATGCGGAGCAGTTCAACCTGCTCGTCCGACAGATTCGTGATCTCACGGAGGCAGTGCAGGCGGCGTAGGCCGTGCACCAGCAGACCCCAGTACCAGCTCAACCGACGCGGGATTCTCCAGAGTCATGTGGTCCAGTCCAAGGGCGACCGACATGGGCTACCCGACCTCCAATCCCCAGAAGAGGAAGGCAACGGAGGGAGAGCCCCTGCTCGGACTGCGGCTCGACCCAGGGTGAAGCTTCGCACCCGTTCGACGAGAAGATCAGAGACCGCGAAGATCTCCTGAATCAAAGGCTCTTAAAAATGAGCCAACGAATCGAAGAACTTCGTCATACTCCCTCCTCACGCGGTAATGATATCTGCATTGACCCTCCTTTTTCGCAAAAAATCATGCAGAAATCGGTCCCACTGAACTTCAAGCTTCCGCAGTTCGAGAGCTATGATGGGACCACCGATTCGGTCGATCATTTGGAAGCCTTTCGGACGACGATGCTGCTTCATGGCGCGTCAGACGCTATCCTGTGCCGGACTTTCCCCTCTACTCTTAAAAGAGTCATCAGGAACTGGTACTCGGCGCTCAAGCCAATACCATTTTATCGTTTGACCAAATGAGTCAATAATTTGCGGCCCACTTTGTCAGTAGTCGACGTCCACGCCGAGGTTCGAATTCCTTAATGGCCATCAGGCAGAAGGAGGGAGAACCCATCCAGGCTTACGTCACCCAGTTTAATACTACTGCACTGAAAGTCTGGGACCTAGACCAATCAGTCACCATGGCCGCTCTCAAGGGCGGCCTTCAGGAGAACGACCTATTGTTCTCCCTGAAAAAAAAGTATCCTAGGGACTTCGCCGACATGCTGGCTCGGGCCGAAAGTTATGCCCGGGCAGAAGAGGCCTTCGGGGCTAAGGACGACGAAGCCGGCGGCCGACGGCGAATCGATGGGCCAGGCAAGCCCACCGAAGAAAGGAAGCAAACTGAAGCTCGACCGCATTTTTGAACTCCTCTGGGCCACGGGCGGACCCGAACTCCCCCTCAAGCTCGGAGGCGGAGAAGCCCTGATGGCACGGCACGCTGAGGTTTCCCCCGGCGCCGAAGTTCTCCCCGACGATGATGATTTCACAATTACGCTCCCCTTAATGCCCCAAAGACTCAAGTGCTGATGGAGATCCGAGAGCAACTTCCAAGATCAGAGAGAATGCATTCTTATCCTGGCAAGCGCAATCCCAACAAGTTCTGCCTTTACCACCACGACCACGGTCATGACACTGAGGAGTGCATCCAACTACAGAACGAGATCGAAGAGCTCGTCAGGTGAGGCAGACTTAGCCGATTTCTACGAAGGCAGCCTGAGGAGAAGGAAGATCGACCGAGAGCGTCACCGCCAGGTAGAAAAATCAGCAAAAAGATCGACCGCCCCTTGGCGTCATTGATAAGCATCATAAATTTACCAATAAAAGTATTAATTTATTAATTAATTTATATTAATTTTTAAGAATTATCAATCAATTTATATATAATTTTTCAAAAATTCATATTTTTATTAATTAAAAAATTAATTAAAAAATAATAAAAATTAATAAAAATTAAAAAATAAAATTTTATTATCAATAGAAAGAGCTCATTTTTCTAATCACAACAAAATAAATTTCAAAAAAAATGGAGCTAAAATGGAAAAGATATGAATTTTTAAAAATATAAAATAAATAAAAATTAAATAAAAAAGAAAACGACTCAGCCGGCTCTGCAAGCCGAGCCACCAAGCCAAGCCAAGCCATCAAAGCCGACTCAGCCATTGAAGCCATCAGCCGGTCTACGATCCAGGCGTGGACCGCCAGCTCAGCAAAATCCGGCGAATCAGAGCATGCCACGTGGTGGACTTAGATCCTTAAAGGGTCTACAGAAATTTATCGTGGCTCACACGGCAATCTGGTCATTTCACTCGACGATAGAAGCATTGATTGGTTGCAGTGTGCGGTGCGGCTGGTCTACGTGGTCTATGGGAATAGTGATTGCGCAATCGGACGGTTGCGGTTGATTGCGGTTAAGATCGGACGGTCAGCATTTTTTTCGGTTGCCAATTTCACTCGGATCACCATCGGACGGTAGCGCCTGATTCCAGCTTCGATCCGACGGTCTAGAATGCTCTCGGTGGTGATCAGGACTCCCGAAGCGCTATTTGCGGCCAGATTTCCTCGATCAAGTGCGATCGGACGGTCAGAATTTAATCTGACCTGATCTGGGCTAATAGGCATCCGATTTTGATGATTTTTGAACCGTTGGATTCCTATCGAATAGCCAAATTTAACCAGATTTACTAGAGTCATAACAGAGTTATTTTTATTCAAATTTTATTCAGATTTTTATCATTACAAAGGCAATTAGTCCGATATTGCCTTTAGAAAAAAATATCCAGCCCTCCTAGCACTATAAAAAGAACCCTAGGCCTCCAGAAATCAATATCTCCGATCAAGGTGAAGCTTTGGTACAGGGCGAAGCCAGGCTATGGATTAAAAATTACTTTAAAGCAATGGATGCCGAGAAGAAGAGCCGAGCTTCTACACCATCTTTCTGCCAATGCCGATCCAAGATCAGAGATCAGGCTATTTTATTTTTTTTACATTCTATGTATTTAAATTCTAAAATTTTAATTAATAAAAAATTTTATTTTTGCATTTTAATTTTTTGCTTTTAATTTAATTTTCATACTTTAATTATTATTTTTTTATTGCAAGTAGATGCTAAGATCTAATTAGTAGATCTTAGTACCAAGTTTAAATTCCTGCATCTTTTAATTTTCGCTTTTTATTTTTCGACTTTATTTTTGATCTCGAAACTCTTCTTTTTTATCTTTTTCTTTTATAAAATCAAAGATTTCAAATCTAAAATACTATCTTTCCTGTGGATTCGATCCGACTCACTACTATCTACGCAATTTCAATGATTTTAAGAAGTCGGATTAAATTGATAAACATGATGTCTTAACGACAACATCGTATTCCTATCAAGTTTTTGGCGCCATTGCCGGGGAAGGAATAGATGCTATTTTTTTCTTTGATTTCTTTGATTTTTTTTTATAAATTAATTTTTTTTTTAATATTGCTTACTAATTTTTTTTATTATTTATTTTATAGAAAAAAAAAGAGAAAATGAAAAAAGCATCAAATTTTGGTGAGATCAATCCTAACCCTAGTCCTCTTTCCTATTTATTTATTTATTTATTTATTTTATTTTTAAATTAATTTAAAAAAATATTCATTTAAACCTAATTAAAAGCCTCATAATAAGATTAGAAATCCTAACTGCTTAGAGCATGCATCATATTGGTTTTATTTTTATCTTTATTTTTATTTTTATTTTTTTGGTGATTGCTGGAGGCAAGGTAAGCCTTTCAGAATACAATTAGTTACATGCATCTAGTTTAAATTGCATAGAACCCTTTGATTGAATTTTTTTTTTGCATATCATATTAAATCAAATTAAGGGCAATACCCAATTAAATAAGATAAGGTGGGGATTTGATCACCCTTCCTTAGCCCACTGCATTGATCTAAACCTTTAAATTAAAATCAATTAGACATCAACCCTAAGAACTCGAGCTCAATAGGACAAAGAATCCAAAACGTTGTACCAGGTTAGGATAAGTTAATTTGACTGGTGTCTAGGAAAGTGGTTCAGGAACGATTGAGCCCGAAGGAATGTGGTTTTTAATTGGTTCCGTTCGCTTACCTGGCCAAGCATAATTGATGTCTAAGGCAAGCAATGGGGAGACTCCCACCGACCTTACACTTACTTGGCTAATTGATTGGCTAATCCTACACTTGGAGGGCTTGAAGGTGACCTTGGCAGTTAGGAGCTGTCTAGATTTAGGATAACCCTTAGTCAGGATTGATTGACCAACTTGATTGCTAACCAACATCAAACCTAATTAAATTTAATTCTTCTCTCTCTTCTTAATTCTAGGACTCCTTAGAACCTCTTCTTGAGAATTTTTTTTTCTTTCTTTCTCCTCTAAAAAAATAAAATAAAATAAAAAAAAATTAAATTAAACTAACTAAAAAAATATTAAAAATAATAATTAAATTAAATTAAATTAAATTAAAATTAATAAATAAAAAAATTAATTTATAATAAAATAAAAATAATAAAAAAAATTATTCTAAATTTTTTTTTGAACCATACATTAGGGTTACACTAATACATGCATGGTAGGAAATCACTTTTTCTGATTTAGTTGAACTTAATTGAATGGTTGATTCATATTAAACATAATAATGGCTAATATAAATCTAATTATCCAAAAATTAGATAAAGTTGACCTTCTTGCTTAGAAAATAGATCAACTCCTAACCCTAGGTCAATAATCTCCTGTATAATTCACATCATCTTCTAATTATCAGGAGAAAACTAACTAAAAAAATATTAAAAATAATAATTAAATTAAATTAAAATTAATAAATAAAAAAATTAATTTATAATAAAATAAAAATAATAAAAAAAATTATTCTAAATTTTTTTTTGAACCATACATTAGGGTTACACTAATACATGCATGGTAGGAAATCACTTTTTCTGATTTAGTTGAACTTAATTGAATGGTTGATTCACATTAAACATAATAATGGCTAATATAAATCTAATTATCCAAAAATTAGATAAAGTTGACCTTCTTGCTCAGAAAATAGATCAACTCCTAACCCTAGGTCAATAATCTCCTGTACAATTCACATCATCTTCTAATTATCAGGAGGATTATTCAATCTGTGCAAGCTCAACCCATCATGTGAGTGAATGTTCTATGGCTGCATAATTTCCACATTTTATCCAAGAACAAATTCAAACTACTCAAGGATACTCCAAATTGATTAATGACCCATTTTCAAATTCATATAACCAACATTGGAGTAACTTTAATTTTTCTTGGATGTCCCAACAGACTCAAGCTCAGACGCAAATTTCACTTGAGCAAAATTATCAAAATAGATCCCAATATCAAAATTATGCCTATAATAATGGTCAGCCTAGTCAGTTTATTCAGCCATCATATTATAATCAACCCTCATACCTACCTCCTCAACAGACCAATCTAGCTGATGATAGATTTAACCAACTTCAACAATTGATTCTGACTCAACAGCAATCTATTGCCAGACTAGAAACTCAAATAGGATAATTAGTTGAGTCTAACATGAGGAGAGAACTAGATCAACTATCGAACCTACTAGTTTCAAACAACCCATCTAATGTCCATCAATCACCTGAACCAAGTTATCAATTTAATGTCTCACTTAAGAATCTTCAATTTGAGAATACCAAAGTAATTCCTGAACTTAAAAGCTATAGGATTCTTATGGATCCATACCAAGATCAGGTGAGAGAGGCTAGTACTGATGCTAGCCAAAATGAAAATTTAGAGGAACTGGTTAGTACTGAGACTAACCACATAGAAGAACCCAAGCCAGGAATTAGTACTGATGCTGATTCCAGTTTAAATGAGATAGAAATAAGGGAAAAGAGAATAGATGATTTACCCGAGACTTATAAACCTAATATCCTATTTCCTTCAATCCTAGAAGCTGATTCTTCTTATAAAAATCAAAAGGCATGTAATAAAATATCAATGAAGTTGTTTAAGCAGGATCACATTAATTTACCTCCAGAATTAAAACCGTATTTAGTCACCATTCCAGCACCCATTGAATCAAACTTAACTCCTAATACAAAAACTCCATTCATGAGCATTTTAGAAGAACAAATAGTAGTAATTCTTAATAAACATGGGTCTGAGAATGGAATCATAAATTATATCCCTAAAATTAACAAAGATTATATTAATAATGAGATTATAAATCATCTTTCTGAGATTGGCAATCCAAAACCATTGGAATTTATCAATCCAATATTCGACATAGGATAGTGAGCTACATTGTGTCTGGCTGAAAATGGTAAACTTAGCGCTTGTTGGAAGGCAACCCAATATTTAGTTTTTATCTAATTTATCTTTTTAATTTATTTTTTTTTAAGATAATTTGAATAAGTTGGAGGAAGAGCTCAAATTTTCAAAGGCATGTGCTGAACTAAAAATATACTGAGTTAAGTGTATTCTTTCATATTCTTTATTACATCCTTTATTTTTTCTTCTCCATTGAGGACAATGTCGATTAAGTTAGGGGGAGAGAAAAATAAAAAAAAAATTTTAAAATTTTAAGTTCTCGAAAAAGTTAGTATTTAGTATTTAGATACTTGATTATGCTTAAGAATCGAATAAAACTAAGCATTTTTAAAAGAAAATTGATACACAGATCAGAGAATCTGTGAGATATGAGGAATCAAGTATTAAGAAAATTCAATAAAGAGTTAAGTCCAGAACATAAAAAGTTTTTTTGGAGCATTTCTAATTATTTCTATTAGCATCAAAGAAAAGTCTACTTTTTATAGGCTTGTGTAGGGTAACTATACGTTTCTTCATATAAAAATTTATTTTAATAAAATAGTTTTCAAGTACTTCTCACTGAGTAATCGGGCCTTTTTGCCTAAGCAAGCATTGAGTTTCGCGTCAAAAGGTGGAAAGGGCAAAGAAGCTCGTTGTAAAGCTAGTCTTAACTCGTAGCCTATTTGATTCGAGCTAGTAAGCCCGAGGGGTATTCTATACCTAGTGCCCTAAAGCCAACTGGTTTGGAAGTCATTGGCCCAAGACTCGCTACATGGATCAAATAGAAAGCTTAAGGAGTTAAGACACTCAATAGTGGTACAATATTAAAAAATATATATATATATATAGGTTTCCCACCGAGTAACCGAGTCCCGTTGCTTAAATAAGCAATGATATTCACATAAAAAAATAAATAATATAAAAATAAAAATTAATAAATGAAGAACGGAAGTAGCAATATACCTGCCTATATGAAAGTTTAGACAAATCAGAGATAAAAGTGAAATAATTTAGAAAAAGTTCTGAAAAATTTATTGTTCTTTACTTAATTTTTCTATTGATAAGTATTAATACTCCAATGATATATCTCATTTAAGCTCTACTGAATATCAATGGCCATTTTAAAAATTGCTTAGGTAAAATTCGAAACTCTAAAGTTAAAAGATATTTAAAACTAAATTCATTCTTTACTCGAAGACGAGCAAAGCTTAAGTTGGGAGGTGTGATAAGCATAATAAATTTATCAATAAAAATATTAATTTATATTAATTTTTAAGAATTATCAATCAATTTATATATAATTTTTGAAAAATTCATATTTTTATTAATTAAAAAATTAATTAAAAAATAATAAAAATTAATAAAAATTTAAAAATAAAATTTTATTATCAATAGAAAGAGCTCATTTTTTTGATCACAACAAAATAAATTTCAAGAAAAACGAAGCTAAAATGGAAAAGATATAAATTTTTAAAAATATAAAATAAATAAAAATTAAATAACAAAGAAAATGCTCAGCCGGCTCCGCAAGCCGAGCCACCAAGCCAAGCCGAGCCACCAAGCCAAGCCAAGCCATCAAAGTCGACTCAGCCGTTGAAGCCATCAGCTGGTCTACGATCCAGGCGTGGACCGCCAGCTCAGCAAAATCCGGCGAATCAGAGCATGCCACGTGGTGGACCTAGACCTTAAAGGGTCTACAGAAATTTATCGCGGCTCACAGGGCAATTTGGTCATTTCACTCGGTGACAGAAGCATTGATTGGTTACGGTGTGCGATGCGGCCGGTCTACGCGGTCTATGGGAATAGTGATTGCGCGATCGGACGGCTGTGGTTGATTGCGGTTAAGATCGGACGGTCAGCATTTTTTTCGATTGCCAATTTCACTCGAATCACCATCGAACGACAGCGCCTGATTCCAACTTTGATCCGATGGTCCAGAATGCTCCCGGCGGTGATCAGGACTCCCGAAGCATAATTTACGGCCAGATTTTCTCGATCAAGCGCGATCGGACGATCAGAATTTAATCTGACCTGATCTGGGCTGATAGGCATCCGATTTTGACGATTTTTGAATCGTTGGATTCCTATCGAATAGTCAGATTTTACCAAATTTACCAGAGTCGTAACAGAGTTATTTTTATTCAGATTTTTATGATTGCAAAGATAATTAGTCCCATATTACCTTTAGAAAAAAATATCCAGCCCTCCTAGCACTATAAAAAGGATCCTAGGCCTCCAGAAATCAATATCTTCGATCAAGGTGAAGCTTTGGTACAGGGCGAAGTTAGGCTATAGGTTAAAGACTGCTTCGAAGCAACGGGTGCTGAGAAGAAGAGCCGAGCTTCTACACCATCTTTCTGCCAATGCCGATCCAAGATCAGAGATCAGGCTATTTTATTTTTTTTACATTCTATATATTTAAATTCTAAAATTTTAATTAATAAAAAATTTTATTTTTGTATTTTAATTTTTTGCTTTTAATTTAATTTTCATACTTTAATTATTATTTTTTTATTGCAAGTAGATGCTAAGATCTAATTAGTAGATCTTAGTACCAAGTTTAAATTCCTGCATCTTTTAATTTTTGCTTTTTATTTTCTGACTTCATTTTTGATCTCGAAACTCTTTTTTTTTATCTTTTTCTTTTATAAAATCAAAGATTTTAAATCTAAAATACTACCTTCCCTGTGGATTCGATCCGACTCACTACTATCTATGCAATTTCAATGATTTTAAGAAATCGGATTAAACTGATAAACACGGTGTCTTAACGACAACATCGCGTTCCTATCAGTCATCAATACCATCTTGGGGGGGACCTCAGCAGGATCCGGAGGATCGATGAAGAGGCGGAGGATCATGGAGCCCGTGACCTTCACCGAGGAGGACGGTCAGGAAATCCAATTTCCACACAATGACGCGATTATAATTTTCTTGAATATCGCCGATTACGATGTACGCCGCATTTTGGTAGATAATGGAAGCTCGATCGATGTATTATTTTACGATGCCTTCTCAAAAATGTTCCTGCCCGACGATCGTTTGAGGCTGATGAATTTCCCACTGGTAGGGTTTGCTGGCAATGCCGTACCAGTTGAAGGCATAATAACATTGACCGTAGCGGCAGGGCAACGCCCGAAGCTGGCGAAAGCTTGGGTCGACTTTCTAGTCATAAGGACCCCGTCTACCTACAACGCGATCCTTGACCGACCTGGTCTAAATGCACTCCGGGCGGTAGTGTCGACCTATTATTTGAAGATGAAGTTTCCGACGAGTCACGGGATCGAAGAGGTCAGAGGAGATCAGGCTCTGGCGAGATTTTGCTACTCGATCGTCCTGCATAAGGGGGATCATCCCGACCCCTGTCTTGTTGATGGACTGGAGGTCCGCGACGACCTCATTGAGGAGCGGGGTGAGCCGGTGGAGGACCTCGTCTCTGTGCCCTTGAATGATGGAAGCTCGGAGCATGCGATGCAGATTGGCTCCAACTTGACGGTCGAGGTTCGGGAGCAGCTCATCGCTTTTCTCAGAAGAAACGCGGACGTCTTCGCTTGGACCCCAGCGAATATGTCGGGGATCGACGCCGAGGTCATGAAATATCGACTGACCGTCGATCCGAGGCACCGACCGATAAGAGAGAAGCTGCACCACCATGCCCCGGAGAGGCAGAAAGCGATCGTCGAAGAAGTAGACAAGCTCCTCAAAGCCGAACTCATTCGGAAGGTTAGCTATCCGACCTGGGTCTCGAACGTGGTTCTTATCAAAAAAGCGAATAATAAGTGGAGGATGTGCATCAACTTTAAGAAGCTGAACAAGGCTTGCCCGAAGGACAGCTACCCTCTACCCAGGATCGACCAGCTGGTGGATGCAACCTCGGGCCACGAGCTCCTCACCTTCATGGACGTCTTTTTTGGTTACAACTAGATATTCATGGCGCCCGAGGACGAAGAGAAGACCGCCTTCATTACCGATCGAGGCCTTTATTGCTACAAGGTCATGCCTTTTGGACTCAAGAATGCAGGGGCAACATACTAGCATTTGGTTAATAAGATCTTCAAGGAGCAGATCGGCCGCAACATGGAGGTGTACGTAGATGATATGCTCATCAAAAGCCGAGCTTCAATAGACCACCTGGCCGACTTTGAAGAGACCTTCAGTGCACTCAAGAAGCACAAGATGAAGCCGAACCCAACCAAATGCGCCTTAGGCGTAACCTCCGGAAGATTTCTCGGGTTCATGGTGTCGAGACGCGGAATCGAGGCAAACCCCTAGAAAATCTGAGCCATTCGAAAAATGGCCATTCCAAAGACGATCAAGAAAGTTCAGCGCCTGACCAGGAAGGTGGCATCCCTAAATCGCTTCGTATCAAGGTCAGTCGAGCGGTGCATGCCATTCTTCGAGGTTCTCAGGCAACCGAAGGACTTCTGCAAGATGGCGAAGTGCCACCAGACATTCGAGGAGCTCAAAAACTATCTCGGCACACCTCCGCTGCTGGCAAAGCTCAAACCCGGGGAAGAATTATTCCTATACCTAGCTGTCTCCCCGGTGGCCCTGGCGGCAGTCCTGGTCAGGGAGGAATCAAAGACGCAGCGACCAGTCTACTATGTGAGCCGAGTCCTGAGAGATGCGGAGATCAGATACTCTAGGTTAGAAAAATTAACTTACTGTCTTTTAATTGCTGCCCGGAGGCTCCGACCTTACTTTCAGGAGCACACCATAACGGTCCTCACGGACCAACCAATAAGAGCAGTTCTCCACCGAGCAGACGCTTTCAGAAGAATCGCAAAATGAATAATCGAGCTCATAGAGTTCAACATCAACTACCGCCCTAGGCCATCGATCAAAGCCCAGATATTGACGAATTTTATGCTGGAATGCACCATTCCAATTGAAGCCAAGCTTGAATCAAGCGGAACCGGCACCAGAGCGAGGCTGAACTTCGATGAAGCCGAGCTGTGCCGCAGTCGGACCTCCCCGAAGGAAAGCGCCGACCTCCCCAAAGGCTCCTGGGCCCTGCATGTGGATGGTTCGTCCAACTCCACTGGAGCTGGTGCTGCCGGGCTGGTCCTGGTCAACCCCAAGGGAGTCGTCATCGAGTACGCGCTACGCTTCAAGTTCCCTGTGACCAACAATGGGGCCGAATATGAAGCGCTGATCGTCGGATTAAAGATAGCAAGAGAATTAAAGATAGATCGGCTTCAAGTCTACAGCGATTTTTAGTTGGTGGTCGGCCAAGTCAGCGGTAGTTACGAGGCATGGGAGGAAAGCATGGTGAGATACCTCGGGAAGGTGAGGGATTTGACTCCGGCCTTCGATAGCTTCGGCATTCAACATATTTTGAGTGTGGAAAATGCGAGAGCCGATCTTCTCTCCAGATTGGCCACCTCTGCCCCGGTCGAACTGGCCAGTGGAGTATTTCTGGAGACTCTGAAGTACCCAACCCTGGAGGAGCCTCAGATCATCCTGTAGACGGAATTCGAGCCAAGCTGGATCGACCCGTTGGTCGCCTACCTCAGGGAGGGGGTCCTTCCTCACGATCCGAAAGAAGCTCGGAAGCTCAGGAATCAGGCCTCCCACTACGTCTTATACGAAGGCAGGTTGTATAAGAGGTTGTACTCCCTTCCATTGCTGAGATGTCTCCGACCTTCAGATGCCGACCTCGCGCTATGGGATGTGCACGAAGGACTTTGCGGAAGTCATGTAGGAGCCAGGTCCCTATCGCAAAAACTACTCCGACAGGGGTACTATTGACCGACTTTATTTCGCGATTCTGTGGAATATGTAAAGAGGTGCGACTGTTGTCAGAAGAATGCCAGCGTGCAGAGGCAGCCGGCGTCCGAACTCACTCCGCTCAGCTCACCCTAGCTGTTTACGCTGTGGGAAATGGATATACTCGGCCCCTTTCCAATGGCGTCTGGGCAGCGGAAGTTCCTTCTGGTCGCAATCGACTACTTTACCAAGTGGGTCGAAGCCAAACCACTCGCGAAGATTACCGAGGCCAAGGTGCAGAACTTCGTCTGGAGGTCACTAGTCTGCCAGTTCGACCTACCCCGAACCCTCATAACCGACAATGGGCGGCAGTTCGCTGGGGCGAGGTTCGCCAAGTTCTGCGAAGGACTAAACATCTCCCATCGCTTCACATCGGTGGCTCATCCGTAGGTCAATGGGGAAGCTGAGATAACCAACTGGATCCTGCTACAGGAAATCAAAGCGAGACTCGATAGGGCAAAAGGGGTTTGGGTGGACGAATTCTACCACGTCCTCTAGGCATACCGAACTACCCAGAGAGTGTCAACCGGAGAAACGCCCTTCGCCTTGGCCTTTGGTACTGAGGTAGTTATCCCGATCGAGCTTAAGCTCCCGTCTGCGCGAGTCGTGGACTTCAACGAGCGGCAGAACCCCCAGGACCTCAGAGTCAACTTTGATCTTTTGGAAGAGAAGAGGGAGGAAGCCCGCGTCCGGATGGCAACCTACAAACAGAAGGTGGCTCGGTACTACAACTCCAGGGTTAAAAACAAGACGTTCAGAGCGGGGGACTTGGTGCTGCGGTGAGCCGCTGTCGCTCAACCTCAGAATCGAGGAAAGCTCGCCCCAAACTGGAAAGGCCCGTATGAGGTGACGGAGGTCATCCGATCCGGAACTTATCGCCTGAAGGAACTCGGAGGGATAGTGCTTCCCCGACCGTGGAACTTAGAAAATTTGAGGATGTATTATCAGTAGGCTTTCTTTAAAAACTCCTTTGCTCTGCATTATTAATTTCTGGCAATAAAGAATAGGAAAGAAACGAGCAAAAGTAGCCCGAGGTCCTAACGCAAGCAAAGTCAAAGGCCTCGTCCACCTTAGACGAGATGGGAGGAGAGGCTCGGACGACGGTCCGTATGTGCTCCCACAGTCTGTTAGGAACAGAAAGAGGACCTCATCCTAACGTGAGCAAAGTCGAAGGCCTCGTTCACAAAGGATGAGACGGGGGGAGAGGCTCGGACGATGGTCCGCATGTGCCCCCACAGCCCGTTAAGAACAGGAGGAGGACCTCGTCCTAACGCGAGCAAAGTCGAAGGCCTCGTTCACAAAGGACGAGATGGGGGGAGAGGCTCGGACGACGGTCCGCATGTGCCCCCACAGCCCGTTAGGAACAGGAGGAGGACCTCGTCCTAACGCGAGCAAAGTCGAAGGCCTCGTTCACAAAGGACGAGATGGGGGGAGAGGCTCGGACGACGGTCCGCATGTGCCCCCACAGCCCGTTAGGAACAGGAGGAGGACCTCGTCCTAACGCGAGCAAAGTCGAAGGCCTCGTTCACAAAGGATGAGATGGGGGAGAGGCTCGGACGACGGTCGCATGTGCCCCCACAGCCCGTTAGGAATAGGAAGGAGGACCTCGTCCTAATGCGAGCAAAGTCAAAGGCCTCGTTCACAAAGGATGAGATGAGGGAGCGGCTCGGACGACGGTTCGCATGTGCTCCCATAGCCCGTTGGAAACAGGAGGGGAACCTCGTCCTAACGTGAGAAAAGTCGAAGTTAGGAACAGGAGGAGAACCTCGTCCTAATGCGAGCGCCCGCATCAACCTTGGCCAGAAGAGATAAGATCTCTCCCGAGCGACCGTGGACAACCTCGACCGTAGGAGATGAGATCTCCCCCAAGGAAAGCTCGACCGTAGGAGATAAGATCTCCCCCGAGTGCCCGATACAACCTCGGCTAGAGAAAGCAACCGTGTCAACCTCGGCTGGAGAGCTTCAATTTCGACCTCGGCTAGAGAAAGCAACTGTGTCAACCTCGGTTGGAGAGCTTCAACTTCGACCTCGGTTAGAGAAAGCAACCGTGTCAACCTCGGTTGGAGAGCTTCAACTTCCACCTCGACCAGAGATAAGATCGGAGACAACCTCTCCCTGAGATTAGATCTCTCCCGAGCATCTGCATCGACCTCAATTGTAGGAGACAATGTCACCCCCGAGGGGCGCAACCTCCGGCTCCGATCACAGCGGACGAAGCCCCCCTCAATCTCGGCTGGAGAGGGGATCGTCCCTGGGCTTCAACTTCGATATCAACTTTAGCTGGAGGTGAGATCTCCCCCGAGCTTCGACCTAGACCAGCACGGAGCTCAGAGGAAGACTTCGGCAGTCGCCTTTCCTACACTCCCTTCCTTCGATTTTCGAACTCGAAAGTGGGGAGGGCTAGTGTTGGGGATAAATTCCGTTCCCACCGAAGTCTAGCTCGATACTCTAAACCAGTAGCCGCGGAAGAGCTCCAACGGACGGATCTTAGCCGAACTCCTACAGTCGGCCGAACTACTTAGCGGCCGAGCTCCTTGGGCTCCAAGCAGCCGGGCTTCGGCCGAACCCCCAGCGACCGAGCTTCTTCTAACCCGATCAGTCGACCGATCTACTTAACTACCGAGCTCCTTCAGACTCCCAGCGTCAGGACCGAACCCCTTCAGTCGGCCGAACTACTTAGCGACCGAGCTCCTTGGACTCCAAGCGGCCGGGCTTCAACGAAATCCTCCAGCGGCCGAGCTCGTTGGACTCCAAGCGGCCGGGCTTCAACGGAATCCCCCAGCGCCCGAGCTCCTCAAGCGGCCGTCCGTTCTGCCGGTCGAGCTCCTCCGAACTTCTCTACAACCGAGCTCCTTCCGAGCTTTTCCTTCAGCCGAACTCTCCTACAAGTCTGAACTTCTCTGGACGAGCTCAGTCTACAACAGGTAATAAGATCGGACGATATGGCCGCTACTACTGGCGACACCACTCTCTCCATAATCAGCCCCATACAGTCCGGACGACATGGCCACTACTACTGGCGACACCACTCTCTCCGTAATCAGCCCCATGCAGCCTGGACGACATGGCCACTACTACGGACAACACCACTCTCTCTGTAACCGGCCCCATGCAGCCCATGACCTACCGATATGGCTGTCACCGTCCACCTGACGATGCCTTCCTCTCCGTACCGAGCTCCATGCGGCTCTCGTCGTTCGCTGCCAGACGGTATGGCCGTCACCATCAACTAAGCTTCGCTTATAAATGATCCTTCAGATACGCTAACTCGAAGGTCTCGAATCTCTAAGCTCTCCTCTTCTCCCCCAAGTTCCGGAACTCATTTCGAGCACTCCATTTCTGTTGACCAGAGCTGACTTGATCGTCAGAGGGTCCTGCCGGAGCTATCCCTACCGACTTCGAATGGGACTTTGTTTTGCAGGTCTCTGGTGGCGACCTCATCGACCTTCACTCCAACGGACTCCGACGACGATCAATTTTTGCGTCAATAGATATATTTTTTTAAAATTTATATTTATCTTAAATTTTAATTAATTTAAATAAAATTTATTATATTTAAATCAGGATCGGATATCCGATAGATTAGATAAATTTATCATTTCTAATAATCGAATGTCTACGATGATCCATGGTAATTACTTCCTTGTCCGATTATTTTTCAATTAATATCTATCGTTCATTGGTTCCATAAATGAACGCTCATGTGCACTCTGGTGTGCGCCGCGGGGGGGGGGTGTGATGCGTGGGACGCTTGGAGCCACAACTGGGAGTCAGCTTACGTTACATGAACAGAGTGGAGGACGCGTGGCGCGTGAACCCGGAGTCCAGGTGTCCAAACACGTGAACTTCACGTGATTGCTGCCATGCCGGGGTTTTATATAGCATCCCGGGCGAACCTCGGCACATCTTCGTTCCTCCCTCGCTCTCTCTTTTTTTCCTCTCTCCCCAACTACCCCCTAGCCCCCTCTGCCTCCCACGTCTCTGGGCGGAAAATTTAGGTCTTTTTGGGCCGGCTAGCCTTGTTGTGTAGGTGGGGCCCCTGCAGGTATTCTTCCGCTGGTCCCGGTTCTTTGTTTGTACGGTTTCTTCTGCAGAGTACGCACGCCGCGATTCTCCTTTTAACCCTAATTTCTGTATCCGAAGAGAATCTAGGGCTAGGGTTTATGTTTCTGTTATTCAACCGGGGAAATCCCTTTTCTGCCGATATATTTGTTGTTTTTTTTGCCCTTTTTAAGGTTGAAAGCGGTGGGGCTTTTGGTTCATGGTAAGGTAAATTCCTCGTGGTTGCGGATTATATTTCCAGTTCTACCAGTCTTGACGATTTCTTTTGTCTCTATTGCGTTTATTGGGAAAGTATGCGGTTCGTGTTTTTTATTTGATTTATGATCTGTAGATCGGTGCATCATTAGTTGTTTGTTTTAAATTTCGGTTCTTGGGCTGTGGCAATTTTGGGGAGAGTAATTTCTGATTTTTTTTTTTCATGCAAATTTTGGGGCATTTCCATTGTTGTCATGTAATTTCCATGTTAAAGAATTAATCTTTGCAGGCCTAGCTTGTCGCCAGTTGCTGGCACCGCTATTATAGTATACAATTACCGTGGTTTATACTATCTAAAGAGACGCTTATAGTATGTTTTAAATCGTTGTTCTTGATTGATACATTTTTTCTGATTAAGAGACATCATGTCTAATAGGTTTTGTTCTTCTCGGTCTTTGCAGGTTCGTCCCTTTTGAAGAGATCGACCTGTTGTTTTGTTTCCCCAAATCAGGGGATACGGTGGTGTAGTTCTACCTTGTTAAATCTCGTTCATTGCATTGGGCATTGGTAAATCATGGAATCCTCAGATGACGAGGAGATTATGCCACAATCTGTCACGAAATACTATTTCATGGATGAGGAGGAGTTACCCATCTCGTTTGCAGTCTTGCCTGTCCTGTTTGATGTTGCAGAGAGACCAGGCGCTTCTCAGATGAAAGTATTTTTGCGTGGAACTGCTGATGAAGGCCATCAGCAAGTATACAAACAGGTTACTGCCTGGAAGTTGGGATTTCAAGATGATCGGCCTAATGTTATGGTGCTTTTGACGGAAAACAAATGGATAAATCTTCTGAAGCCGAGGAAGACCTACTATGAGGATACTATTAGGACAACAATGATCACATTGGAGATGCTTCACTATCTCAAGAAGAAACCAGAGTCATCAGCAAAGAACCTTTGGGATCATCTGCGTAGAGTTTTCAGGTGGGGATTTGCTTTGTGTTTTGCTTTGTTTTATAGACTTTTGCATTTTCTGTGTGATTCTCTTAAATTCTCGAAGTTTGCTGAACTGTGCAGCATGTTTGAGGTCAGACCTTCTGAGGATGACTTGAGGGATCATCTTTCACTTATTAAGCTGTTCACTGAGAAAGATGAGACACTAGGAAAATGTCAGGTATATTGCTGTTTCTTATCCTTGAGTATTTTAATGGAATATTCATGTTGCAAATATATACGATGATCTGGTACTTTTTATATGCATGTGCAGTAGGTCTTTTATCTGGGTATAATTAGCAAAATGCAAAAGTAGAGTTCAAAATGGTAACCATACACTAGTAACATCTTTTCTTGAGTGCAAATTCCCTATAACACTTGAGTACACATAATATATAATCCTGGTAGGAATTTTATACATTCGGGGTATATGGCAATTTTTTACTAGTCATGCACTTCTAGCCCACGTTCAACTCGAAAAAGGTGAGGTCAGCTTGAAAGAGGAGAATCCAACGAGATTTTTTTGTGGGCCTGTCAAAATATGCCAAAGATAATCTGCTGCGCCCCTCTTTTTGGATTTTGCAGGCTTTCATTGTGAATCATAGAGCAGGAAGAGTGGAAATTATTTTGAACATTGGTGAAAATTTCCAATTATGATAAAAGACCGATAACACATCATCATGTCTTTTTTTGTCATTGTTCAACTTCACTCATGGTAAAGTGGGACACTTGGTGTAATCATAATGGTTTTGGATATTTACCAGCTTCTTCAAATCTTAAGTTCTTTTCTTAATCAGTAGAAAGGAAGAAACAAGGCTGTTGACAAAAGGAATCATTAGGGGAACGCATAGGGAATCAAACTGATGATTAAGAGCCTCCATCTGAACAAAGGATAGTCATCATAAGACCATTACTAGCTTCCGTGGTAGCTCCTATGGGACTGTAGAAAGCCTACTTCAATCATCAGTTTATAACTATAATCTAAATTATCTTAATTCATGTAAAATATGTGTCCTATGCAAATAAATTTATTACTAGTTGAGTGCTTTATTTTATCTAGCAAGGCTTCTTTAAAAAATAGCTATAGAATTAAATCCATGTATATTCATACCATATTGGCACCAAGAAAAAAAAGAGAAGAGTTTTGAATTTTGAATTGTCTATCAAGATATGTCTATTACTTGTTTCCTTATAATACTTATCTCTTCACCCCACACCCACCCCCCAAAACCAAAAAAATGGGGTGCCGCTGCCCTTACCCCCCACCCCCCCCCCACAAAAAAAAAAAAAGAAAAAAGAAAAAGAAAAAGTCTTGCTCAATTAAATATGCATGCATTGGTCTGCACGTGCACACATATATCAAGTATATGAGTTTGATATTATGGACTTTTTTTAAAAAAAAAACCCTATGCAATTAATTGTTTGTTGGTGACCGACTTTCCACAAGTATAGGTAGGAGGACAAAAACAAGCCACAAATGAGTCTACTAGAGACAAAAAGGTGGGCTTTCAAAAACATAGAATACCTGATCTAATTGTCAGTTTTCCTTGTGGGCCTGTCTCTTGCTTTGCTTGCTGTGCGTACATGCATGGGACATTTTAAGAAAACTTGGATTGAAGAAGTTTTGAAAGTGCTTAGGCAGCAACTGAAGGTGTCTGTTTCCAGGGAGTTTTTGAAGCAGGTATACTATCTAGATTGAAGTTTCATAGTACTAAGATACATGTACAGATGCTTCGCATGTGATGCATAGGTTATAGTATTTATAATGGGCAAACATGGGTGATTATCTAGATATCTTTTATTTACATCCAAAACATGAGAGAAAGAGGGGGGGGGGCGCAGAACCCAAAATACCAGCCACTATATTTGCTATAATATTATTCACCATCATTTTGCATATGGATGCTAACCAGCCAAATTCAATTTTTTATATATATAGTTTATTAAACTTCAATGTCAATATGGCTGCAAGGCTTATTGCTTCTTGATTCTGCACGAGGCACTAAGGTGTGTCACCATCAACAGTACTGTGGAAGAAAATCTTAATCTCTGCTCCTTTTTATATAATTTATATCCCTTTTGATTCTCCTCCATTTTTTAAACTAAAAAGAAAAAAAGGGTATAACAATCAACAATAAGAGTGCATGAAATAATAGACATAAATATAAGATAAAATGATAATTTCAAATATTGTTAGCATTGAAGATATCGCATTCACCCTTCGAAAACTCTTCTATTTTTACATCTTTATATTTTTATTTCAAATTTTATTTTCTGTAGTTATTTTAGTTTATAATATTATTGCAATTTATTTTTGTTTTGCCTAGTGTTGCATTTTCTATTTTATATTTTGGTCTATCTTACTGTTCTTTTTTTTTTTCTAAAAAAAAATTTGCATTTGAAGTTTATTTTTTTCTTTATTTGGTTCCATATATTTTCTTTAGTTCATTATATTTTCTTCCATGTGCATTGGCGCATGCTGGTGTGCTGGTAAGATAAGATCCACAGGCATTTTCTAAAACAAAGCTGGACACATATCATAAACCTCCTATTTCTCCCCAGTAAAAATGATCTAAATTTATGTCATTTGTGCGGTTTTATTAGTTTTTGTGGAACCACAGCTTTTCTAGGGTTAGTCAGATGGCGTATTTTTGATGAGAGCGGCTTTTCAGTCATGACTTAAAATATTCTCAAGGCTGGAATATTTGTTCAAATTGTTCATTAGTTGGTTGAGAAAAAAAAGAGATCTGCTTTGGCATATTGGATAAATCAGACTTGTCTTTCAGTTGCGTGTCTTAAAGGAAGTTTTTGAGTTTTGCAATGAGAGATGTCTCTGGCACTGGTTTCATTTACTGCGATTGTGCAATTCTACATGGTTTGATATGATTGACAAAAAACTTATGATTATTTGATCCACTTTACCTTCAGCAATTTATTTTGTCACTTAGTGTTTTTTGGCTTGATTTATATATGTGAAGCGCTCGATTCTTGGTGCATTGGCCTCATTGTTCTTCCTTCTATTGTTTTTGTGGATCCTGTTCTTGTAGGTGTTTTTTTTTATTACCATCTCAATCCAAGTCTTTTGTTTCTTCCTTCTTGTACCTTGTTCTTGATGGGGTCTTTGGTGGTGCTACTATCACTTCCTTAAAAAGAAATTATTAAAATGAAGTACTTGGCAACTGAGATTCGTCTCCACCGAGCTTATCTTGTTGAAAGCTGGTATCTTCCACTTGTCATTTTGAAGTGATTGGTTGGGGATTATAATTTAGTTTACCATTGTTCTGGGACCAGCACTTTCCCCTTTATATTTTGGATTTACCAACCACACTTGTTCATTTAACTTTTTTTTGGAAGAGTCATTTTATCAAGTAAATGTCATTTGACAGTTGTAATTTACTTATTTTCTTTATATGTTAGAATATATTGCTGGTATTTTTTTGGAAGTATATATCTCATTACAGTTTTACTTGAACAGTTATTACTGGGGTTCCTTACGGATAAGCCCGGGAAGAAAACTGGAGAGGTCAGTGCTGACCTGTAAATCTTTCTTTTCGTTAGATTTTTGTTTAAAGATTATTTGTAGGGAAGATGTAGTCAAGTATTTATCCATCACTGAACCATGGTTCTAGCAGGACCCTCGAAATGATCCCGATGTAAAGCATTCATTTATTGCTGCTGATGATGAATTGGATGAGGATACAGGAGATGATAATGGAGATGACTCTGATGAAGAATCGGATTTGTTTGATTCAGTTTGTGCTATTTGTGATAATGGAGGCGAACTTATATGGTACTCTTTTTTAATTTTAATTATCTTTCCAGTGTTGTTCATAACTTATTACATACATCAATATGGACACATCCATATGCAAGCCATAAAAGTAGCACTTCTGGTTATAACATCTGTATTCATACGTCCAACTACTCTAGATTCATCTTTTTCTTGTTAATCCATCTTTCTTAATAATAAGGATTACATTGGTTAACTTTGCATTGATTAGTAAATCAAATGAATTTGGAAAAAAAAGTATCATACCCAGAATTTCTTATGATTTTCTATTTTGAGTGCATATCATGATAAATAACTCCATCCTAAGATAATACATTTCTTGCTGAATTGCCTCTGTAGTTCACCTCCTATATAGCATTTTTGTTTTCTGTTTCTCTCTTTTCACCTTCATCCTCCTGTTTTATGTGATGCTAATAAAATTTAAGTTGCATTGACCAGTGATTCTCCATCCAAGTTGTAATGCTTTCTGACATGTCTCATTTAAAAACTTGCTTTATTTAAGAAATAATGCATTAGCATGGATGGTTGAGTAATTCTAAGTTATTTGAAGTGCAGTTTTAGTTTCATATGAAATGATAGAAGATGTGGAGTACAGAGACCTTTTTATATTTTTTTAATTTCAAAAGTAGATTACCTCTCCCATATCATTTGGGCCATTTGAATTGCACAGAAATTTTCATGTTTTTTTAATGATCAATATAGAGGAAGATATACTTGTGGTTGCAATGTCAAATTTTGTACGTGTCTTGGATATGGCCATGTCTGGGTGTTTCTATTTGTGACAGTGGTATATCCTTTTTGAGTAATTATGGGATTTTTGAAGTTGAGATTTCTGGTGTGGTTTGTTTTGAATATTAGACTTTTTTTAAGAAAATGATAATATGAGAGGAGGGAAATCATAATCTCAAAAAAATCTACTTTGTGCAAATTTGCAATTTTTAACCTATTTTTTAAAAAATTCTGTAGAGCCCTTCCAAACATATTTTCATATAAAATGTGACTTCTCCAAGATCCCCTTTGATCTGATGGGCTGACTCAAACCCCTTGCATCATGTTCTTAAGGTACTTGTCACAAGTGCACATGTTTAACATGATCTGTTATGCATTCTTTATCTAGTAGGCACACCCTTCATACTTTGCTCCATTCACTTTGAAGTTTGAACCCTATTGAGGTGCCCCCTTTATCACAAGTGTCTTATGCACTTTGCATCCCAGTCTAGCATTCCACATGTTCTTTGTGTGACGATGGATATATTGCTCCTGGTACAGGGTGCATCTGTCTTGATTCTTAAGTATAATTTGATAATTATGATGAACATTAGTCATTTCATGCTGAAATCATCCAAATTGATGCTGATTTGGTTAGTAATTGTATCAGCCCATCTTCTTCTCCTGGCTACCTTGTCTTATTTGGAGATTCTTTTTCTATTCAAAAAGCAAGAAGAATTACATACTCCTTCAATAAGTTCAGTTGGTTGATAGATGTCTCACAGTGGTGCAGTGCTTCAGTATTTAGCTTTCTAGCTTTATTTATTACTTAGGCTTTGCTTTCAATTACCTCCTCTGATCAGTTTGGTGCTAATTAGAATTTAGATGGACAATAGAGCAGTTTTTAGAAAATGCACAATGTTTATTTTTTCATTTGTTGCTTATGCTTCTCCTCTATGTTCTTTTGTTTTTCAAAACCCTCATGGACTTTCTGAGTATCCTCCAAAGCATGGATTAACTGCACAAATATTGGGTCTATAATCCTTCCATCAGGGTTCATACCTGGTAGAGGCAAATATTGTATCCTAGACTCTCTGTGGTCATATTTTTCTCTAGGTAAGATGCTTGCATTTGCTTTATGCTGGTGAGAGACTCATTTTTCTGTTGTCATAGTCCATCATTTCCTCTTTAATTATTAGATAAATTCAGAATATCACTGAAGATATACACGTGTAAAAGTATATTAGTGATGTAAAGGGTATGACCAATTGGTGCTGGTAAGCATCTGTTCTATAATTCTCCATGTTTTTTTTTCTTTTCTTTGAGAGATAATGAAACTTTATATGATGCAGTTGTGAAGGGAGTTGCATGAGGTCCTTTCATGCTACCAGAGATGCTGGTGAAGATTCAGATTGTAAATCTCTTGGCTACACTAGGGCGCAAGTTGAGGTATATGGAGCTTGGCATGGTTACCTTTTGTTCTGGTTTTGCTGAGTACATTCTGCTTATGTGACTATTCTTGAGTTATTTTGCAGGCAATCCAGAATTTTATGTGTAAGAACTGCCGATATGGTCAGCATCAATGCTTTGCTTGTGGTAAACTAGGCTCCTCTGACAAATCTGCGGGGGCTGAGGTAAGATATCACTTAGTGGGAATGCATTTCAGTTCCATCATTGTCCTTGGAACATATTTTTAGTTATTGTTTTCCTGTCTTAATATTACCCATGCGCATGTATACACATATGCAGCACGCATAGCAGACATACAGGCATATGCATTCATACAGACACATGTACATATTATGTATTTATGTATGTGTCTTGGAAAAGTTGCTATGATCCAGACTTTGTCTGGGGATACTACCAATTAGGTCCCTGTTCATCTTGGTCTCCCAGTATCATGGGCACTGAGCAACCTATCAAATTATAAAAATTCAGTGTGTTCAACTTTTGCACCTTAAATTCTACCTTGCCATTGATTTTTCCTCGGTAGCTTTTGAATGTGTTAACTTTGTGGATTAGCATATCTTTTGCTTTATTTTCTTAAAGAATATGCTGATTTTTTGCTCATGTTGTGAATCAGGTGTTTCGTTGTGTTTCTGCAACTTGTGGTCATTTTTACCATCCGAAGTGTGTTGCAGAATTGCTATTCCCGGGTAATCCAGCTGAAGCATCTGAGTATCAGAAAAAGATTGCAGCTGGGGAGAACTTTACTTGCCCCGTCCATAAATGTATCATTTGTAAAGGAGGAGAAAACAAAGAGGATGAGGAGTTGCAGTTTGCAATGTGTAGACGTTGTCCAAAGTCGTACCACAGAAAGTGCTTGCCAAGGTACTTAGATTCTTCATGAGGTTACTTCTAGGTAATGGTTTCAGCAAATAAATTGTGCTTCTGTATGTTTTTTGCTAAGGTCTAATTAAATTGTGCAGAAACATTGCCTTTGAGGATATAGAAGAAGAAGAAGATATTATACAGAGGGCTTGGGATGATCTTCTTCCTAATCGCATTTTGATTTACTGCCTGTATGTTTTATCTTTTAATTTTCTGTTGTGAATTTTACATTTATAAGATGAACATATTTACATACCATTGGTACTTAGTTCTTTCTTTTGCCCCCTTTTCTGGCCAGGAAGCATACAATTGATGATGATCTTGGAACTCCAATAAGAAATCATATAATATTTCCTGATATTCCGGAAAAGAAAAAAGTCACTAATGTGCAGAAAAATAAAGTTAAGCTTCTGGCCGAGAAGAAAAGGCAGGTTTCTGATGACTTGCCCGGAGATCACACTTCCATAAAGCTAACTAAGGTGGCAGAAAAGTCTTCTAGTGGAGAGAAAAGTCATTTCATGATAAAAAATAGCAAAGGCATTACAGAGCGAGTACATGACTCCCAGAAGAAAGTAAAGGCTTTAAAGAAAAGTTTACAAATGGACTCATATAAAGCTGATGGGGCTGTTATTGAGGACAGTAAGATAGCTAAGAAAGGGAAGGCACGGATTGTTATTCCAGAATCTTGTGGGAAAATATCAAGCTCCTTTCCTGTGATAGATAATGAAACAGAAAAGAAGTAAGATGCTTGCCTTTCTTGTTTTCATTTTAATGTTAATTGTAGCATGTGGACTTCTTCATTTGTTGGGCATGCTTGATTGTACCTGTTCTCAAATAAAGGCTAATTTGTACTCACCAAATGAACTGATCAGCAGCATGAAAGTGCTCTACAGCCCAAGCTGCATACCATGTTTACTCTTTCTTATGGTAAAGAATTTATATATAATATTATTTGACTAATGAAAATGTTGAGTCCTTGGTTGATTCCTTGGTGAACGTTGCCAAATTGAGTCAAGGTTTGAGTCAAAGTTGAAAGGTAAAAAATGAGGTGCTACAGCTTTTTACAAAATATAGAGTTCTGGTGCTTTTTGTTGGTCTTGAATGTGATTGACTTTTGTCTGCTTAAACCTCATGACTGTAATTCAACCTGCTCTAATTTTTTGGCATTGCAGAATGAGTGCTCTAATGGAGGATGCATCATCTTCTTTAACCTTGGAAGATGTCAGCAGAAAGTGCATGGTGCCTTCAACTCATGCATATTCTGCTAGGCACATCGACAAAAGCATTACACAAGGCAAGGTTGAGGTTTCTGTTGAGGTATGTTGTTGATGGCAATCATGTTACGTAAAACTGATAAAATTTGATTTTGGAATATTTCATCTTGGTACTTTTTGTTTGCTGATTTAACTAATTGAATCTGTATGTGTAGGCTATTCGAGCAGCTTTACAAAAGCTAGAAAAGGGTGGCAGTGTTGAGGATGCCAAAGCTGTTTGTGAACCAGATATTCTGAAGCAAATACTGAAGTGGAATGTATGTACATATTGTTAACCAATTGTCATAAGAATACTGGATACTTATTTAGTATAATATGAAACAATGCTGGTGTTCCAAGAATTTTATACCATTCTCATCCACGGTCTGCTGCACCTTTCCCCATTTCTTGTTTGTTTTGCCTTTACTGGTACATTATAAATTGTCATGTTGGTTAATTTCTGTTTTGGTATTTGCATATATTTTTTATCATTTGCACAGTTTGCCTTTACACTGTCAGCTAGTGCTGGCCATATGTGGTGCATGTCATCCATTCAGGAGGGGGAAGCATTTTGTGGATGGCTGTGATACCATTTTCTCTACTTCCTCTCTTCCTCATTTATTAAGGAATGTATATCTACTAAAATAATGGTGTATTTACTATTTAGAACAAAAATGAGACGTGACCTCATGCGTGAACATCCTGCCATGATGTGTTTTTGTGTTGTATATAGCAGAGATGATCTGTATGGTTATTTATGTAGTTGACTTTGTCGGTGTTTGACAATGCCAGTCTTCGTGGAGACACTAAATGACCAATTGAATTAATGTATGCACGCATGACATGCATTGTGGGTACCATCTAATCCGTAAATATGCATGATGACCAAAGTTCGCAATCTTGGTGCCCAGTGTGGTACTGGTCAGGTATAGCTACGTTGTGGTTCCAAACTAAACCATACGGACACTCAGTATTTGGATATATGTACAATTCTGGTAGTGGTTCCATAAAATTTTTTTAATTGCTGTTTCTTTGCCTTTTCTTTTCTTTTTTTTTTTTTTTTTTTTGGTCTTGAGGGCATTTTAAGGTTTATGGATCTATAAATTATGATTTTATTGATCTTGAGAGATTGTATGATTGCTTAATGGATGCAATTGTAATAACTAAACTTAGATTTGTATCTCGTTATGCAGATGCATATCTTTGCATTCTCTAGTTTTCTTCATCTACATCTTTCTTTCAATTGTCACCTTTGTTTTAAGCTCCCTCTTTTGACTTTGTCATCTTCCCCTTACTTTTAACTCTATGATGTTTCCTTCATTTCATAGATTTACATAGGCTACATTCGAAATTAATTTAATGTGTACTAATGTTGAATTAGGGGTATGACAAAATTTTTTGCACGATTTTCCTAATTTTACCAATTCTTGGCCTATTTAAGGTGTAAAATGAATAAAAATAGAGAGGAGAGGAGATTGTACCTGATTTGGTTTTGGATTTAGTCTCAAAATCTGCTAATCTTCCCCCTTTCCTGAATTTTCCACACAAAATCCACCATCTTTTTGAAGAAAAGAAGGGAGAAGGCCACTGGATGCCTTCTTTATTACCAGGGTCCGTAAGGGGCTGAGCTGTCCTGAATCGCTCTAAACTGAATGGAACCAGGTGATTCCACTCAGTTAGGGCTGGTTTAGGTTGGTTTGGCATACCTTGATTCTAATATATATTTGTTCTTAATTTATTTTTGTGCTTCTATGATTGATTATTATTTTTGAGCTCTAGAAATTACGTATTAATCAAGGCTTGTTTTTGCCATTGTGGACAAAGTTAAACTGAAATTATGAAATTTTTACTTCTTTTTGTGTATCTAAAATACAATTTTGATTTCTACATTTATTTCATATCTTGATTAACTTGTCATCCTTTCTCAACTGTCAAAAGCCATTTTTAGGGTATGACAAACGCTGGCATGTAACAAATTAAATTTTAACATAAAAAAAGACATGCAATATTTTCATTTCATTTGAAAAGCATACCAATAATTGAAACAAATATATGACATCATAAGAAAACATGTCAAGAACAGTTATTATGGTAGTGTGTCCTTGTGGAACAAACTTGAGGTATGCTGACAAACAGGCAACAAGTAAAAAAGAAATTTAGCTTCAAAAGAAACATATTCAATAGATTCATCTGGTTTGAGAGCCTGCTGATTGAAACAAGATGTGACACTACAGGACTATATGTTTAACAATTGTTATTATTGCTACTGTTTTTTTGCAGAACAAACTCAAAGTTTATCTTGCACCTTTTATCCATGGCGTGCGTTACACATCTTTTGGTCGCCATTTCACAAAAGTGGACAAGCTTAAAGAGGTCTGTGCAAAATAGTAGGAAGTCGAAAATTGTTTACTTATATATTCTACATTTTGTTCAACATTATATATATTTTTTGAAATGCTTGTTGCTGGGATATTTCTGATTTGGCCTTTGGATATGACAATTTTATTTAAGATGAGTTCTCATGGAGTGCGTCATCCCTTGCTAAATATGTTTCTCTTTTTGAATGGTTTTATATCCAAAGAAAAAAAGAAGAAGAAGAGTTACCTTAATTCTGAGAAAATTCTTGGCATGCATGATTTCTTGACCTATTCATTAGAAAGTCAACAACTCCTGGACTTGTCCATGAAAATTTTCTTGTAGTCTCCCAGATTGCTCCTGGACAAATGCATTATCATTTGTAGGAAGTATAGTAATATATATATATATATATATATATAGCAACTTTGCATGGTCTTGTTGAACATCATGTCACATATTATGTTAGGGATTTCTTTAGTTAATTAATTAGCCTGGTAAAGTGAATTTTATGCTTGTTTTGTTCACACATACATGACATGAATAAGATTTTCTGATCTACTTGTTTTCCATGATTTGGAGATTTATTCTATTGTTCTCCTGGCAAGCCAACCCTTTTTGTATATTCTTTTATTATTTCTCTCCATGCATGCTTTTCTTCATTTGTTTGTTGTTCCTTTTTTTTTTTTGTGTGTGTGTTTGTGGGGGGGGGAGTTGGTGGGGAGGGGTGTCTTTCATGTCCCATTTGGCCTTTTTCCATTTTCTGCCAGTAACCCATCTTCATGTGTAGATTGCT
Organism: Cocos nucifera; assembly: GCA_006176705.1. Classification (NCBI taxonomy): domain Eukaryota; kingdom Viridiplantae; phylum Streptophyta; class Magnoliopsida; order Arecales; family Arecaceae; genus Cocos; species Cocos nucifera. The sequence goes on along the minus strand of QRFJ01000090.1, from coordinate 1,148,680 downwards.
GATAAGCTTCAGTGGTACGTGCAAAATGGTGATATGGTAAGGCCTTTATCTTTCATTTTCATTGAGCTGTATTTTATGTAAACAATATTTTGCTTAGACACTCTCTTTAGTCTTTAATGTATTTTAAAGGAGATGTATAGTGGGCCAAGAATCAAAGTATGACTCATCATACCTGTGCTAGTCCATAGTTGGCTGCAATTTTGCCAGCACTGGGCATGCACCAACGTGGAAGAAAACACAAGGTTTCAATGGATTTGAAGATTACATATAAGAACATGCAATTTAGTTATGCCACTTCATTGAACTTACTAACTTGGACCAATGTTTATTTCTTTATTAATATTGGTGTAGGAGAACAAATGAATGTATTTTTTAACTGGGGCATGTAATTTTTAGCAGCATAAGCAGTTCTGTATGTCTGCTTTGATTGTGGTTTAGCATGTGTATAACATGCTTGGGTAGTTGTAAAATGAACATTATACTTCATTTGTATATTAGCAACAAGAACAAGATGAGAATTCGTGTCAAAATCTGGAAGGAATATATGACTTTGTTTACATCATACATATTGTTCAGTCTAGGTCATCTTTTCTTCTTGGGTTTTGGAAAGCAAAAGAAGATAACAAAATCAATGTCAAACAGGCCCTAATATAAAATGTAAAATAAATAAGCTCAGGGCAAGTGGTTTAAAATTTATGCATCTTCGGTGCCTTTCCTAATCCATGGAAGGGAACTGCAAATTTTGATATCAAATCCTGATCCACTTGTGCAAATGTGATTGTTGTATAAAACCATGTGCAACATGATATTCAACAGGTCCTAGAGAAGTAATGCGAGACATAAAAAATCAGTGACTTAAGGATGAAGGTGATACTAGAACCCCAAATATCCTTCCTTCCTTGCAGATGCTTGTTCTTTCTAGATTATTCCTGCACAATGCTCAGTATGAGGAAATCCATGGTGAACACCCCATTAAAGATGATTATGCAGTTGATGCCTTGTACCAGATTAAACTAACAACGGTATATATATGAACTTGTTAACTGGTCTTAGGATGGATCCTATCAGGAATAAACGAAATCTCCTCTTGAGATGCTTATTTGCAATTGTATCATGTTCAATTAACAAGGCTAAATGGTTTATTTTGATTTTTCCCATGCCACGATGAACATCAAGTTTCTCTAGTTCCATGGCTAGAAGCTGTTCACCTTGGAGACCTGATGCAGTTTTGAGATCCAAGTTTCAGTAACTCAGGGTTGGCCATACGGGTCTTCCTATGCTTTCTTATCTCAATCATGCAGACCTATTAGGTGGCCTAAATGCCATTTAGCAAAACAGAAGATTCTAAATATTTGTTTGATCTGACCTTGTAACTAGTCAGACTTATTAACCAATCACATAAAGAATTCATTCAATCTAGATTGACACATTGCATGTGAAGCCTGTAATTTGGTTTCCAATGCATTGACCATCGTGTTCTTCTTTTCATTCAAAACATTAGTACATGATGGAAATCCTATGAGAGAGCATTTAAATTCAACCCTTCTCTTTTCATCTATGTAGCTAATGTCGTAAGTATCACATAGAATATATGATGCAAGCTTGTATTGAAAAGAAAATGGTAAAGTTGAATGATTAACCATTTTTAGCAATTCCATTTGAAGAACCTAGAAACTGCATGAAGCGTGCAAACTATTTGTTTCCTTATAGCTCTTTTCTTAAAGTTTTGCTGATATGTAAAACCTTTTTAGATTTTGCACATTCTTTCATGTCAACAATATAATAATAATTGTTAAATTGTTGGACTCTAACTTGGATAGTTTGATTCAGGTTTTCTCTAGCTATTTTAATGCTAGGTTGTTTCTTTTCAGATGGTTGACTTCTGTTGTGGCGCTAATGACTTCTGTCTATTGATGAAAGAAAAGCTTGATGCTGCTGGGAAGAAGTGCCATTTTAAAAATTTTGATGTCATTAAGCCAAAGGTAACCTTTGTTATATATGATAGTTCAATTTGCAATTTGTAATTTGGTGGTTCTTTCATGCTATTCTGTGTTTCTTGTTATAGCCCTTCAATATTAAAGATAACATGTTGCATTATTCTTGCAACCTAACCCCTCCTTTTTTGAGGGTGTCAATTGAATAATCTTATCATCAATACCCGGTTGGTTCTCACATAAGTTTAATTGGCGTATTTAAATAAGTGAATAACTTTAGGTACTTATTCCTCTTTGACTACAGAAGTTTGGCCAAACTGGCTGAATGGTTTTAACCAGATTGAAGAGGAGTCTGTGCCTAAAACTTGCTTTTCAGATGTTCTAAAATCACAGAAGTCCCCTTCCCTGTTCCTTCTTTTTCGGGGTGCTAAAATGGCTGTTCACCTGAATAAAGATGGGTGAGTGTACTTTATTTAGGTTTGGTCAAGGATGTTTGCGAACCAAAACAGGATCAAAGTCTCATATAGCTGGTTGTGTGTCTTAGACGTAGATTAGTCCAGGGTAAAGGAAAGCTTAAGTTTGCAAAGACAAAGCTCAAGGTGTGGGATGGGGATTTTTTTCTGAGAGATGAGTAGTATGTCTCAGTTAGTTACCATAGAATATTTGAACTTGGAAGAAGGGAAGGTCTTACATCCAAACATGAGTCCGATGAGGGAAGAACACTTCTATTAGGTTTGATCATTAGTGGGGACAGAAATTCCATGAAAATGGAGATGTTTGATGGTTTCTAAAAACAATACACGATAATATTCTTCCATGTGGTGGTGAATAGGAAAGGTATAGCCAAGGTTTGCCGTCTTCGTACTGGACCCTATACAGGTAAAATCCTATGATAGTGTCGGTGTGTTACGATAGTGTTGTTATCGGGCGGTATATGGTATGCCGTACTAGGCGGGATGGCAAACCATGGGTAGGACAATTTATAGATAGGGTAAGGGCTGTAAGGCGATAAGCAACATTGTGATTTGAGGGGTAAGGCAAATAATCATGGGTTGTTTATTCAGTTAATAACATTTTGCTCTTTCTTATTGTGAGAGTAAATAACGGAAGCATCCAATTTTGAATAGAGATCAAATTTGAAGTTTCTGTATCTAGTCTCAAGTTACTTCTTAAATGTAGTAGGGGAGAACAGGTTTTTATTTTTTCGGCTTGCTCCTTTGAGTAGGATTGAAGTAATAAGCCACTCTGACCTTCATTGAAGTTTAGTATGTGCTATTAGTCTTGGTGGTGAACCCCCTAAGTGAACATCAAATTCTAGCCTGAAGCTTCCCGAAATGGAAGAAGGAAGTTGAGAAGATATGTCACCTATAATAGCTCATGCATTTTGATGACAAATCTATCAGTGCGAGATAGAGAGATGGTGCTATTTCTTATGCTTTGCAAAAATGTGGAGGGTTATTGGTATATCATGTAATCCATTTCTTTGACACTTGGCAGATGCACAAAATTTTCCCCCTTCCAAATTACTGGCAGTGAGAGCAGGTTTAGCTTAGTTGGGAGCCTTTTGCCTGAATTTCCTTTTTTGTTCCGTTGTTGTAATCCATGTTTTACTTGTTTTATTCTTTTTTTATTTTCTTCTTTGGTCTACTTCTTCTGTTCCTTTCTTGTTTTCATATTATCAGGAATGGTGTGGGGTGTAGCACATGTGGGAGCTCTTTGCACTCTTTTCTTGTTCCCTTATTTCTTTTTTCCTCCTTATCTTCTTCTTAGACTACCAGTCTGATTATTTAAAATTTTCTCAGCTTTCAAATGAATGCTGTTATGTCTTGGGAATTTATAGTGTTAGCATTATTCTAGAGTGGCTGTTTTAATTTAATGATTATCAATCCATCTCGCTTTATTGTAGTCAGGTCAGTCGCTTGGTCTTAGAGAGGGTAAATTTACTAGCTGATAAAATTTCCAGTCGTTCCTGAATCTTTCACATTTCAAATTCTAGCTTTAACGTCAATTATATTATTTTTTTCTTTTATTTCTTGAAAGCTTCTTTTCTGTTTGCTATATCTCTCCAATTTCATTTTATGTTCATCTTCTTAATTTTAGTAACCTCTAACAGTTTTCCATTTGTCTCCCATGTTTTAGCTTTTCTATACTCTTCTTGTTGAGCCTATCCTTGATCCGAAGTTCTTAACCACGAATGGTGGACTGGAAACACCGTTTAGAAAATGAAGCATAGATACTTCAAATTACATGCTGTCTGTACCAGATACTGATAATTGACAGATACTTCTTGAATATGTATTCAATACTTGTGTTAAGTAACCTATTTTTCAGTTGAGATATCTGGATACCTCTGGCATATGCTTGAGATACTTTTCCGATCCATCTTAACATGAGGGAGAGGACTTTTCTTTCTCTTATTCAGGCTAACATTTTAATAGTGAATGGTCAATTCTAGAGTCTATTAATATTAAAATATGAAGTATTGGTTGGGGCCTAAGAATTTGAATGATGACCAAATAATGATCTTATGAGAGTTATGCTACTGAGCGAGTTTGGATGACATTATTTTGATAGCCTACTTCTTGCTATGCTTTATAGATCTTTTTTACATGCATGGATATGTACATACATCTATACATATACATGTATATGTACGTGTGCATGTTTTTAAGTATAGAATGCATATGCACGCGCACAAGCTTATACTTATATATACATATGCATATTCATTAACAAATCCTAGCCATATCATATACTATTTTTTCAAAATTTGTTGTACCAGTGTACCCATAGCATGCTGTATCTATATCCAGTTTCCATATCCATGGTTCCTACCTTAAAACCATTAAGGATACTGCCGAATAAGAAATCTACACATATATCCATGCCTTGCATCTCTGCAAATATGTCAGGTCCTTGGCTCCACTCAAAATACTAATTGTAATACAGTATAAATGGATTGAGCCCGTTGTTGCCCATTGTTATAAATCTTGTTCTTGTGATTTTATTGGCAAATAAAAACCTTGAGAGGTTTTGCAAGATTGTTCTTTCTTGAGTTTCATACAAGAAATTCCAGACTAAAAAGTTTACATAATACCCATGAAAGCTGTAAATAGAAGTGAAGGCAAGTTTTTTTATATATTTTTAAGGTTTTATGTCTGTGTTTTGTCTTCATGATGCTGTGGTAAAATTATTAACATAAGATGCCAGTTCTATTACCTTGTCTCTAGAGAAAAAAAAGGAAAAAAAAAAGATGTTAATTTTATTAGAATTATTTGTTTAGGATGACATACATATATGTTAATTTAGAAGACTTCCTCTGATTTTTCTTAGGTTTTCAGTCCATCAATTTGACAACTCCATAGTGGAATTACATTACTCCGTTGGATCTGCTGTTGTTTCTTATCAGGGTTTATTTATCTGGATTTTCCATTGGTGTCGAGATTATTGCTCCACAGAATTGAAGAGAATTGTTCTATAGACCTGCAATTGCACCATCTAGAACTTGGAATTTGTTGATTGTTATAGACGTGTTCCACAGATTGTTGCACTTGCTAGGTATTAGGAATCGAGATAAAGTGCATAGTGTTATAGTACACGGTAGGCTTGAACCAGTCCTTACCATGCATCATGTATGTTAGAAATTTAGCTCATTCAGAATTCAAAGGAGTCTATTCTATAAGGTTTGCAGACAATTTCAACTTGCTGCTGTAAAAAATATATTACTTGATATTATGTCTCAGCTTTGTTGTATATACCAGTTCACAAATATTGAATTGAAATGAAACTTCAAAATGCACTTGTTGGATATGGATACAATATTGATAAGGTTGTATGTTATGGTCTTTAATTTTTAAACATGTACATGGGACAAGTTTCATGATTTTACTATACAAAAACCTTAATTAACTTTATTGTTATTGTTAGTTAACACCAGAGGTTCAAGTCCTGATGGTATTGGTGGCATGCCTCACCAGTACCATGCGCTGTTCCAACAGGGGTGGCAATGGGTTGGGTCAAGTTAGGAGAACAATATACAAATCCTTGATCCATACCCACCCCAACCTGAAATCTGGTCATGCGATACTCACCCCCGTCTTGGCACCCATGATCCAAAATGACCCATTTGACGTAAACCTAATCTATTTTGTGATACTCAGTGGAACCTAAAATATCAAATCCAATCCTTACACTTCATAATGGCTCATTTCCAAAATGATTTTAACAACTAGTACCAAGGAAAAATACCAACATCTCAAAAAAAAATTTATCCAACATCATGGCTCAACCTGACCTAAATTGTTACCATCCAAATAGAGCTTTATCCTCATAACCCAAGTGGGGTCAAAGCTTTGACCCATCCCTAACTATAAGTGCCTAACCTAAACCTAGCCCAAACAGGGTTGGGTTGCGTCAGGTTGTAAGGCCAACTTTTGCAACCCGAATGTTCCACCAATAAGTGAACTTTGTATTAGGGAAGGGTGCGGGATGCTGGTTCTTTCATGAACACAGACATCCTGACTATCCCCGTTGGTACTGGTCAGGATGGAATAGGACAGTTGATTCCCAACACTTGGGACCCATGATACTTCTTTTTCTTTATTTTATTGTTAATGACTGTTTCAGTCCATTCTGACCTGTCTCAACCCCATACCAATCCAGGACCAAACTGGGATAGGACTCGGTACCAAGATTTAACCATTCGTAAACAACATTTTGTTTATTTATTTATTTATTTATTTTTGTGAAATGAGACTTAAATATCCCCCCCTCCTGCAGAATGATTTCAATTTTGAACAGAGAGATTGGATGAAGGTGCAGCCAAAGGAATTGCCTACTGGATCACAGTTGGTATGATTTAGATTTTCCCACTCTTATCAGAGAGGATGTCTAGAAACAGCAGAGTTTAAGAGTCCCCCCCCCTTTTTTTTTTTTTGGTTACAAATTTGTAATCCTAGTCATGAACAGATCATGGGCCTTAATCCACCTTTTGGGGTTAAAGGAGCTCTTGCTGACAAGTTCATCGACAAAGCTCTAACTTTCAAGCCAAAGCTCCTTATTCTTATTGTTCCCGATGAGACACAGAGGTACAACCTTTTTGCTTCTCCATGCTTCCCTTTTGCTACAGTCTAAAGATGACAAAGTAGAGAAGGATCTATGACTGTTCTTTCTCATTATTGGTTTTGTTTTCCATTTTGGGTTTTTGTGTGCCAGATTAGATAAGAAAAAAAAACATCCTTATGATTTAATCTGGGAGGACAATCAAAGCCTCTCTGGGAAGGTAATGAGAAATCTTTAACATTATTATGTAATTTTGATGAGTCTTCTGGCAATGACTTTTGCTGCAGTTTAATGACTTTGTTTGATATCTTGTCTCCAGTCCTTTTATTTGCCTGGGTCTGTTGATGTCAATGACAAGCAAATGGAGCAGTGGAATCTGAAACCACCAGGGCTTTATCTGTGGAGCCGTCCGGACTGGACAATGAAGCACAAGGCCATAGCCATAAAGTATGGTCATTTATCTGCAGAGCAGCAGGTGTGTCCTGCTGAAGAGGAAAGCCAAGTGGGAAAGCCGGTAGAGGCTATTGTAGAAAAGGAGCATGAAGATGGATACGAAAAGAAAGATGCCACCATAGTAGACATGGAGTTCAGAGGGGAAGACAATAAGAGCAGCCAACAAAGCAACAAGAGGAAATCCATAGAAAATCAAAAAAAAAAATCTAAGAAGAGAAAAAAATCAAAAAAAAGGGCTGAGGTATCTGAAGAACAAAAGCTGGACGGGTTTGTGGACATGAACAGCAGCTCACCTCCCAAAAATAGAGGCACCAGAAATCCTTCTGACAGTTATCTCACGTCAGAACCAATTAAAACTCCTGTAGAGCAGGGAAATCATCACAGATCTAACTCTGGTTCTGGAGTGGAATTTGGAACACTTTCTGGAAGTGGCCGAAGCACTGCTTTTCGTAATGAGGACTTTGATGAGCTTGCAACGAAGTATATGATTCCCTCAAATACAGAAATTCTGTATAATAGCAACTTTAATAATTGGTCCAATGGTGGAATGAGCAGTCAGGAATATGGGATCCGGAACTCGGAAGAACGGTACTCAGGCTATATGAGAGAGAACAGCATCGAACCTTTTGGTGGGAGCCCATATGCGGGTGATGCCAATGCTTATGGGAGATCATTGGAAGGAGATTTGCGGATGGAGCAAAGGTTATTTGGCATTCAAGGCCAAGATGATTTCTCAGAATGGAACAGATTTTCACTGGGGGGTTCAGATTTAGGATTGGCACAGACAGGGTTCGCATCATCTTCCTATGGGCCCTCTAGTCAAAATGCGCAAATATCAACAATGCAGAGGTACGCTCCTCGTCTCGACGAGACAAACTATGGAAGGCATGGAAATCTTGGCCCAGGTGCACCCCTTCATAGCAGAAGTGACATGTATGACATGCCTGGAGTGAGGCGGGAAATGCCTCCCAACTCGCTGAGCTTTGCATCCATGTCATATCCCCCAATCCCTCCATCTGGATTATATCCCCCACGCCCTCCATCCTCTGGCGGGTGGCTCCCCGACTGATGTAGTAGTCAAGACTGTTGCGTCCATCAGCAACTTGACTCACTTTTCAGTTTGTGTCAAGAGAGCTGTGGCATGTGACTTACGAGAATTGTAGTTTAAGATATTGTTGGGATTTAACATGTTAAAATCTGATGGGCTGTTTGGCCTCTCGACAATTAAGTAGTTGTATCTGGGCAGCATGCAATTGGTTTACCGAGACCAGGGAGATACTGTTGCTAAGGTGTTACTGGTGCAGGATATATTAGGAACTATCATCTTTGTTGGAATTATTAGTTAATGTTTTGCCTCTTTTTCTCTCTTGGTTGTAATTTCTTGGCTTTATCTGACATGAATGGTGCTGCCTGCAATGTTTTGCAGCTCTGCTGATTTTGAGTTGTGATTGAACAGGGCTGGTGCAAAAACAAAGATGACGAATCTGTAATAGTTCGTTCATGAGGTAACCCTTGAAGAAGCTGGTCTTTGTGGTTTATATCCTGCACTAGAAGGAAGGATAGGTGTGAAAAGCGAAGGTTTTGAGTGTCCCTACCAAGGTTTAGGTCTAACCGAGTTTTGACCCATACGACAATGATTTCCTGTTTCCTACGTGGTTGTGTATTCTCTCTTAATGAGCAGGTCATGCTTAGTCGGGAGTGCAAGTTTGAAAGATAATGTTCGTAATTTTGTGCCAGTTTTGATACTTTTACGACAATGAGCTGAGCTGCGGAGGCTGAAGAGTCTGAGTTTGCCCTGTTTAGCAGGCTGTTGATCTGGAAGCTTGTCACCAAAAAGGAAAAACTGTGTGCGAACATAAACCCAGCAAATCTTGCGGAAAACCGAAGGAAATTGGAATATATCCTCGTGGTAGCTGCCGCTCTCGTTTTGTTCGCTTTGGGATTGCAGCATGCTAGAAACCGGTAGGAAGGCGTTGTAGTTTGAATCTGGATGTTATGCCAGGTCTCCGTTTTCGAGACTTTGACCCCATTTTCTATGGCAAACCTAGGTTTTGGACGAGAGGTTGGTCATAAAGTCTGATGCCCTCTGTTTTTTTGGTCCAACCTACGGCTCATTGGAGGCATGCATGTTGGTTTATGGATAAGCGATTTATAATGAACTTCGACACGAAAATGAACAGCAAAGGGATGGATTTGTGGTCAAAGGATACTCGAGGATGTGAAGAAGAATTCTTAGGGATTTGGATTTAGTATTGGATGGTTGAAGGAGGAGACGATTTTAAGTACAACTCCCTGATGGCTTTGTGTCTAAGGTATGTAATCATTTTAGACACGGCACACTACAAAGAGGGAAAACGAGCCAGAATAGTACGGAAGAGACAATTTAATACTGAACTGTTAAAGAGTTTTACCATTTTCAGAAAACGTTCCCAACTACACCACAGACAAATCTAATGACAAAATGTACTAAAAAATTTTATGGCTGGTGCTGCATTGATCATCTCTCTGTATTTGACGCTTATCTCCCTGTTTAAACAAATAAGTGTAAGGCTTGAAGCTACAACCATGTGATCGTTCATTGCGTTACAAAGAACGAACAGAATCTTTATACATAACCATAGAACTTCTAGGGCTGGTGAATAACCAAGCCCCAGTTACATGACATTTTCAGATTGAGTTTTCTAGCAGTCCTTGGTCTTCGCTCGCTCGCAGAGATGCAGGCTTACATTATATCTCTGAATGAGCACCTTCCTTGTCTATGATTAGAGAACTATTCTGGCGTTGAACTCATTGAAACTGATTATTTTTCATCCATCTTCAAAGAATTCAGCCGTCTTAGTCTTTGGTCAAGCTCGGCCATGACTGCTGTTTCCTGCTTTTTTCTTTGCTTTGTTATTGTGTTCGTCCTCATTGAACCAATCTTATCAAAAGCAACCTGTCACGGACCGAAAGGAGTTGCATCAGTCGCCGTTTGGATAACTAATCAAGGATCGGGAATCTTCTTTGGAAGAATATTTTAGTTGCGAACATGAATTAAACATATCAACAATTTGTCATGAACGATAGTCATCATCCAAGTCTTTTCCCATCAAAGTGGGGCTTGCTATGGATCACAATGCCGACATCAAGAAGGCTCCGTGAAGGACACAACAGATTCTTACAACCAAGTGTCAAATTGATATTGACCTCTACTGGTTGGTGCAGAGTAGCTGCCCTAGGGCAACTCATGCAAGAAAGAGGCCTAACAAGAAACCTGGATGGCTTGCACAAGCCCTTCTTTATTAGCCCATTAGACATAACACACTTTCTCAATTTCAACTTGCATTGATAGAATACCTATAATTGCCCAACTGACTTGAAACAGCATAATACTACTAATGACCTGCCAGAAAGTAGGGAGTTGACACTGATCACAAGTCCACAGCCATGTGTTATGAGAACCATATTATCAGGGCTCACAGTGAACCATTCTGCAGTAAGGTAAACCAACTTTGCCTGCTTTAGACTGTTATTCAGCACATAGTGTTGAATCACTAAGTCATCGTGTATCATAACTAATGTGGTTCAAGAGTCAGAAGTTCCAATGCTAGGAACTGGCTCACTAAGTTAAAAAAGTTGCCATTATTCACAAGACTCTGGGCTTAACCCTTCAACAGAAGTATCAAAGCTCTCCTACAGCTATGTATACCATGGAAAAGGTTTGTATTTTCAATTCTCTAAGGTAAAGAAATGTTTCAGAAAAACTTCTTACCCTCAGCAGCTCATCAGGGTCATATAGATGATGGGTGGTCGTTTGCAAAATATCAATCACGTCACCAATTTGATGTGTATGTAGTAACTCCTCTTCCTTCATCTGCAGTTACTTCTTAAAGCTTAGAGAACGTGGCATAGGTGACTGTTACTATCATTTCTCTGTGTTTTATAAAAACAGACTTGCAACTAAATTCCACCCCTTTTTTTGTTACTATGCAACACAAATTGATGAAACAAGAATATTTGTAATGGTTAAGTAAATAAAACCAATAGATCAGTTCCAACAGCATACCTTAAATATTGCCAGGGCTACATGAAACAGAACCTTTGCTCCCTCATTGAATAAAACATCCCAGACCCGCAGTGTTGTCTAAGAACAAATACCAAAATAACAGAAGTTAATTCTCAAAGGAGATTGATTGAGGGAGTTTTAGGTAAAAGTATTAGATGTCATATTAACAGAATGATAACAAACTAAAGCAGGATTAGATCTCGCATTATCCAAGTGGCATATACTAAATAAAGCCACTAACAAAAGGCCAAACTCATGAAGCTCTGCAGTTATGCCAAGCATAGTTGCAGCTAGGGAGAAAATAGTGAGGGAAAAATAGGTTAAAAGGATTTTGATCAGGTCATTCGAGCTTGAAACATGAGCTTTCATTCCAAGTCAAATGGCTAAGAATGCAGTTCAACCTATATCAAGTTATATTTCAAAAGCTGCATTCATAATAGAGCACTTTAAAACATTAAGGTAACATTACTCACTAGTACAAATATTACAGAATCTATGTCAAAAAATGGTCGTGTCAAGGTACAAGAAAATCATTTATCCATATTATCTGGTTTTAGATTTTACCCCTGAAAAAAGAAAAAAGAAAAAATAAATTTGCAGTGGAGTCATCCAACCTCTGAAGGTAAGCTCTTGGAGAAGAGGCATAGGAACCACTCTGTGGCTACAAGAGAGACATCAAACTCCATGGCTTCAAGATGAGCAGCTATCCTGTATTTTTATAATTCTAGAAGTGAAAAAGAGAGATGTACGAGCATTGATAAGTTATAGAGATTGGTGTTAAAGAAGATGACATAAACCTGGGGCATTTTTTCGCAAGCAGGTCTTTGAACACCCTTTGTTCAACATGGCAACCAGAAAGGTTATCAGTGTAGCAATCATTTACCAATACATTTTCCAGCAAGACAGCAAGCATCCAAAATGCATCTTCCTCTGTTTTCATTACTAGCAACAACAGTGCAGCTACATAATTTAAACCCTGCAAATTATTTAAAGTTAAAGCTTTTGCGAAAGGTCTGCAGTTCAGTGTTTCAAAATAATAATAATTAAAAAAAAAACAATAGCAACAATAGAAACATCAACCTTAAGTAAGAGAAAAGAACTAGGTCGAGTTACCTGGCAATAACCAACATCAGAATCTCGAAAAGAATATGCAACAAGGACACGTCGAAGAGATGCCTGACCTTCTGGATTGTCCAACCAAGGATGACACGGGAAAGTTCGTGGAAGATCCTGCATATATACCAGATGATACTGATGATGTAATCATCGTGGCACTGCTTGGATTTTTTTTTAACTAATTACTATAATGCTATCAGACATGAATGTTCTTTATAAAATATATTTTATATAATATTTTTATTGGCAAGCATCTTTCCCGCATCCTGCTTAAGATTGAAATTGTTGGAATAACCAAGCAAACAGCCGCACAAGAAAGGATTCTTTTTCCAACACTGCTAAAATGGTGGATAGGTTTAGTACCTTATGCTTGATAGCCAAAAAAAATGTAGATAAATTTTGACAAGAACATGAAGTCTTGGATCACCTTTGGTGACCAAGTGATTTACCATAGTTCAATTGACATCACCTCTCGGTTAGGCAGGAGATGAACTCACAATCATTACGCATAAGAGGACATCATCGTTGACGCATAAGTTTTACTGACATCATGCAGCAATTTAAGACACGAACCATTTGTGTTGCATTCAGGGTCTTCTCCATACACCCATAGACGTGTAGGTGAATTGCACAGCTTAATTCCCCTTAGGTATCCATCAAGCAATAAATGTGCCAAATCTATGATTAATTATGATCGTTTTTGACATAGCTTGTGACAATACCTTCGACTACTTTTGCTGATACATTCCCTTCTATTGCTGGCATATTGCAGTTTAAAGCACCAAAAATTAGGATGGTTTTCCCTGGTTTCTTTGGTCTAGCAAGAAACAAATCTTCAAACCATTTTAAAAAATTCTGCACTTGTGGCATTAATTTAATTGATCTTGCAAATTTATTTTCGATGTGCTATCATGCAGGTTGCCAATTAACCTGAGGCCATGTATATTTTTGTTGGTTTTGTGAGGGTGGTGTCCGAGGTGTTGTGCTCCTAGAATGTCGATGACAAAGAATTATCTTACCCTCACAACAGCACAAAGACAGAACAAATCATCCTGCATAGTCTGTCAAGAGGAAAAAAGGCTTTTTTATGATTTGAATTTTTACGAACATCATTTAATCCTCAGAAAAATCCATATTAAACCTCATCAAATTCCATTTTAAGTGCCATTCCGTCATGGATACCCAGAAGCAAGATCAATTCACCTCAAGAATTCAGTCAAATATATAACTTACATGATCGATTTGCCGTGTGGCAGGGGTGACCTTCCCCTCAGTAGCCCTGATGAGATCATCATAGTAGCTCTCCGGCACCGTCGACCGCTTCTTTGTGGCACCGGAGACGGAGAGCCAGACCTTCGGCCTCAGCACCGGCGGTATTCCCTTCCTTATCAGCCTCTTTAGCGTGATGGTATTGGTGAGTGTAGACAGCTTCAGCGAGGCGACCGAGATCCCCTCGTTGGACGAGATCTGCGGCTGGAGGTACCAATTGGCACCCTTGTTCGCCTCGAGGGCCCACCACACCCGGCCCTGCTGCCTCACCCTCTCCCTCACCTCGTTCAACACATTGACATCGTCGATGTTCCCCTCGACGGTGAACCCGTAGAGGTCCTCAAATTTGACGGTGATGGTGCTGGCCTTTCTTGCCACTGAGGTGATGGTGGAGGTGGTGGCAGGGGAGGTGGTTAACGTCTTCCAATGGAGTATTCTTCCAGGGGAAAACTCGTTGTTGGAGAGTTCTCTGCGGCTTTGGGGCCCAAACATTCTAACTCTATAATCTTTCTCTCGAAGGGTTGATGGTGGAGTACTGAATAGAAGAAGGTCGTGGTTATGATGGAAGCATAGGTATTTGCTCACAAGCAACAAGAAGCAAGATCACGTTTCTGAACACATGAAGGATTTGTTCATCTAAAATCAACAGAATGGCTTCTGATACAAGGAGATTGGGGGAAAGGTGGGATTTTTATGGATGGGAACGTACAAAGTTTCATATACGTAGACAAATTCTTGTTTAAATGCCCGGAAGGGGGTTCTTTTCAAGTATCACAGGCTTAAAAAATGGTGGCGAAAAGAGATATTGGAGATGGGCTTGGAGGATGGGAAATGGTCAAGGTGCATTAGGTGTTGAATGATTGCATTTTGATAAGTTAAAAAATTTAAGAGCAGAGAAGAAAAGGAGGAGGGCTCTGCTCTTGGAAATAATAAGTCTCCTTTATAGGACAATCTAATAAGAGGAAACCAGGTATCTTGTCTCCTTCCTTGGAGATTGGAATAGAGCTAGGGAGAATGGCAACAATAAACCTTTTTATTTCTCTCTTTTGAGGGTGTCACCCGAAACAACAGAGACAGCATTCCCGATTGACAAGGCCAGGGACGAGGCAAAATGCCATTTTTTTTTTAACCCCAATGGGGAGCAGCCTTTCTGAGGTGGGGGAGGGGAGGGGAGGGGAGAACTTGGAACGAGGAGCTTGGAGGGGGTTCGTGAATCAGAGATGTTTAAAGGGGTGAAGGCGGTGATATAAGTAATGAGGGTGGCAGGATGGGTGCCGTGAGATGGTGTACGATGGGTGGTGGTTGGAAATGGCAAGAAGATCTTGGATTTGGAACAAGCATCATGCTGGATTGGAGGCTTGGAGCATTGGGGAGGAAAGGACCCCGACACCCATCCTTGTCGGGATATGCGCTTTTTTTAATTAAAAAAAGAGGTTCGGATATCATTGTTTTGGGGTTTGGGTTGATGGGACTCCAAAGCAAGGGGTAATTACTCACCTGACCTTAGTCTCGTGGGTTTGTTCAACCTGTCATGCCTGCCTAAGAGTTTAAGCTCAAAACATGCCAAAAGAGATCTAACCAAGAGCCTTTAATAAAGGTGCAATGAGATCCAATTTGACCGAGTTTCATTCTAGCTTGGGATACAAGACCAAGACCATGCGGCATGCCAAATGTAATCGATTAGCTTATAAAATAAGCACTCTTGTATGCCCGATAAAAATAAATCTAATTGGATTGGATTTATTTTAAGATTAGATTAATGCCATTAGTTTTAATTACTAGTCGGTGCGGTCATGGGGCTTCACTTGATTTATTTGCTTGGTGTGTTTGTAAGACCATGTTCATACTATTTTCAATCTAAATCATGTTGGATATTTACAATTTGTCTTTGTATGCTATCATTTCAAGAAATTATTATTATTCTAGTTTGAATAATTTATTTAGAATTTAGTTAGCCAGATAGCATAAGTTATGATGTGTTAAATCTGTTAGTAATTTTATCAAATTTTTACCGGGAGTCTGTCCATGTGAAAGATTTGCCGTAACCATTCTTGATGCTTGATGAACCTTACTTAATTCCTCAAGTGCCATCCAAACAATTTCCATGATTCTTTTTGGCCATAGTTGTCACAAAAGCTTGCTACGTATATCATATTTCATAAAAATAATTTTTTTTTTAAAAAAAAATGCAACACAAGTGCAAACCGAATGGGGAGGATGCCATTGCCATTTTCTGAGATCACGTTATTATCCTTGGGGGTATGAATGTACTTGAAGGAAAGGCCGGGGGCAATCAAAAAGCCGCATGCAATCATATGGCATCATGTGAACACGTACTGCCGAAAACACCAACCCCTTCACGTCTAAGCCAAGACAAAAGACGGAGTCGCACGTGAGACTTGGCCAACTCTCACGTTTTCTCCCGAATGGGAGCAGTTGAATAAAAAAAATATGTGTATACTTATATTAATTTATAAACAAATAAATGGTCAAATAAGAAAACATTATTGACACAAAACATCTCTATTTTTACTCTTATCAAGACTGATTACACGTATCAATGTTAACATCAAAATATATATATATATATATATATATATATATATATATATATATATATATATATATATATATATATATATATATATATATATATATATATATAGTTGTTCTCTTAATAATTGGTGAGAGCTTGATGGTGAACAAAATGGCATGGTTGATGACCGTGATTTAGAAATCAACGTTGGTAAATTAATTTAATGATCATTGACTCCAAATTTTTTTTTTTTTTCATTCTATCAGTGCAATATACTTCATACGTTCGGAGGTACGGACTTTATCTACGTTACTCGAGTCAGATGGGAGTTACATGCCAAAAAAATATATTTAAAAAGATATAAAAAATAAGGAAGGTGGGACTAATCTGAGGTAAACGCACGGCCGCTTGACTCCGTAAGCTCCGCCATTAGTTTTCGGGCGGCACAGAGCAGCCTCGCTTTGCACTTGCGAGCCGAACGATATCCATCTGACCGCTCCATCTTTGGGACCCAGCTTCCTTGGCCGCACGCGTGGCTGCCGCTCCTCTGGTCGCTACGTCATCAGATGATGATTTCGATCGGATGGCCCATGAATGCTTATTATTGAGTAGGACCCGACTAGCAACCATCAATTGAATGAAATTTAAATGGAAGATGACTTTGATGTGGATTTGATCAACTCAATTTTAGGTTAATTCGGGTCCATGGCTGTCTTTGATGCAAATAGGCTTGGTCCCAGTCAAAGGTGTTCAAAATTTTCAATTAAACTGGCCGGACAATCCAGCGAAATAATATATCTTGGGCCGATCTACCAGCTCATTTGCATCCCTAGATATTGTTAAAGTTTGGAGCCTTAGGTAATTAATCAATTATGTTAGGTCTTAATTTTGTGTATCTCTTCAGGTCGAGCTTTATGAGTAGCATCTATCCTCATGTGTACGCTACATTGTAACGTGACAAATGAAATTGGTCTTGGCACGATGATGATGCGGTAAAATATATGTAGGCTAACATTTGATTTTTGCAATACTTTGATGCCCATGAGATAACTTGAATTTTCTTTCCACGATATAAGTTAAAAGAAAAAAAAAAAAAGGAATTTTAGCAACTAGCTTTCCATGCTAAGTGCCGATGGCTACGATTTGTTTTTAAAATTGGTGTTTAGGTGAGGACCCCATATTCCTAAACTAAACTCTAACCCATGCTTTGGATTCCGTGAAAGTGGCGGGATTAGAAACCGTGCATTGGGTCCTTCTTTCCATTAGAGTAGAACGTGAAATGGCTTGAGATCTGGCATCAAGGGGTCAATTATTTTGTTTTAATTATTTTTGAGTTCAGCATTATGACCGTTAGAAGGTAGTGCTTTATTCCCCAAGCATCAAGCACGCGTGTTACGCTTGCAAGAAAGCAAATGGATAACTGTTATTCCCATATGATAAAGAAAAAGAATGATGTTTAATTCTATGAGTGTAATTTGATAAATATACTTTTATTTTTAGCATGAGTATTTTAGAGCAAATCTCATAAATTCGTAACACAAAAGACTTATGTTTTACAAATTTAACCATCCCATGGTCTCCCTGTCTTTTGGCACAATCCACTTTGTTCAGTTAGATTGCACATGCATGTTGATGCACTGATGGACTCTTTCTTTTAAATTAATAAAATGAGGTCATCATCCTTTTCACCAAAAAAAAAAAAAAAAAAAAATGCTCATCAACGGTGAGAGAAGCTAGTGGATCCACACCAACAATGGATTCTGGAAGATCATAGCTAGAAGTGATTTGAATTGGACCAACGAGGCAAATGAGTTCCTCGGACAAGTAAGAATCTTTCTGTACTAGCTTATAACTATGAGGATCGTGTTCATAGTAGATCAATGCATCACTTGTCCATATTGGCATTAACGAACATCTCTATTTCTCTCTTTTTCTATCCATCCATCTCATTCACCATGATTGAGCTTGATCATTTGATAAATATAACTTGTTGCTCCTGATCTTCCCACCTGAGGTTAATTGCCGAGATGGTAGTAACCAAGGCCGAGGTATATGTGGCCGAGGTGGAACTACCGCTGGAATTTCGTCCAAACTCCTGCAAAAAAGTCATCATCGGGATGTTTTCTGATGAAGATCCTTCGATGCTCAAGTGAGAAGACCGGAGAACAATGAAAGAAGAAAGCATCGAATTTTGTGTATACCTGAAGGATCCCGGAGCCTCTTTATTTATAGGAGAGGAATTACAATCGTATCCATCTCAGACTCTAACGACCTTTCGAATTTATTGTTTCAGATTGATTCAGGAGATATTTTTCTTTTCTGAAAGACGGGATCGTGAGGGACTCCTTTATTCGGACTTTTTCAATTTGGGGAGGAGAGAAAAGCAGGTAAGTCGGTAAAGATGATCTATGATAGATCGGCAAATGATGACATATAAAAAATCATGCGACTCTAACATTTAAAGCTTGCCAAATGTCCATCTAATATTGGTTGGTCACATATGACCTATAGTAGCTCGTGCGATATTGGTCGGCTAAACTCGATCGATGTTGGATAGATTGATCATGGATAACTTTTCTTCGATCAATATTAAGGAGTTCTTCTTTGGTGATAGCTCGACCGAATATGATCTATGGCGAATCGTCAGCGAAGTAATAACATGCCGTAGCAGCCAGTCGTATGTGGCCGATCTATTTCGATAGGTCGATACAGACTGAGAAATGTCAAGCCAAGGATGAGCTATAGCCAACCAACAATAGTTGCCCCCCACTCACATGATCGAGTTTTTACTGCTCGATCGACGTGAGTATCTTTTAAAGTCGAGGTCGATCTTATTCACGGAGGTTGGGCTGCCACGTGTTGACGATCGATGCTACGAAGACACTCGCGGAAGACCATCAGCCTTCAAATCTAACTGTCCATCGGCTCGATCTGGGATCATCTGCTCCAACCAATCAGCGCTTGCCACTTGGCGGAGATCTGGAAGGATAAGTGAATCAATGATAGATCGGAACCATCCAGGTTTTCTATAAATAGGGGCCTCTGTTACCTCATTTTTTACTGTTGCTATTACTGAAGGAGGAGGTCCAGCACTTTGCATCTCTAAGCAGACTGCTCGAGCTAAACTGACCTATCGTCGATCACGTCTTCTCCTCTGTTGCTCGGTCACCACACTCTCCTAGGTTAGTTTCTTCTGCACTCATGAGTCAATCAAGTCCGTCCCAATCTTTCTGGAGTTCGAATGATCGTTCAGGTGGGGACCATGGGTCCGAGGCAGTCGATTCTTCGGGTAGATCTGAGAAACATGGGATCCCAGACTATGGCCCCTTTAGAGTTAACTCCGTCCTCTCCTTGGAGGACTTAGAACTTATAAGGCTAAAGTACCAAGTCCTGGATGACTTAGACTAGAAGTCGCCAACCCCGGAGAGCGAATAGCTCTTCCTCGTCCATTATCGCATTGGGATTTATGAGGAATTCCTGAAGGTTGGCCTTAGGCTATCCTTTCACTTTTTAGTTGTCGAATTTTTGAATTTGTACATGATTAGTTTCTATAACTTAGCACCAAACTCCTAGTGATCAATTTTAGGCTTTTTTACACATTGTCTCCTCCTCGAGATCGAGCCTACTTTCCGTCTTCTCCGAGCTTACTTCATACTGAAGGAGCATCCTATGGAGATTGGATGGTGGTATGCCTCTCCTTGAAAAGGACGTTATTTTTTTCGAGGCGCTCCTTCCTCGGTGCATAACTGAAAGGAGCACTTTTTCTTTATTTCGATCGAGCAACCTTGGGATTTTAGCACATCATGGGGTCGACCTTATAGGTCGGCTGTCAAACGTCCGACATTGTCCAACATTGAGGAGGAGATCCTAAATCGGATCTTTGGCTTTGCTCCACCTCCATTGTCCAAGCTCTTTTCCGAGGAAAACTTGTTCAAGGTGGGGTTGACCCCAATTGATCCGAAAAGTAAGTGAAGCTTTTGTGCGATCTTATTTATCTCGTAATTCTTGTTTTGCTTGATACTTACCGAGCTTATCTCTTTTGGTGCAGCAATGAATTTGGCCGATCTTGAAGCTATTCGTTGGGCGGCGAAAAAGAGGAAAGCCAGCACAACCCCTGCCCTCAAATGCAGCCATTCTGAAGCCATTCTTGCCCAACCTACGGTTGGAGGTTTCTCAGGGCCGACCAACATCCCAAGGAAGGAGAGCTTGGTGTCGGCGAAGGCTGTGGTGCCAATACGATCCGTTGCTCCGCGGAGCCTGCCCCCCATCCTTCCGCTTCCTCTTCAAAGAGAAGCTCGGGGGGGCCGAAGATTTTCATTCGGATGTCTAGCTATGGGCTTGATCCTCCAGTGGATACTTCACCGATTGAGGTAGCCTCGGATACTGAGGATCAAAGAAAAGGCATCGACGACTATCGTGTTGCTCGTTCTCTTTTAAAGTTGATCATTCTACCGATCGATGTACATAATTTTGAAAAGGCCAGGGGTGCATTTTGCATCCAAGATTCTCATGATTCTCTTCTTCGGGTAAACATTGATCGTCTCCCGTTCTTTACCCATCTTTGGCTAATTTTCAACTTTTGTTAACGATTTTTGTTCTTTTGCAGCTTGTCCACCATATGGACCATTTTGCCGAGGTGATTAGAGAGGTTTAATGCCTTTCCAAGAAGGCCGAGGAGAAAGCCGCCCAAGCCAATCGGAGGGCGGATGATGCCCAGCTATCCCGGTTGAAGGCTGAGGACAAAAATAGGTCGCTAAAGGAGGAGATAAAATGACTGCAGGTTGAGCTTGCCAAAGCTCAACTCGACATCGAGGCTCGACTGTTGGCGGAGAAGGAAGCCAGTAAAGATTGGATAGAAGCTGTCAAAGCCTAGGCGGTCGAGGCATTCCAATCTTCGACCAAGTTTCACGACATCAAAGCAAAATTTACCTCGACATCCTACCTACAAGGGGGAGAAGATCTGAAGGAAAAGATGAAGAGGCTCTTCCCAATCTGAACTTGGGCCTCCTAGAATCAGATGATGAAGCCGAGGAGGCAGAAGGTAGAGAAGTTTAGATGGACGACCTCTTCAGCCCTGCCGCGAGGATCACATTGTCGAGGATGTGGCATCGGCTCCACCTCCAGCAGTTATTGTCCTCCCCAACCAGGTGGAGGTCGGTGAATCCGGAGCCCTAGAAGGAGCTATGTAAATTCGCTCAAGCATGTCCGAGCTTCACTTTTGGTTGGCCAATTTTATAAACCTCGGCAACTGCCGAGATATTTTTGTAAGGGTCGACCTCTTTTGTAAATGTTTTCTTTTTTGAATGAATGTATAGTTTTTCTTTCCAAGTTATCGAGGTCGGTCATTGTGCATGAGTATTATTGATGTTCTATGCTAGACCTTCATTCTTCTCTATGGTGTAAATTGGCTGAGTTTTTAGGACGACAAATCTTGAGGATGGATTTGTAAAAAGGCGAGTTCATAAATAGTTCGTTGGTCTTAATGCTCAAAGATGCATTCTATTCCTTGGCCGTAACTGAGAAATGCAGGATGACGGGTGTTGGAGGTGAGTCATGTTCCTCAACTATATATAGCTGAGGGCATGCATTGGTGACAATGGAAGACACGTTCCATTCTTCGACCGTAGTCAAGGAGCATGCATTGGCGATCTTCGTAGAGACGTGTTTCGCTCCTCGATCGTAGTCGAGGAGCTTGCCAATGGTCGAGGAGTGTACGTTGGCGATCTTCGTGGAGATGCATTCCGCTTCTTGATTGTAGCCGAGGAGCTCGCATTGATGATCATTGAGGAGATGCGTTCTGCTCCTCGATCGTAGCCGAGGAGCGCGCATTGGCGATCTTCATGGAGACGCGTTCCACTCCTCGATCGTAGTCGAGGAGCATGCATTGGTGATCTTCGTGGAGACACATTTCGCTCCTCAACCATAGTCGAAGAGCGCACGTTGGCGATCGTTGAGACCCAAGGCTGCAAAAATATTATTTATTACTTAAAAAAATTAAAATAAAAATTATAGTTCAAGGATAATATTTGCGTAGGTTGTCAGCATTTCATGTCCTTGGGATTGAGGTTCTATCCAGTCGACTGAGATGATAAATGCCCGATCAAACTATGTCGGCCACCTAGTATAGGCCTTCCCAGTTTGGTGATAACTTTGATCGCTCGGTGGGATGGGAGACCTCTACTCGGTGAAGAATCAGTTGTCCGATCAGGAACGACTTTTCTTTAACTCGAGAATTGTAATATCGAGCTACTCTCTACAGATAATTGGCCATCAGGATCCTAGCTCTTTTTCCAGTTTCTTTCAGCAAATCTAGATTTGATCTCATTCTGAATGAATTGATGTACTTGTCAAATTCTTCTACTCGAAGTGTAGGTAGATCAACTTCCAAAGGTATCATAGCTTTCATCCCGAAAGCTAGTATGAAAGGTGTTTCTCCGATCGGAACTCGTTGGATTGTCCGATATGTCCGAAGGACATTATATAACTCTTCGACCCACTATCCCTTAGCTTGGCCAAGACGAGCTTTCAAACCTTGCAGCAAAATTTTGTTCGTCACCTCAGCTTTACCATTGCTTTGAAGATGACCTACTGATGTCAGTTTGTATGAGATTCCGAAGTCGTTGTAGAATCTTGTAAACCTCGGATTGTAAAACTGTTGTCCATTATCAGTTATGATAGCTTGAGATAGTCCAAATCGGTAGATAATCGACTTTCAGACGAAATTCTAAACTTTTGCTTCGGTAATAGTCACCAATGCCTCTACTTCTATCCATTTAGTAAAATAGTCTATTACGATGAGTAGAAATTTCTTCTATCCCACCACGATGAAAAATGGTCCGAAGATATCCATTCTTCATTGCGCGAAAGGCTAAGGTGTTGTGATTGGTGCTAGTAGAGTCGAAAATCGATGCTGAATATTAGAAGTTCTCTGACATTGATCACATCTATTTACCAAGTCGACAACATCTTTCTGCATGGTAGGCCAGAAATATCCTTGTCTAAGTACTTGTGGGCGAGAGCCTTTTTTTCCAGGTGATTACTATAGATCCCTTCATGAACTTCTCGTAGGACATAATCGGCTTCCGAGGGATGAAAGCATCTGAGCAAAGATAAGGTAAAAGACCTTCTATATAGCTTTCCCTCATAGATGAGATACTAAGGAGCAAGGTGTCTCAACTTTTTAGCTTCATCCCGATCAGTCGGTAGAGTGCCATCTTGTAAGTAGCGTAGAATGGGATCGATCCAACTTAGCTCCGAATCATCTTGCATTATAGGGAGCTTCTTCGATGCTCAACTTCTCGAGAACCTCTATGTATGAGCTTCTTTTTTAGTCTGCCGCACCAAGGGTTGCAAGCTTAAATAAGAGGTCAACTCGTATATTCTCTGCTCTGGATACTTACTGAACATCTACCATGAAGAAGTTGGAAGCTAAATTTCTAACCTTCTGTACATATTTAACCATGTTCGATTCTCGAGCTTCGTATTTTTTTTGAATCTGGCTGACGACCAGTTGTGAGTCGCTATGAACTCTGAGATGTTGAACCCCCATTTCTTTTGTCATTCTGAAACCTGCTATTAACACTTCATACTCGGCTTCATTGTTGGAAGTCAGAAAGTCAAAATACAGAGCATACTTCACTACCACTTCCTCAGGATTGGTTAAGATCAACCCAGCTTCTGCACCCATCATATTCGAAGATCCATCAACATGTAGGATCCAGCATTCATCGGTTGTAGGAGTTGCCACATTGCTTGGCTTCTCATATGAAATTATGCACTCCAGGATAAAGTTCACTAATACTTGAGCCTTGATGGATGGCCTCGATAAATATTTAATATCGAATTCTTCCAACTCAATAGCCCATCTGGCTAGCCGCTTTGATGTATCCGATCAATATAGTACCGACTTGATAGGTTGGTCGGTAAAAACAGTGATGGTGTGTGCTTGAAAATACGGACGCAGCTTCTTCACAGATATTAGGAGAGTATAGATGACCTTTTCCAACTTCGTATATTTGGTCTCGACATCGTGAAGTACCCAACTCACATAATAGATTGGCTTCTATACTTTGACTTTCTATCAGACCAGAATCGAACTAATTGCTGAAGAAGAAACAGCAAAATATAAGTACAATACCTCTTCTGATTTTGGCTTGCTTAAAAGAGGAGGGGAGTCGAGATTTTTTTTAGGTCATTGAAGGTCGTCTGGTATTCATCCGACCATTGAAAATTTTTCGACTGCTTGAGAGCCTTGAAAAATGGAAGACTCTTCTTCACCGACCTTGATAGAAATCTGTTTAGGACTGCGATTCTCTCCATAAGCTGTTGCACTTCTTTAATCATTCTTGGAGGCTTCATCTCTTGAAGAGCTTGAATCTTCTTTGAGTTAGCCTCAAACTCATATTGCAACACCATAAAGATGAGAAATTTTCAGAAGTGACTCCAAATGCGCATTTATCCAAATTGAGCTTCATCTGAAAGCATCGTAATATAGAAAAGATTTCTTGTGAATTGGTAATATGATGCTCAGCTGCTCTACTTTTGACTAGCATGTCATCCATATACACCTCCATGTTTCTACTGATCTATTTTTTGAAGAGCTTGTTCATAAGCTTTTGGTAAGTCACCCCTGCATTTTTCAGGCCAAATGGTATGATCCTGTAACAAAAAAGATCTTGATCAGTTACAAAAGAGATTTTCTCCTCATCCTCGGATGCCATTCGAATCTGATTATATTTCGAGAATGCATCCAGGAATGATAAGAGTTGATGTCTTGAAGTTACATCCACCAGTTGATCAATACGAGGAAAAGAATAATTGTTCTTCGGACATGCTTTGTTGAGGTCAGAATAATCGATGCATAAGTATTATTTTCCACTTGCCTTCTTGACAAGGACGACATTGGCCAGCCACTCTAGGTAATATACTTCTCGGATAAATCTGGTCTTTAGAAGTTTATCAACCTCTTCCTATATCATCTTCTATCATTCGAAGGTGAAGCTTTGCTTCTTCTGCCTGATAGGGCGATAGTTTGGATCTACATTAAGTTGGTGAACCATAACTTTTGGATCAATGTTGGGCATATCTGAAGCCAACCAAGTAAATACATCAGCATTGGTTCGTAGGAATGAGATGAGGTGTTGGTGATCTTCTTCACACAAATTTGAACCGATCTTTATAACTTTATTCGAATAATCTTTGATGGGTATCGAAATCAATTCTTCCACTGGATAGCCCCTTTGCTTAGTCTGCTCATCCCGTATGTCCAACTTATTCATAGGCTGTTCCTTGAATGTTACTCTCCACAGTGTTGCCATGTAGCATTCCTTTGCAACCGACTGATTTTCTCGAAGCTCACCGATCCCATTGGGAGTCATAAACTTCACCTTTAGGTGATAGATTGATACTATTGCTCGGAGGGCATTTAAACCTGACTGACCTAAGATGACATTATAAGCGGATGGGCTATTTATCATTAAATAAGTTATTTCGACTATGGCTTGCTTTGGGACCTGCCCGACTTTAGTTATTAATGAAATGGTTCCTTCTACCAGCACCATACTGCTAGAGAATCCAATCAGAGGCACATTCCTCTTCATCAACCATCTAGAATCCAAGCTTATCCGAACAAAGGCATCATAAAATAAGATGTTAACTAAGCTTCCATTATCAATAAAAATTCAATGTACATCATAATTTGAAATGTTCAAAGAAACAACCACTGAGTCATCGTGTGGCTGACTTGTTCCTTGCAGATCATCAGTGGTGAAGGTGATTCTATCATCGATCTTGCTCTTCTTCAGTCCTTCCTCGCTAGATCGGCTATGCTTTGAGGTATCTCCAAGGTGCCCCCCAGCAACCATTCTGATCTCACCCGCTGTCGGTTGTTCTCCATGGGGATCCTCCTATCTAAGCTATTCGCGGTGTGGATTGGGCAGAATTCTTTGCTCATCAATGTACCATCGAAGTCGTCCTTGTTGGATCAAGACTTCTATCTTTTCTTTGAGCTGCCGACATTCCTTAGTATCATACTCGTGGTCTCGATGATATCTACAATATTTTTTTGGGTTTTTGACTCGAGTAGGGATCACCATCTTTTTTGGCCGCAGCATTTCTTCTTGTCGTTCGATCTCCATTAGAATCTGCGCCCAAGGAGTGTTAAAAGGTGTAGTAGTGAAATCTCTGAGGTGGGGTCCTAGATCGGTGTTGAGGTTTGGGGGATATAGATCGGCCATTCTGAGGTGGGATGCATGAGTGACAAGGCTATGGCTCCCCACACCGATGTTGTACACGTCGATAGTCTTTTTTCTTCTCCTATTTTTGAGTTGACTGTGACTCACCACCGTGGTTTTCTTCTTGCCGGTCCCAAGCTTCCTCGACTTGAGCATACTTTTTCGTCCACTCCAACATCTCGACAAAGTCTTTTGGATAATTCAAGTTTAAGAAGAACAGAAGGTCATTCTAGAGGAGCCCGGCCTTAAGTGCTATCAGGGCGACTGACTGATCCAAGTTTTGGACTTTCAAGATGGCAGTGTTGAAGCGGTTGATGTATTCTCGAAGAGGCTCATTTTTCTTCTGCTTAATACTTACGAGAAAATCCGATTACGGCATTGCCATCGGCTGCTAACAAAATGAGTAACAAACAAGCAGCTTAATTGATGGAAGAAATCCATGGAGCCTGGTTGTAGATTCGAATACCACTACCAAGCTGCCTTTCTCAAAGTCAAAGAAAAAGCTCGGTATAGGATTGCATCACTAGCACCTTGCAGGTGCATGAGCGTTCGAAAGTTGTCCAGATGATCTATGGGGTTAGCAGTTCCATCATAAGACTCCATCTGAGGTATTTTAAACCAAGATGGCAGAAGCTCATCCATGATCTTCTAGGTGAACGGAGGGTCGATGTTGAACCCTAGGTTATCTCCCAGCTGCTTTGGTGCATGTAGCACGTCTATCTGTTGTTGCATTTCTTGGAGCCTTTTTTCCACACTGTCTTTTTGGATAGCTTAGCACTGAGAAGTCATATGATCCGAGGTAGAGTCTCTTCTAGCAATAGGAGTAGGTGAGCATCCAGATCTTTGACGAGGAAGACTGATAGGTCGGCTATGATGACTAGCTTCCACTCTTGGACTTCTGGAGTGTCATTCTTTCAACCTTCCTTGAGTTGGCCCCAAGTTTTCGTCAGTCGAGCGATGATTGCTAGCCTGCTGTATTCCTCTTACGGCAGTCGAGAGTGCCCATACCTACTGGACTAGCATATTGTACTGCTCTTGAGAGATCGCCGAGGCTACAGGTGGATTTTGCTAAATCAAGGGTGGTGCATTGGTCGACTGAGCATTGTTGGTTTGTCGACCACCGGAATGCTAAGATGCATTTGATACTCCTCTACGAGTCTTCATAGTGTCTGGTGACGAGCTTTCTCCTCTTAAAATTTGAGCCTTAAAATCAGTCGAGGGCTCTTACTCTAGCGCCAAATATTGCTCCTGATCTTTTTGTCTAAGGTCGGTCATTGAAATGGTAGTAATCGAGGCCGAGGTATATGTGGCCGAGGTGGAACTACCACTGGAACTTTGCCCGAACTCCTACAAAAAAGTCCTTGTCGAGGTATTTTTTGGTGAAGACATTTTGATGCTCAAGTCAGGAGACTGGAGAACAATGAGAAGAGAAAACATTAAATTTTGTACATACCTAGAAGGTTCCAGAGTTTCTTTATTTATAGAAGAAAAATTGGAGTCATCAACGTCTCGGACTCTAACGATCTTTCGAATTTGTTGCTCCAGATTGATTTGGAAGATGTTTTTTCTTTTCTGGAAGACAGGATTGCGAGGGACTCTTTTTTTATTCGAACTTTTTCAATTTGGAGAGGAGAGAAAAGTAGGTAAGTCGGTAAAGGATGATCTATGATAGATCAGCAAATGACGACCTATAAAAAGTCATGTGACTCTGACATTTAAGGCTTGCCGAGCATCCATTTGATATTGGTTGGTCACATATGATCTATAGTAGCTCATGCGAGATTGGTCGGCGGCATATGAGCTATTAGTAGGTCGTTCGGACATTGGTCGGCTAAAATCGATCAATATTGGATTGATCGGCTGTGGATAACTTTTCTCCGATCAATATTGAGGAGTTCTTCTTTGGTGATAGCTCAGTCGAATATAACCTATAGCAAATTGTCAGTGAATTAATAACCTGCAATAGCAGTCAGTCATATGTAATCGACTTATTTCAATAGATCGGTACAGATCGAGAAATGTCAGATCGAGAATGAGCTATAGCGGATCCACAACATAACTTATAATTTTTCTATATATGGTGCTACTAGAACTCAATCAGTATTCCTAAAAGGAATCTCTAAGACAATTCATGTTGGCATGTATCTTTGCTTTGCTCTAAGCTCTAATCGAAACCAGAGTAAGTTGCTGATAATCTTGGAACATTGAATCTAAGTAAAGGTTTCTTTTGTTATTAAAAAAAAAAAAACCAGATATCTTGCATTACATGTTATGTACCGTATACCACATGAAGGAGCACCAAGAAGAAAAAAATTATGAAAGTTGGTGTGGAAGTCGGAGACTTTATTTTATTCTGTTTATTATTTTTAGTATAACATCAGAAGCAGTGGACAATAAAACTGAGTCCAAAATAACTGAGGCCTTCGTATATGCAAAGACAATATCTATCATCTCTTTATAACGATAGTCATATAAAATTTATGCTATTTATCTGGATAAAATAATATTTTTAAGTTGAGACCTTCATGTCATTTATTGTTTTACAACATCAAACAACAGAGTTGATGATGTGTCATTATAATTTTTGTTTATTGTTGACAAATTTACAGCAATTAATAATGACTATTATAACTCAAATAGTTTTTTTTCAGATAAACTTACACCATGGCTACAATTAATGGTCACTATTTTTGTTTTGTATGATGATAAGGTGTTGCCTTTCAATGCATTTTTTTTTTCCTGGAATTTATTTACTAGGAGACAATAAGACTATCAGAAACCTTGAACTCCAGAATAAATCAGTCCAATTTAGATCATGCTCAAGGTTGCATGTCATCTGTGGCTATCAAGCTTAAAAGAACTAGGTCTAATTGATTTACCTATCCAATTTTATAATATTTTATTTTTTGACTCTCATACTCTCTGATCAGCCAATTTGGTTCTCCGGCACTCTTACATCGGTAACATGATCCCTAGTTCTGGTAAACAAAGTTTCATGCTATTTTGATAAGGAGATTTCTTTCACAAACTTGGCACTGTCCCTTGGTTTGACCCAAAGTTTAAAATTGAATTTGTATAGAATTTCTTGATATATCAAAAATATATTTTGATATTTTTGATATCAAAAATATCTTTTCAGACCCTGTGCGCCTGGGCCGTTAGGACGAATCAACTTAGGTCATTTAGGTCCTGACATTTAATCCCAGCATCGCACCAACCTGGATCATTTGGTTGGAAGCTAAGGACCCATTCCATTAGGCTATCATTAATTTGGTCCTTTAAAAGCTGCATTTTGGGCCTAGAAGTTTATAAATTTTTTAATGAAAAATGGTTGGTTTTTCTTCTTGTGGTAACCAGCTTGGAGCTTACTTGAGTTCTTTTTCCCTCGAAACGAGGTGGACTCGAGTCGACAAAGACAACAAAAAGCCCAACTTTAATATGCGCTCGCGTTTCAAAGTTTGAGATACTAAACAATTCGAACAAGTAGTCATAGGCATCCTCAATTTTGAGACATACCTGGGCCTTGGTTCCTCTTGCTTGAAATATACATCCCACTAAGTTTATCCTGTTTAAGGTAAAATTGAAGTATAGTTGTGAAGGAGATAAAAATTACCTATAGATTAAATCAAAATTGTGGATCTATTATCACGGGCACACATCACACATCCTCCATGCTAACTTAGAATTATGATGTTTTTATTTTATTCCCTAGTTTGACTCAATCAATTCATGGAAAGCCTGTTTAAATGGACATGGAAAATGCTAGGTCATGAGATCTGGGCATTATTGACCGAGTTGATACCAAAACAAATCAACACACTTAGTCAACGACCCTTTGTTGTATTCATGAAGAATTCTCTTCCATCCAATTGACTAGCACGCAAGGTGTTTTTTGAGCTAAATTTTGATGATCACCAAGCCTTTGATCATGCAAGACATGTCATCCAAACAATGAAAAGTGCATCCTATTCAACAATGGAGGATAAGTAGGCATATGATTATGAGCTTTCCATGAAAATTTTTGCTTAAAAATAATTCAGCAATAATTGTAAAGACCAAAATCCAAGAACAGTGCATCATCGGTATCCAAAGACCAAACCTCTAGCATACAACTCTAATTCATAAAATAACCATGTAAGCTTATCCTTTTTGATGTGATCATATCTAGCTAGATATGGATAAAGGTTATGAGATTGTCCAACGGATATTATAAATCTGATTACTCGTGTACATGCAGTGGAAGTGTAATTAATTGAATTCTTCATTTTTGCTTCAAAGCATATGATACTAAATGATTTCTATTAATAAATATATGTGATAGAGTTTATAACCAACAAACATGCAGCAAATCTTAATATCCAAATATTTGGATGGCTATAATCTGACCTCATTTATCCAGTTCAAGAGGAAAAAAAAAAAAAAATTATCCAAGGGAGTTGCCCTTCCATTGGTCGATAGAGATGCGGGGAGAAGGGCGGTAAACTTCTGAGTGGTGACCACATGCCGACCTCAATGGCCAATGCTTTCCCTAACAAATGGACGAGATGTTTCGGTGATGACGATGAATGATAGGGACGTTTTGGACAAATCATCAAAATTTAGAGGGCATTTCTGTCATTTTAAAAACTTTTGCATCAACGAAAACGTACCATCCGTATGGAGATTACTATCAATGTCCTTTGAGATATTTCTTTTCTCGGACACGATCATGTAGAGCCTCGTGTCTATTCAGCAATGAATAAATATTATAACCTTAAAAAAAAATACAAATCAAAGTTTTTTAAAAAATTTAATCGATTGATCATTACAAAAATATAAAAATACAAGTATCATTATCTTTTATCTAATTATCAACAAAGAAGATAATAAAAATAAGTATTAATAATATTATTATTATTCTATGATAGACAAATAACATAAATAATTTCTCATCCATGAGAAATCTTAGAGACACATTTAAATAATTTTTATTTTTTTTAATGATGATTCTAGCATAACAAAAAAAATCAAAAAATATTAAACTAATAATATTATATAAATATTTAATAATATATAATTATTAAAAAAATAATTTATAAAAAAATAAAATTAAATATATCTAATTATATCTTAAAAATATTTGCTATCAAAATATCGTTCTCACTCGTTACATTACTTACAACTTAATTTCTTATCTTATACAGCAGTTAAAGATTAATATAATATTTATAGATAATTTAATAATATATAAAATAATTTTTTTTACAGTTTTCATACTATTTATAAAAAAAATATTTATTAGATCTAATTATTCATAATATATATATTTTAGCAGGATTGCTATTAATCACCGTCTACAGCTCGATATTCACCATCACATCAGGCGGGGGGAAAGGAGAAAAAAAAAAAGGGGCAGAAAACCGAGCCGCGGTTTGAACATTTTTCGTACAATATCTTTATCTATTAGACGTTCTAATAAAGAAAAGAAATATGGGGAAGGGCATTTTAGTCAATCCAGAAAAAGAGAAGCATATAATTCAGCAGAGTAGGAGGGGTTTGATGCAAATTAAATTGTCCTTTGGAGTTAGAAGCCGAGCCTTTGGGTTTGGGGAGGAAAGAGGGGAAGAGAAGGCAGCCTGTGGTAGGAGAGCAGAGAAGCAACCTGGTTCGGGGAAACCCTAATACAGCTCCAAGAACCCTAATTTTCATCCTGTAGCTTGAATCGCTGCAAGAACCGGTTTTTGGATTCGCTGACCTCCTTCCACTTCGATCAATCTGAGCTGTTCAAGGGTTTGCAGAGGAAAAAAAATCAGGTTTTTGCTCCATACAAAAATCCAACATTAGGGATATTTTTAGGCTTTTGTGTTATTGATTTGCGTAAGAATGGGCTCTTTGTGGTGGGTTTCATAAGTTCTTGCCATCATCTTGATGTTTATTGTCGTTCTATTGCTTTGGAATAGAGATTTTTATAGTTCTCGAGGTAGGTGGTTGCCTTTGCTTGTCCAATCCGTATATGCGCTGAATGATGAATTTTGTTGATATTGAAATGATCTTTTGGGATGGAATCGGTGATTGGAGATGCGATAATTGATTTTAAATCGTCTATTTGTTTCGTGAACCGAAAGCATGACAGCTGCGTTGGTCGTCTCCTTGACTGGGGTTGTTTTTAGGGTTTTTTGGAATTTTAGGAATCAATGAGATCTTTTATGTTAGTTTTCACCATAGTCCTTTCATGTCTTCTGCAATCTTTTTGAGACTTGACTGGTTTTTCTTCTTTCTTTCTTTTTCCCCTTGTTCGATTGAAAAAAAGAGGACGAGTCAGTTGATTTGTTACAGCATGCATTTGGTCATGGTGATGGCCAGCGAACCAGTTAGTCGACATGCTTTTCATTAAGCATGCCATCGTCTTTTTCGTCCCCTTTCTATGAGGAAGTCACATAATCCCTTATTAGTAATGCTATTGCCATCAGATATGGAGGTATAGGATGATATGCATAGACTTCTTGTAACCTCATTACATATCACACATGAACTTGAATGAAGTTGTGATGACCGAGGAAAGGTTGACAATGGAACGGAGAATGTCAGGGAAGAGATCAATAAAAAAATCCTTATCACACGCCTGATGAACCAAATTGCTGAGTCATATACTTTTAGTGTAAGGTAATCCTGTCACCGAACACTTTCCTTGTAGTTTATCTCCTTCAAGTCCGGTGGTTCTCTTGAAGGATACATCATGAAAATGACTTCATGTTGGCTGTTTATGTGATGGAATAATCTGTGGACTCCTTCTCAACTTGTATGAAGACAAACTGATCATCGGGCCACCTTTTATTGCTTTCTATTGCCTACAGATAGTTCACTCTGGTCGTGGGAAGGGAATGGTACCATGATTATGTCATCAGTAAGCTTTGGTGCTGAAACTTGTCGTCGCCAGAATCGATTGGAGTGGCGGTGGATGAGGTTGCCGTCAGGGACCTACAAAACAAAGTTCTATCCGAAGTCAACGGGGGTGGCTCCGAAAGGACCCTTTGACGATCAAGTCAGCTCTGGCCAACAGGGATGGAGTGTTCAGAGATGATTTCCGCAGAGCTTAGAGAAGAAGAGGAGGGCTTAGAGATCAGAGAGATTAGAGTTAGCGTATTTGGATGGTCCTTTTTATAGGCAGAGCTTGATGGTGATAGTTGTAGCTGCGTGCTGGCGGGCCGCTCGAGGTCCGGCGGAGTCAATCTCAGGGGAAGGTGCCATCTGCAGTGCCGCCTGCAACGGGTTGATGGTGACAGCCATCGCCGCCTGATAGCGAATCGCTGTCACTTGCGGCGGATCGATGGTGATAGCCGCAGTTGTCTTGATACTGAGCCGTTCGGAGCCGAGTGAAGGGTTGAAGAGCTTTGACGTGTACCCATTTCGGAGTTGTTCG
Organism: Cocos nucifera; assembly: GCA_006176705.1. Lineage (NCBI taxonomy): Eukaryota > Viridiplantae > Streptophyta > Magnoliopsida > Arecales > Arecaceae > Cocos > Cocos nucifera. The sequence goes on along the minus strand of QRFJ01000090.1, from coordinate 1,114,635 downwards.
GACTTCTGAAGAGAACATGGCTAGAGAGGGTCGCCCGGGAGGAACAATAGCCGAAGGAGTGTGGCTGCTGAGGAGCCCGGCCGTTGGAAAGTTCGGTCGAGGGATAACTGCTGAGGAGTTCGGTCGAGGGATGGCCGTTGAGGAGTTCGGCCGGGGGACAGCCGTTGAGGAGTTTGGCCGGGGGACGACCGCTGAGGAGTTCGGTCGAGGGACGACTGCTGAGGAGTTCGATCGGAGGACGGTCGCTGAGGAGTTCGGCCGGGGGACGACCATTGAGGCCCCTCCGTGACTACCGGCTGCACCAGTCTGAGCATTGGACTGGACTTCGGCGGGAGCGAGGTTCATCCCCAACAATAGTCCTCCCATTCTCGAGTTCGAAACTCGAAGGAAGGGAGTGCAGAAAAGGAGACCGCCGAGGTCCTGTTTCGGACTCCGTGCTGATTTAGGTTGAAGTTCGGGGGAGATCTGATCTGCGATTGGGGTTGACGCGGTCGCTCGGAAGAGATCTTATCTCTGGCCGAGGTCGTCTCGGGCGCTCTGACCGAGGTGGTCTCTTGATTTTATCCCTTGCCGAGGTTGATTCGGTCGTTCGGAGGAGATCTTATCTCCTTCAGCCGAGTTTGCTTCTGGGGAGGTCTTGTCACATGCAGCCGGGGTTGATGCGGTCGCTCGGAGGAGATCTTATCTTCCGCAATCGAGGTTGCCTCGGGGAGATCTTATCTCTTACAGCTGGAGTTTGATGCGGTCGCTCGGAGGAGATCTTATCTCCCGCAGTCGAGGTTGCCTCGGGGGAGATCTTATCTCTTACAGCCGAGGTTTGATGCGGACGCTCGGGGGAGATCTTATCTCCTGCGACCGAGCTTGCCTCGGAGGAGATTTTATCTCCTGTGGCCGAGTTTACCTCGGGGGAGATCTTATCTCCTGCAGTCGAGGTTGATGCGGGCGCTCGGGGAGATCTTATCTCCTGCGGTCGAGCTTGCCTCGGGAGAGATCTTATCTCCTACAGCCGAGTTTGCCTTGGGAGAGATCTTATCTCTTGCAGCTGAGGTTGATGCGGGCGCTCGGGGGAGATCTTATTATCTCCTGCAGCCGAGGTTGATGCGGGTGCTCGGAGGAGATCTTATCTCCTGCGGTTGAGTTTGTCTCGGGGGAGATCTTATCTCCTGCAGTCGAGGTTGACGCGGACACTCGGAGGAGATCTTATCTCCTGCGGCCGAGCTTGATGCGGACGCTCGGAGGAGATCTTATCTCCTGCTGTCGAAGCTGGCCCGGACCCTCGGGGAGATCTTATCTCCTGCAGCCGAGGTTGATGCGGGTGCTCGGAGGAGATCTTATCTCTTGCAGCCGAAGTTGGCCCGGACTTCGGAAGAGATCTTATCTCCTGCAGTCGAGGTTGCCTTGGGGGAGATCTTATTTTCTGCAGCCGAGTTTGCCTCGGGGGAGATCTTATCTTCTGCTGTCGAAGTTGGCTCGGACCCTCAGGGGAAATCTTATCTCCTGCAGCCGAGGTTGCTTCGGGAGAGATCTTACCTTCTACAGCCGAGGTTGCCTCGGAGGAGATCTATATCTCCTGCTGCCGAAGTTAGCCCAAACCCTCGGGGGAGATCTTATCTCCTGCTGCCGAAGTTGGCTCGGACTCTCGGGAGAAATCTTATCTCCTGCAGTCGAGGTTAAAGGTCTTTGACTTGCTCGTGTTAGGACAAGGTTCTCCTCCTGTTTCTAACACGGCAACTATTAACTGCTTCTTTCCTATCATCATAGAGTTTTTGCACCCAGAAACAATATAATGGGAAGAATTTTATCGAGGAGAAGTTACTGGCAGCATATCCCCGTTTCAGGGTCGTGGGGGTATTGTTCCTCCGGGTTCCCTTGGGCAGCAAGGCTTGGGCCGGACGACCTCCTCTATCTCGTGCTGGCCTTCTCAATTTGGAGCAAACTTCTCTTGGCTTTGTCGTTGGGAGACGACGAATCGCCGATGTACCAAGCTCCTCCCAGGGGTAACGTTGATGACGCCGCGAGGCGGCCGATCTCCTTGTCGTTTCTGGCTACAGTAGCGTCCTTGGCCGATCTTCTGCTTCAGGCTGGCATCGGAGGAATTTACCCATCTGCCTCTTTTTGACGAGCTCCTCAATTTCGTCTCAGAGCTGAATGTATTCTTCAGTGTCATGGCCGCGGTCGCAATGGTAGGGGCATTACTTGCTTCGATTACGCATGTTTGGGGGAGACCGTAGTCCTTCTGGTCTTGCCAGCTGGTTCTTAACTTTCGTGAGAATTTGAGTTCGAGGAGCGTTAAGGGGGGCGTAGTTGCGGAACCTTTCGGAAGGAGGACTTCTTCGCACCCTTCTATCTGGGCTTCCTTGGTGGTGAGCTCGAGGAGTTCGGACCTTGCTTGCGTTGGGGAGGTCGTGAGCGTGGCCGAACTTCCTGTGAAATCTTCTGCGGGAGAACTTCATGCTTCTTTGTCCGGACTTCTTTGACGACGAGCTCGAGGGGGAGCTCGGCTTTGCTTGCCCGAACTTCATTCCACCTCCTGTGAATTTTTTGTAGGGGCTCCCTTGAAGACATACTCGAGGGGGAGTTCGGCCTCGCTTGCGCCGAACTTCACTCCGCCCTCCTGTGAAGTTTTTGTCGGAAGGACTTCATGCCTCTTTGTCGGGGCTTCCTTGGCGGCGAGCTCGAGGGGGAGTTCGGCCTTGCTTGCGCCGGAAAGGTCGCGAATGCGGCCGAACTTCATTCTGCCCTCCTTGTGAAACCTTTTGCGGAAGAACTTTTGCTCTTCGTTTCTTCTTTCTAAGGGCGATTGGTATGCCCAAATGCTCTTCTTTAAGGCCGGTTCCTCACGTCTTCATGGCGGGTTTGCTGGCAAAGTTTCCGTCGGAGGTTGTCGCACGGCCTGCATCATCTCGGTGGGGCACGAACCCGACCAGCAGGTTGAACTGCTCCACATCTGTGGTGGCTTCAGGTGGAACCTGGGTTGCTGGGGCTGAAATGGGAGCAGATGGACCTGGCGCGCAGGCCGTCGATCGCCGAGTCGAAGCTCTCATCGGAGGCATTTTCTCTTCGGGAAAGAACTCTAGCGAGGAAGAAGAGAGATTTCCGGAGAGGGAAGAGAGAAATTATCGTCGAGCACTCCTTTAAGAACAAGGGAACCTCGGTGGTTCGAGTCCTTCTTCTAGCGCCAATCTGTTGGTGTCGAAACTTATCGTCGTCGGAATCGACTGGAGTGGCGGTGGATGAGATCGCCGCCGGGGACCTGCAAAACAAAGTTCCATCTGGAGCCGATGGGGGGTGGCTCCGGCAGGACCCTCCGACGATCAAGTTAGCTTCGATCAACAGGGATGGAGTGCTCAGGGATGATTTCCGCAGAGCTTAGAGAAGAAGAGGGCTTAAAGATTAGAGAGATTAGAGTTAGCGTATCTGGAGGGTCCTTTTTATAGGCGGAGCTTGATGGTGATAGTTGTAGCCGCGTGCTGGTGGGCCGCTCGAGGTTTGGTGGAGTCAGTCTCAGGGGAAGGTGCCATCTGCAGCGCCGCCTACAACGGGTTGATGGTGACAGCCATCGCCGCCTGGTGGCGGATCGCTGTCGCTTGCGGTGGACCGATGGTGATGGCCGCAGTTGTCTTGATACTGAGCCGCTTGGGGTTGAGTGAAGGGTTGAAGAGCTTTGACGTGTACCCATTTCGGAGAAGTTCAGACTCCTGAAGGGAACATGGCTGGAGAGGGTCGCCCGGGAGGAACAATAACCGATGGAGTGCGGCTGCTGAGGAGCTCGGTCGTTGGAAAGTTCGGCCGAGGGATAACTGCTGAGGAGTTCGGCCGGGGGACGACCGCTGAGGAGTTCGACCGGGGGACGGTCGTTGAAGCCCCTCCGTGACTACCGGCTGCACCAGCCTGAGCATTGAACTGGACTTCGGCGGGAGCAGGGTTCATCCCCAATAGGTACTATCATCTTTCAATTAACCCCACGCTTTATGCTGTGGGTCTGGCTATAGAAAGTCATCATTAAGTCCTAAACTCAAGGAATATAGCTAAGGAGGTTCTATGAAAGCACAAATCATCCTATATAAGTCAGGAATGCATGTCCTCTAAAGTGTTCAAGAAATTTTAAAGATATATGGTTTGGGAGTCTAACAATGAGGAGATGAGTCAACTACTATTGAGTGGCCATAAAATGGTGAATGCTTTTTTGGTGCATGTAGATATTTGATTTGAAGATGATGACAGTCTTTAGAACTTATTCACTATGGACATTGTATACAATACTACTTTGAGTATGTGATATGTAAGAAGTAATAAGGTCATGCTAGAATGAGCAAAGTTTGTTGAACTGGTACCGGAGACTGTGTTGGTGGTGGTTGCTTCAGTATGGTAGTGGTATGTATCGTACTGCCTTGATGCGTATCAGAACCAGTGCAGGGAGAGGAGGACCGAGAAGGGGGGAGACAAATCAGCTCTCTTGGGCCATGGAAGATGCCTCCTTGAATCCAAGGCCTCAATCCCCTGATCCAATTCGGAAAAACCCTCAAATCCAAGCTTCTTGATCTCAAATCTGATGGCTTGGTTGCCTTTTAGTTAGATCATCATCGAATGGGAGATAGGGAGGTCAAGGGACTTCAAATCCAGGACCTTTGGGAATGAGTAGTTGATGAGGCATGCCTATCGGAACTATGAGAGGGGGAGGGAGAGGAAAGGGGAGAGAGAAATCAGCTCACTTGGGCCATGGACGATGCTACTCTCAAGGGAGCAGCAATATCCTCGAATGAAGGTCCTGATCCTTTGATCCGACCTAGAAAGATCCTCGAATTCAAGCTTCTTGAGCTCAGGTTTGATGGCTTGGTTGCTTTTATTGTAGAGCATCATTGATCGGGAGATCAGGAGGTTGAGAGGATGTAGAACTTGGAGAGATGGAGCATTTTTGTTAATGAGGCCCAGTCTCGAAGTGTGATGTGTTGCACAGTGATGGAGGTTGCCGTGAGGGTGCTAGCGATGGTGGTGGTCGGAGCACTGGAGGAGAAGAGGATGACAAGGCAAGAGAGGAGAGTGATGAGGAGATGAGCCAGAAGCTTTGAGAGAGGGCAAAGTTGAGCCGGGGGCTTCGAGAGGGAGCAAGAAATAGAGTGAGCCATTGAGGAAATGAATCAAAGATGAGCTGAATCAAACCAACAAACAAACCACCCCGAACCAAATGCTTGTCTCGTCTCGGGAACTGACCGGTCGGTAATGCCCTGAACTAGGCAGTTTGGGATGCTTGGACGTCCTTGAACATAAGTGTTCAAGAATGATTTAGAGAGATCTTGTTAGGTTGCATTTCCAAGTAAATGTTTTTATAGTCAAAAAATTTCTTTAGGCTTTGTTCTGCTGTCTTTGCATGTGCTGGGAGTAACGTCCTTCAATTTAACTTTTTAACATGATGAATAGAAAACTAATGACATTGGTTTGCAGTGGACTCAACTATTTCATGTGAATTTTTTTTTTGGCATTTGGATCGTGTAGTTTTGGCATTAAGATATACCTTGAGAACTCAAAATTGCATAAGACTAAGTTGAATTAAACTGGTATTTTATCAAGTGGAAGTTTACTGTCAGAAGCTCAGTAGCTGGTATCAATAGTCAACTCATTGAAAAGCATTATTTTGAAAAAACATAACTCATCAATTCAATTACTGGGTATCTAATATCTGTATCTTTATTTGTAAATCATCTCTTAGGTGGTTGGATGTGTGATATTAAGAAATAAGATATGACTTCTTGGTCAAACCCTCTCTGTTTCAATAGAACTCAAGACTAAGATGCTTGATTTTTTTTTTTGGCTTTCCTTTACTTTTGACAGTACATTACCTTTTCAAAGAGATAGTAATCATTGAATTAAATACTGAATATTTAGATCTGTGGTTAACTGAATCTGGGTCCTAAATTATTGTCCACATGCAGTCTGAATAGGGAGACTTATCAATTAAAATTCCAAACATTTCTCCATCTTGGAACAGTCATGATCTTTTTTTCTTTCCTTTACTTTTGACGGTACATTACCTTTTAAAAAAGATAGTAATCATTGAATTAAATACTGAATATCTAGAGTTATAGTTAACTGACTGTCCTAAGTAATTGGGCACATGTGGTTTGAATAGGGAATGCTATACTGACCTCAATTAAATTCCAAACTTGTGTCCTTGAAACAATCATGGTCTTGACTCCACACCAGGATATTAAAATTCAAGCATTTTGTGGTAACTTGACACGTGTGTGTCAGGGCAATTTCAGGCTGCTAGATCAGCATGTAGGATTAATTCCTTGTACCATATATTCTTTTTTATGTTGCATCAAGTTAATGCCTAATATCTTTTATTTACATTCATATGCTTAATCCTTGGGCAAATTTATTGAAATTTGCAGGTGGAAACTAAGACACCTTTGCTGAAGATAAAAGTGAAATAATGGCTGTTCATGGTTGCATCAAACAAGTTATCTATGACAATGGTGATGATGATGATGGGCCTACAGTTTTTAAAAGGCCAAACTCTGCATCCAAGCAAAGTCAGTTAAATTCTGCTTTGAAGAAATCAGCATCTCAAAGGTCCAATAGCTCTTTGGGAAAGCTTGCATCTGAGAAAAGTGCTATGAATTATGGGAATTCCAATTTTCAGAAGAATAAGATAACTTCTACCGTGAAGGCACCAAGCGGGGAGTCTAAGTCTATGGTTGTAGGCTCAAATTCTAGGATTGCATTACCTGATCGGTCAAAACATTTTGCAGAACAGAAACCAACAAGTACTAGTAGGGAAACGGCAGATCTAGATAAAATTTGTGCTGATGCTGAAAGCTTAGATGATTCAGATGATGACAAACCATTAAGCCATAGGCTTAATGCAGCTTCTATGGTATTTCAGAAGAACAATTCCATGCATGCGGAGAAATTGGTTAATCATTCTTCTGAACATAAATTGGGAACTAGCAGTAAGGCTAAGAAGGATTTGGATAAGCCATGTCGTAAAAGTGAGGACTCTGATGATTCTGATGATGATAAGCCATTAAGCTTCAAATTTTCTTCATCAGTGGTTGAGAAAAGCAGCTTCTTGCATGCTAAGAAAGTGCTCAAGTCCCCCAGGCATGGTTCACCATCACCACAAAAGGTACAAGAAAGTACCAAGGAAGATTCTGATGATTCAGAAGATGATAAGCCGTTGCTCTCCAGGTATCAACCAAAATCCAGTGGTGGTGCATCCACAAAAATTTCTGATGATGGTGAGAAGCCTTTGGCTTCTAAAGTTAAGCCTAATGGTTCCATCAAGAAGGGAACAAGTAATGAGTTGAGGTTTCCAAAAGGTGCAAACAAGCGTCCTCTTGGTGATACTAATAATCCTTTAGATTCTTCAATTAAAAAGGCAAAAGTCTCAGGTTCCTCTTACCATGCAAAAGTTAAACAAGAAGTTGTAGAGAAAAAAACAGATACAGATGATAATGACCGCATACCAATTTCACAAAGAATAAAAAAATCAGGGTCATCAGACAGCAAATCATCCACTAATAAAGTTATGAAGAAGATCGCCCGTTCATCATTCAAGAAGGATAGAAAGAAAATGAAGAAAGCAATGAAGAATTCAAAATTCTCAAAGTCCCTGAAGGTGCCTCCTGGATCTGGTGGGGACCAGAAATGGACTACTTTAGAGCACAATGGTGTCATTTTTCCTCCACCTTACATGCCTCATGGTGTCAAAATGCTCTACAATGGACAGCCAGTTGATTTGACTCCTGAACAAGAGGAGGTGAGTTTTTATTGGATGTTTATATTGCTTGCTTGATCATACATTCTTTATCTTCTAGTTTCTTTCATGTCTTGCTGCATGCTGCAGTTGCTCTGAATTCGCTGTTCTCATTTCTTTTATAAGAGTAGCAGCCATTTAGTAACTACCTGTCAAATTACACTTGAGTTAAGATTTGCATTGCTCCCTTGTTTTGTTCTAAAACTCTTAGATTGCAGGTTGCGACAATGTTTGCAGTTATGAAGGACACAGATTATGCCACCAAGCCTAAATTTATTGAGAACTTTTGGAATGACTGGAAACAAATACTGGGAAAAAATCATGTCATTAAAAAATTTGAGCACTGTGATTTCACTCTGGTCTATGAATGGCATCAGAGAGAGAAGGAGAAGAAAAAACAGATGAGTGCTCAGGTTAGTTCTGTTGTATTCACCACAAAATCCAAGCAGCTTAAAAATTTGATTATGCTGATGTACTTTGATGATGGGTATTTTGCCAAATTGGACTTTAAATAATCTCATGCCAGTAAAAATTAGTTATATGCTTGTACACTTACAAAAACATCTCTGCATATAGTGCACAAGTAATATGCATTTCTTTGTGTTCAAGTTTGCAAGTGTTGCAATTCAATCTTATTTTTTGTTGAAGATACGAGAGTTGCAATTCATTCAAGTTATGCCAACCAACTGCAATGGTGGTAATTTTCAAGAGTTTTCTTTGGGAAATTTGCCAGCTTATTGAATCTATAGATTCTATCTGTGATGCCACCTAGTCAACTTGATGCAACAGAGATTGGCTCCAAGGTCTGCAAAACTTAGGTCCATATTGCTTTTTCTGAAGCATAACCCTTGTCAAGTTGGCACTAATTTCCAATCTTGTCTAGAGTACATGAAAAAGTGTAGGTTGTCCACCCTATAAGATTTGATTGGTCCGATGTAGAATAGCATAATACCTCTGGAATAATGATGTCCGTTTTCTTAACGTTTTCATCGATGCAATTTAGCATCATTTATGAATTTTAGACTAATTTCCAATCGTCTAGAGTGCATGAAAAAGTGTAGGTTGTCCTATAAGATTTGATTGGTCTGATGTAGAATTGCTTAATACCTCTGGAATAATAATGTCCATTTTCTTGTCATTTTCATCGATGCAATTAAGTATCATTTATGAATATCAGACATGATCGATTGGTGCAATTAAGAATGCTTGGTTGCCTTGTTTAGCCATCATACTCTCATAGAAAATGACTTATCAGTTGATGCTTCATATAATGTACTCAGTTGTTTATTCATAAATCCTAGATATGATTGAACATTACTGATATCAAAATTCAAGAATGTGTATTTCCCTTAAATCCTTGCATTCTGAAGCAATAAATATCCAAAAATATAATTACTTAGGTTTCTGTTCCTGATGTAAGCTTTGTTCCTTGTATAGGAGAAGAAGGCCTTAAAAGAAGAAAAAATGAAGAAAGAGGAGAAATACATGTGGGCTATTGTTGATGGTGTAAAAGAGAAGGTAACTTCTGACTTGTGGTTAAGTAACAAGTTCTTATCAATTTCATTTTGGTTTTTCTACAACAATATCTTAAGTCACTCTTACATAGTAATGACCTGGAAGGGTGTTAAAACACATTTTCATTAGTATCAATGGTAGATGATAGTTTCTGTGTCCTATCTGTTTACATTTTCATTAAGTTAGACTTTAGATGAAGTACTTAGTTACTTGAAGGTCGAATATTTGGTTGTAGATATTGCATATCTATACTCTGCAGCGACACTTCCCCACATACATATGTATATGCAAATAGCTGTGTCATCATTAGTCTCTAAGGAGATTCCATTGTGGGCACTCTTACCGGTGGCCATGTAATTTTAGAAATTATAATCATGTCATATCAGAGCTCGCAGAATTTTGAACATAGCATGTCTCTTATATCTGCCTTGAAGCAGAATTAATGACTGATTTGCTGCATGGATAGGTAGATTCTTTTAGTTGTGAGGGAAGAACATATGCAGGAAACCTTTTTTTATTTCCTGAGAAGGGGTTGGAATTTCTTATATTAAAAGTTGATGTCATCCAGCCAAAATGCTGATAAATTATGGTTGAACAATATGAGCAAACTCGTAAATTTCAATGATATAAACACATTTCTGAAAAGTTGCATCCAACATCCACATTCACTGTCTCACTCAGTGTTGCAACTTGCTGTCTGCAGACTCAACGATCCTCCTATATTTGTTGGCATGTAATGTTATTGTAGCAGAGTTACTGATATTTCATCAAATCTGAAGCTGATTGTACAAGCTTAGCATTCTACAACATCGGTCTTGCAGACCTGTTAATATGCTAACTGTTGATTTCTGATAATTGTGTTGATAATATTAAACTATGCATTTGTCCTGAGAATATCTGTACCTTTTGGTTTCCTGACATAAATTTTTCTTGGTGGCTTCCCCCGTTTTATTTGTGTACATTTCTTTTCTACTTAGCTTATCCTTTAACATATTAAAAATTATGTGCTGCTTTCACCAAAAAAAAAAAAGCACTGCATCATTTCGAGTTACAGAAGCTGAACATTTAGACCCAGATATGCATGTGCATGGGCTGGGAGGATATAAACCTGTTTTTCCTGATCCTTGGTATATAAACCAGACATACAGGGATTTATCTTTTCAGCTATATTGTTGGCTTATGTTTGCATTCTTATAATGCATTAACTCATTCAAGATGCAAGATGAGTGATGTCCCCTGGATCAACATCTGAAGTAGCTTTCCTCTGAGAGAGGGAGGGAGGTCACTCTCTGGTTACTGTTGATATATGAAACATCATCTAGTGACATCCAGGATTCCTCTGCATTTCTTGTATTTGCTCAAAATGATTCATAAGCTATGTTATTTATGCTATAAATTGATATTCATTTGTAAGATAGTGTATATCAATGACTCAAGTCCTTATGGGACACCAGGATGGGGTACTATCCCAAGTGTCAAGATGGGACTGTCTCGCTATTGTTCCAGTATCCCTATCAGCATGTCTTGAGACATCCCTTGTTCCAAGTGTCAGGATGGGGCGGGACTATGTCATATCCTGTTTTATGGGAAGATCGGGACAGCCTCGTATCACGGAATTTAAAACCTTGGAGTCTATGCTATTTCAAAGTAGTGATGCTTGATAGTGCATTTTATGTGAGGGCCTGTTTTTGTATTATGCCTCATTTATGGTCGATACGAATGTTGAAGTTCAGTGGCATCTATAGTCTTTCTCATTTCCTAATGTCTTATGCTGTGAATTTGACCATGACATCCATTTCAGGTAGGGAATTTCAGAGTTGAACCACCAGGATTGTTCCGAGGCCGTGGGGAGCATCCAAAGGTTATGTACCAACATAATTAATGGAAACAGTAGTTAGGAATTAGAGCATGTTAAGCTCAATCCGCTGTGTTCTGAATAGAATTTTCAATTATTTTGTTTTCTGTCTCCTCCTGCTCCTTCCTACTATCATCATCATTATTGTTATTATTTTTACATCTTGCACGTCTTTGTTAAATAGTATGTGTTAATTATGATGCCAGATGGGAAAGCTGAAAAAACGCATACGGCCAAGTGATATTACAATCAATATTGGTAAAGGTGCACCAATTCCAGAATGTCCGATACCTGGTGAAAGGTGACATAGAAAATAGATAACGAGATGGCATGCAACTGGAAATATCTTATTGTTAAAGCTTATGCTAAATGGCTATGAATTAGTGAATGGGGGCCTTGGAGATGTTTAACCTTTTGAAGTACTTCTGCAGGTGGAAAGAAGTAAAACATGATAATACTGTTACATGGCTAGCATTTTGGAATGATCCAATAAATCCAAAAGAGTGTAAGTATGTATTTTTGGCGGCAAGCAGCTCATTGAAGGGGCAAAGTGACAAGGAAAAATATGAGAAAGCCAGAGTGTTGAAAGTAAGCTATTAAATTGTAGGCTCTTGTCAGTGCATTTGGATCACATGAATTACACACAAGTTTTGGTGATTTACAGAGTGTTCTTCAGTAATCTTCCTCATGTGTTAGTGTTCTTTGGTACTTAAATTGTTTGTCATGGGTAACTTTTTGTGCAGGATTACATTGATGATATTCGTGCAAATTATACGAGGGATTTTACTATTAAAGATGCTACAAAGCGGCAAATAGCAGTGGCTACGTACCTTATTGATAAGCTAGCACTTAGGGCAGGCAATGAAAAGGTAACAACATATAATTCTGAGTTTTTTGCTTCTGCTTTCTCATTTCTTTGGTTTGCTTTTTCTAGCTGTTGTCATACTTGGGAGAAGCTATTTATGCTCTTATTTGTTCAACTTTTCCCTATGATTTTCTTGTCACTTCCATCCATGCTGTGGTGTCTGACAACAAACTGACACCCCTATCCTCTCCTACCGCATTTTCTGTCAACGTTAATAGCCTGCTAATGTCAATTGTCCCATGTTTGAAAAATTAGCATTATGTACTTCCCTTGCGGATGCTTGTTCTCATTTGCCAATAACGTTTTAACTCTATACATGGGTGAGCATTTTTCCCATGTGATATGACACCTTGAGTGGAACTTTGAACTGCAGCAAAGCTTGCTAGCTTGGTTGCCTTCCTTACATTAATACATGTATATGATTTATATATGTAGGTCCTGTCACCATTTTACAGTTTAAAGTTTTTCTTATATGTCAAGCTTTGCGTATGCATGTGATATTGAGATGTTTGTCTCCAGTTAATTGCTTCACAGTTTTATCCAGTGAACTCTAATTTAATCATGATTCACCATGAAGTTACATGCATATATTTACAATATATTTCAGTTATTTGAAATATACCATATTTCCTATTCACAATAAATGGAATTAGAATTTTTAATTAGCTTAATTTTTTTATGACACTCTTTCTCACATCTATATATAATATATATGAAGTTTCATGTTTCCGGGTGATGTTTGTGATCCCTTCTGTCCATCATGTCCACTGAAGCTTTGGCTTAAAAAAAGTGGTTTTCTGAAGTGCATGGAAACTTTTAGTGATAGCAGATCTTATCTCGATTGTACCCAGCTGTTGCACAGAACTTTTCAATGATCAAGCCTTTGGTTATTTTTTTCTATCTTTTCTGTTTTTGCTTCTGTTATCCTGCATGCTTTTGTTTTCCTGCATTTGACATTGTGCTAGTTATTCCTGGTTTGCGTATACATAAATCTGGGGGTCCTGGCCACTGCTGATAATCTGCTGAAATCTGTTTCTTGGACCACCAGCATCCGTATAGAGTACCTACTCATCTTTTTAGATCCATTTGTTAGAAAGTCCTTTGAGTGTGCTTCACAGTATTTCTAGGGTTCTCAAGACAACTTTGGGTTAGGTTTTCATAGATCTTTCTTGATATTCATTACTTCTCACTTTGCCCTGACAATTGCTAGTGTGCTTAATGTAATATATATCATCGAGCAGAAGCAATTTAGTGCAGTTGCATCGTATGTTAACAAGTTACCTGCATGTCTGTCGCTTACATCTGATGCAGGATGATGATGAGGCTGATACTGTTGGTTGCTGCACTTTGAAAGTGGAGAATGTTGTTTTGGTCTCTCCAAATAAGTTGCAGGTATATGATGCTTTCAAAAGATTTTCAGCCTTGGTTCATTCATTATTTGCTCAGATGATTTGACATTGCTTTTTTTTTTGGCCCCTGTTTCATCCAGTTCGACTTCCTTGGTAAAGATTCTATCAGATATTTCAATACTGTGGAGGTTGAGCCACCTGTCTATAAAGCTATTGGAGAATTCCAGACTGGTGACTGCACTATATGTTTAATTTGTTCTTCTGTTGTTAACTCAATTGTTTCAGTTGCTAATTTTTGCTTGCAATTTATTAGCAAGAAAAAGTGATGGTAGTAAAAAAAGTGATGGAGACGATCTCTTTGACTTGCTGGATACGAGTAAGCTTAATGCTCATCTGAAGGAACTCATGCCTGGTCTTACTGCGAAAGTTTTCCGTACATACAATGCTTCTATTACTTTGGATGACATTGTGAGTATTAACGTCACTGGTTTTCCCCCTATTCTGTGTATATATGATTATTTTGTTTTATACTTTTGAAGTTCTTGCTTCATGAGCCTGACGAGCCATCACTTGTATAAATGCCACCGTCTTCAGAATGCTTTCAATTAGCAAATTATTTTATGCATATTGGTGAATTCAGAAAGTATGCTGTGTAAAGTTTTTTCCTGAATAAAACATTGCAAAGGGGTATGAAGAGATTCAGTAACCAAATCTCAAACTTTTCCTATCTGTCTTTCTAAGCTTTTATCTTTTTTTTTTTCCTCCCTTATCATACAAGCTTTCATCTTTATCAAAAATTAAAGTATGTATGTGGTTTAACTTTATCAGATTGAAGGAATAACCTAGTATTTAAATGTTATGGGCTGTATACATTTTAGATCAAATTATTCTTTTCATATATATCTGTGTGATTTGTTCCCTCACAAATACAGTATCATTACCCATTTTTCACAATGCTATGCCAGACAAATAACTAATAAAACACTTTTGTTTGTCTGATTTGATGTGGGTATTTGGTGACAGTTGAATAAGAAAACCAAGGATGGTACTCTTCCTGAAAAAATTGCTGTTTATCAGCATGCAAATAAAGAGGTGATGATCGTACTTTGCTTGTCCATTCGATGAAAATGCTAAACATGAATCCTCTATCATTGATAGATTCCTCCGCAAAACAGGTTGCAATCATATGTAATCATCAACGCAGTGTCTCCAAGTCTCATGATGCCCAGATGTCAAGACTGAATGAAAAGATAGCTGACTTAAAGGTAATATGCTGTTTTATGCACGATCCTCTTTCCTTTACGATTTATCTCGTGTGATTTTTACTGAAATATCCTTTATGCTTCACGACATGATGCTTGCAGGCCCAAAGAGAGGAGCTGAAGGTGGATTTGAGTAGAGCAAGGAAGGGAAAGCCCCCACTTAAAAATGGAGAAGGGAAGCCAAAGAGGAACTTGTCCCCTGAAGCGTAATGAGCTCAAAATGAATCTTAAGGTCTTGAAATTTGCACAAAATTACCATGCCATCTCATTTAACTCAACTTGCAGGTTAGAGAAGAAGATTGCTCAGGTCGATGCAAAGATAGAGAAAATGGAATTGGACAAAAAGGTAAAAGAAGATTTGAAGACGGTGGCTTTGGGTACATCAAAGATAAACTACCTTGATCCTAGGATATCGGTTGCATGGTGCAAGCGCCATGAAGTTCCGATTGAGAAGGTAAAACACTCCTAGACTGACTGATTAACGATACCTCTTTAATGTCAATGTGAAGCATGTTCTTCATTGTTTAATTGCATTCTACTTTTTATTTTATGCAATTTCTTGGGATTTTTTTTTTTTCACTTTTTTTTTTTTTTTTTTTAAAGGTTAATAAGATTTTCCTTCTTATGTTGTGTCCAATTAGTATATTGTTTACCCCTTCCCTGTTTCTCTTTTTTTTGCACCCTTTTAACAATTTCCATTGAACATTTGCTGATGGTTTTTGCCAATTCTCTGTTTTTCCTATTAGATATTTAACAAGTCACTGCTTGCGAAATTTGCTTGGGCCATGGATGTCGAACCCAGCTTCAGATTCTAAATGTATCTGTTATTGGCGTGCTTCAATTTTCTTGCACTGAGAGGAAGAAATTCCTGGTGGCAGCTGTCTTAAAGTTAATTTTATTCAGAGGGGAAAAATACAATGGCGTAAGATTGTGTTTTTCCATGCTCATGGAGAAGCCTCCGGCATTATTGCTTGCAGAACTTTCTGTCAAATGTACTATGATTCAAATTAGTTGAGAAACTGAGCTCGTCATCGGACATTCATTTCTTAAACACATTAGAACACGATAATCATCACTGTTACTTTAAATATTTGTCAGTCTTCTGCATTTCATTGATTTGCATTTGTGAGTTTTAGGCTTTCTAGCACGATATCTAAAGCAAATGCAGCGAGACAAGGGATTTGGCAAATTCTCCTCTCACAATTTGAAAGATGATGATGGATGAAACCATCCGTCGGATGGCGCTGATTGAAAGAGGGTGATCTTTCCTCGTTCGGAACATAGATCTAAAAGAAATGACTCGTTAATATTGGAATGCAAGCAAATGTGTTAGTTTTTTGAGACGTGATCCTTATAAAAAGGCTGCATTTTCTTCTGCTCCAAGTGCCTCTCTCCACCCCCGGTTGCTACCAGTGCCTCAACCTTAACTCAATTCTTTTTCTTTTTTTTTTAATTTAAAAAATCAAAGGTGCATGGATTTTATTTATATTTTTCATCAAATGCAGAGGAATAGAATACAAAAATAGACCGAGAAATGCTAGATTATTGCCAGGAGGCCAAGCTTTTACTAGAGAACCTTGGTGAGTTTTAGATGTTGAGGCAAAGGTACGGTTTGTAATTTATAATCTAACCTATCAACTTAATTTATAAATGATCGATTTTAAGCGGGTTTGGTTGGCATAAATGGATTTAGATCAAAAATAGATAATCAATCCAGATTTGTTTATCAAATAAGTTGGATTCAAATTTAGATCTTTCATTAGTCTAATATATTGATCAGGTTATGATCTGATCATTTAATTCATTCTAGATATGTTTAACTATTTAAAATTTATTTAATTTATTTTTAACCTATTTAACTTGATCTGTTTAATCTATTTAAATTAATTTAATCTATAAAAATTCACTTAACCTGTTTAATACGACAATTTGTTTACTAAATAGATTATATAGGTTGGATTAGATTATTTATTTAATAAATAAATTAGATTTAAATATTAATTTTTAAATTAATTAATGAATAGATTAGATTTGGATGAATAAATTTTTGATCCCGCGCAAGTTCAACCAATAATTGATCCTACTTGATGGTTGTCCTTGGACGAAGGGAAGCACCAAAGTAGCACCATCATGGTTCAAGAGGATAAGAGTTTCGTGAGATTTTTTTTTTAATTATTTTTTAATTATTTAATTTAAAAATTATGAACGTTTTCAACTTAATTTCTAAAATACTGTTTAGCTTAAAATCATTTGAAGTAGTGAGCTGACATGATTCGAATCAAATTGTCATTCCAAATGGCGAGTTCACGAACACACCACTTCAAGCGGTGGTTTGATGAATCCAAACGAGTTCAGTGAACTCGCCATTCCAGCTGGTGATTTCGTTGATTTTTTTTTTTTGGTTCGATGGATCGGACGGAGGGAGGGGGACACAAGCCCGAAGGGGTGGCGTCGGACGAAGGACGGAGGGAGGGGGATGCGAACCGGAGGGGGGCGGAGAGGGGAGAGGCAGCGGAGAGAGGAAGGGGATGCGAGCCAAGGGGTGGTGGCCGGATGAAGGATGAAGGGAGGGGGACGCGAGCGCGGAGGGTAGAGAGGTTTTTCTTTTTTTTTTTTTTTTGCATACGGTGGAGGAGGGGGGCGCGGTTGTCGGTGGTGACCGACGGCGGGGACTTGGCTGGGGTGGCGATGGGTACCCGACGGGTGGCATGGGGGCGGAGGGAAGGCGTGGACGGAGGGGGAGGGGGCACGGAAGGAAGGGAGGATTTTTTTTTAAATAAATAAATTAATTTAATTTTAATACTTAAAAATAAGAAAAAATAAAAAAAATAAAAAAATAAATAAAATAAATAAAATAAAATAAAATATTAAAAATTATTTAATTAAATTTTAAAAATAATATTATTGAGGATAAATTTTGCTGCTATCGAAGTCCAGTCTGATGTTTAGTCCAATACAACTGATAATCACGGAAGAGCTTCAACGGTCAAATTTTAGTCGAGCTCCTTCAGTCGGTCGAACCTCTTAGTGGCCGAACCTTAGTCGAACTCCCCCAACGGTCGAATTCCTATCGAACTTCTTCAGGAGCCGGACTCCTCCCAGACTTTTTCTTCGGTCGGACTTCTACAGAAGCCGAACTCTTTTCTACGGGAGTCGACCTCCTACGGGAGTCGAACTCCTTCCAAATCTCTCCTTCAGTCGGACTCCTATGAGAGCCGAACTCCTTCCGGATCTCTTCCTTCAGTCAGACTCCTATGGGAGTCGAACTCCCTCCTTCAGTCGGACTCCTACGGAAGTCGAACTCCCTCCAAACTCTTCCTTCAGTCGGACTCCTATGGGAGCCGAACTCCTTTTGGATCTCCTCCTTCAGTCGGACTCCTACGGGAGCCGAACTCCCTCCTTCTGAACTCCTTTAGGAGCCAAACTCCTTCGAGACTTTTCTTTCGGTCGAACTCCTATGGGAGTCGAACTCCTTCCGGACCTCTCCTTCAGCTAGCGTTCCTCTCGGATAATCCCCTCTAGCCATATTTTCTTTGGGAGTTTGAACTCTTCTCGAATTGATATATGTCGAGGTTCTTTACCAACCAATGCTTGCTTCCTTTGAACTACGGCTATTAAATATCGATGAATGGTCGCCATCAGTTTGCTACAGGCAACACTACAGGTGGCGCCCCCCTCCGTGATAGACTCCATCAGACTTCGAGCGGTCCGCTACTGGATGGTATGACTATCACTATCAGTCTGATAGCACCTTTCTCTCCATACCGAACTCCATCAGGCCTCGAGCGGTTCATTGCCAGACAGCTGCAGCTGTCACCATCAATCAAGTTCCGTCTATAAAATGGAACCCTCCAGATACGTTTTTTCTAAGCTCTAAGCTCTCTTCTCCTTTTCGAAACTCTGTCGAACTCCTACCTAAGCACTCCATTTTTGTTGGCCAGAAGAGCTGACTTGATCGTCGGAGGATCCCACCGGAGCCACCACCACTGGCTCCGAATGGAATTTTATTTTGTAGGTCATCGATGGCGACCTCATCCTCCTCCACTCCAGCTCATCCTGGCATCAACCAGATTCTGTACTAACAGAATTGACGCTAAAGAAAGAACCTCTATCTTTGAGGTATCCTTGTTCTTAAAGGAGTGTTCAGCCGATCCTACCGACCTTCTTTTCCAAGGTTCATCTCCATCCTCTTCCTCAGTCCCAAGAAATGCCTCAAAAAAAGGTGACCACCCAAAGATCTACCGCGTCTGCCGTCAGATCTGAGCCGGATCCATCCACTCCTGCTCCATCACTGGCACTTCAACCTCCACCTTCACCGACGATCATGGTAGATTCGAAGCAGTTCAACTTGCTGATGCAGCGGGTTCAAAACCTCACTAAGATGGTGCAGACCATGCGGCAGCCCTCGATGGCGACTCCACCAGAAAACCTACCATCAGGATGTCAGAAATCAATCCCAAGGAAGAGCATTTGGCCTAGCATATCCGTCGCCCTTAAGAAGGAGAAACAGAGAGCAGAGGATCCACGTTCAGATCATGATTCTCCTCCGGAAGAGAAATAGAGAGCAGAAGTTCTTCCCAAAGAGGTTTCGTAGGAGGGCGGAATGAAGTTCGACCGTGCTCACGGACTCCTCCTGAGTGCAAGCGAGACTGAACTCCCCCTTGAGCTTGTCACCAAGGAAGCTCCGACAAAAGGGCACAAAGTTCTCTTCGCAGGAGGGCAGAATGAAGTTTGGCTACGCTCATGGGCTCCCTCTGAGTGCAAGCGAGGCCGAACTTCCTCTCGAGCTCGTCACCAAGGAAGCTCCGATAAAAGGACACGAAGTTCTCCCTCAGGAGGTTTCGCAGGAGAATGGAATGAAGTTCGACCACGCTTACGAGCTCTTCCCGAGCACAAGCGAGGCTGAACTCCCCCTTGAGCTCATCACTAAGGAAGCTCCGACAAAAGGGCACAAAGTTCTCTCCTAGGAGGTTTCGCAGGAGGGCGAAATGAAGTTCGACCGTGCTTATGGGCTTCCACCAGGCGCAAGCGAGGCCGAACTCCCTCTCGAGCTCATCACCAAGGAAGCTCCGACAAAAGGGCACGAAGTTCTCCCCAAGGAGGTTTCGCAGGAGGGCAGAATGAACTTCGACCACGCTAATGGTGTCCTCCTGAGTGCAAGCGAGGTCGAACTTTCCTTCGAGCTCGCCACCAAAGAAGCCCCGACAAAAGGGCACGAAGTTCTCCATCAGGAGATTTCGCAAGAGGGCGGAATGAAGTTTGACCGTGCTCACGAGCTCCCCCCAAGTGCAAGCGAGACCGAACTCTCCCTCGAGCTCGTCACCAAGGAAGCCCCGATAAAAGGGCACGAAGTTCTCCCCTAGGAGGTTTTACAGGAGGACGGAATGAAGTTCGGTCGTGCTCATGGGCTTTTTTTGAGCGCAAGCGAGGCCGAACTCTCTCTCGATCTCGTCATCAAGGAAGCCCCGACAAAAGAACACGAAGTTCTCCCCCAGAAGGTTTCGCAGGAGGGCGGAATGAAGTTCGACCGTGCTCACAGGCTCCCCCCAAGCGCAAGCGAGGCCGAACTCCCCCTCGAGCTTGTCATCATGGAAGCTCCGACAAAAAGGTACGAAGTTCTCCCATAGGAAGTTTCACAGGAGGGTCGAATGAAGCTTGGCCATGCTCACGGATGCTCCCCCCGAGCACAAGCGAGTCTGAACTCCTCCTCGAGCTCGTCGTCAAGGAAGCCCCAACGAAAGAGCGCAAAGAAGTTTCCCCTAGAAGGTTTCACAACTACGCCCCCCTCAATGCTCTACAGACGCCGGTCTGAAGCAAGCCAAGAGTGCTGCCGTAGCCAGAACCACCAATGATGGAAGAACAATAAGGAGGTCGGCCGCCTCCCGCCATCATCAATGCTACCTCTGGGGGGGCTTGGTACTTCGGTGAGGCATCATTTCTCAGCCTCAAAGTCAAGAGAAGCTTGCTCTGAATTGAGAAGGCCAACATAAAATAGAGGAGGTCGCCCGGCTCGGAACTTACCGCCTGAAGAAGCTCAGAGGAACAATGCTCCCACGATCTTGAGACTCGGAGAATCCAAAAATATACTGTCGGTAATTTTTCTTCAATAAAACTCCTCCATTTCAACATTATTATTTCTCGGTGCAAAAACTACCTGATGATAGGGAAGAAGCAATCAATAGTGGCCATATTAGGAACAGAAGAAGAACCTCGTCCTAACATGAGCAAGTCGAAGGCCTCATTCATTTTAGACGAGATGTGAGAAGAGGCCCTAACAACGGTCCTTATATGCCCCCATAGTTCATTAGGAACAGAAGAAGAACCTCATCCTAATGTGAGCAAAGTCGAAGGCCTCATTCATTTTAGACGAGATGGGGGGAGAGGCCTTGACAACGGACCTTATGTGCCTCCACACCCTATTAGGAACAGGAGGAGAACCCGTCCTAATGCGAGCAAAGTCGAAAGCCTCGTTTATTTTAGACAAGATGTGGGGAGAGGCCCTGACAACGGCCCTTATGTGCCCCCACAACTCATTAGGAACAGGAGGAGGACCTCATCCTAATGTGAGTAAAGTCGAAGGCCTCGTTTATTCTAGACGGAACGAGAGGAAAGACCCCGACAACGATCCCATTGTGCCCAATAATAATAGAAGAAAAGATCTCCTTCAACCTCAACCGTTGGAGATAAGATCTCCTCCAAGCTTCTACATCAATAGGAGATAAGATCTTCCCTAAGCTCCACCTTCAGTCTCGACCGCTGGAGATAAGATCTCCTCCGAGCTTCTACGTCAATAGGAGATAAGATCTCCCCCGAGCTCCACCTTCGACCTCGGCTACTGGAGATAAGATCTCCTCCGAGCCTCAGAGCCTACGCCAACAGAGAGATAAGATCTCCTTCAACCTCAGCTGCAGGAGATAAGATTTCTTCCGAACTCCACCTTCAACCTCGACTGCTGGAGATAAGATCTCCCATGAGCTTTAGAGTCTATGTCAGCAGGAGATAAGATCTTCCTTCAACCTTGGCTGTTGGAGATAAGATCTCCTCGAGCTCCAGAGTCTACGTCAATAGAAGATAAGATCTCCTTCAACCTCGACTGCTGGAGATAAGATCTCCCCCGAGCTCCAGAGTCTACGTCAACTAAGATAAGATCTCCTTCAACCTCGATCGCTGGAGATAAGATCTCCTCCAAGCTCGACCTTCGACCTCGATCGTTGGAGATAAGATCCCCCCGCCTCAGAGCCTATGCTAATAGGAGATAAGATCTCCTTCAACCTGGCTGTTGGAGATAAGATCTCCTTCGAGCTCCACCTTCAACCTCGGCTGCTGGAGATAAGATCTCCCCCGAGCTTCAGAGTCTACGTCAAGCAGGGGATAAGATCTTCTTCAACTTCGGCTGTTGGAGATAAGATCTCCCCCGAGCTCTAGAATCTACGTCAAAAGAAGATAAAATCTCCTTCAACCTCGACCACTAAAGATAAGATCTCCTCCGAGCTCCACCTCCGACCTCGGCTGCTGGAGATAAGATCTCTCCCGAGCTTCAAAGTCTACGTCAATAGGAGATAAGATCTCCTTCAACCTCGGCTGCTGGAGATAATATCTCCTCCGAGCTCCTTCAATCTCGACTGCTGGAGATAAGGTCTCCCCCGAGCTGCACAATCTACATCAACAGGAGATAAAATTTCTTCAACCTCGACCGCTGGAGATAAGATCTCCCCGAGCCCAGAGTCTATGTCAATAGAAGATAAGATCTCCTTCAACCTCGGCTGCTGGAGATAAGATCTCTCCGGAGCTCCTTCTTCAACCTCGACTGCTGGAGATAAGATCTACCTCGAGCTTCCACATCAAAAGAAGGTAAGATCTTCTTCAACCTCGGCTGGCGATAGGATCTCTTCCGAGTCTCAACATCTGCGTCAACATGACATGAAATCTTTTTCAACCTCGATTAGAGATGGGATCTCCCCTGAGCCTCAACTCCAACTTCAACCTCGAATGGAGACAAGATCTCCTCCGAGCCTCAACTTCAACTTCAACCTCGGTTGGAGACAAGATCTTCCCCTAGCCTCGACTTCAACTTCAACTTCGGTTGGAGACAAGAATTCCCCCGAGCCTCGACTTCAACTTCAACCTCGGCTGGAGAATCTCTTCTAACAAGAATTCAAAAGATAAGATCCCTTGGTTGGAGGAGCCTCGACTTCAACTTCAACCTCTGCTGGAGATAAGATCTCCTCCGAGCTTCAACTTCAATGGGTGTAGAGCCCTAAAGAGGACTTCGGTAGTCGCCCTTTTTATACTCCCTTCCTTCGAGTTTCGAACTCATTAGTGGGGGGACTATTGTTGGGGATAAACTCCACTCTTGTCGAAATCCAGCCTGATGTTTAGCCCAATGCAACTAGTAATCACGGAAGAGCTTCAGCGGCCAAACCTTAGCCGAGCTCCTTCAGCTAGCCGAACCTCTCAGCGGCTGAGCCTCAGTCGAACTCCCCCAATGACCGAATTCCTGCCAAACTTCTCCAAGAGCTGGACTCCTCTCAGACTTCTTCTTTGGCCAAACTTCTACAGAAGTTGAACTCCTTCCGGATCTTCTCCATCAGTCGAACTCCTATGGAAGCCGAACTCCCTTCGATCTTCTCCTTCAGCCAAACTCCCTCAGAACTTCTCATTCAATCGGACTCCTATGAAAGCCGAACTTCTTTCGGATCTCCTCCTTCAGTCGGACTCCTACAGAAGTCAAACTTCTTCCGGATCTCCTCCATTAGTCGGACTCCTACGGAAGTCGAACTCCCTCCGATCTCCTCCTTGAGTCGGACTCCTATGGGAGCTGAACTCCTTTTGAAACTCCTTCAGTTGAACTCCTACGGAAGCCGAACTTCCTCCGATCTCCTCCTTCAATCAGACTCCTATAGGAGCCAAACTCCCTCCAAATTTCTCCTTCAGTCGGACTCCTACGGAAGCCGAACTCCTTCCAAACTTCTCTTTTAGTCGGACTCTTACGGGAGTCGAACTCCTTCTGAATCTCCTCCTTTAGTCGACCTCCTATGGAAGCCAAACTCCTTCCGGATCTTCCCTTCAATCGAACTCCTACGGGAGTCGAACTCCTCCTTCAGTCGGACTCCTACGGGAGCCGAACTCCCTCATTCTGAACTCCTCTAGGAGCCGAACTCCTTCCAGACTTCTCCTTCGGTCGAACTCCTTCCGGACCTCTCCTTCAGCTAGCATTCCTCTCGAATAATCCTCTAGCCATATTCTCTTTGGGAGTCCGAACTTCTTTGGAATTGATATATGTCAGAATTCTTCACAAACCAACACCTGCTTCCTCCAAACTATAGCTATTAAATCTCGACGAATGGTTGCCATCAGTCTGCTACAGGCAACGCTATAGACGGCGCCCCCTCTATGATAGACTCCACCAGGCCTCGAGCGATCCACTACTGGACGGTATGATTGTCACTATCAACCTGACAGCACCTTTCTCTTTGTACTGAACTCCACCAGGTCTCGAGCGATCCGCTGCCAGATAGCTGCAACTATCACCATCAATCAAGCTCCACCTATAAAAAGGGATTCTCTAGATACGTTTTTTTTAAGCTCTAAGCTCTCTTCTCCTTCCTGAAACTCTTTCGAACTTCTGCCTGAGCATTCCATTTCTATTGACCAGAAGAGCTAACTTGATCGCTGGAGGGTTCCGTCAGAGCCACCACCACCGACTTCGAACGGAACTTTATTTTGCATGTCATTAGCGACGACCTCATCTTCCTCCATTCCAGCTCGTCCCGGCATCGACCAAACTCTACACCAACAATAATAAAATATTATTTTTTAAAAAAAATAAATTTTAAAAAATAAATTTATCATTATTTTAAAAATCTAATTAAATATTTTTATATATTTTATTTTATTTATTTTAATTTTTTATTTAAAGTATGGCGGGCGTGGGGGGGCACTGGTGACCGATTTTGGGGAAGCGATCGGAGGGTGGGGGGGTCGCAGAGGGGGAGGCGGGCACGGGGGGTGGTGGGACCGATGGTGGAAAACCCAGCCGAGGGATGGGGGGAGTTCGAGTGTCTGGCGCAAAGCCACAGAAGAAAAAAAATTTTTAAATTATTTTTATTTTTTATTTCATTCTTCTCCTCTGCGTCGAACATCCACACCTCCCCTCCGACACCACTCGCACCTCCTCCATGCAATCGCTCCTAAATGCCCACCCACATAATTTTTAAAATTATTTTTAAAATAATAATAATAAAATAATAAAATATTAATTTTAAAAATAATTTAAAAAATGGAAAGAAAAGTGGGGGGCGGTGGAGGAGAGGAGGGGACGCGAGCGGGAAGGATCAGATGGAGGATGGTGGACGGAGGGAGGGGGGACGCGATCGCGGACGAGAGAGAGGGTTTTTTTTTTTTTTTTTTTTTTGTGTACGGAGGTGGAGGGGGTGCGGTTGTCGAGGGCCGGGGAGAAGGGAGGAAGTATTTTTTTTAATGCTTAAAATTAAGAAGAAATAAAAGTATATAAAATAAATAAAGTAAAATAATAAAATAAGAAGAATGGAAGGGTTATTTTTTAATAATAAAAAATAAAAATAAAAATAATTAAAAATAATAATAAAATAAATAAAATATTATTTTAAAATATTTTAAATATTATTTTAAAATTTAAATTTATTAAATTTAAAAATTTTTAATAAAATTATCTAATTATTTTAAAAAATAATATTATATTATTATTTCAAAAATCTAATTAAATATTTTTAAATATTTTATTTTATTTTTTATTTATTTTATTTAATTTATTTACTTTTATTTGTTATTTTTTCTTATTTTTGAATATTAAATTAAATTACTTATTTAAAAAAAGATGCTGGTGATGGGGTTAGGGGGAAGGGATGATGTTTTTTTTAATAAATTATTTTTTAAAGTTATTATTTTTAAAAAGTTAATTTTTATTATTATTTAAAAAATATTAATTTTAAAAAATAATTTTAAAAAAGTACTTCCTAATTCCATCAAAGAAATTTAGGATCTTAAGTATTTTTATGGATCTACATCGAACACTCATACCCCTCCTCTAGCATCACTCACGACTCTTCGGCATAACTGCTGCTCCTCAATGTACACCTATATATTTTTTAAAATTATTTTTTTAAAATAATATTTTATTTTTATTTTAAAAATCTAATTATATATTTTTAAATAATTTATTTTATTATTTTATTATTATTTTATTTTTTTATTAAAAATTCCTTCCTTCCTTCTTATTTTATTATTTTAATTTATTTACTTTATTTATTTTTTATTTTTTTATTTTTAAGCATTAAAAAAAACTTTCTTCCTTCCCCCACCCTCGGCCAGGGCCCCCGCACCCCCCTCCTCCTCCGTTCGCGCCTTCCTCCCCTCCGCCCCCGCACCATGGCAATCCCCACACTCCGGCCGGGTCCCCGCCATTAGCAATCGTGCCTCCTCCCTCTCCGTATGCCAAAAAGAAAAAAAAAAAAACTTTCTCTCGGCCTTCCGCGATCACGTCTCCCTCCTCTCCTCCGACTCGCATCCCCTCCCTCCGTCCGACGCCCCCCCCTCACGTCCCCCTCCTCTCCTCCACCGCCCCTGCCTCACGTCCCTCTCCCTCCATCCTCCATTTGGGTCCGATCCCCTCCCTCATGCTCACGTCCCCTACTTCCTCTAACTGGTCCATCCTTCATCAAAAATAAAATTAAAAAAAAAAAATCATCAACTGAAGAGACGAATCTACTTGAAATCGCCAACCCCACTGATGAGTTTGAATTTATCAGTCTAATTGGTACTTTCAATCATGAATTTAAAATCGTCAATACAATTGATAATTTTTTTTCGAGCCACATCATGGTCTGTTGGCAAGTTAGATGACTGAGGTGGCAATAAAATCGTTGCTTAAAGTGACGTGAACGATAACTTTAAAAATAAATTTTAAATAAAAATAATTTTAAAATTAAATATTTAAAAAATAATTTAAAATAATAATCTCGAGTTTTGGCTAGATGCCATGGCACCTCCACAAGTCCGGCCCAAGGAATCTCAGCTTGGATATTCTGCCCAAGAACATTAAGCTTGCCAAGTCGCCGAGAAATAAAAGGAAAAAAAATTAACGGAAGAAAAAGGGGAAAACGAAAATGGAAGAATAGAGAAAAAGTGAGGCACATTTTTATGTTGTCACGTGGAACCGATTGGCTTCTTGTTATTTTTCGCTCAAAATAACGAACACTGGGAGCAGAAAAATATAGATTAATCAAAATTTTAAATGTTTTTTTTATCTGACTCTCTCTTCTTGATTTTTATATTATCTTTTTTCTTTCCCTTTCGCGGTAGCCCGAGAAATAAGAAAAGGAACAAGATTCCATAAAGATATCACTATACTAGCTAAGTTTCAAATCTTGCACCCAAAAATCCGACCAGAGCTCTTTGCAAAAGGATTGGTTCATATAACCTTGATTCTTAACTAATTGAATATGGTTCCAAAAAAAAAATATTATTGGCAATGATCGGTGGATTAAAATATGTGTCTAAACGAAAGGTAAAATGTTATCTTTTAAGTGAATTTATTATTTAACCATTTTCACCTTCGTATATAAGTTGCCTTATTACGTTCTGTTCAATATCGGTGCAAGCTTGCCCAGGGATCTAAGTCTAACTTTAATCATTTTAAGAGATGCAATTTGGAGTCTTTTTTTTGGGTTTATTCTTTTTTTGACAATGAGCTTTGTTGGGGATAAATCCCATTTCTATCGAAATTCAGTTTGATGCTCAGACAATGCGACCAATAGCCGCGGAAGAGCTTACTCCTTCAGCCGGCCGAATTGCTTAGCGACCGAGCTTCTCGAACTCCCAATGGCCGAGCTCCTTGGGCTCCTAGCAACCGAACTCCTTGGACTCTCAACGGTCGGGCTTTAGCAGAACTCCTCAGCGGCCGAGCTTCAGTCGGACTCCCATGAGGGCCGAACTCTCTCCACACCCTTCCAGCCAGACGCCTGCAAGAGCCGAACTCCCTTCGAGCTTCTCCTTCGGTCGGACTTCTTCAGGAGCCGGACTCCTCCCAGACATCCCTTTCGGTCAGTCGAGCTCCTACCGAACTCCCCAGCGATCGAGTCTTAGCCGAGCACCTCCAACCAGACACCTACGAAAGTCGAACTCCTTCCGAGCTTCCTCTTCAGGAGTCCGAGCTCCTCCAAAATAGGTACACATCAAGGCCCTCCAATCCTTCATTCGACCCCGAGCGGCTCAGTATCAAGACAGTTACAACCATCACCATCAGTCCGCCGTAAGCGACAGCGATCCGCTACCAGGCGGCGATGGCTGTCACCATCAACCCGCTGTAGACAGTACCTACCTTTGGAACTGACTCCGCCGGACCTCGAGCGGCCCGCCAGCATGCGGCTGCAGCTATCACCATCAAGCTCTACCTATATAAAGGACCCTCCAGATATGCTAACTCTAATCTCTATGATCTCTAAGATCTTTTCTTCATCTCTAAGCTCTGCGAAAATCATTCCCGAGCACTCCATTCTTGTTGGCCAGAGCTGACTTGATCGTCGAAGGATCCTACCGGAGCCACCCCCACCGACTCCGGATGAAACTTTATTTTGCAGGTCTCCGATGGCGACCTCATCCACCATCGCTCCAGCCAATTTCGACGACGACCAGATTCTGCGTCAACAGATTGGCACTAGAGGAAGGGCATCCCAAACCTCCGAGGTTCCCTTATTCTTAAAGGAGTGCTCGGCGACGATTTCTCTCTCTCCAGAGACTTCTCTTCTTCCTCACTAGAGTCCTCTCCCAAACAGAAAATGCCTCCTAGGAGAATCTTGACTCGACGATCGACGGCCTCCGCGTCCCGATCCCATCCAGATCCGTCTACCCCTGCTTCAGCCCCAGCAACTCAGATTCCATCCGTATCCATGGTAAATGTGGAGCAGTTCAACCTGCTCGTTTGATAGATCCGTGGCCTCGCAGATGTAATGCGGGCCATACAGCAGCCTTTGGTGGCGACTCCACCAGGAAATCCATCATTCAGATGTCGGAAATCGGCCCCAGGAAAGGGTACTCGGGCTGGTGTGCTCGCCGCCCCTTGGAAAGGGAAATAGAGAGTTGGAGATCCATATTCGGATCATGGTTCTTCTCTGGAGGAGACCTTTTTCGCTTGTAGCCGGAACTCCCCCAAGATCTGCGACCAGGACGACATCCTTGATCACAGACTGTGGGAGATGGACCGATGGATTGAAGAGCTCGGCCACGTTGCCCCGGCTCATCATGCCGACATTCGTGTCGATCCCCCTTTCTTCCTTCAGATAATGCAAGAGTCCGTCCCACCGAACTTCAAGCTCCCTCAACTTGAAAGCTACGATGGAACCTCTGATCTGATTGATCATCTGGAGGCCTTCCGGATCATGATGCTGCTTCACAGCGCTTCAGACGCCATGCTGTACCGAGCCTTTCCATCTACCTTAAAGGAGAGCAGCGAAAAACTGGTACTCGGCATTGAAGCCAAGTACGATCTTCTCTTTTGATCACATGAGCAGTCAGTTCGCGGCCCACTTCATCAGCAGCCGACGACCGCGCCAAGGTTCGGATTTCCTGATGAACGTCAAGCAGAAGTAAGGGGAATCCATCCGAACTTACGTCACTTGATTTAACGCCGCGGCATTGGAGGTCCGGGACTTGGATCAGTCTGTTGCGATGGCCGCACTCAAAGGCGGCCTTCAGAAAAATGACTTACTGTTCTCCTTGGAAAAAAGGTATCCCAGGGACTTCGTCGATCTGCTGGCTCGGGCCAAGAGATATGCCCGTGCGGAAGAAGCCTTCAAGTTGAAGGACGAAGAAGCCTTAAGCAAGCGGCTGGCAGGCAATGGAGAGTCGAACGAAGTTCGGCCGTGCTCACGGACTCCCTCCGATAGCAGGCAGGCCCGAAGTCCTCGAGCTCATAGAGAAGCGTGAAGAAGCCCTCCTCCCAAAAGATTCCGTGACTACGCCCCCCTCAACCACCTTATTAGCAATTAAATTATATAACATGCATATATAATATAAAAGAAAGGATTAGAGCATACCTCTTATCACTAAACCCTAAATTATTCCTAATTATCGGTAGCAGTCTGTCAGGGGTTCCATCAGGTGCCCATGTGTTCATCCTCCAACGTTGATCCACATGGAGATTTGATCAAGATACCAGCACCTCTGATTTACATATAGTTAAAATTCTAATAATAAAAATTTTAATTAAATAGGCCAGACCTTTCTTAGCCTTTATGTCACCTTCCTTGCCTCTCCTTATCTATCTTTCTTTTTTCTTGTCTTCTTAATTTTTCTTCCTAATCTCTTAGTCTTAAGATGACTTTTTATTCTTATAAGGACAAGGTCTAGATAAGAGAAAGAAAGAAAGAAAATTTGATGAAGAGGAAACTTTTGTCAGAAAGAAAGATCAATTTTCACCCCTCCCGGACTCTTGGTACGCACCCTTATTTATAATGTACGTAAGGGTGCCAACACATTTTCTCGCACCCTTTCAAAATATTATCTCATGTCCCTTCAGCCAATCTCCAACCTCAATAGATAATAACAACATGTAGACCCAGTCCAAGAGGTGCCTTAAAGTAGAAGGACTCTCGAACTAATTCTACGTAAGTTATTTATGAAGAGTCGCGGGCTTTCATTCTTGGTGTCATCATTTTCATCCATTAGATTAGATAAAAAGGCCATCCAATGGCTTTAAAATGGGATTCCCATTCAGCAAGAGGACGTGAAGATAATCTTTGAATAGTCAAAGTCTCAAACCACTTTGACTTGGTCCAACAGGCGCCAATGAAGAGAGGGCGGCAAGGAGTCCAAGGCAGCAAGGAGTCTTAGGCGACAAAGAGTCCTAGGCGACAAAAATTAAAATGAAAATAGAGTGTTTTACTTGTAGGACTCTTTTGCACCCCATATCTAATGTCCATGCTCATTTAAAAAAATACATGACATGAAGAAAGAGGAAAAGTCAAAGAAGTTAGGCACCAACTTAATCCCATGCGCCAAAAACTCTTTGTGCATGAAAGACTTCCCACGTGCAAGAGAGAGACTCTCTGGCATGTGGGATTCTGGTATGTGATGCTCCAACTAAAGCCCAATCAGTCTAGGTTAATCCAATTCAAGACCAAATCTAATCTGGCTCAAATTGGTCCTTAATTGGCCCAAATCAGAAGCCGATTTGAATCTAATTCGAATATGGGTGCTAGGGTTTGCTACATGTGCTAGCATGTTCATCTTGCAAATATGGTCTAATCCAAATAGATTCTTAATCAATTCTTTTTATGTGTGATCCATTGGGTTCCATATCTAGCCAGTAGTGGGTCTGGGTGTGATTCGACCTAATCAGGTTAGAACTTAACTAAACCATTTAGGTCAAAACTAGCCTACCCAGTTTGACTAATTAGAACACTTTCTAATTTAATGATCAAATTAAAATTTTAATTTGATTAAACCCACAAGACATGATTGACGTCTAGGAACATATTGTGACTTTCCAAAAGATGTGAAATTTTGATGAAAATACCAAAAATATCCTTCAGTGAAAAGTTATCATGCAACTAGATCCTTCGATCACCCTACATCCTGAATCTGACTCTGCGTATGGAAATAGGTCAAACCCAATATTGTATTCATTTCTCTTTCAATCTTATGATGATCATTCATTTAATGAAACATTAGAAATCATTTCTAATTTTCATCATGCTTTGATCAAAGTCTTCCTGAATCATCATTTGTTTGAAGCAGGTAGGATGCTATTTCCTCTTGCCAGGAGTGATCGATTCTATGTTAACCCACTCACAATCTTCATATATAATCTACCATATCTAGATCATACCATACATGACTGAGTCATGAATGAGTGTGAACCAAAATATGGATTCATACATATAAGATTCTATGGTAGTCTCAGATCAAAGGATTATATGCACAATTTCACTATGAGAACCATCTATTGATATATAGATAAGACTCCATTAGATATTCTCAACTTGGATCAATTCAGTGAACTCATTCTCTAATGAGCACCCACATCCTTGTATTAGTATCATATACAAGTGATTATGAGATCAATCACCCTCTCAATTGAGCATACAAAAGATGTGCTAGTCTTACCAGAAACATTGATCCCCAACTCAATGTTCCATCAATCGGAAATGTTTAAATTATGGTTTTAAGATTTTAGATCTCGCTGGTATGATCTTCTCATAATCCTAAAATCATAGCCTTAATTTATGGGGTTCATCATAATCTTAAATAAATAATAAGAAACTGTATATGATGAAATAATGCCTTTATTTATTTTAAAATGTCATTACATGAGTTTGGAAGACAAAGAACAGCCCAAAAAATTGATTGGCTTGAGGGTATATTTCTTTCAATGACTGGATCAAATAAGAGTTCTTGGTGCCATAGAGTTTAATCCCCTAAAGCAACCCTGGAGTCCCATCTGTATGGGACTCCTCCTTTATCCTCACGAGGTGCACGCCTCCCTAGGCATGCACCCTCTTCCTATCTACATTTAGTAGGGGGATAAGGTTTCAGGTACTCTCCTATAGGCGCATGACACATGGGCAGATGTCCAAGTGTCCAAGGTCAACATTTGACCAATGTCGAAAAATAGAAATTAGTAAGTCACCGAAAATGATAGGTGTTGTTTTAAATTTATCACATAAATTAAGATAATCCTTTTTTGATCTGGACAAGCTCCAGTCAGACCATGTAAAGATTTTTGAGTGAGCCCAAATACATTTGGCTCAGTCGAGACAAGCTTTAATGATTATTAAAGGAGAACATTAGGCTCAATCGTGTGCTAGCAAGATTTTCTTGAACCTAATTGAATCTTATTCAAATCAATTGAACTGGATTAGTCTAATTGATGATCATCTAGATTCCAAAATCTTGTTTGTGTGACCCTAGTTAGGTTTAGTTTCATATGGTAATGGGATATGTCATGATCTCTATCATCAACATCATCGAAACATCCTTTCGATGGATCAGAACTTTTCTGATTCAGAACAGCTAGAATGATCGATCATCTAAATCATTCTAATTGCTCCCAAAATCCACCAGTGACACCTAGCAGCATATGGTGGCAACCCATCAGAACTGAATGCGAACCTCTTCGGTGCAGCTACCTATGTGATTAAGGTTCTTCTATCTTGAGCCCCGATCAGATTAGGGTTAAGGTGAATCTCGTCAAACCCTAATATCCGTCATATGAATGTAATCATTCGATTCAAGTCCAATGTGAAAACCCTAATAGAAACTCTTTCTATTATTTCACTCTACCATGGCCATGGGCTTATGGACTTGATTCTCATGATCATCATAGGGCTGCTCCTCATCTACCGAGGTAGATAGATCTCCTATTGGTGCAATCCAATTCCTACAATGAACATGCTATAGCCAACATACACCTCAAAATTCCATATGGCTAGGAGATCGAGTTATGGTGTAGTCAAACTATAACACCCTCAAGGATAAACTGTCGATGCACCTCAGGTCAAAGAACTAGACACATCACTGCAGCTTCGAGCTAGTCATTCAATGAGAAGGATAGACTTCCTCATGACTGCTCGAGGTGGTCATGCTCAGTGCCCTCGTTCTCTAACGAGTACCTGTACTCTCGCTTCGGATGTCTCTACACCTGTAGACTCAAGACTCATCTATCCTAAAGAAGCGATCGTACACCAACCTTCTAGATCAATCACCATCCTCATGATGATCCTATGGTCGGAAGCATTTTATGAGTTAATAATGAAAATTCATGTCTTAAATTTTCAACTCTTGAAAATATGAACTATCATTATCATTAACTCAAGGGATGTATCACAGACACTTTCAAATTCACACTATGATAGAAAATAATTTATTTTATTATTTATAGTTAAAATTATAATTTTGTCCTTAGAAGTGTGTTATAAATTTCAGTCAATCTACCTTCTAAGGAACACACATATCTAACAACCACTCCAAGAATTGGAGAAGAATGTATCACTGTATTTCAATATAGCAATATCTTGACTAGGATAATCCATCAGATGAATTTGATATTTTGAAATACAATATGGACAACCTAATCAGAGTTGATAGTTGAACTCCGAGATATCCTTCAAGTATTTTGATCAAGAGAATGAATTATATGGAAACTATATCCATATGGGTGTTAAATGTGTACCCTAGAAGCCAGATTGGCTAAGCACTTGTAATACACTTCTAAGAATAATTTTATAATTTTGACTATAAATTAGTAAAATGATTATTTTCTATCATAGTGTGTATTTAAAGTGTCTGCGATACATTCTTTGACTTAATGGTGATGATGATTCATATTTTTAAGAGTTGATAATTTAAGACATGAATTCTCATAATTAACTCAAAAACTGCTCCCAACCATAGGATCATCACAAGGACGGTGATTGATATGCAAGATTGGCGTACGATCACTTTCTTAGGATAGATGTATCTTAAGTCTTTGGTGTGGAGACATCGAAATGAGAGTACAGATACTCGTTAGACAACGAGGGCACTGAGCATGACCATATTGAGCAGCCATAAGAAAGTCTACCTTCTTGTAATTGATTGGCTCGATGCTATAGTGGTGTGTTTGGTTCTTTGACCTGAGGTGCATCAACAATTCACCTTGATGATGTTATAGTTTGACTATACCATAACTCGATCTCCTAGTCATTCAAAATTTTGAGATGCATGTCAGCTATAGCATGTTCATTGTAAAAATTTGATTACACCAACAGGGAATCTATCTACCTTGGTAGATGAGGAGTAGCCCTATGATATTCATGAGATTAAGTCCTTAAGCCCATGGCCATGGCAGAGTGAAGATAACAGAAAGAGTTTCTATTAGGGTTTCACATCAGACTCGAATCAAATGATTAATTTATATGATAGATGTTGGGTTTGACGAGTTCACCTTAACCCTATCCTATCGGAGCTCAAGATAGAAGAACCCAATCACATAAGTAGCTGCACCGAGAGGTTTGCTTTCAGTTTTGATAGGTTATCATCATATACTATTAGGCATCATTGATGGATTTTGGGAGCAATTAGAATGATTTTGATGATGGATCATTATAATTATATAAATCAGAAGAGTTCTGGTCCATCGAAAGATATTTTGATGATGTCGATGATAGAAATTATGACATATCTTATTAGCATATGAAACTAAACCTAACTAGGTCATACAAATAAGGATTTAGATCTGAATGTCATCAATTGAGCTAATCCAGTTTGATTGATTTAGATTAGATCCAATTAGATTTAAGGTAATCATGCTAGCACACGATTATGCCTTGCTTTCTCCTTCTGTAATCTTTTTGATTCATCCCAACTGAGTCAAATTTGATTTGACTTATTTCTATATCTTGAATGGATTCATTTTTATCTGACTGAAACTAGTCCAAGTTAGATTAATTATTGAAATTAAATTCATTCCTAGTGCAATTTGACTAGGATCAAAAGTTGACCCAATTGAGGGAATTGAGGGTCACCTGATCAAATACTTCTAGAAACTTCTCTAGAAATCCTTTTGATCTAATTATTGGATATGTGATAGGGCTTGAGTCATTCTTTGGGTGTGTCAAATTTTATGATTTATGGAGGTGCCTAGACTAAGTTATGATAGAGTTTATTTTGGATTAAACTCTTAAGGGAAGAGTCCTAAGTGCAATGGACTCTTACTTATCTACTCATGCCCTCCACTTTTTGATGGATTTTTTGCATCAAAACTAGATAGAGATCTGGTGTTTGATGTGGAGATTAATTCCAAAGTCCCAATAGATCAAATAAGATGGTTATTTGGTCAAAAGGGACTCTTATATGGTGCAGGGTTTTTCTATAAGAACCCTTATGCTAAAGGGTCTTTAATATGTGATCTCATTTCTATGCCCAAATGCTACCCCTTTCATCTTTTACACCCTTTTGATTCTCTCTCTCCCTCTCCTCTACACACCTAAAAGGTTTGGCATAAATCTGAGTAGAAGGTCTAAGGTTTTTGGCATAAGATTCAGGATCTAAGCGATGGTGTTCGTGAGATGGATGGGCTGCCTTTAGAAATAGTTTTGAAGAATCTATAGATCAGATTCAGATCTAACCATTGGAGAAAAAATTCATGAGGAGAAGATATTTAGATCCTATCTGAGTGGATACTGATAGACGCCAGGCGCATGCGTGGCTCACTCTAAAACCTCAGGAACCAACAGGATCATCACAGGATAATCAGATTATCCAATAAGATACTTAAAATTAAATCTGATTTAATTTTATTTTTAATTTTTAATATCAGACCACCATGATCAAATCTTAGAATACTTAGATTCAATCAGATCATAGGAATTTTTGTAGCAAAATCTACCTCAGATCTGATCAGATCTGGACAATCCTGTGGCAGAAAATCTGATTTTTCCTTCAACTAGTATTAGAGCTCCATTAGCAGTTCTTCAGATCTATTTTTAGATCTGATTTAATTTTTATTTATGATCTAATATTAAATAATTTTAGATATCACATCAGAGGTGATTAGATATAAAATTAAAAAATTAAAAATTATATGATTTAGATCTATAATGTATGAGATGCATGACTAGACTAGGAATAGAATTATTCTATGTGTAGTCTAGTATGATCATATTGTTAATTTGATTAAATATAATTTTAGATCTATTTTATTTTTATTTTTTTGATATTATAATTATTGTAACCAGATCTAAAGAATTAAAAATATAGTTTTTAATTTTTAATTTATTCATATGAGATATGAAAGATGCATGCTTAGACAAGTTGTAGAATAGTTCTACAAAATAACTAGAATAGTTTTATTTTTGATGAGATCAAATTTAAAATTTTATTTTTTTGATTCAATATGTGATATTTCAGATCTAAAACCATGATGGTATTTCAGATCTAAAACCATGCATGGTTTATTGAGTACATGATACATGAGATGTATACAAGACATGTATAGATTAGATCTTTTGTATATGTGATATATGATTTAGATCTAACTAGTTTTATATTACAAAATATATTTTTGATTAACACATTCTCATTAGCCGTCCAGTCATAAGAACAAAGTAGAATTTAAAGGCCCTCTCCTTTCATTCGATGTGGTGTTTTTATGATATATAGGGGTGTTGCGCATTCGTCCTTAATCAGAAATCAAAACTTATTTTCTATAAAATTCTAGATCCTAAAATCCTAAGATTTTGTTACATATTTTGTTCATAAATCCAAAACTTAATTAAGAATTAAGATTATAAAATTAATTAGATCTAAAAATTATGAATTTTCATATCTATGATATCTTCATAAAATTAGGTTTGGGCTTGGGTAGCTTAATTAGGTCTAGCAGCTAATCAAACTAAATCAAAAGTTGGTTAGGTAGATCAAAGAAAGCTTAGAATTGACCAACCTAATAGGATTAAGTCTGGGTGAAGATTGAATTACATTTAGATGTGACTCGATTAAGTCAAGACCTAATTTGGCTGTGCGGTTTGAGTCTGGATTGTAGGCTAACCTGATTGATTTTGATTCAATAATTTGGTATCTAAGGTAAGTCTGGTAGATACGATCGACTGATTCTTAATTGGAAGCTACTCGACCTAAATGTGTTCTTATTGAGTTAATGTTATATCCCTTCCACTGGTCTTACTTACCCGGCCATTTGTGTCGACTCAGTTCTGATTTGAGGTGGCTAACAATTCAAGCCAACCTATGCCACTAAGTTAGTCATAATTATTATAACTAAGTTAAGTCAAGTTTAAAGAGACCTAAATTAAATCTCTCTAAAAAAATATTAAGTATAAGGTCTTCCAACATTGTAGATATGTGGGTCCTTCTCGGGGTTGATTGTTCTCGGTTGGA